>VDFB02000017.1:483700173-483869187 GCA_007258455.2 Sequoia sempervirens | reverse complement strand
CCTGAAACGAAGATCGATATTGTCTAAGGATGAAATTTATGTTATACTTGAATAATTATTTAGGTGTTACCTTTGCAATATGGACTAACATTAACGCTCTGATGTTTCATTGCACTAACTTTGCCCTTGCTTGCAGAACATATGGAATAGACTACAGGAACTTCAGGAACCTCCGCCGAAAAGGACAAGGGCAAGAAATCTGGGAGAGCCGCTCGGGGAAAAGACGATAAAGATCAGATGAAGTTTCAGTTCCAAGGTGAGCCGCTCCAGTCAAAGGTCTCGACCGACTGGAAAGAAATCTCAGACACTAACATTGGCCAAGTGGACATAGATGAGTTCACCCAGAGGGTCAAGGTCGACCCTAAAACAAAGAACGCCAGACTGATACGTCAAAGTGGAATCGCCAAGGCTGCCGACTTCCCTCCCTCTCTAGTGGCACCCGAACTCGTAATGGCTTGCCGAGAAGCCTACCAAACGGACACCAGGACAATCGTGGACAAAGAGGGGAACATCCTCGCCGACATGTCGCCAGAAGGAATAAAAAAAAATTCCACATTCCCACATTCCCACACATGGAGGTCCCCACTTTGGAACAGTGCCAGGCGGCGTGGGATGCCAATCCGTTGGGTTGCAAGAAATCAATTAACCTTTACTGGCTTAAGGAGAGACGGGGCAGCGCTGCAAAGGTTCCCCAAGAGCTGTTCCGCAACGACTTCCATGAAGATTATCACAACTTGGTGACCATGCTAAGCAGGGTCATGGGTCTCCCGACAGCCGCCTACTTCCAGGAGTGGATGGCCTACTACATAGAGCAGATCCTGCGGGGGAATGAAGACGTTAACACCAAGACCTCATTCGACTGGGGAGGCATCATCAGCAACTGCTTCCACGAGCAGTTTGTAAACATTAAGAAAAGCTCCAAGTTCTATATGACCTCCTACCTAGTGTACTCCCTGGCAGGCCAAAGGCAATACAGTGGGCTATTTGTGGCGCCAGATCAGGGACATAGGCGAGGGCTCAAGCCGTTTGACAAGTACCCTTAGCTTCAGTACCGTAACTTCAAGAAAGAGTACTGTCGAGTCAATGACGCCTTTACTGGCCACATCATCAGACTGATCGCCGGAGACTTCAGAATGAGGGTTTCCCACAGCGCCAGGGCGCTCCTGAAAGAATATGCCTTCCTATATATCCAGTTCCCCAAATTTACCTACATCCGTGCCCAGGGATTCATGGAACGGCCAAACAAGTTGCCAAGGTACCCGAACAACAAGATCATTCTCCTAGAGCTTTCCCGGTAGCTCCAACACATTCAGACAATCTTCGGCAACAAGCATGTAGCAGGGATCCCCTATCCCATAACCCTTGGCCAGGGCCTGTACCGATTGCAAACATCTTAATGCGCCGACAACTCTAAGAAACAGCTTAAAGAATATAACTTTGACTGGTACACGGCTCGCCCACGAATGGACCCACATGGCCATGTCAGGAAGGCGCTTGGGCTGGCATATGCTCACCAATACCACGTCGAAGACTTCTGGGCGGACTGCCAAGATGACAAGGAGGTCCACATGAGACACTACATGCGCATGACCGTACAGTTCTTGAGAAGAGTGCAACTGTTCCAGGTACCGGACCAACTCGAGGAAGATGAGTCCACCCTTATGCATCCAAGGTACTCGGTAGTTGCCAACCTGGCAATCCCCTCCATAGACTGGGACGAGCAAGAGGTCAACGACCTAGACATAATCACCCAGCCGATCATAACTTGCACTAAGGAGTGGGTCGATGGGCAAGTGGGGCAATTGAGACAACAAGGAGTGGTCCTAACATATGAGGCGCTCAAGAGTGAGCCAAGCGCCACAGAGGACGTTTCCGCCACCGCATCAGCTGGTGAGACTTCCAAGTCTCCCCCGGTTACCAGGTCTCAAAAGAGGAAAGGAACACAGACGACGCAATTTGCGGACCCCAAGGAGCAAGCGAAGAAGGACACGGGAGGCTCATCCCCCAAGAGGCTCAAGCAAACAGTAACAACAACAAAAGTGTAGCCTACCTTGCTTCTCCCTGCCCCTCCTGGCGCACCACCCGCTTCTCAGGCTATGGTCACCTCATCTCCGCCGGTAGTGGACATCTCTGTCCATCTCGCCCCTTCGCCCACAGCCGGGTCAGTGATCGTTATTGACTCCTCTTCCGGCATGACCACTTCCCCTTCCTCTTCTGCTGCTATGTCACCTATTACATCCCTCCCTCTGGCTACAATTACATCGCCCATTCCTGTCGCTGCCATGCCTGAGGCCCTCACTAGACATATGCAGAACCTTCCCCCTGAGCTCTCACAAATACTGATGAATCCAGCTCTCCAAGCGGCCCTTGCCCAAGTCCTCGCGATGGCTCAGCATTCACAACCGCTAACAGGACCCCAGCCATGGAGGCTACAATGCAAATCTCAGAGAAGTTGGAGGAGCAGGAACGGGAAGCTTCGAAGCCCATAGAGGAGGAGGCTGATGATTATTACGAGCACCCCGAGTACGAACACAGGACCATCGACAAGGTGGCTTATGAGGAAGAAGAGACAGGCTCTTCTGAGAGTGGGGATGAAGAGGACGGCTCGGGCGCCAAAGAAATTATCCAAACCTTCGATGAGGACCTTGAGGAGGAGTCGGCTCAGCAACTGAAGAACATCAGGGAGGAGGCAGAAAAGTCACCATCTACTGAAGAGGGGCAGCCGCCAGAAGAGCAACAGATAAAAGATATTACCAAGGCTGAGACCCATGCTGTAAAGAGCCCCGAGGCTGAGGCTGTTGAAGAGAAGAAAGAAGAGGAGGTAGCGGAAGAGGACAGTTCCGCCCAGATATTGTCCACCAAGTTTCCTGTCAAACGCCTCATGTTTTATCGCGACTCTGACGAAGAGGAGGAGGACGCTACCAAAGAAAAGGAGGAGCCCCAAAAGGAAAAGGAGGCAGGGATCTTACAGTTAATGGAGAAGGGTGAGGGCAGCCATGATGCTCCCAAGGATAAATACGCCATGCCTGACTGGTTGGAGAAACAGCTTGGAAAGACTACTCCTGTTCTGAAGGACCCGAGGGCAAGATTGGAAGCCATCTTGGCTCGATCCCTGACCACAAAAAAGAAGGAGAAGAAGCCTAAGGTCCGGTCCAAGATAACCATGGACGCTTCCGGCTCCCGAGCAGTGCAAATAGCAACGCCAACTGTTGGCCAGGCTGGGGTTAGCTATAATATTTCCACTATTGACTTGGGGACAGCGACTAGAGAGCAGAAGGTTAAACATCTGGAGGAGTCGGTGGCCACAGTAGTACATCTAATCAAGTGGGACAAGGTCACCAAGGATGAACTCAAGGCGCAGGTTGCTGCCCTGACCGATTATATCCAGCAATGGTCCTCAGTGGACGACCTACCCACCACCTCCACAGTAGCACCGCAGTTGCTCTCCAAGGAACAGATTGAAAAGATGGAGAGGAGAAAGAACTTAGAGAAAACAACTAAGAATTGGTTCCAACAGGTCATAAGCATCGAAAATGTGGGAATCAACTTGGCTGTGCAGATAGCCAACAAGTTCCTGGACCTGATCCAGTCCCTGGAAAGCACAAAGAAACTCTGCACCAATTTCCCTGCAATCTACGACTCCACCTTCCTGAGGGTTGAAGCCATTCTTCAGATGCCAGAGAATGCATGGGAAGAAAAGCTAGGGCTGAAGAAAGGAGATCATTGGCTGGTGGACGTGTGGCGCAGAGATCTCATCAACCGGAAGGACAGGTTGTAGCAAATCCAGGGCAGAGTGGATCCAGACATTGAATGGATCAAGGAGATCCGGGTAGAATGCGCTGAGTATCTCAAGCTGATGACGGGCCATGATATGCCCATAGTACAATTGGATGCCAAGAAGGTCAAGTCCTATTTTGAGGAAAAGATGAAGGACAGGACAACCGGAGAAATAACAACGGAGTTCCTGAGTTATGCTGCCCGCACCTTCAATCGATCAGAGCTTTTCAGAGACCAAGGCTCGAAGTATGATGAGGATTGGAAGCAGCTGGAAGAGAACGCCAAAGAGTGGAGTTACAAGGCATTAAGATGCAAGATCCTCGAGGTAGATAAGCTCTAGGCCGTCATCCTCAAGTACATTGAACATGCAGCCTCCGAGGAACAAGAAGACAGCCCAGCCAAAGAAGAAGACTTCCCTGAAAAGTAGCTACAGGACGAAAGAGCAATAGTGTCATCCACTAGATGACGAAATAGGGAAGGGACAAAAAATGTTTTTAAATTGTAAATCTATTTGGGGGTAGGTGAAACCCTATTTTGTAATGAATCTTGGCCACATAATGAGAATGAATCTTGGCCACTCATTTAACTTTTTGGAAACTATAAATAGGGCACTCCTCTCATTTGCAAAGAGAGAGTTGAGTTGTTGTAAAGGCATCCTGCAGAAATTTATAAGAAATATCATTGACTTGGTGTATTTCCTTGATTTTTTTTTTGCCATTTGATTCATTTCTCCAAGTTCACATGTTTAGTTTAGATCTTGTGGTTGTTTAGTTAGCTGTTTACTGTATTTAGTTGAATCTAAGGAATGCTCTTGGTGTTTGTGAAAATTTCTGCATTGTTGATGATCCCTTAGTCCATACTTTTTGCTGTTTGCTGAAGGTAGATAGCTGTGCAAAGTTAGCCTAGACTTTATTTGAAGCTGCCCCAAACATTTATCTTTAATTCATGCATGTATATGGTGGATGAAGGATGAAATATCTGCAGCCCTTAGAAGATAGCATAATTTCCATGATACTGTGAAATCCTTGGTTAAGTGGGATATTGTTTTGAAGGATTGTCCATTGCAGGAACTCCATTGTCACTGGTCGCAGCAAGCTTCAGACTTAGGAACTTCTCCTTCCCTTCGCCCCTTTTCACTTTTTTTTTAGAAACTGAACAATACCAAGGTTCATTGCACATTGTAAAGCCAAATCCAACAATTAAAATGGAGTTCAAGACTACTGTTTGAACCTACAGCCAACACATAATTGCCTTTATCCTAAGAACTCCTTTTCAAAATCCAACTTCATGCTTTATGTCCACACTTTGTATTTTCTGTAAGACTGCCTTGTGATTCCAGCAAATCACATCAAACTACTGAGGTATCTAAGCACTGTCATGACCTGACATCCGAGAGACCTTGGGATAGTGTTCTACAATTCGATTGTGGGAGATTGTCTCTCAAGAGAGGAAGTGCAACTACGCACTACCTGTGTTGAGAAGTGCATAAAAAAACCATCAACATGTACCATCATGGAGACTCTTAGCGATGAGCACCAAAGCAAAGCCATCGGTGAGAGATCAGTCATCGAAACAGGATAGAAAACTCACTCCGATAGTCCATGTCTTGCCGATGACTTTCGTCAGCAAGACAAATCCAATGTCACACCAATCTAACCTCTTCATGAGTTTTGAACACTATTGGTTATCAGCAAGACATTCTGAGTGTCTCGTCGATTAAACAAGTGTCTAAGACCAAGTAAACAAATGGAACCTATTAATTTTCTTATTTTGGGGTTCTTTAAATCATATAATAGATACCATCTTCTTGTGTATAATGTACTTATATTCAGATTTGAATTTGAGACCAATTATCATTGCACATTCCATTTTACTTGCATAGAGTATTCTATAAGCAATATATTGATAATGCCAAATGATTTATGGTGTTGTACAACTCTACCTATCATCATAGTTCTATTGTTCCCCCCGAGAGAATCCTGCAAAGACAATTTTATAATACCAAGTCAAATAATATGAAAAAGACTTACTTCCATACAAATTAAATGATTATTCTCACAATGGAAATTGTCTAATTACAACAACAATTCCATGAAAGGTTATCCATGCTTCATAAGAGATGATTGATCATACATACAAACTACAAGATTCATAGAAAAAGCATTACACTTGAGAACAACCAAGGGCTAACAAGGGAAGGAGTTAAGAAACAACTCTACCTATCATCACAGTTTTGTTGTTCCCCCCGAGAAAATCCTGCAAAGACAAGTTTACAATACCAAGTCAAATAATATGAAAAAGACTTCCATACAAATTAAATGATTATTCTCACAATGGCAATTGTCTAATTACTTGACAACAATTCCATGAAATGTTATCCATGCTTCATAAGAGATGACTAATCATACATACAAACTGCAAGATGCATAGAAAAAGCATTACACTTGAGAACAACCAAGGGCTAACAAGGGAAGGAGTTAAGAAACGTCTGAATTGAAGAGAAAATGTGTAGGGAAAATGTCAAGCAGTGTCAAGAGAATAGAGCTTGTAGAACATATTCTTGACCTAATCAGGCTCTTGAACAACTTAAACAAAATTAAAATACTAACACATACATGAGACATGTAATGAACTTCCAATATTTGCTATCTTTTTCATTAATGCAGAGTTAGGTAAAGGATAAATAATTATAATTGTAACGCTATTCATAGTCCAGTAAATTATGTTCGCAATTTGTGTTCAATGGACATCAGTTTTTTTATTATACTACCCATCTAATACCATGTTTTAATCCAGGGTTCAACTATCTCAGATCTAAAGAAGCACCTTCAATTAACCATTTAAAGTACTATAAAATAAGGTAAGACTTTTACTTGAGAAAGATTGGGTACACTTGTAGGATTAAAGTTCTAGCAATCATCAGGATTTATTGGCACACAAACACAACCTGGAACATATGAAGTAATGGATGAATACAAGTTAGTGAAATGTTCCTTAATATGTCAGTGGTTTGCAAATTGATTGGTAGAAAATAAGGTTACAAATAGATCTACATAAAAAATTATGAGGAAAATCTACTGTAATCATCAAAATAGATGAAAAGTGCAAAGGAAATATTTGAGCTACATCTCTAGAGCCTCTAAAAAACACATGCAAGAAACATAAAAAAAAGAACAAACCAGTTTTTGGATGAATACAAAATGGTGCCTTCAGCAAGTGATTCATATGCTTTCACACCTGACAGAGGACATTAATAAGATTTTAGTCTTCCTCTGTGAAATTAACTACTTATAGAATAAACTCAGAAACTAATATTATATACCTCCATGTCTAGTTGAGGGTAGGTATAAGAGAAAAAAATTTCTTCAATGCAACGCTGAAAAACATCAATGTGTGTGTAGGTTTGTATTACTCAAAATATCATTTCACTACATAAGGAAAAATACCAAAGTGATGTTTTAAATTTCAATCTTCACACAGGCTCCCTTATTGCTACACATGCATATACAAGCATTATTCGAGATCTAAACTAGTTAAATAATAAGGATTTAATTATCTATAAGATGGAAAGTTGTTGTTTAGACATAATCCATTATCTTTTACATATCTTTATTTACTCCTAGCGCTTTAGATAAATTTGTGTAAATGAGACAGAAATGTGAATCTTTTATGACAAAGAAAATTCTTAAAAGGAGGGGGGAGAGAGCAAAGGGTAGGGGGAAAGAGAATGCTTGAATGTATAAAAAATTATAACATTTTGATCATTATAACAATGAAACGAATCTTAAATTTAAAGCATTAATTTCATTTACAACATTTATGATCAAGAATGAATGTAAGTAGAGAAAATTTTGCATACCTACTGATGGTACAAAATTTCATGGTAAGTTGAAGCCTCCCATCAACAACAAGATCCAAATATCCATGTATCTATCTCAATCGAGCCTCTGAACCCTTCAGAGTTGTCAATTTTTCCACTAACATGTTATGCACAAAAGTTAAATTTTAGAGTTATGTCACCACTAAAAACAGAAGAAACAGAGCTTTGAAACTAAATCCACACACAACATAATGTGGTATTCATACAAAGCCATACAAAAAAACTAAAGTCAAAACATTGGAATGGAAACAACTTCAAATTATGATGCAGAGCATGGATTCAGGGTATAAAGAATCATTTTTCTGCTACCATAGTGAAAATTTAGCACTTTCTTTCATCTTTGCATATTGGTTTGATGCTTCAAATGATGCATTTATTATATTGAAAAGTGCATTACCTTATTGAGCTTCTCTTTATTTTGAGAATAGTTTAATATTCTCTACTTAACAGGGCCAACCACGTGATGGTGGAAGCTCATTTGGCCCCTCCCCCCCCTCACATCACTCTCAATTCCTCATACCCAATCATATAACATCAAAGAGAAATAATCATCAAGATATAAATTAAGCTACACCAAAGTATTGTGAAAATTTTCTATAATAGACAATAAAAGAGAAAATATAATGGCAAATCGACTAATCTATTGCATACCTCTCTCAATGGATTAGAACTGGCTATTGCTACAACAACTCTGTGGTCCATCGTGCCACCCACATCACCAAGGATGTCTGATGTCAACATCTACAAATGGTAAATGAAGGAGTAAATGGTAGGGTGAACTATTAAATATTAATGGGATGGGATTAGGAAGGAATAAAGGAACAAAAAATGAATTAGGAGAAGATAATGTGACATGATCAAGGAATACAAATGAAATGTTTTTGTTTCTCATCAATTTTTTAGATTTGCATATGAAAAAATATGAAAACTAGCTAACATTGTTTTACAACACCATTATTGAATAAAGGCTACCTGAGTGTAAGTTGTTTGAGGAAATGAATTGCAAGGTGTGGAGATTGAAGGTCCACTAGGAATTTTTTGAAATCCAAAGCATGTTATGAGACAAACATTCAAATATAACATTCAACTGTTCAAATGCAATAATAATATCTTTAATACTAGTTGCATACTTGTGGAATCAATGTCAAGAATTAATAAGGGTTTGTAGGAATGGGGCACATCTCATGAATATTGTGACCTTGAAATTTCATCACTTCAAAATTCTACTAATTTAGTTATTCTTAAATTTCAAAATATAATTTAGAAAACAACATTAAATGAACTTGTTGAATTTTACCTAAGTGTTAATGCCAAATGCATCATTCAACAAATCATCAGTGAAAGCCATCACCTCCGTAACTGATGTAAGTTGTGTAGTTGCATCCCAAGCACTTTGATAATCATATTTGCAAACTGCACCACAAGCACCAAAATGGTGAGGTGGATCTCGGGGCCTACACATCTCCTCCACATGAGGCTCTACTAGAGGCCTTGCACACTATAAAATGGTCTAGGTGAGTGAGACAATCGAGTCCAACGTGTCCACCTCTACACTATCCTTGACAATGGAAGGAACAACGACATGCTCCACCATGGGTCTGACCTAGGGTCTCGATGCCAACTATGGATTACATCATGCAATAGGTCTATCATGTGTGGAGACCCCACCTCTGCCCTGAAAGTCTAAGATGTCAAAATAATTTGGCATCTTATTGAGGATAAACTCACAATAGAATTTCCTCAAAAATTATTGTGGTACCTCATGGTTATTGCATGGAGGTTGGTCAAATACCATCCACCATCACTCCCAAATTTTATTTTTAATTAACTCATGTGGTGGAACCAATCAATGGGGAACCTCATGCATGTATGAGACAAAGGTGTGCTGGTTTTCGGGTCTGTAAATAAGGCACATAAGTCAACTTTACTAATTTTTTATTTTTTTAACATCTACATATGACAAACCAATTGCATAATATTGTCTCATCTCATGCCTCATATTTGAAAAAAAAAATATTTTCTCACTCATTTCTCCTACATGAGATACAATTGACTTCAATGATTCAACAATCCCTCTCCTATAAGGGTGGGTTTCAACATGCTCAGTTAATCTTCCAATTAATTGTTAATCTTCCAATTAATTGTTTTTGATTTGATTTAGAATATTTTCTTGTGTTCCTTAAGGATGCCTATGAATTGATGGAGGGGTTTCAGGTTATTTTTGTATAGGAGGCTCTCCCTGAGGGGGTGACTATGAATTCTCAATGTTTGGAGAAGAGAATCATTCCCTAAGAATTAGAACAAAATTTTATTATAAAAACATATTTCAATCTTCATTCTAAATCAAATTTGAAATAAATAGAATAAAAATACACACCTCTTCACAATCTTCGATGTCTTTGACATGTTGGTGACATCCTCACGAAAAATAGCAAGCTAAGGATGCAAATAATGGATGACATTTGGTGAGCGCAAGTTGCAAACCTCAAATCCTCCAAGCCAAGCCGCAGGTTGAAGTGAAATGAGGGTTTCAAATATGCTTTTTACTTTTATTCAACTTTTGCATTTGGCGCACGCCAAATGACTTCAAGTCATTTGGTGTGTGCCAAATTTGGTGTGCACCAAAATTAGTGCTCGCCAAATGGCCAATTTTGGCCTTTTTGTGATTTTTTCAATTTGGCACATAAAATGTGTCACAGATTGGTGTACTTACCCCCTTCTGCTACTAAATGACAAGATTTCCACCTTGTCCATTTCTTTATGATAGAGTCAATTTTTTCTTGTGATAACTTCGACTCCTGAAGTAACACAATGTCAACCCCATAATCATTAATTTGATGTTTGATAAAGGTTGATCTCTTGTTAGGGGAATTAATGCCCTTGATATTCCATGATATTATCTTCATAAAAAATTTGGAGAGTAATTTTCTCCTATCAATCTCTTTTTGATACTAACATCCAACGTCAATTGTTTCATAATTGCTATCTCCTCCTGAATGTTGATTGCATGTGATTTTTTGCCTCTTTTACTCAGTGAATTTTGAGTAGTTAGAGGCTGAGAAAGGGTTCGTGTAATTTATAATGTTTGGGAAAAGTCAACATCTTCAACCCCCTTTACATTCTCCAACCCTATATTGAGAGCATCTACTATCTTTGAAAATTCCTTTTTCCCATGATTTGTTGATGAGGGGCCAAATTGAAAAATAGAATTAACACTATTAGTTTGCTTAATCTCTTTCCTAGTTTCCTGAATGATTTCATCAATAAAAAAAGAACCTACCATGGTGAGGATATTGTGAGCCATTCCATCTAGATTATCATCTTCTAACATTGATTACAAATCCATTAATCCTAAAGTATCAATAGAACTCTTTTCCCAAAACACCTCTTCAGAACCTATGTCAGCCATATCTAATTTCTTATGACAAGGGAAAAAATTTGATACATTAGATATAGTTGATGACTATGTATCAAAGTCGCCCCAAAATAATGAAGATGAGATTGACCACACTTGTTGAAGTGGCACCGAAGGAAATTTTGGAAAATACAAATGCAAGGATTTTCCATTTACAAATAGTTGAGAAAAGTAGGGTAGATGAAATTGAGTACTAGAAACACACCCCGAATCTAACTTCTTAACTAGATCCAATCCAACACTTGAACAAAAATCCATATCCTTTGACTTTGCTAGAAAATTTTGTGCATTTCAAACATCCTCAACTAGAAGCACAAATTGTATTGGATTATTTTGTAAAGTAAAAGAATAATCTTGTTTCGTATTAACAAAAAAAACCTAAAATTTGGATTCTTAACTAGATCAAACCCAATATTTGAGTAAAAAGCCTTATCTTTGGCCTTGCAACAAAATAATGTGCACTTGAATCATCCTCAACTAGAAGTGTAGATTGTGTTGGATTATTTTGTAAAGTAGAACAAGAAGCTTGTTTCTTTTGAGAGAAATAGATAAGACCTGTTTGAGATGCTTGTTCCTTTCCCTTAACCAACTTTTCCTTCACCGCAAATGGTACAACATGAACCACCTCATGAGGATCATGCTCAACTAACTCAAGAGATTCTTGATGTACATTTGAAACTAGTTTTTCGTGATCCACTAGCCCTTGTAATTCCCAATCAACATTTGAACCTAGATTTTTTTTACAAAGACTAGTGTTGTGTCCCCAAATGTGACATTCCTTACATGCATTGTAAGGATTCTCAATGAAAACATCTTGTACCCAAAACCTTGACTTTTTTTTGATCCGTAAAACTTCTAGAAAATCATGTACCATGATATCCAACAACACACAAGCTCTTAGTGGTAACTTAGGGCTTTTAAAAAAGAAAAATCATGTTTCAAGGATATTCCTAGCTTATTCACCAAGATTTCCACAATTTTTGGCTCTTTGTATTCTAGAGGTAAAGAGTGTAGTTGAATCTAGAAAGGTATAAACCTAATTGTAGCCATTTTAGTCCTATTAAAATTTAGAAGCCAAGGTTGTATAGACAAACCAGATCCCTCATAGACCCACAATTTAACCTTGTAAACTACATTTCTATCTTTTTTTGAAGAAAAAAGAACAATGAAAAGACCATTTCCTTGATCTATATAGAAAAATTGATTTACGCCTTCCCAATCATGAAAAAAAGTTTAAACTAGAAATAGCTGGGGAAGCCTTCCAAAACTTACAAATTAATGCTATTTGACGAAGATATTATGATTGCATGCATAACAAATCATCTGAAAGTGTCACAATCTTCATGCTTTTGCTATTTTGTTGAAAAGGAGGTAGCTATTGAAAACCCTCATTTTTTCTTCGCCCACTTAAGCTTATGATTAAAACCCTTGCCCAAAATAACATTATTTGGAAATTTTGCTAGAGATGGATCTTTAAGCTTCCATGAAATTTTCCAAGGAGCTACAGATATAGTTAAGATTGTTTTTGCTTCTAGAAGTGATCTTGATAAAAAGATTGATTCAACACAATGTTATTTGGAAATGATACCTTTATAGAAATGTTATTTGGAAAAGTCGCTAGAACCCTTTCTTCTACAAAACCCAAAGAACCAAAAGATAACATTGAATCCCCTTTTCCTTCTAACCCAAAAATGTTGAATACTTCTTGCTTTTTCTTAGACAATTGTTTCTTGGGGAACCAACAAAAACTTGATCGAGAAATAGATGAGTCTATATGAGGATGTTCATGCCAACGAGGATCTGCACGAAAACCTTGAGAGTGACCTCGAGATCTAGAATTTCCTTCCCACAAATTTGAAAAATGACCATTATCGCACACCAACCCAATTCCCAGAGCTTGCCTCATCCTCCGCTCTAGTCTTTTCCCATTTGTGACTTTAAAGTTGCTAGTGCTACCATGACTTTGATAATTGAATGAAATGTATTCCTTGAATCTAAAAAGGAACAAATAATGCAATGTCACACAAGCACACCAATAAAACATGACTTAGTGTACAACTATCAATGGGACTTTATTTTAGTACTATTTTGGACACCTTAACTAAAAACATGGTGATGTGACATCATATTTGATTATATGAACTTGAAACCTGAATTATAATTAAAAATTTTACAAATAAATTGATGTAAAAAATTAAAAGTGGTTTAAAATTACCAAGATTTTGAAAGGTGCTAAATTAGATTGCTCAGTACCAAACTCAAATTTTGATGTAAAAACTTGAAAGTAATTTAAAATTACTATAATATTTTCAAAGGCGCTAAATTAGGATGCTGAATACCAAACTTAGATTTTTCCTCTTCATTCTCTTCCCCAATAATGACATTTTCAAGGAAAACTTCAATAAAGTGACATCTTATCAATTAAAGTGATCTGCCGGCCAACGTGATCATCACGACGGACAAAATAAAAAGTTAGGACCACAACGATCCTTCTGCAAGACTCGGATTTCACTTGGATTTTATGATTCGAAAAGATTGAGTTTATAGTGAAAAATCAATAATAGTGTTTGTTGTGAGAAGTACGAATGTTTTGTCATTCACTGTGAAAAGCTAGCAGCATTTGATTCAACACGATATTTTTTGTTCAAATAGTCTTATCGGTCCTATCAATTTATTTGATAGTTGGAGTGAGTGGTTGTGGTTTGTGTGGGAAACTACGTGGAAGAGACGCAGAAGCATGCATAATGTGGAATACATGTCGTGATGTGTCGTAGCTGAAGTTTAGTTGTGGTTTTAGATAAGGAATGGAGTACCAATGATGGGAGAATCCAGCGGAAAGGCTTTCCCCGAATTCTGCAACTTAAAAGTGAATCAGTCATGTTTCACTTTCTTCAATTAGACAACAGCGACATTCAATGGCAGATAAGATCAAACAAGTCGAGTAGGAATATTGACAAGAGAACATAGAAACCCAAGAATAAAAAACATTCTCACCTCATTTGTGGTTTCTAAGTTATGTTACATGCAACCTCAACATATAGTATGCTAAATTAAAAAAGGGAGTGACGGGTGACGAGTATGTTTAATGTTTATTTAAATTTTATGGATGAATGTGAGATTGTCATTAAAAAATAAAATCCTTAAAATAGATTTAAGTAATTTGTGTAAGTATAGAAAGTTAGGGAATAAAAAGTTGATAAAAATTCATAATTATAAAAAATGTGTGCATTATTACATGTGCATTTTATGGTTTGTACATATTTTTTATAAGATTAGTATGTTCTGTTGTGTTTGTCTTCTAGTTTGGATAAATCAAATGTCTTGATTAGATGTGGTAGCAATTTGAATTTATCGATCCTAAGGATTGGATAATCAATTTGGATGCCAAAGATGTGTTTTACAAGTCATAACAAAAAATAGATGTTTAGTGTGCTCTCTATTGTGTTCGTCTATTTTCTGTAAAAGGCTTTGCGTTAGCTTTATAAGATGTCATTTAAAAAAACTTCTCAATTTTCCAATAGTGAATGGATGAATTGAAATGTGTTTATTGGTACAGTGTATTGTTGATGAAATGGTTGTTGATAGGTGGAGTATAATGTGTTTTGTTGGTAGAGTATATTGCTAGTGGGATGGAGGTTGTTGATAGGTGGATTGTAATGTTATTATTGGTGATATATTGTTGATGAGATGATGATTGTTGATAAGAGGATTTAAATATACTCATGGGTGAGATGTATTGTTATTAGGGATGATGGATTTTGATATAGATAGAATGAACTATGTTGATTGGTGGGATCTATTGTTGATAAGTGGATTGAAATATATTTATAGGATGAGTACATTATTGTGGTGGTGGTTCAAATGTTGGTGGTTGTAGGTGGAGTGATGGGATGTATGAGATCGTATGGTTAGTTGGAAAAATGTTGGTTATGGTGTGGATAGAGGGGGTAATCATTGGATTAATTGTTGCATTGACAAAAATATTGTTTGTGGTGGATTAGATGGATGAGTGTTTTGGTTGATTAAACTGTGTATTGTAGGAAATTGTATACCCTTTACAATTTCACATTATGTTTGGGTCCCTTAATTTATTAAACTTAGTTAAGCTTCTAATTTTTTAAGTTATGCATTCCAAAGCCTTAATATTCTTATTTTTTGAAAGGGAAACTAACATTTAAATAATGCAATTAATATTTTAATCACATTGGAGCATGTGTGTCTTGAACTTTTAGGCTAGGACCCATTCGCCCAAGGGTGAATGGGTCCCCTTTAAGTCCAATGACCCATTTTTAAATATGTTTTTGGTGGTATTTTAATTATTCAAATTTAATATGCAATTGTCAGCTTTTTGAATCTAATTTTCAAGAAAGTAGATAAACAAATATAAATACATAGTATTTTTATCAATTCAAATCTAAGCAACATTATCAAGACTCCATATGAGAAAATATTATTGTCAAGAGCATTCAAGAGTAGATTTATCAGTCATTTGTTACAACATTCAAGGTCCTAACATCATGTTCAAGCTTATGCATGTTCATTTCATCATGTGAAGGCTAGTATGCATTATTGATCCCAAAGCATCCAAGCATTTTCAAGTGTCCAAATCCATCAAGCAAAGCAAGATCAAGTTCCTTGGAGAGATATGTTTTTCTTCAGTCCTCTAAGGGAAGCCATTGAAGGTTTGGTGAGTCGTAACAAAAAAGTGTCCATTCATCATTTCCTTCTCCATTGTCATTATTTTTTTGTCAATGATTAATTACCAAACATGGGGTTTGACTAAGGAAAACCCCCATTGAACCAAAAAAAAATTCCCTCTTTGGGTACATGTAGATTATATGTTGAAGAAGAATTGAAGATCTTGAAGAGAAATTTTGCATTATTACATAAGTTATCATCATTGTTGTCAAGCCACAAAAACTAAGTTGTAGGTTCTATTTCGAGCTTTTCGACTGTGAACCTATACAAAAATGAAGTTAAAATCTTGCATCAAAGGAAGTTATAAAAGATATTTTTAGAAGCCTTGACCAGGACCCATTCACTTTAGGGTGAACCTTTCCTTTAGTAGATCTCAAAACCTACTTTTGGTGATTAGCACACGTGTCCTGACCCTTATCAGATCTACTTATAAACTATGATTTTAGATTCTATACTATTAAGAATTTATATTTCATATTTTGTCTTATAATTCATTTAGTTTGAAGATTGAAAATCATTTCAATTTGGTTCTAGATCTATCTTATTATGTTTTAAAGGACTAAGATCTAGGTTTGATTAACTCACCATTGAGGTTGAAATTCAACCTTCACACCTTGTGATCTCTTTCCTAATGAAATGACTTAGGGAAAGAAACAAATAAAGAAAACACCTCTTAACATTAAGGATCCTCTTATTGTTTAAGTATCCACTTTCCCCTACTTTTCATTTTGGTGAACCTAATATTGTACATCATACCTTTTCTTGATTTGGAGATCCTTGAAACCCTAGATCTAGGTTTTGCATCATTTTGTTTTGCATTTAATTTAGGATTAGATATTTCATGTTTACATCATTTAAATTCATAAAAATCCGAAATACTGCATACATTTTGCATAACATCTTGCATTAAGGTGTGTTTAAGTCATTTAGATCAAAATTTCATTAAAAAAAGTTGTCATTTTGTTCATAAATTGTATTTAAATTGCATTTGCATTTAATTAGATTTAAAAAAAAATTGTCACTGAAGAATCTGTTTGCAATTAGGAACAGTGAGCTTAAATATCAAGTAAAACACTAAGATTTATATTTTTCAATAACCATGTCCTAGAAGTTGTTCACCCTAGGGAAAACCAATCCTAGTATAGATGTTTTTCAAAAATTCCACACACTTCTTTGTATCTTTCTACTTAGTTTTCCTGAACTTGTAGATCTTCATTTCAGTTTTAAAAATTGCATATGTTTATAGTTGTTTGCATTTGGTTCAATTGGTGAAAAACAATGCATTGTTTAAAATCAAAATTGGCATTCAAAAGTAATAATTTTCATATTTTTGCATCCTAAAATAATTTCAAATATTTATACACATTTGCATTTGAATCTAATCATGGATATGTGTTTTGGTCAAATGTGGATGTCTTTAAAATATTTGGTTATCATAATTCATGTTCTATTTTCAAATCTTCTTGAGCACTTTAAAAAAAATTTGTTACAAGCATATGAATATGAAGTTATTTACCCTCTTTTCTTATTTTTCTTTTTTATTTACCTTATTTTCCTATGTGTAAGGTTAGTTTGGTTAAAGAGAACACAATTCTTGATAATCATGACAATCATAAGTGTTCTTCTCTTAATACCTTTCTTACGTGTCTCAAAGGTGTCTTGGTGTAAGATGATACAATCATTGAGCGTCATGAGAATCTTGTTTGTTTCTCTCCCATTACATCTCCTACTTCGGAAGATATTGTTGGGAAAGAGGATAAAATCATTGATAAATTTCCTCCAAAGCATAATGAGATAGCTTGTTTGGATAAAGATAATAAGGCAACATTGGATCCTCCACCTTTCCACGAAACCATTACCCAATCAACTAAAAAGCATAATCCTAAAAAATCCAAGAAACCTAAAGTCCATGATCCTCTTGGAAATTTACATCCCCTATTATATGAATCCAAAACTAAGCATGTTTTTCATACACTTTTATATTGTGGTTTAATTGAATTACCCCCTAAACCTCACCGATTAATCATGAAACAAAGAGATACAAGTGGACCATATTATGTGTATAATAGAATTGTTGGACACCATTACAATGACTGTCATGATTTACAAGAACTATTAAGACATTTTGAGCCCTCTAGGGATCAAATTGGATAGCATGAAATCACTTTGCTCCTTTCCATGTAATAGTTGTAGAATCATAGCATACTCAGTATTACATATATTGTACTTTATGTAAATCATTTTTCCATATTTCAAGGAGCATTATATCATCATTTATCTCAGCTCATCCTTGCCCTACATTTTGGGGAGGCAAGGTGTTTGATAGCCTTATCCTAGTATGGAACTTGTCGTTTCTTCTTTGACTATTTATCCACCTTCCATATATGATGAACAAGATTGGGATGTAGACGATTTGCTATAGGTTGGATTGCATGTGACATACTATCTCTTTTTTTTCATGTTCTTTTTTATTGCATATATGTAATGTGATCCCTCATATCTTTTTTTTGGGTGTATCTTTATGTTTGTTAGTTTTCTTTGGATGACCCTTGTTACTTCGTTAGTGCAAGGATACAAAGGAAGTTGACTTGTCGTGGAATTCTTCTATTTGTATTTCCATTCTTCTATTTGTCATAAACATTGTTTTTTCTTTTGTCTGGTGTTCTTATTTTTCAGATGATGCTAGGTGTCCAGACATCCAAGTCTCTTCCATGTTGACCCAAAATATTTTTCTTTGTTTTTGTTCTCTATGTGTCATTCCTCCTTTTAGTTCATTGTTCCATGAAGTATTTGGGGAATGATGGTGGTTATGAACTTTATTATATCACTGTAGAAAAGACATGTATTGATCTCAAATCTGTGGATCACTTGTGTGTTATCTTTTTCAATTGCATATGGGGGAAAACCTCCTATTTCATGATGTAGGATTATTTGGAAACATATGGTTGGAATAGGGCTTTCCAAACAAGCTCTCATGGCCCTTTCAACAATTGAAATTTATCATTTTATACTTTAATGTAATTTCTCACAACATGGGGTATAGTAATTTTTTTAAACTGGGGGCATACATTGGAATTATTTCATTTTTGCATTGATATTTTGACATTTTAGCTTCACTTATGTTCATAAAGGTTCAACTTAGTGTAGCATTGGCATAACACATTGACCATTTTGTGGAAACTTATCAAAGTTATTAGGAAGTATAACTTTTGATATGGTTGACATATGGGAGACCTGTAGACCTGGTGTCACATTCCCATTTGCCACCATTTTTTATTTTAGGGGTACAAACCTTGTAGACCTATTGTGTGTTTCTCACTTTTCCTTTAGGGCTCACCTAGTATATACCAAACTACACTATCCCTTGTGAATATATTTTATGGATGTGGCATAACAAAACTTGCTAGTCCATCTGTTTCCTTTTTTATTTTTGTATTGGATTTGACATTGTGTGCTTGTGTATCTTGTCTTGAGGAATGTATTTTACACATATTGTGTCTCCCTTTGTCCTTATGTTGGTTTTTCATGGTATCTATGATATTGGGTACAATGTGTCCCTTTGTCCTCATGTTGGTTTGTAATGGTATCTATGATCTTGGGGGCTTTATCATCCTCCTCGATCTTTGTCATCCTGTCTTTCTAACATTTATACACTTAGACCCCTCTTGACGCATATTTGTCTACTTTAGTGTGATTCTGAGCATAATTTCATACTCTCACTAAAGTGGGGAATAAATATAGTGTAGGAAATTTTATACCCTTTACAATTTAACATTATGTTTGGGTCCATTAATTTATTGGACTTTTTAAGTTTCTAATTTTCCAAATTATGCATTCCAAAGCCTTATTATTTTCCATTTTTGAAAGGGAAACCAACATTTAATTAATACAATTAATATTTTAATTACATCAGAGCATGTTTTTCCTAGACTTTTAGGTCAAGACCCCTTCGCCCAAGGGAAAATGGATCCCCTTTAAGTCTTAGGACCCATTTTAAATATGTTTTTCATGCATTATTTTAATGATTCAAATTCAATATGCAAATTTTAACTTTTGGAAACTAATTTTTGGGAAATTAGATAAACACCTATAAATACATAGTCTTTTTATCAATTGAAATCTAAGCAACATTATCAAGAACTCACATGAGGAAATGTTATTGTTAAGAGCATGCAAGAGTAGATTTATTAGTCATTTGTGGCAATATTCAAGTTCCTAACATCATGTTCAATCTTATGTGTGTTCATGTCATCTTGTGAAGGATAATATGCATTGTTGATTCTAAAGCATCCAAGAATTTTCAAGTCTCCAAATCCATCAAGCAAAGAAAGATTAGGTTCCTTGGAGAGATGTGTTTGTCTTTAGTCCTCTAAGGGAAGCCATCGAAGGTCTGGTGAGTTGTAACAAGCAAGTGTTCATCCATCATTTCCTTCTCCATTATCTTGATTAGGGGTAAAATATGGGTTTTGAAGGGCCCTAGAACCCTATACAAAAGAAGACAACTGAAACTAAAGAAAACAACACTAAGCATAAATCAGCCCAATAATAACATGCTGCTTAAAAAGATAACTCACAAACCAATAGTATCCCAACAACAACCTCTAATAGATAAAAAAGAAAACATAGGCTACAAAAGACAAACAAGCATGGGCCCGAAGCCCAAAAAACAACCTGGTTTTATTTGAGACCAGAAACCCCTAGATATCCAAAGAACCTGCCTCTATCAGCCAGGCGTCAACAAACCAAATGCTCATGGAAGACACCACTGAGCTAGGAAAGAAAATCTGCTTAATGGTGTAGGACACCATCAAACCCCTTATCAAAAATATCAACACCTCCAAAAAACCTACCTCAATAAGGGAGTTAGAGAGCACCACAAACCAGTGGAAACTAAGTCACTAATCAAACTAGGAAGAAAAATCCAGATCCACCTCAAAAGGAAGGAAATCCCCTATATTAGAGAGAATGTCATGCCCAACAAGTCTGCAACTGCCTAAAAACTCTAGCATCCTCAACCTCCACCTCCAAAGGAGAAGCTTCCGCCTCAAAAGAAACAACTAAGGAAGCTAGATACAATCACCTCCCCAATCCACCTCCATAGGATCTGAGATGAAGGCCAACATAGTAACAAAACAAGCCACCATAACACCCTTCAACAAAACCTAGAAAGAGACCAACACCCACAACCAACAATCCACAAGAATAAACCACTGAGCCAAAAGCATAAACATTTGAGGGGGCTTAACCCTCATGGAAAAAGAGTTAAAATAAAAAAAACCACCCAACTTGTAGCATGAAAGAAGAAGGGATAGTTCTAAGCAAAGCAAACTCTAGTTGCATAAACACTTTCAACCCACACAACTTCAGCACACAGCCAGTAGAGACAAACTCCAACACCAAGAAACAATGGTTTCAGATAAAATCTTAGAGCACCATTCAGCCAAGATAACAAAAACATAGGACATAAGATTTCCCACCAAAATAAAAAAATGCTCCAAAATAGTCTCCAAGAAAATAAAAACTTTAAAACCCCACTTCATGAGACACACCGAGCCCATAACATCTAAAGGCCTCCAAGGGAACTACAAAAGAAGAGCAGCAGAAGGAAAAGCCCATCCCACTAGCGAAGAGTACATTCCCAAACAGTCCACCAAAAACCCAAAAGCAACTAAGGCTTCCAAACCAGCCCATAGGAGAACACCCCAAAACTAAGGCAACCATAAACCAATGGGACCTAAAAGCACCAAACTAGAAACACCCACCAGCACATTCAAAAACAAACACCAGAAAGCATTAGCTCCCTTGAAACAATATCACAAGAGGAGGAAGCCACTAGGAGAAACCACACACAACCCCGACAAAAAGGACTAAGGAAAAAAAATCCCTTGCACCACTCCCATACCCTTCCAAGAGCAGAGCCACAAAAAGACAAGGGAAACAAAACAAAGAATGGGCCAAAGAAGACCCCATGAAGGAAAGTGAAACAACCTTCACATCCCACCAAGGAAAAGAGGGGCACATAGGAAGAAACCCATCGCACCCACTAGCCATAGCCTCCACCAAACTAAGAAAAAGAAGCTTCTTGATCCCCAAAGTTGAAATCCCAACCTTGAGGAAACCTAACACTAAAAGTTTCTCATCATCTTCGTCAGATTCTGAGTCTCCACCTCCATCATCGCCCAAGGATTTCAAACCTAGGTTTCCACTCCCTCTCCCGTGCTACCGATGCCGCTCCATCAAGCAACCATGTTGTTGATTTGCAATCCATTTTCATTTCCTTCTCCATTGTCATTAAACCTTGATAGAAAGATAATTTCCTTCTCCATTGTCATTATCTTTCTATCAAGGTTTAATTACCTAATATGAGGTTTGACTAAGGAAAAACCCCATTCAATTTTTTTTCCCTATTTGTGTATGTGTAGATTACAAGTTGAAGAAGAATTGAAGATCTTGAAGAGCAATTTTACAGTGTTGCGCAAGTTTTTATCATTGTTGTCAAGATATGGAAACTAAGTTGCGCATTTTATTTTTGACTTTCCAATAGTGAAACCTTAGTAAAAAAAAAGCTAAAATCTAGCATCAAAGGACTGCAAAAAGTATTTTTAGAAGCCCTTACCAGGGCCCATTTGCACTAGGGCAAACCTATCCTTTGACAAATCTCAAAACCTACTTTTGGTGACTAGTACTTATGTCCTAACCCTTTTCAGATCTATCGGAAAAATGTGATTATAGTTTCTACACTTGTAGGAATTTTTATTTCATGAATTATGGGTAAGTGCAAAAATATGGGGGGCCAAAAAGGGGGCTTAAGTGGCCATTTTAAAAAAAAAATCAATAAATAATGACCTTGGACATGAAATTGAGGATAGTTACACTCAAAATTCTGAGATGCAACAAAAACAAGGATTGTAGTGCTCTGAGCCTACTTTCTAAAATACTAATTTATTTTTAAAATGGTTAAGATTAAGAGGTTCAAAAGAGGAACCCACATAATTTGGTGTTTTTTTTGTCAAAAATACATAACATGGCAACTTTTGTGGGAATGTATCATGGTGAAATTCTTTTTAGTTTTTTTAAAATCACTTCGGTGAGAAATTAGCCAACATTATTTAGTTAATGCACAATATTTCTAATAATTTTTTAATAAATATTTGATTTTTTACTAATTTTTAAAGCGGAAACTTCTTGAAAAACATAATTTTAGCCGTGCAACCCCTATGAATTTTGGAAACTAATTGATTTTTTTTTAATATGTGTATGATGGAGTCTAGTTTCTAAAAATGTAATTTATTTGAAATTTCGATGAATGGTTGATTTATAACAAAAAAAACACCAAACACTACTTTTTTCCAAAAAAGAGACACATAAATAAAAGAAATTATAGATCAAAGGATTAACATTGTCAATGTGGACAATGATTTTGGAATACCCAAATGCTTTAACCTCCTAGGATTTTTCACCTAAAAGGAGAAAGAATGGAGGTCCAAAATGCAAATGTATACACTTAAGATTAATGTAAATGAGATGTAATTTGTCTAATTATGATGTATTAATGCACTGATCTGAAAAGGAAATGATTTAATGATGCAAAACCTAAGAAATACAAAGCGCTGGAAAACACACTGTGATATGCAAAAAGATGAAACAGATGCAATAAGGAGCAAGATAAAGATGTAAGACATAAACCATGCACCTAGAAACTAATGAAGAGCTGACTGGAGATTGTAGAGACCTTTGAATGTCTAGAAAATTTTATTTTTAAGCCAATTGGGACACCTACGCCAAGCTGGGCAACTTAGTCCCTAAAGGGAAATTGCCCAAAAAGCTATTTTTTCCAAATGGGTACTTGAAACTATAAACATCCATAAAAAATGAGTGTAGTGGGAATAATTCAGCACTATGGGTGACTTAGTCCACTTTGGATTTTCTACAAATTTGAAAGTCAAAATGGAAGCCCAGAACCTACACTCTACTTTCTAATGGAAATCTAGATCTGAATCTTCGAAAAACCCTACAAAATAGAAGATAATTTGATTTCTAATGGGGGGTTTGCCTCATTCAAACCCCTAGTTGGTATTTAAACTTTGTGAGAGATAAAATTTGCATAAAACCCTAGTCCTAAGTGTTTCTAAGACTAGGAAAAGCTAAAATGAGACAAAACCCTATTCTAATGTGCTAGAATTAGATAAGTAAATGGCACTTGAATGATGAAAGAATTCAATAAAAGAAACCCTACAACATTTCAAATGAATGCAAATGGAATGCAAATGTTATGCAAACCTTAAATCTGAAGATAGAGAGAAAATGATAGATGGAATCACTTTGAAAAAAAGTCTTTAGGTGTGATTTGATGGCTAGTTGCATCTTCTCAACTTGGATTTCTCCATGAATCACCATAGGAATACATGATCAACCATTTTCAATGTGAGATCTCGAACAAAAAGTGAGTTTGAAGACCTGTAAAAACCCTAGTTTTTTTCCCTTAAGCTTCAACTTTGTTGTAGAAAGACTAATGAAACTTCTAGTGAAAGATATTTTTCTCTTGAATTCTGATTTTTGCTTTGTAAAAATGACTACGATATGTGAGAAATGAATTAAAAACATGTATTTATAGGAATTAACACCAAATCACTCATTATTTTAACTTCATAGGCTGGCATCCCTCAAGAATTTGAATTAGGTCAGTGATATTCCCACTCAAAAGTGGAAAATACCCCAAAAGGGACTAAGTCGCTACCTTGGGCGACGTAGTCCCACAAAGGATTTTGAGGTGGTTTTCATAAAATTTGAGTGGTTTGAATGTTATTTTCCAGGATTTGAGTGATTTGTGAGTGAAATAGGCCTTAAAGTCCAAAACCATGAGAATTAGGGGCCCATAAATGTAGTTTTTAAGGGGTTATTGATGTTAAGGGTGTCTAAAATAGGACCAAACTGATCACAAAATTGTCTCTTTCTTCAAGATTATACAACTTTTGGTGACACATTAATCCCCCACTTTAGTGCCCATATGGATCTACATGCATATGTAACCTAAAGCACTCTAAACAATATGCTTTACTATAAAAGGATGCTCATTCAAAAGATGGGAGAATGAAGCCCCCAGTGTAGTTATCTACAAAACCACAACATTAGGAACAACATCTTGTAGAAAAATTTTGTCAGTTGTCAAAACTCCTTTTTCCTAACTTCTATAAATCAAATTCAAGGGTAGATGTATGCCCCCCTTGATTCTGCTTACTTTACGGAGGTGGAATCAAGGTAGCAGTCTAGCTACATTGAACAAGAAATATCATATCTAAAGAAATTTCCAAGTACCATGTCACATAACAATAGACATTTGATGATGTCAGGTGTAGAATCACAATTCCAAGGAATCAAACAACATAAAAAATGGAGTTCCCTAGCTCTTGTTATGTTGTTTTGAAGGAAGATAATTAATTCTTAAGAGAGAAAATAACCCTATTTTAATACATAAGAGTAAAAAGAAATGAAAATAGGTTAAAAGAGGTAAAGGAGAGTAATTTTTCACTTACTATTTCATTTTTCCTTCTTGCAGCTTGAGAGTGATGAGTGAGAGGGAAAAATTTTGAGCAGATGGGGTTACACACTTGCACGATTGGACATTCTCTGAGATCAGGTGGCATGAGATGAGCATCAGGATGAGGTAAGTCAATTTTGAAACCTTTGGTTTGTGATTTTGTAATGATTTAATGATTTTTATGCATATCTAGGTTAATTTAGGATCTTGGATTTTTTTTTGCAAATTTTCCCCTTTTTTCACAAAGTGTCCCATTCTTTGCAAAGTGTCCCTTTTGTTTGCAAAGTGTCCTATTTCTTTGCAAAGTGTCCCATTTCTTCGTGAAGTGTTCCATTTCCTTGGGAAGTGTCCCAAAAGGGTTCTAAAGTGTCTAGGGCCTTTAGGAAAGCACACCAGATGGACTTTAGTACCACTGCATGATGAATAATGTAAAAATTGAAGATATTATATGAGTTTTAGAGCATATTTGTGTAAATTTGATAGGTACCCACCCAATCACGACAACGATTAGGAGGGAGATAGTTGATTTTACTGAGAGATCTGGCTCCAACACTATCAGTAGATGAGACAAAGCATCTTTAGGCTATGGGAATCTATTGGGCATATCTTATGCCTCCTATGAGATACCACGATGCCATGTTGATGGCTCTCTATGAGCACTAGAATGCAAATACATGCACTTTTCACCTACCTATAGGGGAGATGAAAATCACGTTAGAGGATGTACACTAGATTCTTCACATTCTGATTCAAGGAGAGCGAGTACATTTTCGCCAAGACCGCACCTTCCATGAGCAGAGGGCCGATTTATAGTATTGTCTAGATGGTCTAGTTCATGATGCACTAGTTAGAGGATGGATTAATTTTTCTATGCTATTATATTCATGGGCACTAGTGGTTCATCGGATTATGATGCACACTGTAGCACTATTTCTCATCCCTGATGGGCAGGCAACACACCTTGAGGGAGGACTAGTCCACTTGATTCAAGGGATGGCAAAGTAGTACATAGTATACACCTGGGGTCAGTGTATCCTAGCATATCTATATTATGATCTTGAGAAATTTGTATTCTAGGAGGTGGACAATATGGTGAACTACACACTTCTACAAGTGTGGTTCCTTGAGCATATTACATGCATCGAACCATTCAGTTATCCATGTGTGATAATAGTAGGGTATCCTCGAGCTTTTGACTATCCTCTACGATGACTATAGTAGTATGGTGATTTGCATTTTTGGAGAGTAGGATTTGACCAACTGGAGGAGGATGAGATCCTTTGGAGACCTTATCAGCTGATACTATAGTGGCCAGATCATACCAGTTAGTTGAGGAGGATGCAGATAGATAGATTTTTGGTTGGACGTCATGACCATGTAGTACGACTATTCTATTATGATCGGGTCATGCGGTAATTTGGATGGGTGTAGACACCACCCCAAGAACGATCTTCTTTCAGGAGGTTAGTGCAAAGACTGGGTGATACAATGTGACTGAATCTCGAGCATGTAGCCGAGGGTGATTTTGGCTTCTCTAATCACGATGAGCCGCCAGTCTCCAAAGTAAATGATGTCAGTGCCATAGGAGAGCATGAGGAGTGGTGGACAGTGACTCGACCAACACCATTATTCTCGATGGATAAGCTAGTGGGAGATGCGGGGCCACTACCAGATGAGGGAGATGACTGAGAGGATAGGACTGAGGAGACACACTACAAGGCTGCCAATATATTCACTGATGTTATTGATGATGAGTATGATGAGGATGTCGATTCATATTATCATGGCTAGGAGGGAGAGGAGGATGATGAGGAGGAGTAGGAGGATGAGGAGGAGGAGGAGGAGTATGAGGAGGAGCCACCCCTATGTGAGAGTGATGAGGTAGGAGTTGAGGACCAACACAAGTGGGGAGATTCCTCTCACATCCATATGATGAGGTCATGAGTAGCAACTGCAGTAGGCACCAGTACCCAAAGTTGAGGGGAGGCTAACATAGCATCCATGCCCCCTATATAGGATGAAATTTAGATTGATCCTAGCTGACTAATGATATAGGTGATGATATTTTATTTTATGCATGTACTTTAGTGCTTATGCTCTTGATATATATATATTATGATGATGGTTACTGATCATGTAATGCATCTACCTTGGAGGAGTGATGAGAGACTAACAAGAGTTGTACCGTCCAATTTCTTCAAAGATAGTACCTACATCCATTGACGAGGAGGAGATGGACCTTGATTACGTGCCCCCACCTATCATGGAGGAGCTAGAGTCACTGAGACCATTCACAAGGCTACGTGTAGTGTATGAGAGTGTGAGGAGATGAATTTTTCAATTTGAGACCACATAATAGTCATCCTAGACTCTAGAAGAGGTGGAGAGATTTCAAGTAGAGATATCATGACTATGGGTGGAGAGGGATTAGATAGCAGAGGAGTGTCATGTGGCTCTTGGGCGGGTACAGGGCCGAAAGTTTGCACTCAGGTTTTGTGGATCATGATCACGATCACACATGACCATCTCACAACATCCAGATACCAGATTGCGAGCACCAGAGCTCAAGGGGTCTAGTTCTCATAGACCTTGGTGATGTATATTATGATGATATGTACAAAAAACTTTGGATATATATATATATATATATATGTGAGTTTTTGATATTTTATGAGCTATCTTAATGTGTTGTAAATGTTAAATGACAATGTGATTAATTAAAGAACCTTTTCAATATTTGTTTAATTAATGTCTTCATGATTTAACAAAATGTATGTGATCTAATTAAAAAATATTACATTTTCTTTTTATATACAACATGATGATTTAGTATGTTATGCTAAATTAAATTTAACTTATCATAACACACAAGATAAATTTGAATAGTAAGAATCCTAAAGTGATTATAAATAATCACTTTAGTGTTCAAGACATACACACAAGTGGTTTGTCAAGAACGAAACAATATGAAAGCATATAGGATAAAACCCCATAACTTTAACAATACTACTTTATTATTCACACTATTCAAAGGGATTAGACATAATACCGATGCAAATGTGCAACATTGATATCTTCTTTATGGGGTGTTCCATCAAGTTTTGTTAAGACATACACACCAGACCCAAAGCTCTTGTCGACTAAATATGGTCCTAACCAATTAGGAATAAATTTTCCCCATTCATTAGGGTCGGCATTCACATTACACTGATTTGCAAATAGAACTAATCACCCTTGTTAAATGTGTGAGGGATGACATTGAGATTGTAATAGTGTTGTTTCCTTTTGCAATAATGTTGGAGATGCTCAAGAGCGTTAATCCATTGTTTATTAAGCATCTCAATTTGGTGTAATCATTCTACCATATAAGTGTTATTGTCGATCAGACCTTGAAGAGAAATCCATAATGTTGGGATTTCTAATTCGAAGGGCATGATTTCCTCAGTTCCATAAATAAGGCTATAAGGTGTGGATCTAGTGGATGAGCGAACACTTGTGTGATAATCCCAAAGTGCATAATATAGTTGTGTGTGCCAGTCCTTGTGATTATTATTAATAATTTTATTTAAAATTTGTTTGAGCAGTTTATTAGTTAATTCATCTTGACCATTAGATTGTGGGTAGTAAGGTGTCAGAAAACGATGTTGAATATGGAAGGTCTCCAAGAATTTCTTCACATCATTATTCTTAAATGGCATGCCATTATCAGAGACTAATGCAGAAGAGAGCCCAAAATGAGCAATTATGTGCTCAAGGATGAATCAACATATTACCTCAGTACAGTCATAGATCATTAGAAGAGGAATAGCCTCTACCTATTTCATGAAGTAATCAGTGGCAGTGATGATAAATGTATGTCTAGTAGAAGATGGTGGGGATATTTTTACAATTATATCAGGGCCACATATAGAGAACGACCAAATAGGTATTTGGGTATGGAGCTTAGAAGTAGGAGCATGAAATAAATTTCTATGTTCTTCACATTTGTGACATCGCTTAACATCCGCATAATAGTCTTTTTGCATATTTTTTCCTTAGTAGCCTATATGAAGGAGTTTTTGTGCTAGGGTTTTTGTGCCAAAATGACTGCCACAACTTCTTACATTATCCTACTCGAGTGCCATATTGATTTCAAAATCCTTAAGGAATCTAAGTAAAATATTGTCAAAAGACCATCTATATAACATATTAGCAAGAATTATGTACTTGGTGGCTAATTATTTTAAACAAGCACGAGTGTTATTTGTTATAGGTTTAGGAATGGTACAATATTTTATGTAATTATATATAGCATCATATACCATTCACTTGAATTGTTTGTGTTTGTTACTAGCACGTCGATAGTGGTATCATTGATGGAAGGTTTCATGATTAGATGAATAGTGAATATAATATCCTTTGAAGGATCAAAAGGAGATAGAAGAGAAGCAACAATTTCCATTGCATCTGCATGCCAATTATCTTTTCATGAAATGTTATCAATGGTGAAGGAGTTAAATTTCACCAACAATGACATTGTAAGATCTTTATATTTTGATAATTTATCATGTTTATCTTGATAGACATCGTTTATTTGTTTGATCACTAATTGTGAATCACTAAAGATCCTGATGTCTTTAATTCCCATGATTAAAGTAACACGTATTCCAGTGATTAAGGCCTCATATTCAATAGTGTTATTCATAGATAGTAAATTCAAACGATATGATAAGGGAATAGGCTTTGTTTTGGGTGGAACCAATATTACTCCAACAACAAACCCTGTTCCATGGTTTTCTCATTATCATCAGTATGTTGTGGCTTGGAACTTATCATAGTGCAAGTAACATTTCGTTTGGAAGATGGTTTATCAATAACACCTAACATTTTTTTCAAGGCTTCATCACTTTCAACATACTCCTAGGATGGTGGAGAATTCATATCAAGACATTTACAATGTTTTATCATAAGCATGGTTCTTGGTTTACATGTCATGGTGTTGATGTTTAATGAGGGTTGTTGAGTTGCTTTTGTTTTCTTACAAAAGGAACATCCCAAACTAGTCTTTGTTTCTTTTGTATTAGGTTCAATAGGGACACAAATGCCTTGTTCATTCTTTCCACACCCTTTACCATTGCATCCCAATTGTTTCACTAACACATAGCATTTTCCATAAATTATTTCCATTTCTTTTGGTTTAGGTGGATGTTGATAATCTATCTCATCAAAATTTGTTGTGTATGTTGTATTTTTTTCCAAAGGAGATGAGGTAGATATTTGGGAAGATTCTTTCAAATTCTGAGTGGACACAACCATTGGTTTTTTTGGTTTTTCATCATCTTTTTGAGTAATTATGTATTCATCCATAAATGAAGGTGTGAATTCCAATATTCCCCAATCATCATCTAACAATTTAGACACAAATTATTCTTCTTGTTTATTGGTCTCAAGAGGTTCAATATGAGATGTTGGAATTAAAGTATTTAGAGGACTAGTTGTTTATTTTTTAAGTTGTAAACAACTCTCAGGCTCAGGGTCTATCTCAACTTGCTATACTTTGTTGTTATAGACATACTTCATTATGCGATGAAGAGTCGAAGTTACCACATGCATCTCATGAATCCATGGCCTTCCTAAGAAAATATTAGATGTGAGATCATAGGGCATGAAATGAATAGGAGTTTACAAGGTAGCCACTCTGATTGTTATAGGAAAAGTGACTACACTAAGCGGTTGTTTTGTTGTGTTGTCAAATCCTCTGATAGATAAGGAATCAAGTTTTATTTGTGATTTATCCACACGTAATCAATCTAAGAGTTTTACACTGCACACATTGAGGGAAGATACATTATCAACATAGGTCCTCTTGATGCCTATTGTATTATATTGGGAAATGATCATAGAGGCCTCATTTTGTTTCCTTAATTCCAATGGAGGGAGCTCATGTTGATGAAAGATAATGTCTACATTAATTGTGTTCATTCCTTTTATAATATTTGTCACATTATTTTCATTTTTACTGGGAGGAACCGTGATTTTTTGTAAGGATGTTTGGAGCATTGAATGATAATTGGGTGAATTTTGAAGAAGATCCCAAATGGATATCTTTGTGGGAGTATTCTTAAGTTGTTTGATGAGATCATACTCCCCAAGGTGTGAATTTAAACGAGGAGTACTAGGAAAAATGGGATTTGGTAAAGGTAAGGATGTTTGAGGAGGTTGTTGTGGTTGCGGATTATTTCTAGTGTAGTGTGTGTGTGCAATAGCATCATGTTGTGGTGGGTAAAGGGTAAACTTAGGTTTAGTTGGAGGTTGAGGTTGATGTGTAGGTGGGTAAAGGACAAGTTGATGTTGGATTACATTGAAATCTTTTGTTTTTGGCTGCTCACAACAAACCTTAGTGGATGGCTTGTGTGAGATGAAGTCCTCAAGGGATTCATATAACATACCAAACTCACCACTATTAAAAGGCTTGGGAGATAAGTTGTTGTTAATTCATTTAGGTTTGTCATCACAAGCCTTAGTGGACAAACTTAGTGAGAGGAAACCTTGTAAGGCTTCATCTAACTTATCCAAGTCATCACTACTAAAAGGTGTGGATGATATGGTCATCCTAAAATGAAGCATTGTTTTTATTGGTTCATTTGATGTTGTGAAGTTTTTGTTTATTTTTTGATGAATTTGATCTAAATGAGCTAGGAACTAATGTTGAAAATGAACATTGTAAAAATTTAATACTATCTTTGATTTCCATTAAAAGGAATAATACTAATGATAATGATTCAAGTGTAATAGGAAATAACTACAAAAAAATAGAATAATAACCAAATCTATCGGTAATTATAGAAATGGGAAACTAAATGCAGAAACAAAGATGTAGAACTTGTACTGGGACTAAGTCACCCAAGGTGGCGAATTAGTCCTAGTAGGGTTATTTTTTAAGTTTTTCTAATTTTTTTGATGGATATTGATGTGTTTTGTAGAGTACCATACAAATCCACAATGAAAATATACAATTTTACTATTGTGGAATGAAATGGAATGCAATAATGCAAGTTAAAATGAGCTTTTCACTAATGCAAGTTTTAAAGCCCTAGGATGCAATTTAAACAATGCAATACCTAATGCAATGCAAATGAAACCTAGGATGCACTTAAAATAAGAAGTAAGTATGTTCAAAATGTTGGGTTCACCAAAATGTGGACAATAATTTTGGATTCCCCAAATGCTTTAACCTCCTTCTAGGGTTTTTCACCTAAAAGGAGAAAGAATTAGGGTCCAAAATGCAAATGTATAAACTTAAGATTAATGTAAATGAGATTTAATTTGTCTAATTATGATGTATTAATGCACTGATCTAAAAAGTAAATGATTTATGATGCAAAACCTAAGAAATACAAAGTTTTGGAAAACACACTGTGATATACAAAATGATGAAACTGGTGCAATAAGGAGCAAGATAAAAATGTAAGACATAAACCATGCACCTAGAAATTGATGAGTAGCTAACTGGAGATTGCAGAGACCTCTGAACTTTTGAAAAAAAATATTTTTAAGCCAATAAGGACACTTACACCAAGCCAGGTGACTTAGTCCCAGGTTAGGGAAATTAACCAGAAAGCTATTTCTGCCAAATGTGTACTTGAAACTATAAAAATCCCTGAAAAAATAGTGCAGTAGGAATAAGTCACCACTATGGGTGACTTAGTCCACTTTGGATTTTCTACAAATCCAAAAGTAGAAACAGAGGCCCACAACCTACACTATGCTTTCTAGTGCAAATCTAGATCTGAATCTTTGAAAAAACCTTACAAAATAGAAGATAATTTGATTTCTAATGGGTTTTTGCCTCATTCAAACCCCAAATTGGTATTTAAACTTTGTGAGAGATAAAATCTACATAAAACCCTAGCCCTAAGTGTGTCTAAGGCTAGGAAAAGCTAAAATGAGACAAAACCCTATTCTAATGTGCTAGAATAAGATAAGTAAATGGAACTTGAATGATGCAACAATTCAATCCAAGAAACCCCACAACATTTTAAATGAATGAAAATGATATCCAAATGTTATGCAAACCTTAAATATGAAGATAGAGAGAAAATGGAAGATGGAATCACTTTGAAAACAAGTCTTTAGGTGTTATTTGATGGCTAGTTGCATCTTCTCAACCTAGATTTCTCCATGATTCACCATAGGCATCCATGATCGACCCTTTGCAATGTGAGATCTTGAACGAAAAGCGAGCTTGAAGACCTAAAAGAACCCTAGTTTGCTGCCCTTAAGCTTCAACTTTGTTGTAGAAAGACTAATGAAACTTCTTTTGAAAGATATTTTGCTCTTGAATTTTGATTTTTGCTTTGTAAAAATAAGGAGATGTGAAAAATGACCTAATATCATGTATTTATAAGAATTATCACTGAATTACTCATTATTTTAACTTCATAGACTGGCATCCATCAAGAATTTGAATTAGGTCAGTGATTTTACTGCTCTAAAGTGGAAAATACCCCAAAAGGGACTAAGTTGCCATATTGGGCGACTTAGTCACACTAGGGATTTTTTAGGTGGGTTTCACAAAAAATGAGTGGTTTGAATATTATTTATTAGGATTTGGGTGATTTGTGAGTGAAATAGGCCTTAAAGTCCAAAATCATGAGCATTAGGGGCCTATAAATGCAATTTTTAAGGGGTGATTGATGTAAGGGTGTCTAAAATAGGACCAAATTAATCACAAAATTGTCTTTCTTCAAGAGTACACAATTTTGGGTGACACAGTCAAAAAGTGAAAAAACTACATCGTTGGTTAGCTAAGAGAGAGCCTAACATTACCTAGGTGTTTGATTTGTTCAAGATTGAAACACATATGATCCTAACAGTGAGCATGAACGTGATTATGTGAAATATTATAGAATTTGCAAAAAAATGTCACTCATCATTGGGAAGGTACTCCAAACCTTTGGGTTGGTATTCCAAGGAAAATACCAAGCCTTAGGCTTCGGGATTCCCAAAGAAAGATATAACATGGTCGTGTTATAACACGCTCACATTATATCTTAGTTTTGAAATGGTTTTTTGTGTTTGTGTGGTACATGTGTAGAAAGACATAACACAAGTGTGTTATAATTTTCTCATGTTATGTCTTGCTTTATGTTAAATGCTACTCTATTGAATATATTTGTATGTTTGTATGTACGTGTATGCTTGTATGTCATGTATGTATGTATGTATGAACTCATGCATGTATGTATGCATGCATGCATGTATGCATGTATTCCTATATGTATGTATGCCTATATGTATGTATATATTTAAGATTGTATGTAAATACGTACATGTATGCTTGTATATATGTACAATTTTATGTAAATATTTATTATTCTTGTATGTATGTAAGTATGTATGTATTTATGTATGTATTTAGAGGGAGGGAGAGACCTGAGAGAGAGAGAGAGGTAGTGAGAGAGAGTCTTGAGAGAGGGAGAGGGGGTGGAAGGGAGAAACTAAGAGAGAGGGAGTGGGAGAGAAGGGGTTGGAGTGATATGGGATTAGCTCGGGGTCCGAGATCTCAATCGTGGTGGGACAGATATGTAGAAAGAGGGAGAGGGTAGATAGAGACAATAAGAGAGAGAGAGGGAGGGAGAGAGAGGTGATATGTATAGATAAAGAGAAAGGGATAGGGGTTGAGGGTATAGGGTTGAGTTATTAGGTTGAGGACCTATAGGGTTAATGGTTTAGGGTATTGGGTTGAGGGTAGAGGTTAGAAGGTTTAAGGGTTTAGGGTTGAGGGTTAATGGTTGAGGGTAGAGGGTTTAGAGTATAGGTTTGAGGTTATATGGTTGAAGGATTAGGTTTAATGTCTAATCTATAGGGTAGAAGGTATAGGGGTTGAGGTTTAGGGTTTGGGGGTTGAGGTTTGAGGTATTAAGGGTTGAGGGTTGAGGTGAGTGTTGAGGTTTAATGTATAGGGTGGTAGAGGGTAGAGGGTTTAAGGGTTGAGAGTTTAAGGTTGAGGGTAGAGGATTGAGGGTATAAGGTTGAGGGATTAGGGTTGAGGGAAGAGGGTAGAAGGTTTGAGGGTTTAGGGTTTAAGGGTTTAGGGTTGAGGGTTAAGGGTTGAGGGTAGAGGGTTGAGGGTATAGGTTTGAGGGTATATGGTTGAAAGATTGGGTTTGAGGGTCAAATGTATAGGATAGAGGGTATAAGGGTTGATAGTTTAGGTTTTAAGGGTTGAGGGGAGGGATTAAGGGTTAAGGTTTGATAATTGAGGGTTGATGGTTTAATGTATACAATAGAGGGTAGAGGGTTGAGGGTTTAATGGTTGAGGGTAAAGGGTAAAGAGTTGAGGGATTAGGGTCGAGGGTCCAATTTATAGGGTAGAGGGTATAGGGGTTGAGGGATTAGGGTTTAAGGGTTGAGGGTTAAGGGTAGAGGGTTGCGGATTGAGGGTTTAACGGTTGAGGGATTAAGGGTTGAGGGTTGAGGGATTAGGGTAGAGAGTTTACTTGGGTTTAAGGGTTTAAGGGTTTAGGGTTGAGAATTGAGGGTATAGGGTTGAGGACTAATAGGGTTAATGATTTAGGTATTGGGTTGAGGGATTAGGGTTGAGGGTCCAATGTATAGCGCATAGATTATAGGGATTAAGGGATTAGGGTTTAAGGGTTTAAGGGTTGAGGGTTTAACTTGGCCTATTTGAAAAAAATGGATCCAAGAAATGGGGTCTCCTGATGATTTACATCACCAGGAGACCTGATTTCTTGGACCCATTTTTTTCAAACATGCCAAGTTAGGTTTCCAGTTTCATAGAAATTGGAAAGCTAGTGGGCCCACTAGATTGACAATTTGGTGAAATAGGCCAAGTTAGGCTGCCAATTTCATTGAATTAACAAGCTAGTGGGTCCACTAGCTTTCCAATTTGGTGAAATTGGCAATGTAGTGGCATGTTTGAAAAATTGGGTCCAAGTAATGGGGTCTCATCACCAAGAGACCCTCTTACTTGGACCCAATTTTTCAAACAAGACACTACATTTCCAATTTCACCAAGTTCACAAGCTATTGGGCCCACTAGCTTTCCAATTCAGTGAAATTGGAAATGTAGTGGTCTATTTGAAAAAATGGGTCCAAGTAATGGTGTCTCCTAGTGATTTATATCACTAAGAAACCCCATTACTTGGACCCAATTTTTCAAATAGGCCACTCCATTTCCTATTTCATCAATTTGGAAAATTAGGGTAGAGGGTTTAAAGGTTTAGTATATAGGGTTAATGGTAGAGGGGAGAGAGATAGAGGGAGTAAGAGAGAGAGGGGGTAGTCGAAGAGAGATAGATGGTAGAGGATTGGAAGAGAGATAGAGGGTAGAGAGGTAGAGGGTTAAGGGTAGAGGGGAGAGAGGTAGAGGGAGTTAGTGGGAGAGAGATAGAGGGTAGAGGGTAGTTTTTTTAAGGGTTTAAGGGTTAAGGGTAGAGGGTAGAGTGTTATGGGTAGAGGGGAGAGGGTTTAAGGGTAGAGGGTAGAAGGTTTAAGGGTAAAGGGTAGGAGATAGAGGATGCTAGTGAGTGAGAGAGAGAGACTTGAGAGAGGGAGAAGGGGTATGATGGAGAGACTTGAGAGAGAGAGAGGGAGGGAGTGGGAGAGAGATAGAGGGTAGATGGTAGATTGTTTAAGGGTTTAAGGGTTAAGGATAGGATAGAGGGTGTTGAAATGATGGATCTGCATAATATCCCTAAAGCTACAACCTTCAAGAGGACCTGCAAGAAGAAATTCAACCACACAAAAAGTGTTGCAACTAAGGGCATGCAAATAGAGATCGCTATGATCTAGAATATGAGATGATTAAAAATATATAAATGCCTTGAATATATAGGCATGAGATAGATACAAGATGTAATATGATGTTTCCATGTTTCATGATCTAACAACATGTGACAACATGTGAACCCTACCTAGGAAATGATAAAAGATTGAGATAAGTTCTAGAAGGACAACTCATCTTCTAGAAGTAATCTTATCCCCTACAGACATGGAAAGGGGAATTACCCCATTATTTATGATATTCTGATTTATGCAACCTAGGACTAAAAAAATGCAAGACCTAAGTTAACTTATGCTAGTGTAATAAATAATTAATTACACTAACACCCCCCCCCCCCCATAAGTGTAACTTAAGAAGGAAATGAAAAATGCAATGACTATGCAATGATGATGGGTCCCGGATACATGATGGCCATTTTAGGTTCCCATTTACATGATGAAAATGAAAGATGAAAAAAATCTCCCACAACCAAAGAAAAGGGGAAAACCCAGTGGGAACAAAACACCTCTCTAGAAAGGAGATGACAATGCAAAAAAGTGAGAAAGGATGGGAAGGATAGAGGACTCCCAAATACCCCCCAAGTACACCATCTATCACATGGATACAATAAAATTAATGCCCCCCTAATAGGGAGGAAATAGAGAGACTATGTAGCCCTTCCACAACATATGATCACCTACAAAAAAGGTAAGTGTCTAAAGAAAACAAGATCCAATGTCAACAAACAACTTGTCTCTCGTTCGAAAGAAACAAAACCAAGTGCAAGTGTAGGGATGCTTCCCATTCTATATAGGAATTAAAGGAAGGATGAATATGGATGATGATGATGATGATGGTATCTCTGAAAAATGCTCATGTGTCTCCTTTCCTGATGAAGATGAAGATGCCACAATCAATGAAGAGGGTGACAAACTAGGATGATGTAGACACTGATGTTGAACAATATCCAAAGACTGTGATGCAATGAATATGATAGAGACTTGATATCCCCCCCTAAATGAAGTGTCCTCAAAACAACTGAAATAATTATGAAGACAATCCAATGGTAGATGCTGAAGAAACCTCAAATCCTAAATGGAATGATAGGGAAGAAGTCTCATACTTGAAATCTTTGAAGAGAAAACAAGTGCCTCCAAGATAGTCTTTGGATACCCAATCAAGGTCAAGACAAAAGGATGTGGAGACTCAAGAAAACTCTCCAAAGTATAATCTGAATAAAGAAGTGATATCCCCTCAAGAATGTCCTCCAAACCTATAGAAGTAGCCAAGTCAGTAAATCCTGAAATGAAGCCATCTTGTGATGCCAAGTCTGTAAAACTGAATGTGTCCTAATGAATAGAGATAATGGAAGCCTCAATCAATGACCCTGGACAAGGAATCAATGAAAATGAAGGGATACCAATTGTATCTAATTGAGAAGAAGTATCTAAATAAACCTTGTCAACCTCTTCTGAAGACTCAAGGAAATCAACCTCCTCTTTAACAATATCATCACAAGGAACTTGATATGAAGAATGACATTTTGAATCATGACCATCGGGGAATGGTGGAGTATTTGAATCTCCAAATATCTCCCAAAGCTTAGTCCAAAGGATACGAGGAAAATCACAATGATCAATAGCACTCAAAACATCACAATCAACTTGCATTTCAATGATCTCCAAGATAGTGTATCTACAACAACTCCAAGAAAATTCCTAAATACCTTCACTTGGATGGGGAACTATACTATATAGATGTGGCAATAAATTAAGTGATTGGAAATGGTGTATGATCCCATCTCACCATTGTTGATAGTTTCCTTTTTGTAATATAATCAGAGAAGAAGTATATGCAAGCCCCATATTATACTATGAAATTTCTCCAAAAAATACAAAGATAATGACCTTCAATAGAAAATAGAGACTTCCAAAGATGATGTGCAACTGAAGTGATGCCACTCGGATCAAAAAACATTTTACCAAGCTTTAGGATATCCAAGTTATTGAACAAATGCACCAAATTGAAAAAATCTAATGCAAAAGTACCTAGATTTGAAATTGATCAAAGTGTTTGAATAGATGAAAAAATCTCAGAACTACCTTGATGCCACTTGAATCACTGAAATTCAATGAACGGTTGCGAAGATATGAGCCTTTATGTCCAAACTAGGGTTTTGACTTCAGTTGATTATAGATTTTTTTGATAGTAGAATTCTATAAAATGGATGTCACCACTAGAAATTAGACGAAATCCTCTTTCCAATGGTATCTTGTTTGTCAAAATTTGATACCCTAGGTGAAAGTTATGAGAAAATGAAAAAAATGCCTACATGAGGCACTCTCCAGGCTAATTAGGTGCAAAATTTAAGCAGTAAGAGCTAAAATAAATCATCCCATAGTCACTAATTAGACCAAGGGGTAGGCTATAGCAAAGAAAAAGAGATAGCCACTAGATCTAGTGGTGGTAGGGTGGAGCAACCGGGCAGAGCGATGATCTCAGGTGGCGTCACTTAGATTAAGTAGGCCCCTTGGTCTTTGATGGAACCTCACGCCGAGGGCTAACTAGCAGTCAACAAACACTGGATAGAGACCAACTGGGAATAGGTTGGAAGGATGTTGGTGGGGAAAACTTTGGTGATAAGGCGGACAATGGTGGAGAATGAGAAGACAGTGAACGGTAGCCAACAATAATGGGGGCCCAATATGATGTGACAATGCTAACCAAGTGTACAGTACTCCTTGCAAAATCCTTTAAATGTTGTTGATGTAGAATTTTAAAATGACCAAAAAATAAAATTTGAATATTGCCAAGGGAAATTCAAATTTAAAAGCCAAAAAATTATAATCTACAAAAAAAAAACTTTTATGCCACCAAATAAAAAAGATGCTGACTGAAGAATAATATACTGACCGCTAATTATCAAACCCTATAGTATCCGTTGAAAAATAAATTGATGCTAATGAAGAAAAATTTGATGTCGACTACAATTAAAAAGAGGGTTGATTTTATTTTATTTTTCCTATAAACTTTAGAAATTTTCTGTAATTTTTTTTTCCAAACAAATATGAAATAAGCCTTGGTTTTTTTCCTAAAATAGAAAATGCCTATGACTAAATTTTTTTTTGCCTCAAAGGAAAATTGTTCTAGTTGATTTTTTTCTGCAAATTGTATGGATAGTATGGTTGATTTTGCAAACCCAAAATACGTTTGATGGCTCTTGGTTTGATGAATTTGATTTTGATGATTGAACATGTGATCCTAGGGTTTTGAGGCCTTTTGAAGACAATGGAGAGCTCAGATCTGACTCAATCTACTTTAGAAATCAGCTTGGTCCCTAGGTGGATTCAAGTAGCTTGTAATGGAAACCTTCAAGCCTGCGATGAATCTCTCCAGCCCAACTTTATTGATCCTAAGATGAACTCTCAATGGAATGGCTCTGATACCAGGTTGAAATGATGGATGCACAATGTCCCTCAAGCTATGGCCTTAAAGAGGACCTCAAAGAATAAATTCAACCACACAAAAAGTGTTGCAACTAAGGACATGCAAATAGAGATTACTATTGATCTAGAATATGAGATGATTACAAATATACAAATGCCTTGAATATATAGTCATGAGAGAGATGCAAGATATAATATGATGTTGCCATGTGTCATGATCTAACATGTGATAACATGTGAACCCTACCTAGGAAATGATAAAAGATTGAGATAAGTTCTACAAGGACAACTCATCTTCTAGAAGGAATCTTATCCCCTACAAACATGGAAAGGGGAATTACCCCATTATTTATGATGTTCTAATTTATGAAACCTAGGACTAAACAAATCCAAGAACTAAGTTAACTTATGCTAGTTTAATAAATAAATAATTACACTAATAGAGGGTAGAGGGTTAAGGGCAAAGGGGAGATGGTTTAAGGGTAGACGGTTAAGGGTAGAGGGGAGGGATGAAGGGAGAAAGAGTACAAGATCAAGAGTAGATGGTAGAGGGTTTAAGGGTTTAGGTTTTAGGGTAGAGGGGAGAGAGATAAAGGGAGTGAGTGAGAGAGAGAATGACCTGGGAGAGGGAGAGGGGGTGGGAGGGAGAGACTTGAGAGAAAGCGAGTGAGAGAGAGAGTGAGTGAGAGAGATATAGGGTAGAGGGTAGAGGGTCAAGGGTGGAGGGGAGAGGGATAGAAGGAGTAAGTGAGTGAGAGAGGGGATATGAGAGAGAGACTTGAAGTGTGTGTGTGTGTGAGAGAGAGATAGAGGGTAGAGGGTAGAGGGTTTAAGGGTTTAAGGGTTAACGGTAGAGGATAGAGGGGAGAGAGATATGAGTGAGTGAGAGAGAGAGAATTGAGGGAGGGAGAGTGGGTAGGAGAGAGTTTTGAAGTGAGTGAGAGAGAGAGGGTTAAGGGTAGAGGGTAGAGGGGATAAATATAGGAGTTAGTGAGAGAGAGATAGGAGTGAGAGAGATAGAGGGTAGAGGGTTTATGGGTTTAAGGGTTAAGGGTAGATGGGAGAGAGATATGAGTGAGTGAGTTAGTGAGAGAGAGTTGAAAGAGGGAGAGGGGATAAGAGAGAGAGACTTGAGAGAGAGAGAGGGGGGGAGTGGACGAGAGATAGAGGGTAGAGGGTTTAAGGGTTAAGGGTAGAGGGTAGAGGGTTAAGGGGAGAGGGGTATGCGAGAGAGAGACTTGAAGTGAGAGAGAGAAAGAGAGAGGGTAGAGGTTTAAGGGTTAAGGGTTAAGGGTTTAAGGGTAGAGGGTGTGGGATAGAGAGAAAGAGAAAAAAAATAAACATAAAAAATCAATTTTCTCATAATGGGAGAGCATTTTGAAGTACTAGAGATATGCTCATTATTTTAGCAGGACATAATGCACTCATGTTATAACATGAGAGTGTTTTTTTCTTGCTCTAAAAATAGATAAGAACTCAATATACCTGTGACCTCAAGGTCCACATTTTTCATATTCTCCAAGTTCTACAAATTTTTTGACAAAAAAAAGGAAGATTTTTGATGATTTTGTGAAGTGTGCATGCAATTTTTTCAAATTCCACCATCTTTTTCATGATCTTTCCACCACCCTTGCATTAAATAGTAGAGTTTTAATGTTGAAGGGCATATAATATCAATTCAAGTATGAAATCAATTGAAGAGTGATATATACAACTGAAGTTTGGAGGGGAACAAACTTTTGAAAATATCAAATTGTTGAGGAGTTTAAAAAAAGAAGAAGCAAAGGCTAAATAATTGGGTAGAACTCTTCCATTCAAAACTCTAGTTTTTTAGGTATGTGAAGTATTTACACATTTTCTTTCATTCTATTTTGGTTTGCTTTGATTTTTTTTATTTTTCATATTCCATGTTGATCATTTTTTGTTTGTCATTATAACCTTAGCTTGTCAATGCACATTTTAAATTACATAATTCTTTACACTTTCCAATTACATTTTTAAACCACATCTCTTTGAGGAATTTTGTTAAAAAATTTACTTACCTTATGTATGATTCCACATTTTGTATACATATATATATGGAAAAAGTTATAAGTAATTAAAATAATACATCATTTCTCAATCCTTTACCATGGATGTGCATACCACTCTCCAAAGCTTTCATTTTTGTTTAGGCATGGGGGATGTTGGAAAATGTAGTTGAATTTGGTTTTACACCTACAAATTGCATATGCTTGAAAATATATTTTTTACATATCTTACCATCATTCTAGTCCACGAGGACATATCTCATTGAGGTACTTTGTCAAATAGATATACCAAGCAGTTGATTTCCTTTTCTATGCTACCAAATTTTCCATACATGTCTACCAAAGAGTTTTATCAAACAAAATAAACAAGGAAATTAGTTTTTTGAAGAAATGCCTCAAATAAATGGGGTCTCATGGTGATGTACATTTTATCAAGTGGTTGATTCCATTGTCTATGGTACTAAATTTTCCATACATGTCTCTACAAAATTTGAATATACTTCTCCCACATTGATCTAGATCTTTGAAACTATTTTTGTTTTCATCTCTATTGAAAAAATACTAGCTTGTTAATGTGGTAGAGTTGACAAGGTAGGGGTAGCATGAAAAAATTCCTCATAGAAATGGGGACTCATGATGATGTAGAGGATTGTGAGACCCCCTTTCTACGAGGCATTTTCTCACACTGCCCCTACCTTGCAACAATTGATCGCATTGTCTATGCTACCAAATTTTCCATACATGTCTCCACAAAATTGGAATATACTCCTCCTACATTGATAGATCATTGAAACTATTTTTTTTGATCTCTATTGACAAAACACTAGGTTGCCAATTCAGTAGGGTTGACAAGGTAGTGGAAGTATGAGAAAATTAATTATAGAAATTGGGTCTCACAGTGATGTACATCACCATGAGACCCAATTTCTATGAGGGATTTTCTCATGTTTCCCCTACCTTTTCAACCCTACCACATTGAGAAGCTAGTGAGCTCACTAACTTTCCAATGCGATAGGGTTGACAAGGTAGCCTGAGTAGCATGAGAAAATGCCAAGGTAGGGGCAACGTGAGAAAATCCATCATAGAAATGGGGTCTCACGATGATGTACATCATCGTGAGACCCCATTTGTATGAGGAATTTTCTCACATAGCCCCTACATTGTCAATCCTATTGTAATGGAAAGCTAGTGAGCTCACTAGCTTGCCAATGCTCACATGATTTTTTTGGATGGAATGCCTTAAAGAAATGTGGTCATGTGGCATGCCTTGATAGCAAGATAGGCTCAAAATGGAAGAATGCAAAAGGAATGTGAATTGTTTGACAATAATGTTTTGATATACATGTATTAGAAATGTGGTAGCATTGGCAAGCTAGTGAGCTCACTAGCTTGCCAATGCGATAGGGTTGAAAAGGTAGGGGAGGTGTGAGAAAATGCCTCATAGAAATGGGGTCTCATAGTGATGTACATCACCATGAGAAAATTCCTCATAGAAATGGGGTCATACAGTGATGTACATCACCATGAGACTCCATTTCTATGTGGCATTTTCTCATGCTACCCCTACCTTGTCAACCCTACCATATTGGCAAGCTAGTGAGCTCACTAGTTTGCCAATGCTCACATGATTTTTTGGATGGAATTCCTTAAATAAATGTTGTCATGTGGCATGCCTTCATAGAAAGATAGGATCAAAATGGAAGGATGGACAAGGCATGCAATTTTTTTGAAAATAATGTTTCTGTAGACATGTATGCAAAATGTGGTAGCTTTAGGAAGCTAGTGAGCTCACTAGCTTGCCAATACGGTAGGGTTTACAAGGTAGGGGCAGCATGAGAAAATGCCTCATAGAAATGAGGTCTCATGATTACATCATCATGAGACTCCATTTCTATGAGGTATTTTCGCACGTTGCCCCTACCTTGTCAAGCCTACTGCACATTGCCAAGCTAGTGAGCTCACTAGCTCTCCAATGGTCAAATGATTTTTTGGATAGAATTCCTTAAAGAAATGTGGTAATGTGGCATGATTTGATTTCAAGATAGGATCAAAATGGAAGCATGGAAAAGGCATGTAAATTTTTTGACAATAATGTTTTCATAGACATGTATGCAAAATGTGGTAGCATTGGCAAGCTAGTGAGCTCACTAGCTTGCGAATGCGATAGGGTTGACAAGGTAGGGGCAACATGAGAAAATGCCTCATAGAAATAGGGTCTCATGGTGATGTTAACCCAATTTTAATGAGGCATTTTCTCATGCTTCCCCTACCTTGTCAACCCTACCACATTGGCAAGATAGTGATCTCACTAGCTTGTCAAAGGTACCACATTTTGCATACATGTCTACGAAAACATTATTGTCAAAAAATTTACATGCCTTTTCCATACTTCCATTTTGAGCCTATCTTGCAATCATGGCATGTCACATTACCACATTTCTTTAAGCTATTCAATCCAAAAAATTATTGTGACCTTTGTCTATGCTATAAACACTCTTCTATAGGATAATTGCAAGTATTTTGTATGAAGCCTTGAATGACATATATTTCATTTATTTGTATGGATTCATTTTTTAGGAACTAATATTTGTCTCATTACCATGATATAGGTAAAATATCTGCCATGCCAAGGAAACAAAGGAATAAACCAACACACGAAGAGTATGAAACTACTAAAGCAAAAAATAGAGAATGGATGAGGGAATATTGTTAAAAGAAGAAATTGGATATGATTGATGAAAACAAGCCAATTGAAGAGGAACCTCAGCCATCAAAAGGAGAAAAGTAATTGGTGGCACAAAGGGCATGAATGCGAAAGCATCATGGTAAGACATATTTGAATACCATAGTTGGAGACACACCCTCAACTGCAAGTGAATATGAAGTGACACCATTAACCACAAGTGAATATGGAGGGACACCATCTACGACAAGTGAATATGGAGGGACACAATCTATGACAAGTCAATATGTTTGGACACCATCTATCACAAGTGAATATGAAGGGAAACCATCCACTACATCTCAAGTTGAGAGTACATCATCAATTGGATTTGACAAACAAGGTATGGTTTCATCCCCATGTGAACCTCAAGGTATGTCATCTATTCCATGCTCAATCAAAGGTACGCAATCTAGCCCACCTAACTTAAATATTGATGAAATTCTTAATGTTGAGATGTATGTACCTAGGAGAACACCACCTAAAATTATGCGTAGAAAGCCAAAGTATTTGATTAATATTGATGATAAATGATATTTTGCAGCACATGGAAGGTAAGATTCCAACATGCACTTGTATAAGATATGCTGATAAGATATGGAAATTGTTCTTTGAAAGGATAAATGAGACCACAAGATGTCAAATATATGTTGAAATGATGCGGAGTATAAAGTATAGAAACATCATGAAGATTATTGGGTTGAGAACATCAAATGCTTCAAGTGAAAACACTATTGTGAAGAATCTAATGGATGCAAATGAGAGTGTGGGCAAGACCTTATGATCAAAGGATAGTAATGTCACCTGATGTGTCACTACATTGAATTTGGTAAGTAGTCAAACAAGGATATCTCGTCTCATTAGAAAGATGAGTGAACAACTGAGAATTAATAGAAAAAAATTATCAAGAACCATTCACAAGTGGCAAATAATTGAGGGCACCGATTCAAATGAATTATGGGAATTCTCGGGAGACTCCCATGAAAAGATAAACTAGTTGTTGAAGCATTGAGAACACTAATTGAAGAATATTGGAAGAATAACTCAAGGCCATCTCTGAATCAAAGGGATGTGGTAATAAGGAGAATCAATAGTCAGAACAATGAACCACATCCAAAGCATTTTTTAGATATGAATCAAACCCAATTTTTTTGTAAACTTCAATAGGATTATCCTCAAATTCAAAATTTTCAAAGATATTTTGAAATGATTAAACCTTTTTATGTCAAGATAAATCACACATGCACCACTTGTTGTAGACTACATATTGAATTCTTTAACCATTATGGTGCTTATCATTCTATATATTTAGATTTGCATACTAACAATGTTTTGCAATAATGTGGCATACAAGCCCCACTAGAATCTTTAAGATATTTCTTATAAAAAAAATTATGTGAAGTAGAGGATGGCCAAATTCTCTTTAGGAAATTTTTTTGGATGGTTCATGTTAGCGTTGTGGTGGCTTGCAACATATGCCAGTATTTCAACATATGGAAAGCACACATGAGGTGGGAAAGCAACTAGTAAAGTTCAGGAAGTATAAAATAGTGGCATACATTACAAAGATGGTAATCAAGCAAAAAGGTGTGATTTGGTTTTTCAAAAGATTCTAGTGTATCAGTTTGTGTCTATGTTTCGTGACAATATAATGTATGAGTATGCAATGCATACCCATAGAGCTTGAAGGTTGGACACACAAATCAAGTTATGCAAGGACACCTTTCTAGTTGGAAACATAGTTTCAATGGTTGACTTGGTAGAGAACTACACTCTACATCCACAACATGAGGTGCAATCGCAATATTACAACTCCACACAAGTTTCAATATTTGTGCGCATAACATTCATTCATGTAGCTGATAGTACAGAGGACCAAACAAAGGTATTGAGGGAGTATCACTTTTATATTAGTGATGATCACACAAATTCTCTAGAGTTCGTGCAAGGTTGCTTCCAATTCTTCTATAGTGATTTGGCTCAAAGGTGCATAGCATACAGTTGACATATAATATGATTGGATAACTGTGCAACACAGTTCAAGAACTCGTGCATTTTCAACTGGTTTAGCAGGATGCATGTCATTACATGTGTTCAACATATGTGAGACTTTTGTGAGGTTAGGCATGGAAAGGGGGATCATGAAAGTGCAAGAGCATGTGTCAAAAGAGCATGAACATAAGGGTATGTGCAGGATCATCATGGAAAAAAGGAACCTTAAGTGGGAAAAAATTCAAAACAATTAGAGTTAGGAAACTTGAATATTTGAAATATGTAAGAATAGAATTTGTAGAAAATTGAATGCAGTTTCTAAACTACTAGGTTTATTTTAAAAAAAAAAACTATTTGGTGAAAATTTGAAATTTCAATATAGTAGTATTTAAAGTTCAAGGAAAAAATAAGAAGTAGGTGTTTGTCTGACCACCCTAACCACAATAAAATGATAATATTTTTTTAAAAATATTTTATATATAAGTAAAGGACTCATGTCCCAATGTGATGCATATTCTTTTATAATTTTTTTCCAAGTAAATAATTAATTATGAATTTTTAATTACAACTTTTAAAAAATAGAAAACCTCATATGTTTGACCACCTTAACTTGGTCAAAACTTCATGAAATTCAATTTTTTTTAATCCTATAGTATGCAAAGCATAAAATGTGATGCATGTTTTGGATTCAAAAAATGTGATATCATTTGAAAACTATAGATTTTTTTCAATTAGCCTATCAATAGGGACTTTAGTCGTAATTCAAATAGAAAATGAATAATAATTATTTATTAAATTCTAAGTTTAAAGCATAATTTATATTGGTGGAAAGCTGAGAATATCTTTTAAAAACCTTTTCATTTCATCAATTTTGGGTAAAAAAAAATTCGTTAGCCACATACCCTACACATACCTATCATATCACCACTTTCTGGCCCATCATGATCCTATGCATACCCATAAGAAGAGTTAAAGTAAAAAATACAATGCAAAGTTGGTAGATGCAAAATCAATCATCGAGTGGTGTAATGCTTTGATGGGTCCAGGTAATGAAGGTACATCTTCAGTTCATAGATAGTTTTGGTTGATGGAGGATACTAACATTGTACCATATGAGGATTGTTGTACACTAACATGATCGAGTGAGCTACACTCTTTCCTTAGCTCAAATGCAAGTTAATGGAGTATCCACACATGAAAGATGGCATGCTTTTTTTCTTCATGTACAAAGCAAGCCTGGGATGATAGTTAGTCAAAGGAATGGGTTGAGAAATGTTCATTAAGTTATCTTAGCCCACTTCACACGTATCACCCTCTAAAGGCATTGGAATAACATAGATGGATTCATCGATTGAATTTGACCACATATTAGATCTAGTTCAACCAGGTAATTGTACCAAAAGAAAATGGATCATTGAAAATTTGATTATCTTTTAGGTCTTTCTCTTATGATTCCTAGTCTATTTTTCTTTTATTTAATGTTGTAATGTGACTTTCGCATTCACATTAGGCCTTAAATGTGTTCAAATTATGGAATCTTGTGAAGGTGTTGTGAAGCGTTGTAACACATTTCTACAATTTTTTAGACTCATCTCATTACAATTCTCCTAAAAATCACAATTTCATTACTTATCAAGTCCTATTCTAAAGTGTTGTAAGGTCTTGTAACAAGATTTCATGCTTTTTTAGGATTGACTTCACTACTTACACCTTTCTTATGCTTTATTTGACCCCTTTATGCACTCATAAGACTTAATTAAGTGTGTTTTGAATATAAACCCAACAAAAAACATTAAATGCAAGATAATTCCCAACACCCACTTACAAGACGAATGTGGGACCCATTTTCCATGGGTAGCAAATGAGTCCCTCTTGGCTCCAAATTTAAAATAATTCAAAATTTCTTTTGGATTTTTATTCAAAAATACCCTATGTTGGCTTTTGATGTTGCATTATTGGGTTATTAGGGCATAAGTGTGTATAAATACATGTTTTTCCTCTCATTTTAACCCCCCATTCACCCATTCATCAAGTTCACTTGCATTCATTCAAGCAATCAATCAAGCATCTTGGAGCAACCATTGACATATCTTCATATTTCTTCAACAAGGTTGTGGTGAGTTTAGGACATTTACATGTTTATTAATCATTCCTTGTTCATTTCCTTTCATTTCACTTCTTCATTAAGGGTTTGATTACCAAAGTGGGATTTAACCAAGGCAAATCTCTATACTCTAACCCTTAACCATTTTACCCCTTTTACATGTGTGTTTACAGAATTTTGTATGCATATTTTTCAAGAAAATAGGCGTTGAAAGGTGGTCAAGTAGTCAACAATGTGTTTCAAGTCAACTAAACCCTATTTCAATCTTGGATACAACCTACAGTCTATTTTCTATAGATTTGACTTCGTCAACCCGATAAGAAGACAAGTGCAGATCTAGAGCTACAAAATTGACCTTTGATTTCATAGAATTTTGGAGGAGGATTGATTCACCATCAATGGAAAATGACTCCCTCCTTAAGGTTGAAAAAGTTGATTTTGTCAGATTCTAGTTCTTAACAATCAAAAAGTAGTTCTTAGGTGTTTTTGTTAGTAGCAGGATTGATTCGCCATCAGTGGTGAATGAGTCCCACTATGATTTACACTAGTTTCTGCCAGCATTCAGATCCTTCCAAATTCAACATTCATTGTCTAGGTGCACTTTTTTCATCCTCTTTCAATTCTATTTGCATTAGTTTACATCTCTATTGCATTTTCTGTATATCACATTGTGTTTTCAAACATTACATATTTCATAGGTTTTGCATCAATAATATATCAATTTAAGTACTTAGTTGCATTTACAACATTTCATTTAGTCCTCACATCATATAATGTTTTATTTGAGTGAACCACCTCAATTTTTGGGTTCTATCTCTCTCCTTTTAGGTGAAAGATCCTAAGAGTGCAAGAGAAGTACATAGAATTTCCTCAAAATTGTTGGTTCGTTTTGGTGAACCTACATATTGAACACTTTATCTTTTTAATTTCAATTGCATCAACATTCAATTAGGTTTTGTTTTGTTTTTGCATTCTAGGGTTTCTAAAATTGCATTAGTGAAAGACTCATTTAGACTTCATTTTTGCATATCAAATAATTCAAAAACTAAAAATTTGTATTTGCATCCTTAGTTTTCATTTGAAAATCATTAAAATCACTTTAAATTTTTTGAAAAACATAAAAAAATTTCATACCTAGACTCATTCACCACCTTGGGTGAATCAATCCACTTGCACATTTTAATCTACATTTTCCATGCATTTACTACATTTCAGTTTTTTGTTGTTTTTCTGTTTCAGTTTACAAAGCTCTTATTATTTCCATTTTAAACTCCTAGATTGCATTGCATTTGCATTCACCGCATATTTTGTGGTACTTGTATGAGTGTTTGGTGCCCCATTGATAATACTTTAGTGAGACGAATTTCTAGACTCATGGCTTCCCGCAAGAGCACTTTCATTGTGGACCTTGGGATCTCAAGAGCTCCTACTCCTAGTATAGAAAATGGTGCATTAGGAATGGATACTACCACTAATATTCCTTCACCTTCCCATACAATGCATGTTGGAACACAAACTAATTCCATTCCGCAAGATAAAGTATTAGTATTCATGAAAATTTTGCACACTTACAACAAGATTTATCCCTTGAAAACATTTCCACTACTACCATACCTGCCATAGAAAACCTTCATCGCTTGATTGAAAGTGATGATGGCTTACAAGTTATGAAAATAATTGTTGAGATATATAACAAAGATGTGCCTTCTACTTCCCAATCATAAAACATTATTGTGAGCCAAGGAGGACCTCACATTCCTCCTCCTTCAACCGAGTGTTGCCACAATAGTGGTTTATAGTTTTCGGGAGATCCTAATTTTTGCTGGAATCACATATTTTTAGAAAATATAATAATTTAAGCCTTGAAAATTTCCATTTAAAGGATTCCAATTGAATAGGGTTTGATCAAACCACCTTAGACCAAGCCCCCTTGGATAGAACCTTGCTAGTTTTAAAGCATACCTATAATGAAGTCTCCTTTACACCTATCAAAATGCTGATAAAAAACCATTTTTGATTTACCTTTTGGGGGATCAAATGAATTAATTTAATTTAATTTTTTTTGTATGTAGTCCTTATTATAAGCTTCCAAAAAAGTATAGTTTTAATTAAATTTGATTTGATTATTATATTTATTTTTTATTTCTTGTGAATGTAGGTTTTTCACTGAAAATCAAGCTCTTTGTTCTACACATATGGAAAAATAGAAGATTATCATTTTATTTTTTTGAAAAATATGAGTGCACCATATATTGGAGTCCTTGATCCAACAAAAAAATGGTTGAATTTCAATACATACAAAAAAAGTTACGTGCTATATGGTTGTTCTATGTCTAAATTGTAATTGGTTTGACTTCGAAACTTGATTAAAGAAAAAATATTCAATAAAAAACTATCTAACCAAGTGGAAGCACTGGATATTAGAGTTAAAAATATAAATTCAAAAGAATTAGAATTTTATCCTTCATGGAAAAAAAGTTATGTATTATACGGTGAGCGTCACTTTTAAAAATGTTGATTTATGAAAAAACTAGTTTTCAAGGGAGATGGAAAAAGTGCAATCTTATTCCAAAAATTTTGAAAAAAAAATATTTAGAATCTATAGAAAAAATTTCATGAAACTCTAGTTTGCATCATCTTCAAATTCCTCACGATTTATCCGCTATAGGTGCTCGAAAGTGAAGATTTAGTTAAAAAAAATTATTTCAATGTCCAATTTGGCCCAAAATTGTAAACCACTATTGTGGGATCACCCAACCATAGCATCCATACCCACTTATACCACTTCTCAAGTTACAACAACAATGCGACATGTTATTCATGTGACTCCTTCTTTCGTTATTCGACCTAGCATTCCTAGTTCTTTTGTGGCATCGATTGTTTCATCCTCCACCTTCACCCCTCTTCATTTCCCCTTCACTTCCCCTAACATCACATATACTCCATCACCATTTTACCTTCCTCCTCATACCACTTACACCAACACCATCATTACACAACTTTTTAACACCATTTCATCCATGCAACAACAAATTTACACCATAAGCCAAAGTCAAAATGCTCCACCCACATATCATGTTCGTAGTAGCCCCTTATCTTTAGATATCTTAAGAACCCCGATGCCACAAGGGATTGAGATGCCTAGGTTTGAGAAGTATAGAGGTAAAGGAGACCCTAGTAATCGTGTCAATGCTTATACAACCTTGTGCAGTGATTTTGTCCTTGACGATAAGTTATTAGCCAAACTTTTTCCTAGGATCTTAAAGGACACTGCATTGGAGTAGTTTTTAAATTTACCCAATCATTCAATCTGATCAATTAATGAACTTGTGGATGCTTTATAAGTCACTTCCAATTTCATATGACTCCCAAAAATACAATGGTTGATTTATTGAGATGTAAACAAAACACATCTATGAAAAAGTAACTGATTTCATTTCCTATTATTAGTCATTGTATGCTCAAATTGATGTCAAAATTACCAATTCACATCTCTAAAAGATGTTTATCAAAAACTTGCACACTCATCTTCAAGATTAGTTGACTATGATGAAATTTCCTTCATTCATGCATTTATGAACAACCCTATGTGACTATCACAACTCGGTTACTAGTCATGATTCAAAGTCCACTTCTAACTGAGTTGAGAAGTCTAAACAAAGCAACCAAAACAACATGCAAAACTTTCGAAAACCAAATAGAGGCTTATTATAGTTCAATCTTCCTCTTCAATAAAAAACTCAACCTGTTCCAAGTCAAGTGACAGTTGTTAAAGTAGTGGTTCCCATTACCTATGGGGACCTAAACAAACAATTTACCCCCTTACCCAATACCCTCCATAACACAATGAATCAATTGCTCCAACAAAAAATGATCACTTTTCCTACCATTAAACTCCTTGATACTACCAAGCCTTTACCACCCACTTTTAAATTAAAAGCTTATTGTCATTTTCATCACCAAAATGGACATGACACCAAACAATGTAAGCATCTCAAACACTTAGTTTAAGAGCTCATTGATTTGAATTTTTTGTCCATTGTAGTTGTCAATGATCAATGCAATAAGTCTGTTGCACCTTCTAATCAGAATTTACAAATCTTTACCAACCCTATGCCTAAGCACAATGTTTCATTTTTCAAGGATAGTGAACCTTCAAAAACTCATGTGATTAACATTGATACAAATAATGAACAACCTGATATTACTCCAAATCTTACCCAAGTTAATCCTATGGATGAACTTGTGGGTATGATAGATGTTGTCCCTTGTAAGGGCCCAACCAAAAAATCTATTGATATTACCTTTTCTTCTCATGATATACTTAAAAAGCTTCCCGATGGTCCTCTTTACATAGTCGGTCGAATCTATGATAAGCCCACCAATGGGATATTAATAGATCTTGCTTGTGGAGAGAATGTGAACACAAAAGAATTTTTAGTATTACATGAACTTTATCAAGAAGATTATGAAAAACCAACTACATGGATTAAAAACATACTAGTTTTTCATGCCCTATGATCGAATCGATCGTACTCCCACTACAAATAGGACCCAAATTTGGATGTAACGTTTTCTATTATTCCACAATTGGATCAATTTCGTCTATGGCTAGGTCATCCTTGGATTCACTTGATAAAAGTGGTCCCTTCAGTTGTTCACAAATGTTTGAAGTTTCTGCATGGAAATGAAATATTTACCATACACCATAGTGGTTTTCATCCATTGTCTTCTAAGGGTAATTTCTCCTTAGAATCCTTTTGGCTTGAACCCATGGAGCCCATCACCCCTCGTAAAGATTTCTTTTTCATAGCCTATCAAAAGTTCAAAGCCAAACAAATAGCTGACTTGTCTCTTTTCTCAATGTCCCCATCCACTTACGCTCCTCCCATCATAGATGAGATAATTCTTCAACCTGAGTCTGAATACAAACAAAGAATACAACCTCATGAGAAACCAACAAAAAACACTTCACCTTTATCATTTAAATGTTCTCGCAATAATGAAACCAATCTTGTTATGCCTCCTCACATTAAACATGTGTATAAGGCTAAAGAGAAAGTGATTGAACCATCTTCTTCGATTTCTTCCATTCTTCCCCATTCGAAAGAAAAGGAACCCATGGTGGATCAACCCATTCTTACACCTCAACAAATTTAAAATAGAATTAAATGAAACCATGGTGTTGGGGAGCATAGGTGTCATTGTCTCCTTGCTCATCAATCACGAATGGAAGAACACAAGGAAAATCAACCTTTTCCTTTGACAAAAGTGTAAAATGGTGACCCTCCTCCTCCTGACCTGCCACGAGATAGTATAGTCCAACCCTCACAACAAAATGATTCGATCCAACACCCACAACTCTTGATACATCCTTCCTTGGAAATAACCCTTCATCCTCTCGTTGTAATCAATCTTGATGATGATGATGATAAGGAGATAACAAAAAATAGATGAAGAAGTTCATAAAGATCTAAACTCTTTATTTACATCTACCATGATCTTAAATGATAAATATTTTACACCAAGTGAAGAACTTGGTACATCTCCTAGTTTGGCCCTTGCAATTATTCCTTTCAATAGTCAACCGCCCTCGCAATACAATGAAGATGATTGGGAGGTGGATGACTTGTTAGATGGTTGACTTGCATTTCCCTTGCTCATCTTTTGCATTTATTTTTCTTTTATTTACTCTTTCTTTTGTAATTTTATGTGCATATCGTGTTACCCTATAATGGGTGTTTGATGTTCTCTCTCTCTTTGTGCACTTCCTCTATTTGTATCTATATTCTTCTTTATGTCATGCATTGCCTTTTTCTCTTTTCTTTTGTGTTTTCCTTTTTGGGGATGACGCAAAGCCTAGAGACACCCTATGCCTCTACCATGTTGACCCAAAAGGTCCTTTTCCTTTTTCCCTTTCTTTTTCACTTTTGTTTTGTGTTTTTCCTTTTTGGCATGACACAAGGCATCAAGACAAAAATGTCTCCTTCATGTTGACCCAAACACTTTTTATTTTCATTTTCCTTTTCATTTTATTTTCACTTATTTTTCTCCTTTTGGGGACGATGCAAATCATTGAGATTGCAGTATCTCTTCCATGTTGACCCAAAATGGACTTTATTTTTGTTTTCTTTTTCCTCTCTTTGTGTCATTCTTCTAGTTCTATGTGCTTTGGGGAATGATGATAGTTCTGAGCTCTTTATTCAAAAAAAAATTGCAACAATGAACATACTGACCCCAAATCCATAGACCCCTTATGTGTTTGGTGTGTTCCTTTCTAGGGGGAAACTCCTGTTTTATTTTATTTTCTCCTTCATTTACATGATGCAACCTAACTTAGAAACATATGACTTGGCATATGGGCTTTCCAAGTTTTCTCTCATGTCTTATTTTATTTTTGCATATTTCCTTCACTACTTTAAAGTAATTGCTCACAAAATGGTGTGTAGAAATTCCTTTAAAGTGGGGGACATACATTGGCATAATTCATTTGCATTCTTGGTTCTTAGTGTATCCTTGTCACTTTGTGGATGACATTGGGTGTGATGTATTTCATAAGTGTGATCTATCTTAGCATATTACATTCCTCTTCGTGGCCTGATGCGGCGCATATCATCCCCTAACTTGAGAATATTCTATTGTTTGATTGGTACTCTCTTGGAGACATTAGACACAATGTTCCCTAGGTGATAGAGCTTGCATGAACTTAACAAGATTCCTTTGAACATCTTTTACATTTTACATTTTGCATTTTTTCATTTTACATCTTTAACATAACTTGCATGATTGTGGTACTATCAAGCTCTTTGTTCATGAGTTGCAAGCATATGAAGCTTTTCTTGTCTCATGAAGCATGAACTGACATTCTCCTTTGTGGCACCTTGTTAAAGTTATCAAGAGGTATAACTTTGATATGGTTGAGTAGGAAGCCCATTCAGTGGCATGACTTTCCCCATAGCCACTTATGTGTTTATGAGTGCATACCAACTAGTTTATATTTCTCACATTTTGGGTCTTCTCACCTAGTGGGCTGCCATGAGTTCCATCGCCCTAGAGTGAGTATGCATTCTTTTTTTCTCACACACAACCTAGATCTAATCTGTAACTAGTTGGAAAAATGATTGAAGCTTCATCTGATTCTCCCTTTTCTTCTTATATTTCACATGTGTGTTCCTTTGTTCTTATGTTTAGTTTGCATGGGATCTTCATCCTAGGGGCTCGATCATCCCTCTTGATCGTTCTTATTCCATCTTTCTAACAAAAGTGCATTTGGATCCCTCTCAATATGCATGGCTACTTTAGTGTGAGTTTGAAGCAAGTTCATCCTCTCACTAAAGTGACGGCTAAATGTATCATAGAAAAATGAATCATTAACATTTTCATGATCTTTCAGGTCTTTCTCTTATGATGCTTGGTCTATTTTTCTTTGATTTAATGTCATAATGTGACTTCTACATTCACATTAGGTCCTAAACATTCAAATTATGACATCTTGTGATGGTGTTGTAAAGTGTTGTAACACATTTTTATAGTTTTCTAGACTCTTCTCATTACAATTCACCTAAATATCACCTTTTCATCACTTATCAAGTCCTATTCTAAAGTGTTGTAAAGTATTATAACAATATTTCACACTTTTCTAGGCTTGATTTCACTATTTACACCTTTATTATGCTTTATTTAACCCCTTTATGCACTCATAAGACTTAATTAAGTGCTTTTTTGAATGTAAAAACGATAAACAACATTAAATGCAAGATAATTCCTGAAACCCACTTACAAGCTCAAGGTGGGACCCATTCACCATGGGTGGTGAATGAGTCCCTCTTGGCTCCAAATTTAAAATAATTCAAAATTTCTTTCGGGCTTTTATTGAAAAATACCTTATGTCAACCTGTGATGTATTATTAGGTTATTAGGGCATAAGTGTGTATAAATAAGTGTTTTTCTTCTCATTTTAACCCCCCATTCAACCATTCATCAAGTTCACTTGCATTCATTCAAGCATTCAAGCATCTTGCATCATTCAATCAAGCAATTGATCAAGCATCTTAGAGCAGCCATTAACATATCTTCATATTTCTTCAACAAGGTTGTGGTGAGTTTAGGAAATTTGCATGTTTTTTATTCATCATTCCTTGTTCATTTCATTTCATTTCTTCATTAAGGATTTGATTACCAAAGTGGGATTTGACCAAGGAAAATTCCTATACACTAACCCTTAACCATTTTCCCCCTTTTACATGTGTGTTTTCAGACTTGTGTATACATATTTGTTAAGAAAATAGGTGTTGAAAGGTGATCAAGAAGTCAAAAAAGTATTTAAAGTCAACTAAACCCTATTTCAAGCTTGGAGACAACCTATAGGCTTTTTTCTGCAGATTTGACTTTGTCAACCTAACAAGAAGACAAGTGTAGATCTAGAGCTATAGAATTGACCTTTGATTCAAAAAATTTTGGAGGAGGACTAATTTTCCATTAGTGGTGAATGAGTCCTAGCTTAAGGCTTAGAAAGTTGATTTTTTTAGATTCCAATTCCTGACAATCAGGAAGTAGTTCTTAGTTGTTTTTGTTAGTAGCAAGATTGATTTGCCATCAATGGTGAATAAGTCCCACTAGTGATTTACACTAACTTTTACTAGCATTTGGATCCTTCTAGATTCAACATTCATTGCCTAGGTGCACTCTATTCAGCCTTTTTCAATTCTATTTGCATTAGTTTACATCTCTATTGCATTTTTTGTATATCACATTGTGTTTTCAAACATTGCATATTTCATAGGTTTTGCATCAATAATATATCAACTTCATTACTTAGTTTCATTTAAAACATTACATTTAGTCTTAATCACATCATATAATACTTTATTTGAGTGAATCACCCCAATTTTGGGGTTCTATCTCTCTCCTTTTAAGTGAAAGATCATAAGAGTGCAAGAGAAGTACATAGACACCTACAAATTTGTTGATTCAGTAATATATCTACTTGCATAGTTTCTGAAATTCCTATTGTTATCTTACTTTCTAGTGTTTTTGTAATGTTGACTAATTTCATCTAATTTGTTGCACATATCAATGCAGGGCATATTTATTCTATTATTATAGATGAAGAAAATGAAGAGGGAACATTATTACTTGTGTGGTTGTGTTGAGGAAAAAAATAAATTAGAGGCCCCAATTATAGATGGATAAAAGATCGAATACCCACAAGCTCAGTTGTTGTTACTGGAATGTGGTTTAGAAGGTACCCACATAAAAGTGTTAAATATTGGTTGTTTCAGGACTTTGACACACATCAGAAGATTCTTCATTACTCGAACCTTTTCGTAGCATCAAATGTTCATTTGACCAAATATGGGGGTAAACCTTTGAACAAGACCTTGTGGAAGGTGTGTGAGTGTGAGGTCCCATGATGCAATACTTGACACAATGAAGAGTAGAGAAGGCCTGAATGGTTCGTTGGATTAATTTGTAAGTATGCACATTGGTTCTTATTAATTTGTACGTGTATGCACATTAATTTGTATGATTCCAATGCTATCATCTAATGTTTGTATCATGTATGTAGGTGATTGATGAAGTTATTAGACTTGCAGATGTAACAAACTTTATGTTTAGAACTGCGGCAAAGGATACATAGTTAAATGATATTTTATTTTTTCTCGAAAATATACAAAAAAATGATGTAGGATATTCTCAATAGATTATTAAAATAAGTGGAAGATTAAATTGTGTTGTTTTTATAAAAGGTTACAAGTTTCTGAAATGTTGGAAAGTAATAGTTTGGTTATGTTCTATTCATGTTTTATTCATGAGAGGTTGTTGTGTGCAATAGGTATCTTGGAACTCCTAATGATGATGTATGGCCAGCAGTGACTATGTTGAGAGATTGGCATGCCTATTGTCAATGGAAGCATCAAGATTTAAGCCTTGTTGTTCCTAACTTGGAACCAAATGGTGTGGATTTTTTGTTTGTAAGTTCCTTCCATCTATTTTCATTTCATTTCCATTTTGTATGCTCTTTCTTTTTCTTCTTTTACTTTGCCTATTTGTAAGTAAACTACTAAAAATTGATTGGTGTCTTCTTGTAGAAAATGTTGATTTATGAGCCATCCAAGAGAATCTCAGCCAAAAAAGCAATGCAACATCCTTATTTTGATGATCTTGAGAAATGTCAATTATGATTTTAAGCCATTATAAAAGAGTGTGTGAAGCTTAGCGAGGGAATTTCAAGTTATTCATTTGAGGTTAGCCTCATCTTGAGCACCTATGATGTATACATTATAATAGCATCTTGAATGTATGAGTGATATTGTAAAAGATCTATGAGAATGGAGTACTTAAGGAACCCTTGAATTGTATTTTTGCTTATTATGAGAGAATCTTATAAGCTGAGTTTGTGTGCATGAAAATGGGGCACATTCATTCAATGTTTTATTTTTTAAGTGGGGTGTTGGTGTGTACCTTGGAATTTTACCCTACTCTAATGTGAAAAATAACTAAAAATGTGAATGATAAAAGACTAAGGACACTTCAAGATTAGCCTAAAGAGTGATAAAACAAGAAGGAAAGCAGATAAAACAAGATGCAAATGATTATACCTTCCTTGTTGTTGGAGACTCCTTGGTTGGCCCTTGATTTGGATGACTTTGTGTGCTCCTTAGATGACTTCTTGAGTGACTAAATGCAAGATCAAATTATGCAAAATGATTAAAATGGATGGCTAGATGATAGTGAATGACTGATAATGCAAATTGGCAGCATGTAGTTATAAAATGGATGTGTTCAAAATGCCCTTGAGGAGGGTATTTATAGAAGAATTTGAATTCTCTAGAGAATTCAACGGTCAATGAAGGGCTAAGGTGAGTTGAGAACTCACAAGCCCTCACATCTTGACATGTGGATGTGAAGTGGCTAAGGGGAGATGATGTGTAAGTGAGGTGTCAAAAGGTACATGAGGTGGAGGAAGTACAAGTACCTTGCAAGTACATTGGGAGATGGGAAGAATCTTGGGTGAATAAAAGTGAATTAAAAATTCACAATGATTGGAAGAATCTGGTGGATAAGACAAGGTTCCCAAAAGGTGGGAATTTGTCACATGTGACTTGATGTGACAAGTCAAAGGTTCTAGAAGATGCATGGGAAAAGGGGATTCTAGGAGGAATAAAAAGGAATTAAAATTCCTTGAGGGATGGAAAAGTTGACCAAGGTACTAATTAGGTTTGACTAATCATAATTAGAGGATAATTAGGGGTTAATTAGGATTAAAGCCAACTTGCAAAAGTTGGAGGATGTGACACATCCTAATCAAGGATTAGGCATGTGCACATCCTTAATGAAAAGATTAGGAAATGGATTAGGATTAGATGAAAATGACATGTGAGGAATTAAATAAATGTAATATTTATTTAATTCATTTGATGAAAATGGGATTAAAGAGGGTAAGGTATTTAATTAATAAATACCTTAGGTATTTGGTAGAATTAAGGATATTAATTAAATAATAGTAATATTACTTAATTAACTCGGATAAGAGGATGTTTAGATGAAAAGTGATAAATTTGGATAAATTAAGTGTCCAAATTTGGATGTCTACAGTTGGAATTCATATAGTTTGATTTTTTTCTCATGATTGTGTATTACCACTTGATAGTTTTGAGAAAGCATTGTTCCTACAATTACAAGCACTTAGGTTTTAGCATGGTGTATGAAGCATATTAGAAATTGTACCACAAACACAACAATTAGGATTGCCAAATAAATCTCATTTTATTGTAAACATCATATTATTAATATAGTGACTATAATAACCATTGATGGTTACCAATTATTCTTTTTCTTGTTTTATTCTCTCCCTATTATAACTAGAACCAATTGACTAAATTATTATAAAAACTTCATTTATTAAAACAAATAAACCTAATGATTATATATAAATATCAATATATTATACCATATATTCACATAAATATTTGTAATGATATTTACTCGAATTTTCAAATTTATTACTACTCTAAAACCTTTGTAATTCATGCAACATAATCCTTTAACAATCCAAATTGTAAAAGGGTAAAAAAATTTGATGACCTATTACTTGAAGACTATGTTAGTTATGTGCATTCTATCTGAGACATCGGGATCATGTATGGTACCTCTACAATAACCTCTCTCAATTTTTGTCATCTCAATTTTTTTTTCCATGGTGTCCAATTTTGACTTGATGAAAAAAGTGTCAATTACAAATAGTGTAAAGTTGCAAAATGGTGCAACTTTCGTTATGTAACTTGTGTGACCAAACAGACTATTCCAACGCATGTAAATGGATATATTTACACTAGGAATGGTCCTCTTTCACACCCAAAAATGTTGAATCACTCTGAGCTATGTTCAATCGGCTTGATCCCTTAAGGGTCCAAAGTTAAAAATGGCTACAATCTTTGACATGCTATTACTTAGAAACCGTGATACCTACAAACTCTCCATCTAAACGTACAAGATTGCACTAGGCCCCTGTACAATAACCTCTATCGGTTTTTGTTATCTCAAAGTCGTTTTCCCATTGTGCCCCTCATTCTGCAACTTGTGTGACAAAAAAAAATGTTTCAATGCATCCGAATAGGTACGTTTATGTTAGGAATGGTCCTCTTTTGCACCCAAACATGTCGAATTACTATGAGCTACGTTCAACCAACTCGATCCCTTAAGGGTCCAAAGTGCAAAAGGGTAGCAATCTTTGACGAGCTACTACTTAGAAACGGTGATGCTTACGAACTCTCCATTTGAGCCTATGGGATCATGTTGGGTCCCTCTACAATAACCTCTCTCAGTCTTTGTTATCTCAAAGTTGTTTTCATGTGGAATCTATTTTTCACTTTATGGAAAAAGTGTCAAATGCAAACAATGTAAAGTTGTAAAGTGGTGCAACTTTCATTCTACAACTCATGTGACCAAACAAACTATTCCAATGCCTCTAGATGTGTATGTTTATGCTAGGAATGGTACTCTTTCACACCCAAACATGCTGAATCACTCTGAGCTACATTCAACCAACTTGATCCCTTAAGGGTCCAAAGTGCAAAAGGGAAACAATCTTTGATGGGCTACTACTCAAAAAATGTGATGCTTACAAACTCTCTGTTTGATCCTACAGGATTGCGTTGGCCCCCCTACAATAACCTCTCTTGTTTTTTGTTATCTCAGAGTCATTGTCTTGTGGTGTCTAGTTTTCATTTGATGGAAAAAGTGTCAAATGCAATCAACGTAAAGTTGCAAAGTGGTGCAACTTTTGTTCTACAACTTGTGTGACCAAACAAACTATTCATTTTGGTGAACCTGATGTTTTTGGAACATTCATTTTCTTATATGGAGTCTATTAAAATATTAGATCTAGATTGCATTAGTGAAATTTCATCTAGGGTTTCTAATATCTACATAAGTGAAAGTGCATATAGGTTACATTTTTTTCTTTCTTGCATCATTTTATCTCATTTAAAAATTGAAAAAGTGCATTTTTCATCATCCTAATTGTATTTAGGAACATTATTATTATATGCAAAATTGAAAAAATGCATCCAATTGCTTGTTACTAGTTACTTTTCCTAGCCTTCATTTTGACAAATTTATATTTCCAAAATCGAGTCCTTGGGTAGGCAATTTGGGAACAATGTTATCAACCCAAAATTATATGTTTTTCTATATAAACCCTTACTAGGACTAAAATTCCCTTGGTGGAATCTTATTTCCTCTTTGGTTTTTTGTTGCAATACCCTATCTGAGTGATTTGCTATCTGTTTCAACTTCTAAAAAATTCAAATTTCATTAAGAGGACTAATATTCCCTCCCTAGTGTCTTAGTCCGTATGGTATTTTAGATTGTCGATTCAGGGTTTGAATCAATATTTATGTGCTTCTGTTTGTTGGCATTGGTTATCCATTTCAATGGGTTGACTTTATGTTTCATGCATTTTACTAAATCTATAGCTTAAAGTGCTTCATTTCATGCATTGCTCCATTTCAAATTTTCATTTACAACATTTCATCTTTTAGATCATTACATTGTGTAATAAAAAAATTACCTTGTTTCTAATCTAAAAATTGCATTTAAATATTTCACTTTAGGTTATTGCATTGCACTTTCTTTACTTTTCCATGATAACATGTTTTCTTTGAAGAGATTTGGCTTTGATATGGTTATAAATGGATTGCATAAGTACAACATCCCATCTTATGAGTTCAACTTAGAATATAACAATGAGGTCATTAAGAAACATGTTAGTCATCCTTCTACTATCTTTCATAGTTATGAGAACATCCTAGAGCAAGTAGATCAAACCATTGACATAGTCCTTAATATTACATTGCCCATTGGTGAGGGAGGTAGTGTCAAAAATTATAACAATCATACTTGTTCTTCTCCTGATACCTCTCCTATTAGTGACGAAGGTATCTTGGTGAAAGAAGGTACAAGCATTGAGAGTCTTGATTTTCCCTATCCTCCCCACCTTTGGAAGAAATTAGAAAAAAAGAAGATGAGATCATTTCCACCACATTGTGTACCCCAAATCCATCTGTCAACACCTCTCCTAATTGAAAGAAAGCTTTAGTAAAAGAGGATACAATTGTGAACAATCATGAAAATCACAATTTTCAAGAGGACATGTGAATTGAAAGTGATAACCTTATCTCTCTCCTTCTTAATGTCCCTAACATTTGGAAAGACTAATTTGAACAAAAACATTTAACCATTCATAATCATGAAAACCATAGAAATCCTTCTCATGATGCTTCCCCTATTAGTGATGAAGTTACTTTACATGACATAATAATGGAGAGTGATGAACCTTTTGTTTGCCTCTCTCCTAAAATCTCTCCTACTAGGGTAGATGGTATAACACAAGAGAATGAGACCTTAGATAAAAAGTACAATCAAATAGATCCTTCTCCTAATATCCCCAGTATTGATGAACAAGATAATTAAACCATTGATAACTCCCTTACATATGATGAAGACATTTTCGAAGAACCCACCCTTGAATTTCAATAACATTTGGTTTGTAGTTCTCTTAGAAACTTTCCTACTAGGGAAGACATAATAGTGGAAGAAAATGAGAACATTAACAATAGTAATTCCTTAGATGAATATGTTGAAGTGACATTAAACTCCTCTTCACTAAGAGATCATGAAAATAACGATAATTATTATGAGGTTATGCACATTAGATATCCCTTGGAATACTCTCCTGAGCCTAAACTTATCATTTATCCACCCTCTCACAAACCAGTCCTTATCCTCAAACTACCTAAGAACACTGGTTTGCAAAAATCGAGTTACAATACCATTTCTCATACATACAACACTAGGAACAATCTACAACCAAGACAAACACCTTCAACATCCCTCCCATTGCCTAATAATATCTTTCCTAGTGCCCCTCATTTTCCTTTGAATAGTGGAAATGAGTATAATAGTGTTGAAAATTTTAAGAATACTCCTGCAAAGATATCCCTATGGGACCTAATCCATAATTCACCTAATTATCACACCATGCTTCAAATAGCCTTACAAAAAGTTGTGGTTCCCTCTAATGCAAACCTAAATGACATAGCAGCCATGATTCAAGGGATAAATGTTGACATTGTTTTCCACCAAGGTGAACTCCTCCCTTTGGAAGTGCAAAAACAATGTGATGCTCTCATGATAATAGCTCAACCTTGTGGACACTGGTTCAACCTTAAATGTGTGTAATGTGAACCTTTTGGATAAGCTTGGTGTTTATAAATCCAAAATATAACCTACATCTTTATCTATTAATGGCTTTGATAACATGACAAAATGACCACTTGGGGTTGTTGATGGTGTTTTCTGCACAGCAACAACTCAGACATAATGCAATATTCTATCTCTCTTGAAAGGTTATTTCCAACAATAAATCACTGAAAATCACCCCAAGGTCTCTCGGGTGTTAGGTCATAACAATGCATAAAACAACTCAGATGAAATGTGAAATTGCTGGTAATCACAATCGGACCTTACTACAAGCAGACTGTATCTTTTTAATTTACCAGATTTGACAATATGGTGATCTTGAATCCTAAATCTAACTGAATAATTAAAGAAACAGCAAAAGGTAGGGATGCAAGGAAGTAATAAAACTTAAACTACTGCAAGGACAAGCAATGTAAATGACATATATGTGGAATGGACCTATCTCAAATAACCAATTCCTGATCGACCCACAATGCAATCTTACAAGAACAGTGCAATCTTCTGAGGTATTTAAATTTTCAAATCATAGACTTGCATCTACAACCGAACTTAAGCACATTTGAATATATGGTCCAGGTTGACTTTACCAGCCTACTACAATCAGATAGTTACTGGGAGTATAGACCAGAGATAGCTACAAACATTCCAAATATGAAATCACATACACTATTTATCCAACCAAACTAATTTATTTCTGAATATTAAACCCTAGATCTTCAAGCAATGTAAAAGATAGAACAAAAGAACCATGCAAGATGAGATAACACAAAGGATTTCACCAGGAAAACCACAATGCCTTCAATTGTATTAATCACCAAATGCTGCAACAATTCAACTGTTCTGAATATGGTATTTGCTTCAAGAAATTCTAAAAACTCTAACTATTGTGCCTGCTAATCTCTATTCTTGCTAATGTCTATAACCAATGTCTTCTAACCCTTACAATGAGGCAAGAATGCCTATTTATCAAATTCCCCCCAAAACATGTCGGCCCAGCCAAACATTTTTACAAAAATAATCAAAACCGCCAAAACAGGTCGGCCAAGGAAACAAACTAAGGCACACATTTAATGCCATCATCCAAGTCGGCCAAGGCACAGTCCCCAAGGAAGTCCGGTCCAATGCATGCCCTATAATAATAGGGAAGCACAAATCTCGAAAAGAGCATTAACTGCTACTTCCTTTATCTTTTCTCTTCGCTGGTGACCCTTGGACCTTCGAGAATATCCCCTCCAGCTCAGCAATAGGTGGCAACGGCAAAACCCTGAGTCTGCATTTAATTGAATCAATTCCCTCATTGGACCGTTCAACAGTTTTCTTCCAGTCCTTCATGCTGGTTATGTACCTGTCTATTATTGCCAAGTATGTAGCTGCATCATCAAGCAAATGGGAGGTGACAGCTCCATCAGATTCCGGGGCATAAACCTCATGCCACCATTCCTTCAATTGATCTAAGCTCAGATATTTGGGAGCTATTTTCTTCCTCCCTGTCATCACCTCAAAGAAAGCTATGCAACCATCATAAATTGCAGTGAGGTCAGCCTCAATTGATTTTCTCCGTTTTTGTATCTTCTTCAGGCCTCCCTGCCTGATCTGCAATGCCTCGAACCATTCCCATGGTTCATCCAATCTGGCAGAGGGAAGGATTCCATCCTTTCCCAACTGTTCTTTGCCATGCCCTAGAATAATCCTTGACTTCTGCAGCAGGAGGTCAATATCATTTTTATCTTGAGAGAGGATACTCTCTAACAGTTCCTTTCCTCGGACTGCATCCCTGCCCACAGACAGGATCTCTTTGATAGCTTCATCCCCTTGTGCCTGAACACTCATCAACCAGTCGACGGCAGCCTGTGCAGAAGCCTTCATCTTTTCAATGCCGGAGATTGTCTCCTTTGGCAGAAATCCCGGAGTAGCAGAGGAGGACGGATGGAGAGACTGTAGAGGCCTCATGACCTCTTCCAGGCATTTCCTCAACCTTTCATTCTCTCTTTTCAGTTCTCGTTTTGACTGGGTCTCCTTTTTCAGTCTGTCAACAATTACGGCACTTGACCCCTCAAATTCCTCAATATCCTGCTCTAAGGAGGCTGGCCCAAGGTTAATGGTTTGGACGTTGTAATCCTGGCCTGTTACCTCATCTCTTATTTTGTCTGCAGCAGGGGTGGCAATGTGAACTACTCGGTTATGCACTTCATCTCTTTCTACCCGAGAAATCACCTTTGCAGCCTTCTTCTTCTTCCCTTACCAATCTGAGACAACATTTCATCCCAGTCAAGAGGAGTGTCCTCTACAATCACCTGTTTCTTCTTTGTAATTTCTTTCTCTAGCCAGTCCGGGGCTACGGGGTTTGTCCGGATTCCCTCTGTTCTGGTTTCTCCCGAATCCTCTGTGGCTTTCTCCTCTTCTGCTACTGTCACCTCGACTTCCTCCTCAGTTGTTGCCTTGTCATCTTCTTTTTCCGGAGGTTGTTCACCTTGGTCGGTTTCCTCAAATCCCAACTCAGGAAGTACCGGCGATGGAGTTCTAGCGGGGATGCTTTTCTCTGGCTCTGGCGATCCGTGGCCTTTCTCACTCTCCGGGGAGTCCTCGTACTGTACCAAGGGAGAAGTGTGCCTTTCCTCTGTTTCCACCTTGGGCTCGGCAGCCTCACTGAATAGCGTTCCTTCTTTGAATGGTTCTGCCTCTCCGCTGATCTCCTGCTCATCCGGATTCTCCGGTTCTGGTATGCTCTGCGGAGGAGAAACAGGTTTATCTTGCTCCTTAGCTAGCAATATTGGAGAAGAATCCTTTGGCTGTGCAGCATCCTTTGGAGAAGGGGTTCTAGATTTTTTGGTATACACCTTAGTCTTTTCCCCTCCGGAGCTCTCTACATCAACAATTGGAGGTTCACCCTCTGAAGCAGTATGGTCTTTCTTCTTAGCCACCCTTGTAGTTCTGGCTTTCTTTGGCGGCAGAGGAGCATCCTCTCCTTCAGCTTTCTCTGCTTCTTCCTCATCCGAGGACTTGCTGATTGTCAGGGTCTTCCACCTGCGCTTGCCGATAGGTTTCCTTTTTGCTGCAGGTTCTGTCCCTTTAGGACCTCTGACTTTGATCTTGAAAGGGGAGGTTTTAGCTGTTTTCCCTTTGGGGTCCTCTTCCCCGGATTCTTCAGAAGTGGACATGGGGTTGAGATTCCCCATCAAATCGAAGGTACAAGGTACCTTGGCACTCTCTAACACCCAGACTTCATGCTTTATCCAAGACAAAGTAAATCTTAGCACTGGAGCCATCAAGTCTTCCAACTCTGTCACCTCAGGCTCATTCCAATCAATATCCGCCACTGACCTGTCCTTAATGGGCTCATAAACATGGTCCTGGACCAGTTTTCCATCATCATCCAGCTGATCCGGAATCAGCTTCACATTATACTGTCTAATGGCCTCTATAGGCAGCCGAGAATACCTTTTCTTCCTCGCATCAAGGTCATCCTTGATGTTGACCCAGTAATCTTCCAGGTCCTCCTTATGCCTAAATTCCCGGGTAGCCCTCTTTTGTGCCTCTCCGGTTATGTCAAAGTTCATTCTCTTTGAATGGAAAGAGAATCCATATGCCGCCAACTCCTCACCTGCAGTGTGAGCTGATTGAATGGAAGGGCACATCTCACCCACGCCAATCCCAAGAGGGAAGTCACCTCCAAAGCCAGTCTTATGCTTCTCCCTCTTCACCACTGCATCAAACTCACAAATTTGTCTTACGACCTCCAGTAGCACTATGTGGTCAGTGGGATACCTAGGCAATCTGTAGGGTGCAACAGGGCATCCATCTATCCGGAGATAAGTGAAGGTGGGGAACTGGATAAACCATGCCCCGTAATTCTTGATCAGCCCCTTAGCCCCATCGGACAATCTGATGTGTTCTGCATTCTGAAGGGTCCGGGTAATGTGCATTGTAAAGGCATCGTTGGCCCGCCTATAATCTCTGTGTCCGAGATGCAGTTCCGGATAGATTTCATATATAATATCCTGCCCAATGGTTCCCATCGGAGTCAATCCCTTGTAAGGATAGGAGATGGCCAGTACATACATGATGTAGGAGGACATGGTGAATTTCTTTGACTCCAAGACATTCCTCAGTTGTTTGTCAATTTCCGCACTGATGAGTCCTGCCTAGTGATAATTTGTTCCCTGACTCATCTTGGTGATCACGTGAACCATCCAACTCTCCAATACTCCGGCAGTTTTAAGTCCGGCCACCCTGCTCAACAGTGTGATGGCATCATAGATATCCGGCCTGAACTTCACCCTGTGCAACTGTTTGGGCAATTTGGAGTGGTGGGACTTTGGCTTTTCCAGCCATGAATTAATGATCTGTTGAGCCTTAACTGGCTCATTCTCATAGTATGTTCGAGCTGTATCAATGTTTAAGGCACAGACCGAGGAGAGATCAGGCATGCTGAAGGCCCGGGCAATGGAGGCTGGACTGAAGTTTGCCAAGACTCGTCCCTCGGTGCTGACCACCATCTGAGTATCAAAAGCGTACTGTCTAGCACACTCCAAAATCAACTCGTAGCACTGGACCGCTGGAGGGAACCCTGCCACATGCACCAACCCCGAATTCATCATTCCTTGCCTCAAAGGTGACTGGTCCTTCTCAGCTGTCCTTTGTTTGAATTCCTCATACCGCCACGCGCCAACGTTGGTGTCAGATGTCTCAGCCCACACGGAAGATATCTTACTTTCTGGAACCTGACTCTTCATGTCCGATTTCAATCTCTCTGTCTCAGAAACTGAAGATGCCCCTGCACCACCCTTAGATTTCCCAGTAGCAGCCTTGCTTGACTCGGCCTGCACATTCAAGAATTATTATTAGAATTCAATTATTAAGCTCATATCAATCCAAAGGGTTAGCACACATCATATAAAACCACTAAAATCCATTGCTAATTGCCAATCTTTCGAGATCCGGAGAAATCAAATAATCCGGGAAAATCACGTAAACCGGGAAAATACCGTCGGGGCGGAATTTCAGAGAAATCCGACCCAGACGGATTCCTGCTGCCAAAACACTGTTAGCCAAATAAATCATTAATACACTCCAAAAAATCAAAGGGGTAATCGTTAAATCACTCATTGGCAACAAGAAATAAGCATAAACGATCATTCCATCAATCCTATCATCGAAATATACAAAAGAACATGATCAGACTGGAAATCCGGAAAAATCCGGATAGAACGGATTTTCACAGACAGTATAAAATGCACCGGAAATTAACCCTGTCCGCGGAATAAGTCCAAACCGGGAAAATCCGGGAGCAAGGAAATTCCGCGACGGCCTCAGAAACCCGAAAAACGGAAAGACGTGCACCAAAACTTGAGCAACCACGGGATCTCTACTACCTAAGCTCGAAGGATCCTAAAACCGACGATGATCAACAACCTCAAGTACGCAAAGGATCCAACTCCCAAAAGCTCTTAAAAGAAGGAATCCCCGTGCCAAAAAGATGATGCCCTAGAGCAAACGATCGAATTTCTGCCATTAAAACTAGAGCAAGCTTTAGGGTTAAAAATATCGGTTCAGGATTTACCTAAAAGCCCTCTAATCCTCATAGGACGGGAAGCCAACACGACGCGGGGTGACAGTCACTCAAGCACAAGATGAAATCATTGTTCTAGCCGAGACACCAAGGAAACCCCAACCTCGCAAGATAACACACTTCGCGCCCGAAACAAACAAGCAATCCGACCCAGAACGCCGTCCAAAGGACCCATACGCAATTCAAAAGGACAAACAAAGCTCATGGGGCACAGGAGATGGGTTCGACAATAAAGACGGATCAACCCCGACTCTATAAATATGAAAACAAAACCAAAACAAGGGCCGACCCCAAATTTAACAATACCCAGTGCAAGAAAACCCCAAATCATCTCATAAGCAAACGGAAGGGCAATGGATACATACCATGGATCAAAGCAAGCGAAAATCGAGCTCAGAAAATCAACCACGAGGTAAACACGTCCAAGCAATGCAAATACTAGCACCCGAACTCAAGCAATCCTCGCGCAAACAAGCCAAGATCAATTCTCAAAGCTCAATTGAAAGCTCTAAATCGCTAGAGCAGAAAGCAAGGAAGCAACGAAGTTGGAATGAATCAGAAAATGCCCTAAATTCAACCTTATACTCGTCTGAGCCAAGGTACCTCAACCATTAATGCACGAAAAGACGTTTCTGACAAGTCCAGAAACTCGAGCCCCAAGTGGAATTTCGGAGAATACCAGAATGCGCGGAGACACGGATCCCGCGGAAATGCAGAAACCGGGAAAAATCAGGAAGATCGAGATTTTGACAGGATCCGGGAAAATCTGATAGGACCGAAAAATCCCAAAGTCAGGCAGAAACCCGGAATCGGAGAATCCTACCAGAAACGGACAAGGAACCAGGGCCGGAAAAATCCGCCAGAGGTGGTAAATCCCGGATCCAGGTGAAAACCCGGACTTGGCCAAAAACTCAATTTAAATCAATTCCAACCTCAAGGCAAGGGCAAAGCCAGCAAGACCAACATATCAAGACCCTAAAAATGATAAATCCAATAAAATCAAAGGTCAAAGACATCAAAAAGAGGGTCCCCACTCCAAGTGGGGCGTGTGTGCGAAAACTACACAACAGGGGTGATCACATTACCTATTAAATTTGACAAAGTTACATTACAAACCCCGATCCATGTTATTCCTAATGATCTTTCATACAATCTCCTTTTAGGCAGATCATGGATTCATGAGATGCATGTTGTGCCATCTACCCTTCATTGTATCATGAAATATGTTTACAACAACAATGTTTAGGGTATGTGCAGGATCATCATCGAAAAAATAGGCCCTTAAGTGGCAAAAAATTTAGTAAAATTAGAGTTAGGAAACTTGACAGAAAATTTTGAATAAGTTATCTATATTATTTCAAAAATATGTAAGAATAGAATTTGTAGAAATTGAATGTAGTTTTTAAACTACTAGGTTTATTTTTAAAAAAAGAAAATATATTTAGTGAAATTTTGAAATTTCAATGCAGTAGTACTTAAATTTTGGGGAAAAAATAAGTAGGCATCTACCTGACCATCCTAACCACAATAAAATGATAATATTTTTTATAAGGTTTTAGATATAAGTAGAGGAATCATGTCCTGATGCGATGCATATTTTTTTGTAATTTTTTTCTGAGTAAATAATTAATTATGAATTTTTTATTACAACTTTTAAAAAATATAAAAAATCATATGTCTGAGCACCTTAACTTGGTCAAAACTTCATGAAATTCGATTTTTTTTAATGCTATAGTATGTGAAGCATGTTTCGGATTCAAAAAATGTCATACCGTTTGAAATCTATCAATGTTTTTCAATCAACCTATCAATCAGGTCTTTAGTCGTAATTCAAATAGAAAATGAATAATAATTATTTATTAAATTCAAAGTAAAGAATAATTTATATTGGTGGAAAGATGAGAATCTCCTTTAAAAACCCTTTTCATTTCATCAATATAGGTTATGGGCTTATGAAACAACTTGGATATAGTGGAAAAGGATGTGGTGCTAGAGAATAAGGTATCCATGTCCCTATAGAGCCTCACACGCAAGAAAAGACTAGTGGTCTTGGTTATTGTACCTTGAAAGTAACAAACAAGACTTCACTTAACGTCAACACTATCACAAACATCCTTCTAAGCCAACTTTGACAATGGTGCATCTAGAACTAATAGACACTAGTGGTCTTGATGGTTATTCTTTTGAAGAAATGAAACAAACAAAGAAATCCTCGCTTAATATAAATTTCATCATGCAAAACACTAATGATTCGAATTCATTAGATTTTACACCCTCTTGTAAAGGAGAGAATAAAATATCGCAATCTAAAATTTCTTTTGTAGGTATGACACCTTGTGTTAAGCAAGAGATCTTTTTCAAAAAATAAAGCAACATCCTCCACTTTTAACCAAGAGAGTATCTTGACGAGACTCCTCCAAGATCATTTGATATCCCTCCCTCGAAGAACACGAAAGAAAATTTATTACAAGAGTTCATTTTGTGAATGTCATAGAATTCATGGTCATTCTAATAATGAATGCAAGGATTTAACTAGTAAAATTCAACATCTCAAGGAGTTTGGTGCTCTTCCTTATTTGCTAGGGGCACCTAATTCCTCTAATTAATATTGATTTTCACTCTATAATGTTTCTCACCAATCATCTCAACTCACCCTTGTCCTGCACTAAGTGGAGGAGAGGGGTTAGGTATCCCTTTGCTCGTATGTCACTTATCATTGTCTCTTTTTGCTAGTTGACCACCTTTAATGTACATATAAGAGAAAGCTTTGGATGTGGACAACTTTCCTTAAGTTGACTCACATGTGACATACCAAGTTATCTTTAGCATTGTATTTTTGGGGGCAACCCTTCCATCCTATTGCATGATGTAGCTTATTGGAAACATATGACTTGGCATAAGGATTTTTAAATAAGCTCTCAATTCTTCTTCTACTTTAAAGTCATTGCTCACAGCAATGGTGTTAGCAACCACTTTAATGTGGAGGAATACATCGACGCTCATGTTTCATTGTGCAATTTTTCTTCTTACGAAGCATCCTTTTCTTGGTGGTGTCATTGGGTTTTATTTTCTCTAAGAGTGTGATATTTATTTGACTTTTCCTCTCTTTCAAACATTAAGCATAATGTTCCCTAAGATGAGACCTCACACGAACTAAGTAAAATCCCTTTGAACATTTCTCTTTCTTATTGTGTTCCATTTTTGTACCTTATTAAAGTCATGGAGGTATGGATTTGATATGGTCCCTTGGGGCTCACCTAGTGAACAACTCTAGAGCTTCACTAGACCTTGTGAGCATGCATTTCTCTTTTTTCCTTATCATAGTCATGGAGGTATGACTTTGATATGGACCTCTTGGGGCTCACCTAGTGGACAACTAGCTCCTACTAGCTAGCCCTTGTGAGCATGTGTTTTGTTTGCATAGTGGACAACGTGTTCCACTTGTAAATTTTTTGAACAAATAGCCTAAACCTGGTACACTGCATTAGAAATCTAGTCGAAGCTTGATCTGTGGAATTTTCTATTTTCCTTTTTTTTTTCCTTTTCCATTTTCTAGCCTTGATCATGTATGTTGGTGATTTGATTATGGATTCATATATCATCTGCATGTGTGTTCCTTTGTGCTTATGCTATTTTTCCATATGATCTTGTCCTTGGGGGCTTGATCATCCCTTTTGATCATTATCATCCTATCTTACTAAAATTTGTACATTTCAACCCCTCTTGATTGTGTGCTTGGGTACTTTAGTGTGAGTTTGAAGAAAGTTCATCCTCTCACTAAAGTGAGGGCTAAATGTAGTGTAGTAAAATGCATACCCTTTCATTTTCACACTTTTTTGGGCCTACCTTGATTTATTTATGCTTCTTTATGGCTTAATTGGTCCTATTTTGCATCCACAAGCCTAATCAACTATATATTTTTATGGAAAATCCTAACAAACATCAAAAGATAAATGATTGTTTAATGATTCTATCTATCTATCCTTGATTTGTGGAGTGAGACTAAAATGTCACCTAGGGCATCTTTTTCCTCCATGGGTCTTGGGACCCTAATCTTGAATGCACCTAGAAAGGCCCATTTTTGGATTCTTTTCCCCAATATTTGAGCCTTGGGACTAAGACGCCACTTAGGGAATCTTAGTCCCCCTTTGGTTATTTTTGGGATTCAATTTCAAATCTTGGTGGGATTTGGCCTCCTTCATTTAATGAATTCATATGTTGGCTATTTGTGGTGTAATTTCAAGATATTAAGCATGAATAAGTATAAATACAAGGTTCCTTAACTAATTTTTCATATAATAAAGATAACAAGCATTCAAGTATTCATTCTTAAGGAAAGTTTATGCATTTAAGATAAATTCATCAAGTATTTGCAGCCATCATTAAGACTCAAGCATCTTTCCAAGGTTTAGTGCATCCATTCATGTTGTTGAGCTAAGATTGTGGATGTAGCATTGAAGATCTATTTGCAACCATTATTCAAATCATATCCAAGGATCCAAGATATACATTCTTCATGGCCACTACATAGTAGATTGCAGATTTTCTTCACAAGACACCATACAAGGTGACACCATTAATTTATTTCATATTTCATGCTCCATTTCATTCATTTCATTTCATGGTTTAATTACCTACAAGGGGTTTGACCAAGGCAAACCCCCATTCACTAACAATCAACAAGTTTTTCTCTTATTGTGTGTTTGTGATAGAAGATCTAGGTTAAATACTTGAAGATCATTTGGAGTGAAAAGTTGTAAAACTTGCAAAGTTACATTACAAAGTTGTCATCTTTACGAAAAATCAGCTACAGGCCAAATATAGTAGATTTAGGACCTCAAATCTTAGAAGAGGCAAGTGCAGACCTTGAAGCTTAGGACCATATTCAAAGTTTCTAGAAATTTAGGATGAGACTAATATGCCATCTTGGGAATCTTAGTCCTCCCAAGCATATTTTTTAGAGATTCCTTTAGATCCAATTTTAGCATCCAAAAACTCTATATTTTCACTGAAAAATAGCAGCAAGACTAATACACCATCTTGGGCATCTTAGTCCTCCATAACACTTTTTGGTGATTTTTTTGCATTTCTAGAATCCTCGTTACATTCCCAAACTTCCTAGGTACACATACCCTAACTTGGTGTAGCCTAATTTCATCATTTGTACTCATTATTTGGCTTACATTACTAGGCTTTGTGAGTTGAAAGTCAAGTTCTCTTTTCCAAGCATTTGCTTGGTGGTGAACCCTTAAAAGCTTAAAGAACCCCCTCCTAGGTATTCCTTATTGATAATTGACTCACCTTGTGAGGTTGATAGTCAATACAATTAGGGTTCCTATGGCATTATTGAATGATAATAGGAGAATAGTGGTGTCCTATGACCTAGGTTATAAAGCACCCATTTTCCTATTGTTCAACCTTAATGTAAATGATTGCAAGAAGTAGAAATTTTTGGAAACTGAAATAGAGATCTAAATACAAAAATACATAATGCAAACTAAAGGTTTTAATGTCCAAAAAATTAGAAACAAGCCTAATCAGGGACTCATTCACCCATGGGAAATTTGGTCTCACTTCAGGGTTTTGAATAATTGAATTACAAATTTTTGAGATGATATTTATGATTTCAAATTTTGGATGCAAACAGGTAGTTACACTTTCAGATTTATGGAAAACAATATCTAAATGCAAGTGTTAAATGATTGTAAATGACAAGAAAAAATACCTAATTTGAAATGAAATTTTGATTCTACTTTTTTATTTAAGTTGTTGATCATGCAATGGTATGTAAATACTCTACAAAATAGATGAAAGTTTTGAATGTTTCAGATTTTTAAGAATACAAAAATGCAAACCTAAAACCCTAAATGAGATATAATGTAATGCAAGTTAACAAACCTGAATAAGATGCAATTCAATGCAATGCAATTCAAAGTACTGCAAATCCTAGATCTAGGGTTTGAATGGACTCCAAATTTTAGAATTTTGTTGTACAAAGTCAAGTTCACCATAATGAAACAACAAAAAATATGTTAATGTTATGTTATGAGAGGGAGGTTGACAAAAATGATAATAGATATACCTATTTTTCACTATTTCATTAGGAAATGAGATCCACACAAAGAATTGGCATCCAACCGTCAACTCAATGAAGGAATCTACTAATTTCCTTATGATTGAGAATGGGGGTATCAGCGTAAACACTTTTGGGAGAAAAAATATAAATAGTAAATCAAATCAATTATTCCCATTCAAACTTGAAACAACAATTTAAAGGTCAATACTAATAAAAACAAAAAACCTTATGCATATTTGAGAAGGGTGGAACATTGTGTACTAGTCACCAAAAGGTAGTTTTAGCAGGTTGTTTGGGTCTCATTCACCCATGGGAAAATGGGTATCTGCTCAAGGTTTTCAACCAACTTGTGGGAGCCTCTAATTTCAATCTGTAGCTTTTGTTTGATCTAGGTTGTAGTGTTAGAAAGTAAAAAATTAGATCTGTAGGTGATTTTTTGTGAATTGACGAAAACTTTGACAACTTTTCCAATCTTGCTCTTCAAAATATCTTCAATCCTTCTTTAACCTAAGATCTATAACACAAACATAAGAGGGAAAATTTGTTTTTTTTTGGTGAATGGAGGTTTTCCTTTGTCAAACCCCATTTGGGTAATTCAACCTTGAATTGAAATAATGAAATGTGAAGGGGATGATGAATGAAAAATGCTATGTTGCAACTCACCAATCCCTTGGAATAAACCTTTAAATATATGCAATATTGATCTTGATCTTGCTTGAAATGGCTTCAATGGATGTGGATCTTGATTAATGAATTGATTCTTTGAATGCTTGACTTGATCTTTGAAACCTACATCATAATATTAGCTTCAAAAACATGCATGATTCTTAAGACTTTGACATGATGCTTGAGATCTTGAATGTTGCAATAAATCACTAATAAATTTACTCTTGAATGCATTTGATGATAAAATTTTCTCTTGTAAAATTTAATTAATGTTCTCATGAAGTTCTAGGATTTGAATTGATGAAGTAAGCTTGTATTTATAGGTATGTATCCTTAATTTCTAAACAATTAAACATTACAAGTTGACGTCAAAATTTGAATTTTGAGACATTAAAATACAACCAAAACCATAATTTAAATTCATGTTCAAAGGCCTAGGGTTGACCCATTTTCCCATGGGGGTGGGTCCCAAGTTTGTATTCCTAGAACACACATTGTTCAAGGTAAAGTGTTATGTGTTTGCATTAATTGTTGTCAAGTTTTCCTTTCAAAAAATATAATTTATTACGCTTGTAGATGCAAAATAGGGCTTATTGAGGCATAATTAATTCCAATTTAATAAGAGGGCCCAAAAAAGTGTTAAAATTTAAAGTACATATTTCTACACTACAAGATCATTATACTTCTAAATTTCCAATCAAAGTTTCAAATGACAAACATAAAGATCATAAAGGTGAATCTGTCAACAATAGTTATTATGCTAAAGAAGATATTGATGTGTTTGATGATGAGCAATCAAACTATTTGAATGATGGAAGTGATGAATTCTTGTTCATATCTCTAAATATTGGAGCTGATTCTACTAATCCTAAAAGATGTGTGAAGGATATTTCTCTAGAAAAAGGTCACAATATTGAACGAACTATGTTGACTTCCTTTCATGCAAGAGAGGAGAGCAACTACTAGATAATTGATAGAGGATTCTCAAATCATATGATAGGTGATAATATTAAGTTTTCTAAGCTTGAAAGGTATGATGGTGGTCTTGTTAAGTTTGGTGATGATATATTTGCTAAGATTTATGGAAAAGGTTCAATTATTTTTGGTGGAAAGCATAAGACAGATGATGTTCTTTACATAAAGAGTCTCTAGAATAATATTCTCAGTGTAGGACAAATATGTACCAGAGTATACAATCTAGTATTTCAGGATGATGGTTGTGAAATCAAAAAAAGAAGCTCTAAAATATTAGTTGCAATTGGAACAAGGATAGAAGGAAATTTTTATGAACTAAAAGGTGGTGTTGTTAATTGATTTATGAATCAAACCAATGAAATTTGGCTATGGAATAGAAGAATATGTTACATCAATTTTGATAGCCTAGTGAATATTAGCTCTACTCAAGGTGTGAGAGATCTACCAAGAATTACAAAGTTTATCAATACAATTTGTAAGTAGTGTTACTTGGAAAGCAAACAAAGAAGAGGCTCATAACTAAGGAATATTCTACCGTAGGGCCTTTGGAGTTGGTACATACACACTTATGTGGACCTACTGAAATAAGAAGCTCTCAAGGTGATAGGTATTTTATGTTGTTGATAGATGATTACTCTATAATGATTTGGATGACCTTTCTCAAAGAAAAATTAGAAACTCTAGATAAGTTTAAAGTATTTAAGGCTATGGTTGAGAATGAAATGGATTTTAAAATCAAATGTTTGAGGCTCCTCGGAAAAATGGAGTTGTGGAAAGGAAGAACACGAAAATTCAAGAAGTAGAAAGAACCATGATGAAGGAAGAAAATCTATCGAATGCCCATTGGAAATAAGCTATTCATACTGTAGTGTATATTCTTAATAATGGATAAGCAAGAGTGAACAACTCAAAGACCCCATATGAGCTATGGTATGGAAAACCTCCTACTATGAATATTTCAGAGTGTTTGGAAGAAAATGTTATATGAGGAGAGATGAATAAAATCTAGGAAATTTTGATGCAAGATCATATGAAGGGATATTCCTTGGATACTATACAAAGAGAAAGGAATACCAATGCTACAACAAAAGGTTAAAGAAGATAGTTGAAAGTGCAAGTGTCAAAGTGGATGAAGAATCACACCAAAGCTCAGTGTTGATAAAAGGAAATAAATTTGATGAACCCCGTTGTATAGAAGAAGAAAATGAAGAAGAGATCATAGTGGAAGATGAAGAAGCTCCAAAATCATAGGACACCTAAGTATGTGTGGAGGAATCATTCTAAAGATAAAATAATTGGAGATTAGAGAAAAGTTGTAATGACAAGAAGAAGAGTTTCTATGGCAGAGTAATAGGTAAAAAAAATTTACTCTTTGAGGTAGAACCTAAAATAGTAACTGAATCATCCAATGATGAGAATTGGATCAAAGTTATGGAGGAAGAACTGATACAGATTGAGAAGAATCAAACATGGAAACTGGCTTGAAGACCAACACACAAGAATATGATAGGAACTAAATGGGTTTTTAGGAGCAAGTTGAATGATGATGGAGAAGTCATCAGGAACATTGTTAGAATTGTGTGTAAGAGCTAATTACAAATGGAAGGAACATACTTTGAATAGAAATTTTCTCCAATATAAAGAATGGAAGCCATTAGGATTTTTTTAGAGTTTGTATCTCATAGAGACTTTAAGATGTATCAAATGGATGTCAAGTTTGAATTTTGAATGGTTAGTTAGAAGAAGAGATGTACATTGAACAATTAGAAGGTTTTCAATTATCAAAAGATTCTAATATGGTCTACAGGTTGAAGAAAGATTTATATGAACTCAAAAAGGATCTTAGAGCTTGGTATGCAAGATTGGATAAGTACTTATTGTAGTAGGGATTCAAAAAGGGTACTGTAGACAACAATATTTACTTCAAAGTTGAGAGAGATCAAATTCTAATTTTTTTTGTGTACTTTGATGACAATCTTTGGAGGAAATGAAGAAATATACAAATTTTTTATAAAGGATATACAAAATGAGTTTGAACTGTCAAATTTTTGAGAAGACGATTTTCTTCCTTGGGCTACAAATAAATCAATCTAATAAATCTATATTCATTTCATAATCAAAGTATGTTAAGGAAATGTTAAAGAAGTTTGAAATTGAGGACTCTAAACTAGTATGTACTCCCTTGGTTATTGGTTATAAGTTGAGAAATTTATGAATATCCTAAGACAGATCACAAAAAGTACAAATACATGATTGGTGGATTTCTATATCTAACTATTACTAGATCGGATATCATGCATGCAGTATGTCTTGTGGTGATTTCAAGAATATCCTAGAGAATCACATGTGACAATAGTAAAAAGGACATTTAGATATTTGAAAGGTAGTATAGACTTTGGTCTATGGTATCCTAGGGATACTAATTTCTCTTTCAGTTCTTACATAGATGTATATTGGGTAGGTTGTACAGATGAAAAAATAATTACAAGTGGAGGTGATTTCTTTCTTGGAAGAAGATTGGTTTCTTGAACGATTAAGAAGTAGGATTTAATGTCACTATCAACTACAAAGGAAAAATATATTGCAGCAATATCTTGTTGCACAAAGGTGTTGTGGATGAAGCATACATTGAAGGATATCAAAGTATCATATGATGAACCTATTCCTATCTTGTGTGATAATACAAGTGTTATCAACATTTCAAAAAATCCAATAATGCATTCAAGGAAAATATATCTCTATTTGGTATCACATTCTAAGAGAGAAAGTTGTTGAGAATGAAGTGAAGTTGGACTATATTCCTACAAAGTATAAAATTGTAGACATTTTCATAAAGGCTCTTCCAAAAGATACATTTAACTATCTCAAGAATAAGCTAGGGGTTATTTCCCCTCATTTCAGCTAGATACATGAGTTGGTGCATCTAGTTAGGTGAGTAATTTAAGATTGTATTTATCATGGACTAATGAAGGCTACCTATTAGGGGGAGTAGGTAGTGATGTCTTTGGTTGGTGCAGTTAGGGGGAGAATATCTTGTGCCCCTAAGGGAGAGAGAGTAGTGGAGAGAAAGTAAATGGGAGAGAAATTAGTTTGCAAGTATTTCCTAAAGTAAAGTTTTTAGGTGTTTCCCTTTGTCATTGATGTCAAAGGGGGAGAGAAAATAATCCTAAAAATATAAGAAGAAAATGGAAAAAGAAACAAGTATGAACTATAAGAAATTTCCAATTAAGGGGGGGTGCTGCTCGATGCAAGATTGCTTTTATTGTTGATGGTTTTTTAGAGATGTTTCCATCAATGAAAAAGGGGGAGATTGTAGGAGATTGTTGCACTATGTTGTCATTAGAATTGTCATTGATGCAAACCTCTAGTGTGGTCATGTTGAGGAGTTGTGGTATTGAGCAAGTGTTGTTGATGTAGCTAGTTCACTTGTTTTCCATGTACTTTTGATAAAATTTGAATAGAGTGTACAAGGTGACAAAGTTGTGTGAACTGCATTATACTCCAAATTTATTCATGGTTGAATATATTCTTTTGTGGTTTGGATGAGATGATAAAAGGTGTTTAGAGGTGGTATATTCAGAATTTTAGGTTCTAGATCATGCGACAGTGAATGATGTGTTTGACAAAGTGTTTCCGATGAAGAAGGTTGTCTAGGAGAAATGGAATTGCTTCACATTTCTCTATATTGAGGTTTATTGTCTTGTAGATTTTAGAACATAATTATATTGTTTGCATCTACCTTCCCCTATATTTTTTTGTGTTTAGTTGTTCAATAAGGTTGGTTAGTGAGTTGTATATTTGTGATAGTGTGGCTAGTTGCAAAAAATATAGCATTCTTAGTTTTAGTTGGTTGGAATAGTGTTTCTTAATATTATGATTATGTTGGAATATTCTAAAATGTTGTGTGATGTTGCTATGTGGTCCACAAGATTTTTTTGAACTTGGTGAAGAGTGAATTGATTGTTTGATTGGATTAGTTCAAGTTTGGCCAACCTAGCATGCTAGCACTAATTACAAAGATGTTTTGTTATTTTTCAAAGCATGCTGTAGTGTGTTGGTATATATTTAGGTCCTAGTTAACCCTTGGTTTGGTATTCCTTCAATTATTTCCACTGTGGAAGTGTTTAGTGATGACCTATTTGGTGATTGCACATTTGAGGTGCATATATTTCATTGAGGCCAACCTAAAGAAGTTGTTTGACATCGTGGAAGATATATAATCAAGGTCAATTTTTGGAGATTTTTGTGATGAAGAGTGGTGTGAGGGATGATGAGATGTAATCAAGTGTTGTGATATAAGTGTGAACTTAAATTCCTAAGGCTATCGAAAGTAGTGAGTAGAAGGTGTCTACATTTTCAGTATACCTAAATTTGTTGGAAGTAGTAAGCCAAAGGTTCCATATGGTGTAGAGTTGTGGTGGATCTTCATTTTTCTTTGAGTTAATGGACCTCCTTGTAATAGCCTTCCTTTATTCTCTTCTATTTTGGAAAATGATTCCTTTTGGAAATGGGCCATTCTTTTCCTCCGGGTAGTGATCCCTTCTGACAGTGAGCCTTTTGTAATCAGTGTTGTTATTCATATATATGTGAGTTGATACTCACAATGTTTTTTCCTTGATTAGGGTTTTCCATGTCAATATGGTGTTCTATGGTGTGTGGTTGTGAATGTCTTTATGTTTCATTAGTTTGCATTCATGTTCATGCATAATAAGGGTTTGAATTTTTTAATGTATAATTGATTCACCCCACTCTTAGTTATCTTTTGTGTCTAACAATTTTTGATTGCAGCTAATGATTCCCTTTCTCAATGTTGTGAAAATGTGTCTTAACCTTGCAATTATATAAAGGTTATTGTTGGTAGGATATATATGAATATATATATTTACTAGTTATACTGATAGGTGTAATATACTATGGCATCAAGGGGGAGGAGTGGGATGCGTGTAAACAATTTTTTGTTAAATTTTTCAAGAAACTACTAAAATGTCCAACATACATTAAATAAATGATACATTGTAAATCTAGACCGTTAATTATTAGGTTTTAGATCTAATGGTGGATATTTTTTTGGCTTATCTTGTCTTAGAATTTAACTTTATTTTATGAGCGAATTGTATTACAAATATTGTAGGAGAGACAATGGTGTATTTTGAGAGTCTTATAGTAGTCGTGTTGTCTCTCAATCTCTGAGTAGTGATACTCCTAATAGAAGATTGCTCTACAAGTATATTGCAATCTTTGTGATTTATTGAATAATATATTGGGTGGCTATTGGAGTGTGGAATTTTTCACCTGAAAGGGTTTTCCCATGTAAATCACTACATGTTGTGGTATCAAGATGTTTGTGTATATTTCTATTTAAGTTTATGTAATTGTTAAAGATCCATAAAAATTTTGCATTATTCTCATCTCAAGATTATTGTAGGAAGTTTCGCTACCTTAGCTTCCTTACAAGTGGTATTAGAGTGTGACCACATTTGGTTTTAGTTGTGGGTTGTTGAGTTTTTTGAACTAATCTAGATTTGAGTGGGAGCTTGTGCAAAAGATACTTTGTGATCTTATTGCAAGAATTTTTAGATGGCAAGTTCATGAGGGAGAATAGAGGTGGATAAATTTTCTAGAAATAATTTTGAAATACGAAAGCTGAAGATGGAGGATCTGTTGATAGATTGAGATCTATAGGATGTTGTTGATGAGAATGTTTCAAGGCCTTCAAATCCTACTCAGGCTACTCAATATGATGTTATAGAATTTAAAGCCAATGGTCTAATCAATTTGGTAGACTCTTCTTTAATTAATGTCCATGAGGATACCTCTGCACAAAAACTATGGAAGAAGCTTGGTGAGATGTATCAAGCCAAATCTTTAGTGAACAATATTTTCTTGAGGAAGAAATTATATTCATTCAAAATGCAAGAGGGTGGACAAATCACAGATCACCTAGAAGCATTTAGTACACTGGTGGCTCAATTATCATTCATTGGTGTCAAAATGGATGAGGAGGAGAAATGTTAGATCTTGATTTGTTCCTTTCTTGATTCATGGGATTCTCTTTTTATGGCTATTGGGAGTACTATTATTTTGAAGACTGAAGATGTGGTGGGTTCTTTTATTTCTGAAGCTCGATGAGGAGGAAGGTTTCAATCACTACCAAAGAGGTTCTAAATGTTCATGAAAGACCTAAGGAAAAAGGAAAGAAGAATGAGAAGCATGAAAAATCCAAGTATAAGGGGAGATCTAAATCTCTTGGAAAGTCCAAAGTTATTTGTTGGAACTACGGTAAGCTTGGACATGTTCACAAGGAATGCAAAGAAGAAAAAAAGAAGAAAAAGAAGAATTTTTATTTTGATTTTGAGTCTGAGAAGGAAGATGGAAATGCATTCATTATAGCTTTGGAAACTTGTGCAGGTAATGAAGCATGGTTAATTGCCTCAAGTGCATGTTTCCATATGACCTTTAATAAAGATTAGTTTTCTAAATATGATGAATTTGATGGAGGTAAGGTGTACTTGGATGATGATTCTCATTTAGACATTATTAGTCATGGTAAATTTTAAATTAGGTTTCTTGATGGTGGAATAAAAAGGATTAATGGTGTGTTGCATATCCTTGAATTAGCACAAAATCTATTATCTGTAAGAAAACTAATAGATGTAGGTGTGTAGGTAGTATTTTTGATGCAGGATGTAAGACAGTCAAAGGTGCTATGGTGAATGCTAGAGGTGTTATGTATGACACATTGTATAAGCTTGATGCATGAACTATTGAGTGCAATAGTACTTATGTGAAAAAAAAGTCTATGGAAGAAGTGATGGTTTCACCTTCAGTAGAAGGTCATGGATTTTGGGTACCCAAGGGTGCTCTTTCTTCTTAAACAAATTTACCTACAGAGAAAACTATGTTATGGCACCAGAGACTTAGCCACGTTGGTGAAAAGGGTGTAAGGACCTTGAAAAGTAAAAACCTTGTTGAAGGTTTTACTGATTGTAATCTTCAATTTTATTTCTATGAGCATTAAATTCATGGAAAATACAACCATGTTTAGTTTTACTTGAGATCTCATAAATCTTGTGGTGTATTGGATCTTATTCATTTTGATGTGTTTGGGCCTGTATATGTTCCTTCAATTGGTAAATCCATATATTATGTTTCATTTATTGATGATTATAGTAGAAGGACATGGGAATATCTTCTAAAGCGTAAATCAAAAGGGTATGTGCAGGATCATTATGTGCCAAAAAGTGGCTATATGATGGGTATGTGGCTAACGACCTTTTTTTTAACCAAAATTTATGAAACAAAAAGGGGATTTAAAGGAGATTCTCAACTTTCCACCAATATAAATTATGCTCTACTTTGAATTTAATAAATAATTATTATTCATTTTTTATTTGAATTACAACTAAAGTCATGATTGATAGGCTAATTGAAAAACATCTATAGCTTTCAAACGGTATCACATATTTTGAATCCAAAACATGTGTCACATTCTATGCTTCACATACTATAGGATTAAAAAAAGATATGAATTTCATGGAGTTTTGACCAAGTTAAGGTGGCCAGGCATACAACTTTTTTATATTTTTTAAAAGTTCTAACAAAAAATTCATAAATAATTATTTACTTGGAAAAAAATTACCAAAAATATGCATCACATCGTGACATGAGTCCTCTACTTATATCTAAAATCTTATTAAAAAATATTATCATTTTATTGTGGTTAGGGTGGTCAGACAGACACCTACTTCTTATTTTTTCCTTAAAATTTAAGTATTACTGCAGTGAAATTTCAATTTTTTGCCAAATAGATTTTTTTTTTTAAAACCTAGTAGTTTAGAAACTACATTCAATTTTCTACAGATTCTATTCTTACATATTTTTGAAATAATATAGATAACTTATTCAAATTTTTATGTCAAGCTTCCTAACTCTGATTTTTCTAAATTTTTTGCCACTTAAGGGCCTATTTTTTCCATGATGATCCTACACATACCCTAAAGTTTTTAGTCAAATATAAACTAGTGGTTTAGTTGCAAACTGAAAAGAAAATAAAATTTTTGAGGACTAATAATGGCAATTTATTTTGCTCTAATGATTTTGATATATTCTATAAAGATTGTGGTATTCACAGACGAAATACAACTTCATATTCTCCACAATAGAATGGAGTTGTAGAAAGAATGAATAGGACATTGATGGAGAAGGCTATGAGTATTTTAAGTGGTGCTGGCCTAGAACAAAGGTTTTGGGATGAAGTTGTTGTCACTTCCTGTTACTTGATTAACAAATCTCTTACATTAGCTCTTGTTGATAAGATGCCTATAGAGGCATGGTCGGGTTGCAAGCCTTCATTAAGACATCTTAGAGTTTTTGGTTGCAAGGTATATGCACATGTTCCAAAGGAGAAGCGAACAATGTTGGAGAACAAGGATGTGAAATGTATCTTCATCGGAATAGTTATGATGTGAAAGGATACAAGCTTTAGGATCCTATTGCACAAAAGGTAATATATAGAAGTGTTATTTTTAGAGAAACTAAGCCTTCTTCTATTACATTGCAGCTAGAACAAAGTAAACAGGAAGATGTGATTCAATTTCCTTCTACACCTAAGAAAGTTGAATCAAGACCCAAGGATAGACAAGAAGTTGAGGAGACCTCATCTAGCTCTGGATATTCAGATGAGGAGGAAGAACCTCCAACTCAGCATGTTCGTAGGTCTACAAGGCGTAGACAACCACCTAAAAGGTATACATTTGATGATTGGAGATGTATTTTTTCTCTAAATAGTAAGATGGATGAACCCAAATCTGTATAAGAGGCATTAGGTATGAATGATGCAAAATCTTGGAAGATTTTTATAGATGAAGAAATGACATCTTTGAAAAAGAATATTACATGAGATCTTGTACCATTTCCTGAAGGAGGAAAAAATTTTGGTTTCAAATGGCTGTTCAAGAAAAATATTGGTTCAGATGGAGGTATTTAGAAGTACAAAGTAAGGTTGGTTGCAAAAGGTTACTCTCAAGTTGAGGGTGTTGATTATGGTGAGATATTTTTTGTTGTTGGTAAAATGACATCCATTAGATTTCTGCTTGCTAGTACTATTGCTTATGATTTAGAGGTTGAGAAAATGGACGTGAAAATTGATTCCCTTCATGGTGACTTGGAGGAGGATATTATATGACACAACTAGAGCACTACATAGTGAAAGATAAAAGTAAGTTGGTTTGAAAATTGAAAAAAACCTTGTATGGCTTAAAAAATAATCCTAGGATATGGTACTAGAATTATGATACGTATGTGTTGAGTTTGGGATTTAAGTATTCTAAATTAGATCAATGTGTTTATTATAAAACTAAGGGTGATCATTTCCTATTTATTGCATTATATGTTGATGATATGTTATTTATTAGCAAAGGGAAATGTATGATTTTAGAACTGGAATCTCAACTTGCTGCTAAATTTGAAATGAAAGATCTTAGTGTAGCTAGAAACATTCTTGTGATGGAAATTTAAAAAGAGATAGAGTGAATAGAAAGCTATGGCTTGGCCAAAGTAAGTATGTCAATTCAATTTTATAGAGATTTAACATGCAGGATTGTAGACCATTGTATGCTCCCCTTTCTGTTGGAAAAAAGTTATCTATTTCAAATTTTCCAACATCCCCATCAGAGATGGAAGACATGAGCAAAGTGCCTTAAGAGAGCGCAGTTGGAAGTTTGATGTTTGCTATGGTTTGTACTAGACCAAAAATTTCCCAAGGAGTGGGAGTTATTTCTAGATATATGTCTAATCATAGTAGAGTTCATTGGGATGTAGTTAAAAGATCTTCAAATATTTACGTGATACATCAAATTATTCCTTGTGTTATTATCATAGTAATGTGATTGAAGACAAGATTTCCCTTGATATTCATGGTTATGTGGATTCAAAATAGGCAGGTGATATTGATAGCAAAAGATTCACTAGTGCTTATGTGTTTACTTTATTTGGTGGTGCAATTAGTTGGATGAGTAAGTGACAAGCTATGCATGCTTTGTCCACTATTGAAGCAGAGTATAATATGGCAGCTACTCACGCTTGTAAAGAATCCATTTGTCTTAAGAGATTGTGTTCAAATATTGGAATAAAATAAGGTGAGCGATAATTTATTGCGATAGAGTGTGATATGTCTAGCCAAGTTCACCCGACATTTCATGCTAGGACCAAGCACATTGATGTACAGTATCATTTTTTCAGAGATATGGTCAAAGATGGTAGGGTGAAGTTGGTTAAGGTAGAGACTTTGATGAATGTTGTTGATTCTTTAACTAAGCTTGTAAGCATAGAGAAGTTTAGATGGTGTTCAAAGATTATGAGCTTTTTGTTCCCTAGAAATTAAGAGACAATTTTTACTCCCTCTTGTTGCTCTTGCACGGTGCTTGACAAGTGGGAGATTTGTTGGGAAAATGTATCTCAACCTTGCAATTATATAAAGGTTATTGTTGATAGGATATATATATATCCTATTTACACTGAAAGGTGTAATAGACAATGGCATCAAGGGTGAGGAGTGACATGTGTGTACACGATTTTTTGTTAACTTTTTCAGGAAACTACTAAATTTATTAACATACATTAAATAAATGATACATTGTAAATCTAGACCATTAATTCTTAGGATTTAGATCTAATGGTGGATATTTTTTTGCCCTATCTTGCCTTAACTCTATTTTATGAGGGTGTTGCATTATGACTATGGTAGGAGAGACTATGGTGTATTTTGAGAGTTTGACAATAGTCATGTTGTCTCTTGATCTTTGAGTGGTGATACTCTTGTGAGTAGCTTGCTCTGCAAGTATATTGTAATCTTTGTGATTTACTAAATAATATATTGGGCAGATTTTGGAGTGTGGTGTTCTTCTCCTAAAAGTGTTTTCCCCACATAAATCATTGTGTCTTGATATGCATGATATTTATGTTTATTTTTATTTAAGCTTTTGTAATTTTTAAAGATCTATAAATTTTTTGCATTATTCTCCTCTCAAGATTAGTGTAGAAAGTTGTTTCGCTACCTTAGCTTCCTTGTACACTCGAGCTCTTTTCTTATTGACATAACTTCTTCAAGATTCTCATAGTCCTTGTCTCTTGATAATAATTTTTCATTCAAAACTTATTCAATCCTTTTGCCTTATGTAGTTTGAGTCTTTCGATCAATAATCTTTTTATTTTCTTTCTCTATATCCAGAGATACATTTTCCTTAGCCTTCACTTCTTTTGGAATTCTCCTCTTCAACCTCTTAATCTCTTTACTAGCATAAAGCAATCCCTCCACCAGATCTACCTCATCCACATTGTTCCCAGAATCCATTTCTACATCTTCTTCATTAGTTTCCATGGCCATGAATACAACCTATTAGGACTGTCAAATTTTGAAAATTTGAAGTGCCCATATCAAAAAAAAATTCCTAGATGTACTTTCATAAGTAAATTTGAAAATATGCCTAGGTGACCTATTTTGGAGAGTATATTTCAGAGCCTATTGATTTTCATGCAAAAATACTTTGTGGACCCATTCATGTGACATATGTGAGTAGGCATGTCAATTTTCAGCTTCCCATGATAAGTTTTGATAAGATTATGAAAAGTGAAGCTGGAGGGTTTTGGCACTTTTTTGGTTGTTTGCAAACTTTTAGTTTTGCAAAGTAGCCTCCCGTTCGATCTTGAATTTCACAAATAGATCTGATTGTCAAGTTAAAATAATTGTTTCTCTCCATTCTCCATACCAAAGTGTACTCCCTGGTCCGGTTTCAGAGCCTCATGATCTGATTTACTATTTTTTCCAGGCCAAAAGCAACACAATTTGTTCAATTTTGCACCTGCACTTTTGACAGTGTTTCAAAGAGGTCAACTTTGACCTTCTATATCTTTTGATGAATCATGATTCAAGAAAATGCCTCTTGCACATGTGCTCAGTGTACCAAAATGATCTAATGTCTCTAGTGGCAGCCTGTCAGAAGTTGATTTGATATTTTTGAAATTGGTGATTTGATGAGTTTTAATTGGTTCTTATCAAGCCACATTTGCATAAATGCGTAAGTGAGCAACTTTGTTGATTAATTTGTTTCACGTCAGGACCCCTCTTGCCAAGTCATTTGTTGCATTACATTATTGGGTCAAATTTCTACATGTCTGTTCAATTTCATGCCTCTAAAATAAGTTCTAATTGGTTATTTAATTGCTTTATGATCACGACAGAGACAAAAATGGTGTTCTGGAAAGTGTCAAATTTTGTGATTCTAATGACAACCCATTTTTTGATTTGGTCTAAAACCTGTACAACTCTATTTTCATCAAAAATGGAGGTTAGTTGATACATTATTTTAAAATAATTCTGTTGTGGCGAATACATCCCAGGGGCCAGTTTACAAGGGAGCTACCTAAATTTTAAGGGTTGGGAAAATTTTGAGAAAATGGGTTTTCTCTAAATAATTGATGATTTCCCTACACAAATTTCCTCCATTGGATGACAACCGAAATTAAAATTTCTACATTTCCTAAAGTTGTAAAACATGATATTTAAAATATTCCAAATATTTTAAATATTATCCAAAGGAAAAATGCACATGAAAAGGGGAACTTTTAGGGAAAAGTTTGATTTTTATAACTTTATAAAGTTAAACTTTAAATTTTTTACTTTCCCCGCTTACTCGCAACAGTGAAAGCTCAGACATAGGAAGCTTGTGGGGTGTGCGAGAAAGTTTTGTGAGTGTGGACCTAGCAACAAATTAAAGAAACTAGTAAAATAATGCAAGGGTTAATAATTTTGACTGATAAATTTTAAGAAAAATTTTCCTTGTTGTCTCGCAGGAGTTTGGTGAAGGTAGCAAAAGTGTTGCAGGGCATGCAGGGTAATCAAAGCCAAAAAGTGGTGAGCCCAAAGAATTTTTAATGCACAAGTAAATTTTTTAAGAGATGTTCCATATATATTAAAAATCCATCGGCATAGAGTATAAAATCAAAATCATTTATTTTCCCAATTGATTTTTTTTTTAAATGGTGAGAAATACATGGGATGGATAAATATTCACCCATATGGTGATTTTATGAGAGTTTTTACCATTTTTAAATGGTTCATGGAGGTATAAAAGGTGAATATTAGTATGGGTAAATTATTTTACCCAAAAGTTTAAATGCTTTCACCTTTTAAACTAAAGGCTTTTGAATGTTGTTGGGAAATAAAGTGCACGACCTATATGGTGATTTTATAAAAGTTTTTACCATTTTTAAATGGTACATAGAGGCATAAAAGGTGAATATTAGTATGGGTAAATTATTTTACCCAAAATTTTAAATTCTTTCAATAAACTAAAGGCTTTTAAATGTTGATGGGAAATAAAGGACACAAGGGAAATAATTGGACAAAGTGAATAATATTCACTAAAGTTTTATTTGTTGGGAAAGAACACTATTTCACGGGGAAACATTTTCTTTAACTGAGAAGAAAAATGAACATAGATAAAGGAAATAGGAATATTCCCTTTGTTAATGGTGAATATTGTAATTTGCAGCCAAATCTCCATCCTTCCCTATTAGCTCGCAAATTTAAGCTGCACACTCATTAATTCTTGTGAGATGTGCGAAAATGCACCATGTGAGGTGAGCCCGAGAGTATTTAAAAGCAAAGTTTGTTTTAAAAAATTTAAAACATTGCCAATGGTAAAGGTTATGAGGAGGTTTTTTAAAAGGGGAAAAGCATTTTTAATAGGTGAAAGTGTTGCACGAGCAAACATTTAAAAGGGGCCCACATGAATTAAATATTGCCCAATCAATATTTTAAATGGTTTTATTTTAAAGCCAAATATTTTAAATGTTAGCTGAAGGTGAAATATGTGGAGTGGAATAAAATACAAGCACGGGGATAATCTGAGAAAGTGAATAAAGTATTCACTAAATTTTTTATTTACTAGGGGAAAGTAATATTTTTCCAAGCCTTTCAAATAAAATATTAAAAATGAGTATGGCATGGGAAGCAAATTTAAAGGCTCCTTTTATAAAGTCTAAATGTAATATTTGGCTAGAATGTGAAATAATTTTCAATGCAACAAAGTGAAAGAGAGTAAACAGGAGTTTTCACGGACAAGATATTTTTTAGCTCCTAGTGAATTTGAGATGGAAATTCCTCCCATGGGGAAATTTTTTGTTGCTGAGCAACTTGAGAAAATGAAAAATTGAGAGGAAAGTTTTGTTGCAAAGGAAGAGAGAAGAGAGAGGCTTTGCATTTTGTTGATTGACGATGGATGTAGTTGCCAGATGTCTTCAACAGATCAACTTCTAGAGCCTTCTATTTTTATATATCTTCTCTTCTATTCTCATTTGTAAGGGGTGCTAAATTATTGTATGGGGCTGGGTAGATAGAGAAATGGTGAACTTGAGTCATTAGCCAAGTCTGTAAGCTATAATTGTTGATTTCATGAGTAAATATCAGCCAGTTTATTTAAATAAATCATGAATGTCATCAAATTGTCTCCAGATTTGTACATTTTGTCAGATGAATTCAATATTACCAAGTATTTTTGAGTTTTTCATCTAAAATTTCCTAAGATTGTTTTTTATTTTCATGGTTTTGGTTTAATGAAATGGTCAAATTAATTGAACAAATAATTGTGATTTCAAGTGTGCAGGTTGGATCTGGTAAGAAGAATTTGATTGACAACAGGAGTGGATCTATTGGTGTAAGACATTAACAGTTGTAAATCCATTAGTTGAATTTCACTTACTAATGAATTATTTTTTATGAATTTGACTCGATGACCTAGAATTAGGCACTGATCTATCATTTAGCTTTGTGCATTCTTAGAAACAAGTTTAAATTCAAAACTCATTTTAAATCCTTGCTATTTGGTGGAGGTTTAGTGTTCTGCTTCCTAATTACCGAGTGAGTGTTGAAATACCAAGAATGCATCCAGATTTGAGGTTATTAATGCTCCCTTGGTTTATTTTCATTGGGAATTATCTGCTATAAAAAGCAATGTCAGTGTATAATTGGATTAAGTTTTTTAGGCATTGGTGCTGCAAAGCCAGAAGTGTAGAAGATTTCAATCTTTGACTGAATCTTGTTAGTTGGCCAAATCCACCATTGAGTTTGATCATTAGAAAGTGGCTAGTCTATATGATTCATTAGATTATTAGATTTGGAACACTAACAAAATGGTAACTCTGATGTGGAGAAATTTCAATCTCCAAGTGTAGACTGTATAATTACAGAGTCATATTATTTTCCATTCTGAATTTGGTTCAAATATTGAAGGAATTCAAACCCGTAGAAGGAATTTGTTGCAATGAAATTGAAGATTTCATGATATGTGGTGCTTTACTAGTCGAAGCAACTCAGAAAGAAATTTACATGTGAAAGAGCTTCATATTGCTTGAAGTTCAGTCCTCTATGATCTTGAGAGGTGGTGACTCTATCAAATGAACCTGATGAAGAGGTGAATACAACTCCATATCTACAATACTTCCAATTAGGAAGAACAATTTGCAACAACAACAACATTTCCAAGTATTCTTCACTTTTTGTTTTCAAGAAAATTTTGTCTTAAAACCATATTTGAACATTTTAGGAAAAACTTTGGTTCCCTATTGAGTGAATTAACACTAACAAAGGGAAAGGATAATAATATTGAATTTGCACACTCCCATTTGTTGGAACTGTTATATTAAATGTAAGTGTAGTTCCATTGAAAGAATTTTGTCTAGTGCTCAAATATTTACTAGTGTGGATGGTTAGAACAATTTTTTATATCTTAGGGATTTCCATCCATTTGTATTATCATGTGTTTGAAGCCCAGGTTATCACCATGTCAGCAATTGTCATAGTAATGACTTCATTTGGTCATGGTTGTGATTTTGCACAATTAGTTGGGCCTTGATTTGCAAATATTCTATAGATCACCAACATAAAATAGCCATAGCGTATGTGCAGGATCATCATGGAAAAAACAGGCCCTTAAGTCGTGAAAAATTTAGAAATATCAAAGTTAGGCAGCTTGACGTAAAAATTTCAATAAGTTATCTATATTATTTCAAAAATATGCAAGAATGGAGTATGTAGAAAATTGAATGTAGTTTCTAAACTAATAGGTTTATTTAGAAAAAGAAAATCTATTTGGTGAAAATTTGAAATTTCAATGTAGTAGTACTTAAATTTTAGGGAAAAAATAAGAAGTAGGTGTCTGTCTGACCACCCTAACCACAATAAAATGATAATATTTTTTTATAATATTTTCTATATAAGTAGAGGACTCATGTATCGATGTGATACATATTATTTTGTAATTTTTTCCAAGTAAATAATTAATTATGAATTTTTTATTACAACTTTTTAAAAATATAAAAACTTGTATGTTTGACCATCTTAACTTGGTCAAAAAATTATGAAATTCATTTTTTTAATCCTATAGTATGTGAAGCATAGAATGTGACACATATTTCATATTTAAAAAAAATGTGTTATCGCTTAAAAGTTATAGATGTTTTTTAATCAATCCATCAATCAGGACTTTAGTCATAATTCAAATAGAAAATGAATAAAATTATTTATTAAATTCAAAGTAAAGTATAATTTATATCGGTGGAAAGCTAAGAGTCTCCTTAAAAAACCCTTTTTCGTTAAATCAATTTTAGGTAAAAGAAAAGTCGTCAACCACATACCCTACACATTTTCATCATATCGCCAGTTTTTGGCCCATCATGATCCTGCACATACCCCATACTTGTATACACCTTGATATCGCTTGTCAAGAAGTGTCAGAAGTATGATAATCCTCAAACATTTGGCACCCCAAAGTACAAGAACCCAAGAGCGCACAAGCCTATGATAATGCCAAAATGAAAAGTTGTATTTGAAAGGGCACTTAAAGAGATGGATAAGAGGCACCAGATGTTTCTACAAGCCCAGTTAAGAGACAATCAGACTATGTCTACTTTCCAAGTTAATGCACCTTTTTTCAATTCCTTTGATCCATTGTATGATCAATTAGACTTGTCATGGGTTGATTACAAAATTGAGAGTATGCCAACTCAAGTCTATAAGAAGATTCCTAGATTTAATGGATACAATGTTTGTGAAGGAGATGCACATGCCAAAAGTTTTTCCAACTTCATGGAGAAAAATTCATTTGAATATCAAGATATGTGGATGAGATTTTTTGTCATATCTCTAGAAGCTAGAGCTAGAGATTGGTACCTAACTTTTCTTGAGAAATCATTTCTATGCTAGGATAAATTAGTGAATGCTTACAAAGAAGAATTTGCAAGAGACCCTTCTGGCCTTGTCACAAGGTTTAAGAAGATTAGAAAGAAAGATGAAGAGTCAAGCATCGATTTCAGTCATAGATTTGTTGTTGCCCTCTCACTAATCCTTGAAAATTTCAGACCTAGTACGAGTTCTAGATTGTATTCATATGTATTTTGAAGCTTTTGAGGAGGGATCTAGTGCATTGTTAAAGGATTATAAAATATTGAGTATGCAGATGGCCTACACATTTTTAGATGATTTGGATAAGATGAGGAATGAATATGTGCAAAGATTGTTGTCTACAATTGTGGGTAGACATGCTGATGAAATAAACAGCTGTGTGAATACAAATGATCAGATGTCTATAGTTCTGAATATAGATAAATGCATACTTGAGAAGGTAGAAGATAAGAAGGATGCATCATCAAGTGATGAGGAATTTGTCTTTGAACAACTTACAAAAGAAATGTACCCAAATGAAAATCAACAGCCAAATTTTCCAATCCAAGAACATGATGAGGGATATGAATTGGATTTACTCTTTAAAGAAGAGATATGCAATTAACAATGTTACCGTACAGTTGATCATATCAAGTCTACATGTGTTGAGTGTAGCTTTTATGCAAGTCTTCATAATGAGACAACGAAGCTTGCTAATTTGGGGAATGCTCTTGAGAATGTTAGTACATCGGCTACAAGTGATAAAGTGTCTAATGAATTACAGTTAGCAAAATCAACTACAAGCAACTGCAATGAAGAAACCACTAATGATTTTTAGTTTGACAGTAAAAATGCTTGTGTCTATCCTCAAGAGGGTGTAAATGATAAGCTCAATGATGATGCCCAATCTAATACTGAAACACAAAATGATGTAGATTTTTTTTATGATAGCCTCGAGGTAAGCAAGAATGAACAAATGGACAACATGTTCTCTGTGATAGATGATGACTATGTTTTTTATGAGGCTGTTAGAAATTCAATCTCTTATGATTGGGGAAATCTAGATTATGATCAACCCATTGAGTTCTCAGATTTTGATGATGATGATATCATAGTATATCCTAATTTGCAATTTGATAATGCATTCAATTCCAGTGAAGGTCAAGAAGAGGAAGTGGTTGAGAGAATAGATTAGAGAAATGATCTATTAAGCAGTGAAAAAATTTTAAATCTATTGACCACTGAATATCAGAAATGTATACATGTAGATGACCCTCAGTTGTTGTATGCTTCTCACATTGATTTTGACAGTGATGACAATATTCAATATGCAAGGTATGATGCATGTGTTTTTTATTCTTCTTCGAATTATGAACCAGTTGATCATGATGATGATAATGTGGATGAAGAAAAGCAATCATTTGATTGTAATGATGCATTATATGATGAATATGAAATTATGCATGTCGATGCAAATTCATAAATCTATTTTGATGGGTTTGAAGTAGCAAATGACCACGAGGTTTGTACATCTAATGAGCCAAGTTTTGAGAATTCTAATGTAGATTTGGACAAGTCTTTGTTTGTTGACTTGAACGAGCCTACTCATGAATCTTTTCATGTGGATTTGGATGTTGATTTCAATGAGAAATCAAATTATTTTTTTGAACTAGAATTGCTCATTGTTGAGAAATCTTGTGATGTTATGTTCAGAAGATGATAAAGTTAGTAATGACAAGGATGAGCTAGAAATCCTTGATGATTCTCTATACCAGCATGATGGAGAATAGTTACAGAGTGTGCCAATGTATGAGTGTATCTCTTTGCATACACTTGGATATAGTTTTCATAATGAGAAAGATCTTTTCATAAGTTCTTCTGATAGTTTTACCTCTGATATGCAAAATAGTAATCAAATTGAGCTTGATTGTACCAGCCATATGGCATAATGTGAGTGTTATTTTTGTCAGCTAGAAGAAGTTTTCACAAAGTGTGGCAATGTGCAAGATACTACAAAATGTTTTTTTCAGCTTGAGAGTGATTTATATGATGAACATGATAAGTTGTTGCCACATGACAATCAACATTTTGAGAGTATGCCTGACTTTTAGATGCATAGTGATTGTGAATATGTTGGTAATGTTGTATATGATTTCCTGTTGCGAAGTACCAACATGCATAATTAGGTAGATGGATGTGATCAGGCTATGCTTTCATATGGTCTTGATCACTATCTTTGAATGTTGCCACTTGATACAAAATCATAAAATGAAGAGAGTGGCAATGATGTGGCCTATTTGATTTGGTTGCCACTTGATGAAAAAGCTAAATAAACAAGTCTCCACTTATTCAAAGGAATCCTGACACTTTTGTTTACACAAATGTAGTCATTTAGGTTGTTGTGGTTTGATAGAGGCAAGCATGAGTTGAGGGAGATTAGTTCTTTTATCAAATTGGTGTTTGACAAAGGGAAGAATTGATTCCCCTTTTTGATTTGGTGGCCTGTGGTCACCAAGTGAAGTTCAGAAAGAAGGTTGAATAAAGGAGTAGTTTGAAGGCACAATGGACTTAGCATTTGGTCTACTCACCAGAGATCCGAAATCTTGCTATGCCTGTAGGGGGCATACATCCCCAGTCAAAGCCACTATTGGGACTGTCAAATTTTGCAAATTTGAAGTGCCAATATAAAAAAAAATTGCCTCTACACTCTCAGAAGTGCATTTGAAAATCTTCCTAAGTGACCTACTTTGGAGGGTCATATTTTGGAGCCTGTTGATTTTTGTGCAAAACCCTTTTATGAAACCATTCATGTGACATATGTGAGAAGGCATGTCAATTTTCAGCTTCCCATTATAAGTTTTGATAAGGTTTTGAAAAGTGAAGCTAGAGGATTTTTGCACTTTTCTATTGTTTGCAAACTTTTGGTTTTGCAAAGTAGCCTCCTATTTGAGCTTTCATTTCACAAATGGATGATCATCAAGTTAAAATAATTGTTTCTCTCCATTCTCCATACCAAAGTGTACTCACTGGTCTATTTTAAGAGCCTCATGATATGATTTTCTATTTTTTTCAGGCCAAAAGCAAACACAATTTGTTAAGTTTTGCACCTGCATTTCTGACAGTGTTTCAAATAGGTCAACTTTGACCTTCGATATCTTTTGAAGAATGATGATTCAAGAAAATTACTCATGCACACATGCTTAGTGTACCAAAATGATCTAATGTCTCTAGTGGTAGCCTCTCAAAAGTTGATTTGATATTTTTTCAAATTGGTGATTTGATGAGTTTTAATTGGTTCTAAACAAGTTGCATTTGCATAAATGCCTAAGTGAGCAACTTTGCTAATTAATATATTTCACCTTAGGACCCCTCTTGTTGAGTTGTTTGTTGCATTATGTTCTTGGGTTAAATTTTTACATGCTTGTTCAATTTCATGCCTCCAGAATAAGTTCGGATGGGTTATTTAATTACTTTCTGATCGTGATAGGGCAAAAAATGGTGTTCTGGAAATTGTCAAGTTTTGTAATTCTAATGACAACCCATTTTTTTTTTTGATCTAACACCTCTACAACTCCATTTTCATTAAAAATAGAGGTCATTTGATACATTATTTTAATGTACCTTACTTGGGGCAAACACATCCTAGGGGCGAGTTTACAAGGGAGGTACTTGAATTTTAAGGGTTGCAAAAAATTTGAGGAAATGGATTTTCTCTAAATAATTGATCATGCCCCTATGCAAATTTTTCATAGCTCCAGGTGTCCTGGTTTGCTCACAATGAATTTCCTCCATTGGATAACAGTCGAAATTAAAATTGTTATATTTCCTAAAGTTGTAAAACATAATATTTAAAATATTCCAAATATTTTAAATACTACCAATTCCATGTAGTAACACACAACAATGAGCCGATAGGCGGTGAGCGACATGAAAGGGAAGTGATATGCAGATGTTGTATGTGGGAAAATATTTGAATGTGAATGGCATGAGTAGGCACAGTAGCTATATGTAGATATATATAATATAGTTAGACATTAGGGAATATAACAAACAATACAATGGATTGCTAATTATATTATGGGCAATAATGAAAGTAATTGAGTGTGAACAATATTGTATCGCCTTTTTCCCTTAAAGTTTGACATTATTATTTTATTTTAAATTATAATGGGGACAAAAGCAGGGTGTTAACCTTAATGGACTGTAAGGAGGATATGTATATGATGGTTAAAGTGTGTAAGAAATAGTTGGTGAAGAAATAACCTTGTAGATTATACATAAATACACATATAGAGGGTTGGTTGATGAAAATTTGTATTAACATTCAATTAATTATTTGGTGATAAGATCATCTTTATTGGTAATTGGTTTGGTGGCGTAAATAGTAATATTATGTAAATTAGTTGTTTATTAAAGACAAATACTATAATTAGTTTTGAAATGATTTCATTAAGTAATACCAGTATCATTAAGTTTTATTAGTTAATCAAAATATAATATTATTATGCATAGGATTCAATGTCTAAATTGATGACATTACTAATGTGCAATCAATTGCAAAATAATAATGTTGACATTAAATTAGTTGAATTCATGATTACATAACCACACCCCATAATTTAGCCATTGCATCAATTCTTTATGATAGAAACTAAGGATCTTTTCATAGCAACTAACAAAGAACACTAGATCAACTATACTTAAGACAATCTAAAAGTAATATCAATATCATTAAGTTTTATTAGTCAATCAAAATATATTATTATTATGGATAAGGTTTGATGTCTAAATAATTGATGACATTACTAATGTGTATTTAGATGGGAAATAATAGTTCTCACATACTATTAGTTAAATTCATAATTATCTAACGACACCCCATAATTTGACAAATTCATCATTATATAAGCCCACCCCATAATTTAGCTATTGTATCAATCTAAAAATAATATCAATATCATTAAGTTTCATTATTTAATTAAAATACAATATTATTATGGATAAGGTTGAATGTCTAAATAATGAATGACATTACTAATGTGCATTTAGATGGGAAGTAATAATTGTGGCATAGTATTAGTTTTATTCATGATTATATGAGACCCCATGATTTGGAAACTGTATCAATTGTTAATAATACAAACTAAGGATATTTCCACAGCCAGGTCAACAAAGTACCATAGATGATTTTTTGTTAAAAAAAAGTTAATAATTTGTGTAATGTAGAGTATAAGTCTGAGAAGACTAATCAACAATGCTCAATTGAATCTAACATAAAGTGTATAAGATCAACTATTTTAGTCCATTGTAACCATAAGCTTAAACATATAAAAAAAAAATTGATCCCCATGTCATAAAGATAGCAATCTCTACATACAAAATACAAAGTAAAAGTCAACACAATGAGGCCTACTCTCCACCCTACCATATTGGGTCATGGATCCTCATGGAACCTCACCAAACCCCTAAGCAAGAATATAGATTGGCAACCACTATAATTAGTCATGAAATGAAAATTGTGTATTACAATCAATATAGAGTACATTAGGATATGATTGTCTATTTGAACATTGTTGTTGAATTTTATAGTCACTATCATTATCCAAAAAGGTTGTTTGTAACACATTAGTCTATGGAACACCGTATTATTGTTGTAGAATGGTCTACAAGGGAAAGGAAAAATTTTTAGTGTGATAAAGACACACCATTCATACACAATAAATAAATCAAAAAATGTAAAGGCTTATACAATTAATGACAAAGATGATGCAATACAGTTGCAATAGAACACAATAAGTAAATAAAATCTAGGAATACCTTCTATAGGGAATGAATTGAAGTCTAGACATAGAAAAGGAGGTCTACTCTCCATCGTACCATATTGGTTGATGGAGCATCATTGGTTCTTCTCACTTGGGAAAGAGAATTCAAGAACTGGGATGTAGATTCATAACCACAATTACAATGACTTGATCTTCACAGTTGCTTGAACTTGGTTCGCAAAGGTCGTCCATCTATTTACCATATAAACTAGAATATTAACACCCAAGTTCTTGAACTATCTCTCCCAAGTGAGAACAACAATGAGCTTATTAGCGACGAAAATTGAAAATTCAAGCACCAAATGTAAAGCATAAAGGGAGAGCAAGACAAAATTGATAACAACCCAACACAACACTATCTAAAATTGAAATAACATAGCCTTTTTGATAGGAATTTCTCAATAACCGGATGGTATAGCTTAGACAAGAGAACAATAATCAACAATTCCCAATGGAATCTAACATGAAGTGTATAAGATCAACTACTTCACTATTTCATAAGCATAACCTAAAGAATATGATTTTTTAATGAATCCCATGTCAGAAAGATAGCAATTTGTACATAAGAAATATAAAATAAAACTCAAAATGATAAGGCTTGCTCTCCACTCTACCATATTGGGTCATGAAGCCTCGTGGACTCTCACCAAACCCCTGAGCAAGAGTATACATTGCCCACCACTCTCATAAGTGGTGAAATGAATATTGCTTATTACAATCAATATGGAGTAAATTAGGATCTAATTGTCTAATTGATGATTGTTACTAATTTCCCAGCCACTATCATTATTCTGAAAGGTTCTTTGCAAGAAATTAGTCAATGAAATACCACATTATCGTCAGAATATGGTCTGCAAAAATAGCATAAAACTGTGAAGTTTAGTATGCCAATTATGCAAAAATAGAATGAATTGCATAAAATTAACAATCTTATTTGATTATAGCCATCGTAACAAAAAGCTAAAAACTGATAGCCATGTACCAATGCAAAAATTTTACTTCAAAGGCTAGACCTTCTAGTTGCAATACATTGAGGTGTGGAGAGAGAAAAGGTGGCATGCTCTCCACCCTGCCATTTTGGATCATGCAGCGTGATCAGTTATTAGTAGACCATTGCAATTACTTACCATAAAGAACATAAACTTTTAATGGTGATACCAAAGAATAGTATTGTTGAAGTGAGCAATTCAGTTGCAAATGTAGAAAATATAAAATGGAATAGAACAAAATGATGTCTGCTCTCTAATGTTGGGTCGCTAGCACTCTAATAAATGGTGATATCAATATTCCCATTGTATTAGCTAGTCTTATAATCTCTTAATCTTCATAGTTTTTTGAAAGTTGATTCATTTGTTTAGCAACTATACTGGAATATGAACATCCCACTTGTTGAAATGTCTCTCCTAAAGGAGAAGCATGTTCTCTGGAGCAACTGTGAATATGAAGAGATTATAGAACTAACTAAGACTAAGAAGATGACGGGGGTGGAAGAATAAAAATTATGCGTACGCCTCTTGCTGCTTGCCTCAATTACATGTCTGCTCGCTTTCTATCTCTTTCCTCTATTCTTTCTCCAATGCCTACAAAAAATGAGCACAAATTTATTAGAACCCATAGCTTTTGCAACTATGAATGCATGCAAAGAATAGAAGATAACATCCAACCACCTTTAGAGAGATTGAATAGCCAATGAGTGCATTTGTACCCCCAAAGACGGTTTCAATGTTCACTGGCAACTACCTTCAACAACAATAGGAACGTAGACAATGAAACCAAACAATACACTATCGATAACTAGGAAGACATTTGTTTTGTATGTCGAGGAATTTAAAACAAATCTTACTTGCACCATCACCACTATGTGGAAACCATACAACAATTAATGTTGATGTTGTTTCACCGGCCTCTACATCAACCTTGAACAAGAACATAAACCCAGAGAATAAGATGAAGAAATACATTATTGATAACTACACAGACAGTCATTTTCTTCTCTAACCACTTTAAAATAGATGTTACTTGCACAATCACCAATACATGGAAACCATACAACAATCAATGGTGATGACATTTCGTTGGCCTCCTATACAACCACTCTATACTCACCACCTCCTCTATGGAAGGATATAGCTTAAGTAAGAGATCAATTATCAACAATGGTTAATGCAAGCTAACATAAGGTATATAAGGTAAACTATTTTAGTAGATTCTAACCACAACCTAAAAAAATTGATTTTTTTTGTAAATGCTATTTGAGAAGGATAGCAATTTGTACATGGAAAACTATAAAATAAAACTCAAGACAATAAGGGATGCTCTCCACCCTACCATATTGGTTCATGGAGCCTCATCGACTCTCACCAAACCCCCAGGCAAGAATATACATTACCCACCACTCTAATCAATGGTGAAATCAATATAGCGTACATGAGGATATGATTATCTATTTGACCATTGTCACCAATTTTCTAGTCACTATCATTATTTTGAAAGGCTATTTATAACAGATTAGTTCATAAAATACCACATTACAGTTGGAGTATGCTCTACATGAATTACAAATATTTGTGAAGTTCACTGTGGTGATTATGGAAAAATAGAATGGAGCACACAACATTGACCATTTTATTGCATCACAACCATGGTGGTGGGAAGGAAAAAATCATAGCTATAGTCCTATTGAATCGAGTGATTATAATGTAGCCATACCTGGTGTGTGTGGGAGAATACACTATGCCCAAAACAAAACAAGGCCTGATTTCCACCCTACCATATTGGCTCATGGAGCATCTTGCACTCTCACCAAACCCCTGAGCAAGAGAATAAACTATCCACCACTATGATCAATGGTGAGACCAATTTTTCACCCACCAATGAGTGAATACAAGATCTAATCACATGGAAAGACCATCAAAGGACAATTGTTTTGATTAGTACATAACAAAGAAAACACAAAATATAAAGACTTATAGAAATAATTACAAATGAGAGGCAATGGACTTGTAGTAGAACAAAGTAAGTAAATAAAATGTAGAATTGTCTTATGTATGGAATGGGTTGAAGTCTACACACAAAAAAGGAATCCTGCTCTCCATCCTAGTGTATGAGGTTATCGAGCATGATTGGCTATGAACAAACCCCCAAATACTAACATTAATTGTGCACAAATTTGGTGAATGTTGAAGAAAATGCTATCACATCTGAGGGAATTTGTTCAGTGGAATTGAACGTTATACATTTTCTATAATTTCACATGGAGTTGTGGATTGAGAAATGAAAAAAAAGATATGTAGCTTTACATTATATAGAGATGGAATAAAGGTGAAGGACATACAACATGTAAATGTGGAATCGTAAAGCAATTTAGTATTTTTTGGGAGCACTACATCTTGTATATGAATACAATGTAGCTCTAGTCTAAAATCGTTTCAATGGGATAAACCTACACAAAAGAAAATTATGAACTTTGGAACTGCAAAGATGTTTTATTGGCAAGCAATATCAAGAACACAAAATTTAAGTTGCCATATAATTTAGAAGCAAAAGATATGTAATAAGACAATTACGTGTCACATATTAAAAATGATAATGGAGTGAATTGACAAAGGGTGCAGATTGTATATGCATACAAATGAAGAGGAAAGGGGAATCAATTCACTTACTGTAAAGAAGAGAAACTTTTGATGATGATGACGATAGTGTACAATTTTGTTGGAGAAGATCATCTTGTTTGATTTACAATGCACTATAATTGTCGATATGTATCCTACAATTTTTAGCAAAATACAAAGGCACATCTAGAGAGTTGAGGCAAGTAATTTAGTTGCTTGCTATTTGGTGCAATGTTCAAGTACTGGCTTGTTTTTTTAGAGAAGCACTAGCAAAAAATCACCACAGGGGATGTGCTGGAAAAGCGGTAAGAGAAGAATATACCCCAATTTAGAGAACAATAATTAACTCTCACTTATAGAAAAGAAGGAAACCTGTAGAACTTGACCTTTTTGATTTGCATGTGCACAAGAAACAAGCGTCACTTTGCACAGGCAATAATATTTTCCATTTAAAACTCACCAAAATACTTGGGCAGATTGGCATAGTTTCAAAAACACATTGTTGAGCACTGGGTTCTGAATTCAGGTGCCTAACATACACAACAGACATTATAGACAAGAATCATACTACATCCATATCTAGCATGGGACTATCATTAGGATCACAAAGGAGTAGGAAGAATACTTGGTAAGCATTAGATGGTTATCCTGACATGATAGTCACATAGAAAAATACATCATTGACACATATATCTGCACAAAACTCTTTCAAGATATTCTATCCACTAAGAATATTGTAAAAAATATAAAAAGAAAATTCTCTTTAGAACAACTCACAGGTAGTTGTAAATATTGAATTTTGTATGCATATATGCATAGATATGGGTATGTGCAGGATCATCATGGAAAAAACAAGCCCTTAAGTGACAAAAAATTTAGAAAAATCAGAGTTAGGCAACTTGACATAAAATTTTGAATAAGTTATCTATATTATTTCAAAAATATGTAAGAATATAATCTATAGCAAATTGAATGAAGTTTCTAAACTACTAGGTTTTTTTAAAAATTAAAAAATGTATTTGGTGAAAATTTGAAATTTCAATGCAGTGGTACTTAAATTTTAGGGAAAAAGTAACAAGTAGGTGTCTATCTGACCACTCTAACCCCAATAAAATGATAATAATTTTTTAGAAGATTTTAGATATAAGTAGAGGACTCATGCCCCGATATGATGCATATTTTTTTGTAATTTTTTTCCAAGTAAATAATTAATTATGAATTTTTTATTACAACTTCAAGAAAAAATATAAAAACTCGTATGTCTAATCACCTTAACTTGGTCAAAACTTCATGAAATTCATATTTTCTTTTTTTAATCCTATAGTATGTGAAGCATAGAATTTGGCGCATGTTTTGGATTCCAAAAATGTGATATCGTTTGAAAGCTATAGATGTTTTTCAATCAGCCTATCAATCGAGACTTTAGTCGTAATTTGAATAGAAAATGAATAATAATTAATTATTAAATTCAAAGTAAAGAATAATTTATATCGGTGGAAATCTGAGAATCTCCTTTAGAAACCCTTTTTCGTTTCATCAATTTTGGGTAAAAAAATAGTTGTTAGCCACATACCCATCATATTGCAACTTTTTGGCCCATCATGATCCTGTACATACCCATATCTAACATGTGAACCAATATCTAGACACATGTGTACCAGGAAGTTGTATAACATAGGGATATATCAATTGCATGCTTGTATATTTATGTATATGCATATATAAATGGAGACATATATACAACTATGTGCACAAGTAGATATATCAGCAGGTGTAGATAGCAATATGTCCCCTAAGAAGAAAAATAACTCTATATAAATAAAGAGTATAAAATTAAATAAAAAATATACACTTAAAACGTAATGAAATTATAGAAAACATAATCAATAGAAAACAAAATAACTGTATCTTTTTTACTTAGACATTATAAGTTATACTTCATTCTCTTAATAAATAACCACTCAAATAGAGAACAAAGCAATAGCGGTAGAGAGAAAAGGTATTTTTGGTGCGACAAGGAGTGTGAGGGAATTAAACAAACTAAATGTCCAACGAAGATGAACTTAAAGAATTATCCAAAGCCCCAATTAGCTATGCTTCTTTTGGTCTTTAAAATGCAACATGACAACTAGATCCGGAGCCTGCTCCACAGTAGCAGAAATAGCAGACAAATCTAACAATAATAGCTTGCACTCAACTTCAAAGTTAAGCTTAGCAACCTTTACTATTGTTGTTTTTAGTCTTCTTTCTGAATTATAAGTTTGATTTTTGATTATAATTGTGAAAACAAATGTTGTGTAGGTGATAACATTGATAATAGACTCAACACTCATTTTAGCGGTTGACTCATATTGAAAAATGTAAAGCTCTTTTGCTGAAATTTGTAATAGGCTTGTTGTAGCCTCATCAAAAGTAGTTGCCCAAAGCTCACCTGTGTGGTCTTCGATCTTTAGTTACAATAAATATTGAAAGTCATAGTCACCTATTGTTCTCTAGCATTCTAGGAAGAACCATGCATTTTTCTTAGATTGTTCACATTTTTTTTGTACTGCCTACCATTCACCTCCAATAGGCATGTAGCATAATATAATGCATCAGTTTTTATAAACTTTATTGTTGCCTTGAGTGTAGCTTACAAAGTCTCTGTCAAGCCAAGGCAGTGGTCGAACATGTATGCAATAGTGACTTTCCCATTTCCCAAAGTGACCTTTCGAGGGACTATACGAGGGGGCTCGATAGTAAGTGGAGAAATATAGCTTCTCTCGATCAATGGTTGTGCCTCTGGTATGTCAGAATTTATATATAGAAGAGTCCCTATGGCTATGTTGAGAACAACTCCATTAAAGTACCCAACACGTGCATTTTTCACAAGGATGAGAGTTGAACCAGGGGTATACAACCTCTCTAACTCATGACCCTTTGTTTCCCAATTTGAGCCCCACAAATTAACATCAATTGAAAAATATGACAAATTATTAAGTTTAACAGTCCTCTAAATTGTTTGGGACTGATTTTTTCTTTGTATGGTCAAAACCATTCCCACATGCACCACAGTGTCAATAACATCAATTAAACTATTATTAATGCAATTTGTAATTTGATTTAATGGTGTGAAATAAAATACTTTCTCTGGCATAAATCCCTCATCATCACAACACTTTAACATTGAAGCTTGATCCAGAATGATTTCCATCTAGCTATTTAGCTTATTAAATTTTCTATCTACTTGTCTCACCGATCCCTTTGACACATAATAAGTACGTCCCACCTCAACCTTATGATAATGAATGTCTGTAATCTCATTAAATCATGTAATTTTTTTTTTGTGCCCTCATCATCAATGATATCAAAGTTGAATACCTTCCCCTCATGCCCTTGCTTGCTATAATGGTGCATATCCCTCTTTATTGTTACACAACCTTTTATCATCCATCTGGTTTGGTAAACATTCAACCCTTTAACAAGGCTAATTTTTGCAAGGGAATCTTGCTGCCTTGGTGATGTATTAATTCCAAATATGGAGGCTCATTTGGATGGGAAGGGTGACTCATAGCCAACCTTTTGTTCTTCTTGATCTCTAAACAAATATTTAGGTTTTCTAATTAGCTAGAAATCTATCATCTTCACATCTAGCTAGAATGAAATGAACATTAAATACTTTAAAATTCAGCCCCCACAAACAAGGAAGTAGGAAACTACAAGAAAAAGCAAGGCACAACTATATCAAACCTTGATTCCCATAGCTTTCTAGATCAATTCACCTGTAAACAAAAGGTCATTGTACTTTGTAGGAAGAGTTCCCATCTACATGTGGGTTCCATCAAATAGGATGACTTTGTACCGATCAACTGGGCTTTGATCGCCTCCATTTTTTTGGTAAGACATTAGTTGGAGCACTGGAGATGGGACAACATCCCCATCATCTATAGAGCATAGTGAATCTATTGTTAAGATTGGATTCACATTTTTAGCCTACAAGGAAATTAGACTCAACATAGTGGCAGCAATGACATCTCTATGACTATGACTCAACTCTAAAAAAGAAACAACAATATTGACGCATTTGTAAACCAAGACACTTTTCCCTCTAAGATCTATGTTACTCCAAAAAGGCCAATAAACTAAATGGGAAACAAGACATACAGTTCAAATATAAATAAGTTAGAACATATATAATAGTAATTATTAATGTAAATGAAGTATTTCTTTGAATTATTTGGCATACTTGAGAAACTAACAAGGAAATTGTCAACAACAATAAACTAAACAACAAACACACTTACAGGAGTGTTGCTTGAGGATTGTTCCCTAGCCTCAAAAGAGGTAGAGACCACTAACATTTCTCTATCTGCTCTTTTTAGGAACAGAGAGTTGTAATGCCGATAGGTGGCTAGGAGGTCTATGGCTTCAAAACACAACATTGGCTCTTAATTTTTTTACATAGCCATTAACAATATGGTATGAAACAATTAATAATAACAAGGTATTCAATGATTCAAATAATAGTTAACATACAATTTGGTATTCCAAGTTCATTGTTTCAATATTAAGATTCCTCATTTGTCCCCTAGAAACACCAACAGTACGAAGGAAAGAAAATAATTAGAAAAAAAGGCTTGAATGTTCTATATAATAGTTAATATGAAGCATAAAATTTGAAGTATGTCATCTCAAGGGTCACAAAAATAACTATTTTCAGAAGAAAAAAAAAAAGCATTAGGAAGAATCGAGATGCACATTCCTTACATCTACTTTGGTTTACATGCAATTCTACACACAATAAAATATAATATTGTCTCATTTATGGCTTTTCTTCTATGTAAATGATTGCAATATATATTTAAATATGTGTTGTTCTCGACAACACAACCTAAACAAGAAGAATTAGTATTTAGCCATGGGAAACACTAGATGGAATTTTTCCCAGCCTGTGTGTGCCCAGGCCTCTGGCACTATATAGCAAGTGTTCTGTTGTTTTTAAAGAAAAAATTAAAAGTGTTTGGTGCATCGATAGAGGAGGCCAAAAAAATGCCATCAACATTAATCATTGCGTGGTTTTCGTGTAGTGTTCATGGTGCAAGTAACATATGTGTTTGAAGTCCCTGGGGAAGGAAGCGAATGTCTATGCAATTTTCAACAACATATTGTACATATATATATACATTTACATATATATGTATATATAAATACATATATATATACACACAAACACACACACACACACACACACACACACATATACATATCTATATATATACACATACATACATACATACATACATACATATACATATGTATATATATATATATATAAGAATTATCACAACACACACCTTTTGCAACCATCAATGCATGCAAACAACAAAATATAACATCCAACCACCTTTACAAAATTTCTACAGCCAGCGTGGATTGTGATAGTTCTATGTTCATTTGTAAGAAGCCATCAACAGGGGATAGAGGGAAGATAAACCAAGTGGGAAGAGGTTTGATTGAAGGAAATTGGGAGAGGTGCATATTCGTAAAACTGTTCGTGTAGTATTTGTGAAACAACTTATCTTACTTTCAAAAACGGATTGTTGGTTGTTGCTTTGTAGCTTACTACAAATGGTATGGCTTATGAGTTATGTGTAGTTGCCATTGGGTGTCGAAAATATTGTTTCTTTTATACGTTAGATTTGTTCCATACATTAAGTACAGTATAAAGGAATCCCTATCATACATCTCACACTTTATATATAATTGGATAAACAACAACCACAATCATAAGTATTGCAAGCACATGCAAACCATACAACAAGCAATCTCAAAACTAGCTAGCATTCAAGAGACCAGACATCCACACAACATTTTCCCTCACTTAACTAGTTGAGAAGGCTACAAATTCAAAGCTTTTGTTGCCTATAATAATTCCTTGCTTCGAGTTGCACAACATATTATAGCCAACAAAAGGTTTGAATTCCTATCCTTCTCGGGTAGGAAAATGAGGGAAAATTTAGTCTGGATGTCTTTGTTCTTTCCACAAGCATTAAAATAGTGTGGGCTTATGGGAATTTTGACCTATATTTTTTTAAAGGTAAGGCCATTTGCAACCTTAGCCTTGGCTTGTGGGAAGCTGAAAAATCAAAAAGGCTTGCAAGGATTCCAACCAAAGTACACAAAAGAGAACCAACAAGTAAGAATACACAAGACAACATTCAAGATAGGTTGTATAGCAATGACTATTTAATTGGATTGCAACCATAATGAGAGAAAAAAATGATAAATCAAACATAATAGGTTTCAAAGTTTAAAAGCCATGCCAGGAAAAGAAATTTTATTGCACCTCTTCCCACTTGCTTCAAACACACATCTTCTCGCCAACTTTCTTGCAAAAGAATAGGCAAAATATTGTCACATGCAACACTTTTCTTTTGCATTTACAACCACCAGCCCTTTCAAAAAAAACAAAATAACCTCCACTCACCTTCGCAGAAGCTGAACAATGCTTAATCCAACTTGCACCCTCAAAAGCCTACCCTCGATGCTCATGACCCTCATATCAGGTATATCAACAAAATGACACCAAAAATTCATTTTGTTCCCCAAGGCACTAAAGGGTAGCTATTATTACAACAAACCCCAGTACATGCAAAGCATCCAACAATTAATGTTGACGTGAACCAACGTTTAATTTCTGCAGCCTTCTCTATCCACGTAGCCTGAAAAACACCACCCTATTCCCAAAGCATCCAACAACCACCTCTACCACCTTTTTTGTGGTTATTGGATGCCAAAAAGTCTAGGAGGCCGACGAAAAATTCTAGCCGAATTTATAACCCACCAGCCACCTTGTCCCTAGTCGCCAGAAAGTTGAAAACTAGCGAGGCTAACAAAAATTTTGGACAAATTTGGAACAAATAGCCGAGTTGACACAAATATCCTATTGGGTAATAAATAAATAAATATATATACACATATACATACATATATATATACACACATATGCATATATGTACATATGTGTATATATATATATATACACATATGCATATATGTACATATGTGTATGTGCATACTATACACAATATATACATATATATATACATATACATATACATATACATATACATATACATATACATATACATAGGTTGTGCAATTTCTGTGAAGCTGGTTGAAAGCTATCTAGTGTTTTTTGCATGCGTCAATGGTTCCAAAATGTGTGTTGTATACATATATATACAAACATACATATATATATGTACATATACATATATCTACATATGTGTATGTACATACTATATATACTATACATGCATATGTGTGTGTGTGTGTGTGTGTGTGTACATACTATACATGTACATATATATATATAGATATACATATATATACATATATGTATTTACATATATATGTATACACATAAGCTGTATATGGACCAACCTTTTACACGAAAGCCTTTGCATATGGCTATCTATAAATTTCAGCATTGTATGGCAATGCTTACAATGGAATAAACAAGTTAATGTTATGGAATTCATTTCGTTGATGTCAACCTTAGGCTATATTATTCCATTTATGGCTTCCTTTTAGCATCTATATTTTCAACACAACAAAATAATTAATGTTTTGGATGTTATATATACATATATATACACATCTATACAAAGATATATACATATACATAGATACATATACATATAAGTACATATATATACACATATGTATGTATATATATATATATATATACATACATATACATATAAAAATATATCAAACTATATGAAAACTGCACAAGCAAAAGATTACCGAGGAAGAAACAACCTAGATTTGTGGCTTCCATTTACCATATATGGTTGCAATAGAACAAAATAGTGAGTGTTTTGGACATTATATGTACATATATATATATATATATGCATATTTATAGATATATATACATATTAATAGATATGTATGCATATATATACACATACATATACACATACATACATATATATACACGCATATATATAGGTATATATGTATACATATATATATAGATATATACACATAGATACAGATACATACATATACATACACATATATACACATACATACATATATATACACTCATATATACATATATGTATAGATATATATATATAGACACACACACACACAAATATATATATATATAAGCACAAAAAAAATTGCATCGAAAGAAAACAACCCAAGAAAAACAACCGAGGCTAACCATCAACTGTTGACAAGTGTGGATTTTGGCATGTCGTTGACTACTGGCTATATTGATCCATTTATGGCTTTCATTTTGTGGGGGTGCTTACAAAATAGTTAATCTGCTGTGTTTTTGGTGGATTTTCAAATTAATTTTTCTTGTGTTTTGTGGTTTTCTCCATCTACATGACTTATGGGAATATTTTTTCATTTATTGGTTCCAGTCTCTCAAACTAAATTATATCAGCCATCAGTTGTCTGGTATGTGTGAATAGAAGGATTGCTTCCACCATTGATGAATGTGATGGAAAATCTATATTCTTGCTCGGGGATTTGGTGAGAGCCCATGGAGCTTCATGACCCAATATGGTAGGGTGGAGAGAAGGCCTTATTTTCTTCTTTTGCAGCCCATAAGTGTATCTATTTCTACATAGAAATATTCCCTGGTAACATTGTATTCCCAATATGGTAGGATGGACAGTAGATCTTCTTTTCTTTTGCTTTGGTGCTTGCAAGCATGTTTTATGTTCATTACAATATTTCTATATGTACATGTTTTTGTATATATGTGTGTTTTGCATCAATCTATTACTAGTAGATTTTTGTGTTCTTTGGGTTTACCATGTGAGCCACTATTGGAAGATGTGCTTTAGTGTACGATGGTTGCAACACAATGGAATAGCTAATATTATACAGGTTGCATTGTTTTAGGGTATCGTGTTGCCCTTTCGATACAGTTCCATTGAAAAGAGAGTATATTGTTTCTTCGCAACAATATTGCTTAGTCTATGGTTCGACTTGTGTACGATTTTTTTTCTATGGTTTTCTCGCAATGGTTTTTAGTATTTTCCACCTCTAGCCATCTAGGTGACTATTGATAACCATATTGTTTCATTTACATCTCTTGTTTTGTCAAGGTGGTTGCAATGCAATAAAATAGTTAATGTTATGTAGTTCATGTTGCTTTGCATCAGGCATTGTTCAATGTTCCCATATGTGTTATGCTATTTTTTTTCATTTATGGCTTCCATTTATGACACTAGACCTTGCATTGTTCTTCCTCATCTATTTCAAGCTATGTATACATACATATATTTGTAAAAACGGATGTCTATGTAGTGATCGAGAACATATTGTTGGTTGGAATTCTTTGTGTTTATGTTGTTATTAAGCATAGCTGTGACTGAGGATGGAAAGCTTCTGTTAAGCTACAACTGCATTCATCAGCTGTGAAATCTATGTGAAGGCACTTGGATGTTATCTTGTGATTTTAATGCAATGAAATAGTTAATGTTATGTCTCCTATTTTTTTGCATGCATTGAATCTGGTTCCAAAAGGTTTGGGGTGTGCTAATTTTGTGGTGTTCTTTGGTAGGTTGTTGAGAAAGAATTAAGGAAAGAGAAAGCAAGTAGGAAGGCCTATAATTGAAGGAAGCAAGTAGAGGTGCATCTCATCTGGGTTATTCTTGAAAAAAATATTCTTTCATTGTGTCGATTGTTTTTGGAAAGATTGTATAGCTTTTTGGGTTTTGGCATGTCGCTAACTATTACTCATATTGTTCCATTTATGGCTTTAGTTCTATGTGAATGGTTGGAAAATAGTTAATTCATTGTTTTGTTGAAGTTATTGGAAATGTATTGTTTTGTTTCATTTTGATGCTCTTTCTTATTTTTGAAGGTAGCTATGACCAAGGATGGCAAGATTTTGTGAAGGTGCAAGTGGATTCATTAACCGTGGAACCTATGTGAAGGTGGCTGGACTTGAGACTTCGTTGTCATGTCTAAAATGGTGGGCGTTTGTTGCGACGATAGAGGAGTCTAGTGAAATGATGAATTTTTAATGTAGGGGAGGCCAACGAAATGTAATTAGCATTGATTGTTGTATGGTTCTTGTGTAATTGTGATGGTGCAAGTAACATCTATTTTAAAGTCCCTAGGAAACAAAAAAAATGTCTGTGTAGTTATCGATACCATATTGTTCAGTGTCATTCTGAGGTTTATGTTGTTGCTAAAGTTGGCTATGAGTGTGGAGGGAAAGCTTTTGTGAAGGTGCAACTGCATTGAATGCTGTGCAATTTTTGTGAAGGTGGTTGAAGGTTATCTTTTATTTTTTTGCATGTAATGATGGTTCCAAAAGGTGCGGTTTGTGATATTTATGTGTTGTTCTTTTAACTATATATATGTATATATGTATACAAATGTGTATATATATGTATATATGCATATGCATATGTGTGTGTGTATATATATATATATCTACGTATACCTACGTACATACATACATACATATATACATACATACATACATGCATACACACGCACACACACACACACACACACACACACACAAACACAGACAGATAGACACACACACACACACATATATACCGGTAGGGATGATGAAAATCCTGACCAAACTATACCCCATTCGCCAAGTCTTTCCTTGGTGTTGAGAAAAGAGGGAAAAACGGTGAGGCTGACAAAAATTCCCAGCAAAGTTGACACAAGTACAACCTAAGCTAAGGAACAATAATCAATAATACCTAATGCAACCAAACATAGAATGGACAACATTAATTATTTTATTTTCTTCCAACCATAGCCAAATAACAAAAGGCATAAATCAAACAATGTTAGCGTAACATAGCCAACAACAGTGAAAAATCCCTTATGCAAAACAACACCACAAGAACGAAAACCCTAAATGAATCAATATTGGTTTGAATGGTAACCCAGATGGGGAAATTTAGCAAAAAACACAACATTTTTCATTTTCTGGTTATTGTTCGAACCGAATAAAATAATGAAATAATTAATGTTGCTCATCAAATAATGAAAGCAATAAATCAAACAATGTTGGTTTCAACAACCACCCAGATCGAAAGTGACAACATATAGGATTAACTATTTTACTCCATTGCAACCATAACTACAAATCGGAAGTCATAAATAAAAAAAAATCACAATACCAAATCCATGGGAAACCATATACAGAAAACACAAACCATAAATTAAACAACATATTTGAAACAATCAACGGTACCTTATGGAAAATCAACATAGTTACAATCGAGGAAAACTGCATAAGGTCAAGGATTTTTCTTCGTTGCCAACACATCCACTAAATTCAAGTCAAAAAGAGAGACCCATAAAAAAAAATTATATATATATATATAAATATATGTACATATCTATACATATATATGTATATATATACACAAGTATATACATATTAAAATATACCCAACATATCTTAAGGAATAGAACAATAATTAATAATACCCAATTTAACCAAATATAGAATCAACACCATTAATTATTTTATTCTATTCATACCATAACCACAAAACAGAAGCCATAAATTTTATTTTGGTCAAGGATTTTCCCCCTTTGCCAACATATCTACTAAATGCAACCCATAAAGATAGACCCACAACTAATTAATATACACATAAATACATGTATATATCTACACATATACACATATATATATACACATGGGTATGTGCAGGATCATGATGGGCTAAAAAGTGGCAATATGTTTGGTATGTGGCTAATGAAATTTTTTTACCCAAAAATTAATGAAACAAGAAGGGTTTTTAAAGGAGATTCTCAGATTTCCACCAATATAAATTATTCTTTACTCTAAATTTAATAAGTAATTATTATTCATTTTCTATTTGAATTACGACTAAAGTCCTGATTGATAGGCTGATTGAAAAACATTTATAGCTTTCAAACAGTGTCACATTTTGAATTCAAAACATGCATCACATTCTATGCTTTTCATACTATAGGATTAAAAATAAATAAATGAATTTCATGAAGTTTTGACCAAGTTAAGGTGGTCAGACATATGAGTTTTTTATATTTTTTAAAATTTGTAATAAAAAATCATAATTAATTATTTACTTGGAAAAAATTACAAAAAATATGCATCACATCTGGACATGAGTCCTCTACTTATATCTAAAATCTTATATAAAGATATTATCATTTTATTGTGATTAGGGTGGTCAGAGACACCTACATCTTATTTTTCCCAGAAATTTAAGTACTCTGCATTGAAATTTCAAATTTTCACTAAATAGATTTTTTTTTTTTAAACAAACCTAGTAGTTTAGAAACTACATTCAATTTTCTATAGATTCTATTCTTAAATATTTTTGAAATAATATAGATAACTTATTCAAATTTTTACGTCAAGTTGCCTCTCTATTTTTTTTGAATTTTTTGCCACTTAAGGGCCTATTTTTTCATGATGATCTTGCACATACCCACATATGTATACATATTACAATATACCTAACACAACCTAAGGCAGAGAAGAATAATCAACAATACCTAATGTAACCAAACATAGAATCAACATCATTAATTATTTTATTATGTTCCAACCATAACCAACAAAAAAAACACATAAATCAAACATTGGTTTCAACACCTACCCAGGTTCAGAAAGCAACAATATAGCCTAGGCTATACAATAAGCATCAACCAAAACTCCATAGCTTTAACAATTTTAATCTTACCTATATATTGATATTAAAATATACGCAATATAGCCAAATTTTGAGAACAATAATCAATAATACCCAATGTAACCAAACCTAGAATCAACAACATTAATTATTTTATTTTGTTCCAACCATAATTAGAATATGAAACCCATAAATCAAACACCATTACTTTGAATAACCACCCACATATAGAAAGCCACAACAAACCCTAAGCTATACAATAAGAATCAACCCAAACTCCGTAGCCTTAACATTTTTAATGTTACATATATATATATTGATATTAAAATATACCTGATATAGCCTAAGGTAGAGAAAAATAATCAATAATACCTAATGTAACCAAAAATAGAATCAATAACATTAATTATTTTATTCTTTTCCAAACTCCATAGCCTTAACATTTTTAATGTTATATATATATATATATATATATATATATATATATATATATATATATATATATATATATATATATATATATATATATATATATATATATATATATATATACCAATATAGCCCTAAGATAGAGAAAAATAATCAATAATACCTAATGTAACCAAAATAGAACCAACAACATCAATTATTTTATTATTTTCCAACCATAACCAAAAAATGAAACCCATAAATCAAACAACATTAAGCTCTATAGCCACCCAGATGCAGAAAGCCACAATATACGCATAACTATACAATAACAATCAACAAAAACACCATATCCTCTACAATTTTATTTTGTTGCAAACATAGCTAGAAAATGCAAACATTCAACAAAAACTCTACGAAAATTGACAATAACAAACCCATACAAAAACACTCATTTCTCAACACAATCTCTTTGAAAATTGAAAAAAAGCAGCCATTTCAACAACGCCTTCTCCAAAATGAAACAATATAGCTTAAGAAACACAACTATAATTGACAATGCCCAATGGATTGACTATTTTATTCCATTGCAACTATAACCACGAACCGCAAACAATAAACCAACCAACCTAATGTAACCAAAAATAGAATCAACAACATTAATTATTTTATTCTCTTCCAAACATAACCAAAAAGTGAAAGCCATAAACCAAACAACATTGGTTTCAACAGCCACCTAGATCTAGAAAGCAACAATATAGCTTGGGCTATACAATAAGAATTGACCAAAACTCCATAACCTTAACAATTTTAATCTTACCTATATATATTCATATTAAAATATACGCAATATACCCTAAGACAGACAACGATAATCAATAATACCTAATGCAACCAAACATACAATCAACACTATTAATTATTTTATTTTGTTCCAACCATAACCAGAATACTAAAGCCATAAATCAAACAACATTACTTTTAACAACCACCCACATACACAAAGCCACAATATAGCCCAAGGTATATAATAAGAATCCACCAAAACTCCATAACCTTAACAATTTTAATGTTACATATATATATATATTGATATTAAAATATACCCAGTATAGCCTAAGGTGGACAAAAAATAATCAATAATACCTTTAATGTAACCAAACATATAATCAACAACATTAATTATTTTATTATGTTCCAACCATTGGAGGAAACGAAAGCCATAAATCAAATAAAATTACTTTCTACAGCCACCCACAAGCAAAAAGCCACAATATAGGCCGAGCTATACAATAACAATCCATAACAACTCCATATCCTCTACAATTTAATTCCATTGGATACATAGCCACAAAATGAAAGAATTAAACCCAAACCCTACGAAGATTGACAGTAACAAACCCATAGAAGAAACACTCCTTTTCCAACACAATCTCCTTGGAAATTAAAAAATAACAAAATTTTCAACTTAGAATCAACAACATTAATTATTTTTTATTTGTTCCAACCATAAACAGAAAACAAAAGCCATCAATCAAACAACATTACTTTCTACAACCACCCACTTGCAGAAAGCCACAATATAGGCCAAGCTATACAATAACAATTGAAAAAAACTCCATATCCTCTACAATTTAATTTTATTACAAACATAGCCACCAAATGCAAACATTAAACACAAACCATACGAAAGTTGATAGTAACAAACCCATACAAAAAATAGTCCTTCCTCAACACAATCTCCTCCAAAATTGAAAAAATATAGACTTTTCAAAAGAACCTTCTCCAAAATAGAACAATATAGCTTAAGCAACACAACTATAATCAACAACACCTTATGGAAAATCCAATGAAACAATATGGGAAATGTTTTTTTTTTGCATATGCACCTCTTGCTGATCGTTTCAAACAAAATTATTTCCCCCAGCTTTCTCCACGCTGCCTTGTTTCTCGAAGCCTCCAAACATACATAGATAATGAAAACCATAAACAAAAGCCCACAAAAAATAACAGTATCAAAACCATGTAAAACCACTCACAGGAAACACGAACCATAAATCAGACAAGGTATTTGAAATAATCAACAGTACCTTATGGAAAATGAAGCAATATAATTTCCAACCACAAATCAAACAATATTGTCGAGGGGTTCTTCCACATGCACCTCTTCCCACTCGCTTCAAACAAACATCTTCTCGCCAACTTGCCTACACAAAAATAGGCAAAATACTATCATAGGCGACACATTTCTTTTGCATTTCCAACCACCCTCCCTTGCAAAAAACACAAAATAACCTCCACCCACTTTCGCAGAAGCTACACAAAACTTAATCTAGCTTGCACCCTCACAAAAGCTAACCCTCATCGTTCATGGCTCTCATATCAGGTATAGCAATAAAATGACACCAAACAATGCCTCATTGAAAATTTACCAACATTCATTTTGTTCCCTTAGGTATTAAAGGGTAATTGTTATTAGGACGATCCCAAATGCATGCGAAGCATACAACAATTAATGTTCACGCAAACCAAGGTTTAATTTCTACAGCCTTCTCTATCCACATGTCCCGACAAATTCCCCCATATTCCGAAAGTAGCCAACAACCGCCTCTGCCACCTATTTGTGGTTATTGGAAGGCAAAAAATCTGGGAGGCTGACAAAAATTTGGGCCGAACTTATAACCCACCCACCACCTTGTCCTCAGTCACTGGAAACCTAAAAAATGGCGAGGTTGAAAAAATTTCCAGGAAAAGTTGACACAAATAGCCTATTGGCTAATTATCCAAAGGAAAAATGCACGTGAAAAGGGGAACTTTTAGGGAAAATTTTGATTTTTATAACTTTATAAAGTTAAACTTTAAATTTTTTGCTTTCCACGCTTGCTTGCGACAGTGAAAGCTTAGGCACATGAAGCTTATGGGTGGGTGAGAAAGCTCTATGGGTGTGGGCCCAACAACAATTTAAAGACACTAGTAAAATAATGCAAAGCTTTTGACATTTTAAATAAAATGAAAGGGTAATAATCTTGATCGATAAATTTTAAGAAAAATTTTCCCCACTATCTCGCAGGAGTTTGGTGAAAGTAGCAAAAGTGTCGCGGGGCACACAAGGTAATGAAAGCCAAAAGTGGTAGGCCCAAGGAATTTTTATTGCATAGGTAAATTTTTTAAGAGAGGCTCCATAATTATTAAAAAGCCATCATAGAGTATAAAAGAAAAATCTTTTATTTGCTTGATTGATTTTTGTTTTAAATGGTGAGAAATACATGGGTTGGATAAATATTCACCCATATGGTGAATTTATAAAAGTTTTTACCATTTTTAAATGGTACATGGAGGTATAAAAGGTGAATATTAGTATGGGTAAATTATTTTACCCAAAATTTTAAATGCTTTCACCTTTTAAACTAAAGGCTTTTAAATGTTGTTGGGAAATAAAGTGCATGAGGGAAATAATTGGACAAAGTGAATAATATTCACTAAAGTTTTATTTGCTGGAAAAGAACACCATTTCACATGGAAACATTTTCTTTAGTTGAGAAGAAAAATGAACAGAGATAAAGGAAAGAGGAATATTCCCTTTGTTAATGGTGAATATTGTAATTTGTAGCCAAATCTCCATTCTTCCCCGCTAGCTCGCAGATTCAAGTTGTGCACTCATTAATTCTTGTAGGATGTGTGAGAATGCACCATGTGAGGTGGGACCGAGAATATTTAAAATAAAAGTTTGTTTTAAAAAATTTAAAACATTGCCAATGGTAAAGTTTATGAGGAGTTTTTCTAAAAGGGGCAAAGCATTTTTAATAGGTGAAAGTGTTGCACGAGAAAACAATTTAAAGGGGCCAATGTGAATTAAATATTGCCCAATGTAATATTTAAATGGTTTTATTTTAAGGCTGAATATTTTAAATGTGAGATGAAGGTGAAATATGTGGAGTGGAATAAAATACAAGCATGTGGATAATCTGAGAAAGTGAATAAAGTATTCACTAAAGTTTTTATTTGATGGGGGAAAGTAATAGTTTTCCAAGCCTTCCAAATAAAATATTAAAAATGAGTGTACCGTGGGAAGCAAATTTAAGGGCTTCTTTTATAAAGTTTGAATGTAATATTTGGCTGGGATGTGAGATAATTTTTCAATCTAGCAAAGCAAAAGAAAGCAAACAGGAGTTTTCATGGACAGAGATATTTTTCAACTCCTGGTGAATTTGAGATGGAAATTCCTCACATGGGGAAATTTTTTGTTGTTGAACAACTTGAGCAAAGGAAAAATTGAAAGGCAAAGTTTGTTGCAAAGGGAGAGAAGAGAGATGCTTTGCATTTTGCTAATTGACAGTGGATGGAGCTGCCAGATGTCTTCAACAAATCAACTTTTGGAGTCTTATATTCTTCTATATCATCTCTTCTATTCTCATTTTTAAATGGTTCTAAATTATTTTATGGGGTTGGGTAGATAGAGAAATGTTGAATTTGAGTCATTAGCTAAGTCTGTAAGCTATAATTGCTAATTTCATGAGTAAATATCAACCAGTTTATGCAAATAAATCATGAATGTCAATAAATTGTCACCAGATTTGTACATTTTGTAATATGAATTCAATAATGCCAAGTATGTTTGAGTTTTTCATCTCAAATTTCCTATGATTATTTTTCATGTTCATGGTTTTGGTTCAATGAAATGGTCAAATTACTTTGAGTAGATAATTCTGATTTCAAGTGTACAGGTTGGATCTGGTAAGAAGAATTTGAGTGACAACAGAAGTGGATCTATTGGTGTAAGACATTAACAATTGTAAATCCACTAGTTAAAGTTCATTTACTAATGGATTCTTTTAATGAATTTGACTCCATGGCCCAAAATTAGGCATTGATATGTCATTTAGCTTTGTGCATTCTTAGAAACAAGTTTAAATTCAAAAATCATTTTAAATCCTTGTTATTTGGTGGAGGTTTAGTGTTCTACTTCCCAATTACTGAGTGAGTGTTGAAATACCAAAAATGCAGCCAGATTTGAGGTTATCAATGCTTTCCTTTGTTTATTTTCATTGGGAATTATCTGCTATAAAAAGGAATGTTAGTGTATAATTCGATTAAGTTTTTTAGGAATTGTATAGGTTGACCTATCTTGGTTCTGTAGGGACAAAAGTGTAGAAGATTTCAGTCTTTGACTAAATCTTGTTAGCTGGTCAAATCCACCATTGAGTCTGATCATGAGAAAGGGGCTAGTCTATAGGATTCATTGGATTGTTCGATTTGGAACACCAACAAAATCTTCTCTTTTTTCATCTCTAGAGATATCTTCATCTTCTTCGTCAGTCGATTAGCCTTCATCATAAGTGTAGAAACTCTTTTGTTTTCTTTGACCTTTAGTTTCTTTTTGAAATGATTAATTTTTGTAGTATTTCTCAACATTGTTAGGGTCCTTAGAGGGACACTTAGCCATAAAATTCCCCACTTCACCACAATTAAAATATTTGAAAGGCAACTTGCCTTTATACTTATTAGAACCTCTTTAAATTTTTCTTACAAAGTTTGCTTCCTCTAGATCTGATCCAATATCAAAATATAGATCAACTTACTTCTGAGATACTCTAAATTGTTAGAGTAATAAGTTATTATGCTTAATTAATTACATCACATTGATTAATTAATTAAGTCACTTATTCCTCTTTATTACTTAAGCTAAACTTAGGCACATTAATAATTAATTATTAATTATTAAGTGTGCACACTAGGGTTTCATTTAGGGTTTCCCTTTTAGGGTTTCTTGATCTCCTTCATAAGTATTGATCACTTTGTAATAATTAGATTCTCTTAATGCATTTTTATTAAGAGGTTTACAAAACATTGTTTTTGGTTCTGCATGTCTTTTGCATGTGACAGGTATTCATTTGCATGCAGGTGATCTTGGATTCTAACATGGTATCAGAGCTCCAAACCTGCAGCTGCCTATTCGTGATCTGAAGATATGGCCTTTCAGTGAGTTTCAAGTGCAAGGGTTTCCACAGGCATCTTTTCTGCAAGATCTGGGGGTAGCCGTATTTTTGGGACACTATGGGCTCAAACGGACGTCGCCATCGCGTTCGCAGCGGCCAAAAACCCTAGAAACGCCTGTCGTTTCGTTGATTTCTGAGAAGTTGACTCGGGAAGCAAAAAAAATTTCTCTGAGGGGCCGTATGGCCTCCCTAGCACTCATTCCGAGGCTCGAAAATTGAAAAAAAATGTCGAAAAATGTGCTTTTTTGAAACTCCCGGCGGCGCTTCCAGTATAAAAGCAGATCCGCCGCCCGGCAGCCATCGGGCGGCCACCGGGCGGCCACCCATCCGCCACCACCGCCCGCGCTTCCCACCAGACCGCTCCCTGCTCCGCCAGCCCCTGCGGGTTCCAAAATCTGCAGTCGAGGTCCTATGGGGACCAGCCGCTTGGCATTCGGCCACAGCCAGCCCCCGCAGGCTTCTCTGCCAGAACCCCTGGTCATATGGAGGACCGGGGGCCATGCATTCACGGCTGCCAGAGAATATTCTCTGTAGATTCAGCCGGAGATTCTGGCATATTTCGGGGCTACTGCGCATATTCCGATTCCTGTCCAGAATATACCGGGGCCGGAAAATTTTTCCTGCAGGGGGGCCAATTTTTTGCGGTGACGGTCAGACGGCCATCAAATTTAAGCTCGTGAACTGCTGACGTCAGCATGACGTCAGCGTACGGCCGGCCCTCATATGCCCCCTCCTAACCCTAGTTTACCCTAAAGAAGCAGTTTTTTTCTTTTGGCCATAACTTGGGCATACGGTATCGAAATCAGGCAAACGAGATATCGCCGGAAAGCTAGTTCCGAGATCTTTCATTTGGTGTAGTTTATTTTACAGTATTTTTCTGTTTTTCTGCATTTATTGCTGTTTGAAGTCAGATGTACTTTTTATGCTTCTGAGCTCATAACTTTTTGCCACGATCTCCATTTTTCGCCTCGTTTGAAGCGTCGGAAAGGTATTGAGGAGCTCTAGGTTGTTGTCCATGCACTTTTTTTGTATCTATCCCAGGTTTATCAATTATTCTAGATTTGGCCTGATGGGTTGTTTGGCGATTACTTGGATGTTTTGGCAGTTGGGAGAGTGCATCTTGCATCTTTGCACTTCATTTTTAGTAATACATCATTTGATAATTGCTTGTTGCTTCATAGATTCCAGAGTTGTTCTGTTTGGAGTTTTCGAGTGTTCCGTGGCATCGGGTTTTCTGTTGCTTTATCATGATTCCTTGAGTCAATCAGTGACTCTCATCCGGTTTCAGAGTATACAGAAGAATATTTCCTTGCTTGCCCTATATCAAGTTCCAGTGTTACTCTACAGAGTTCTTCTAGTGCTTCTTTGCAGCATGTAATCTCATTGTAAGGGGGGTTTTGTCCCACTGGGTTTTTCCTTCTCTTACTCCTTATTGCATTTGTAAATGGGTACCTGATCAGGCCTAGTTGCCGGGACCCATATTTGCTTTCATGCATCTTATTCTAGTGTTTTAGCTTCTTCCTAAGTTCATCTTAAGGGGGGGTGTTAGAGTAATAAGTTATTATGCTTAATTAATTACATCACATTGATTAATTAATTAAGTCACTTATTCCTCTTTATTACTTAAGCTAAACTTAGGCACATTAATAATTAATTATTAATTATTAAGTGTGCACACTAGGGTTTCATTTAGGGTTTCCCTTTTAGGGTTTCTTGATCTCCTTCATAAGGATTGATCACTTTGTAATAATTAGATTCTCTTAATGCATTTTTACTGAGAGGTTTACAGAACATTGTTTTTGGTTCTGCATGTCTTTTGCATGTGACAGGTATTCATTTGCATGTAGGTGATCTTGGATTCTAACATAAATGACACTTCTTTCCTTATAGAATTTTCATGTTTACACCTTATTTAAAAATAAGTTAGGATTACATGTAGTTTATTCATCTTCAAAATATTCAGATATTTAGCTTCTTCACTAGCAAAAATTTTAGAACCAAACCTTCTAGGAAGAGATCTCAGATATTTTTTACAACATTCATTTCTTTCAATTCCTCACCAAGACCTCTAATAGAGTTGACAAGTTCATGAACCTGGAACATGAATGTGACAATATTTTCATCTTCTTTCATCTTCAAACTTTCAAACTAAGATTTATGAGTTTGTAGCTTTGCCTCTTTGACTTTGTTGTCACCTTAATAGATGGTATGTAATCTTTCCCATACTTCCTTAACTTTTTTACATTCCATCAATTTCACAAATTTAGAGTTAGTCAATCCACATAAAATAGAATTCCTTTATGTTGCATTAGTTTCTTGAGCCTTCTTTTAGGCCTTATCCCTAGTAGGGCTTTTTAGTAATTCCATATTCCTCTATAATTGACATCTAGATATCAAGTAGTAGAGCCATCAGTAGGAATCCATCCTAACTTTCCAAAATGAATAATTGGATCTAGCAAAGAGTGCTGATTTATTTGTAGACAATACTTCTTGAGCAACTGAGTGTGTCATCCTAGAACTACCTTAAGTTGTTACGATTCTTAAAAGGAACTTAGCTTTGATAGCAATTAAAGGGCACACAATCTACTAAGAGGGGGTGAATCAGTAGATCAGATCAATTTAAAACTCTTTAATTCAACACATATATCAGACATGGAGCTTAAATAAAAGAAGATGTTGATAATCATGTGACAACATAAGCACACACATCTATACATGAGAACACCAGATATATGTGGAAACCAAAGATGGGAAAAACCATGGTGATAATAATTGCTTAGATCTATTGTCCAAATCAAACATCACAAAGCATGAATAAACAAGTGAATTTAATAATATGAAGTAGGAACCAACCTACAAGTGATACTAATCCCCTATTGTATAGATGTAGGCACCAACCTACTAGAGACACCAATCCCCAACATAGATGAGTACAATATGTAGAACACCAGTCTTACCAGATTACATAGATAAAGCTTACAAACCTTCAATAGTAGCTTAATACATCTCATACACTTTTACACTAGCTATAGACACTCTTCCACACTCCTTATTATCTTTTGATACTAGTGCACACTTTTGATTCAAATATCCTTGAATCACCTTCTATTTTCACAGCCTTCTCTTCAATTTATGCTTCACCCAAAAATAATTCACACACACAACTCACATTATGCATCTATGCAACAAAGGAATATATACATGACATTGCATTAACACTCTTCCACATCAACTAGGGGTCCATAAATAACTAGGACAATATAGGGTGGACCAAAATTCAAATTTGATGAAACGTGTAATAGGTCAATCCTAAATAAAAAAATTGACACCAAAGGAACATGATGTCGTGTGCTACCACATGAAACTTAACCAAGTCCTATCTTAACACCACACACTAGATTTGAATATTGCATGCTACTAGTCATTATCGCATAGGTCTCGAACACCAACTAGTTGATAGACATGCACAAAGAACCTTTTGTCACTTCAATATTTTTGGATGCTAAAAATATCCTCTAGAAACTCATGAATATGATAGAAAAAGTGTAGATATACTCTCCTTTTAAACCATAGAGCCAAACTAGCCTTCTAAAAGAAATGGTGACCATAATTGTATTGCTAAAGAAATCTCTCTATGTATAGAAACTAAACTGAAATATTCTGGTACAGACTTCCATATCACTTCTATCATAGTGAATAGATGAATGCATGTTATTCCTAATACATAGTATGCTTTCAGACCACAGACACTTCAGTATAGCTACTAACACATATTTTTGCAAATCTCTACAACTTAAAATGATATGACAATATAATTACTAACACAAAAAGGTACACTCAAAGCTCCTAAAAGATAGTACCACCTCTACTTGTATATATTGATACTCTTTGACATCAATGGAAACCTTTTTCCAACACATGAGAAGTCTAAGAGTCAGTTAGATATTGCTATTAGATTGTCATTTAAATATCCATGTTAGAAGTTCATACTAGAAGTCTAAGATTCCCTATTTAGAATTTCAAGTTAGATCTCACTTTTAGTGATTTAGATTAAAGTCTCCATAATGAGAAATTAATGACTTCACCAATTGATCTTTACTCATTCAATGTAAAAAAGGTAGGGGAGAGGGGTCGGTAGTTGTGTAGGGTCCAACTATTGTTATAGCACTTGTGCTTATAATGCTCAGTTTTAGCACATATTTATACTATGTATTGTAAATAAATAGTCCACATGTAAATATAAAAATAACTAAATATTAGTCAAAATGGACCCATACTTGAACACATGAGAACCTATGAATGTTATATAAAAGAATATAAATACATTCATGAAGACATGAAATATATTTTTTTTAATATCTCAAATAAAATATCATAACTGCCCACTATAAGTGTGCCATTTATAAAATAAAATGTTCATTTAATAAAATAAGGCACTCATTTAAACAAGTATTGTTACCATAGTGAAAAAATATTGTTCTTATTTGTACAACTATTTTGGTAGCAATGCATAAGCATTGGATTATTTCATATTAATAGTTTGTCCTATCACAAATATAAAAGGAGAGCACAATAAATACCATGTTGTTTCCCATTAAATGTGAAAATTTTCAAAAAAATTCAGTGTTCAACTATTGGTCCATTTTTATTTTATATAAGTTGTATTTCAAATAAAGTGTTGATTTTATAACAAGATTTTTTTTTTTGTGTTCAACTATTGGTCCATTTGTGTTGAATATACAAGCTAGAGATAAAAAGATTTATGGTTACCAATAGGTATTTGGTCCATTTAATTTGAATACAAGTTTTATTTAAATAAAAATATGATATTCTACAAGCAACAAATGATATTTTTTTGTTCAACTACTAGGGGTACCATGATTAGGTTTTAGTCAAATCTTTAAAAAGTAAAACTTTGGACACTTCTCAGTATATGTGTTGATGTGGAAAGTTGCATGATGAGTCACAACTCCAAACCTTGGTTATAGATAGATAAGAGGCCAATCCATATTTCAAAAAAAATGAAGGTCCCACGATATTTCAGGAAATCACTACATGCTCACAAAGTTAACCCACATGACTACTAGCCCCTCTCCCCTATCACATCCTCTTCTCTTGGTCTACTACTAATTCTTAATTCTCTTCTCTAGGGGAGAGGGGCTAGTAGTCATGTGGGATAACTTTGTCAACATGTAACGATTGACTGGAATATTGTAGGACCTTAATTTTTTGAAAATGTGGATTGGCCTCTTATCTATCTATAACTAAGGTTTGGAGGTGTGAGTCATCATGTAACTTGCCAGATCAACACATCTACTAAGAAGCATCTAATATTTGATTTTTTAAAGATTCGATCAAAACATAATCATGGTGACCCTAGTAATTGAACAAACAAATATCATTTGTTGCCTCTAGAATATCATAATTTAAAATAAAACTTATATGCCACATAAATGGACCAAATACCTATTGGTAACCTTAAATCTTTGTTATCTCTAAATTTTATGTTCAGCACAAATGGACCAATAGTTGAACACATAAAAACTATTTGTTGTTATAAAAACAACACATAATTATTTAAAATACAACATTTATCAAACAAAAATGGATCAATAGTTGAACACTATTTTTTTTTTAAATCTTTCACATTTAATGAAAAAATGCATGGTTTTTATTGTGCCCACCTTTTATATTTGTGATAAGACAAACTATTAATATGAAATACTCCAATGCTTGTACATTGTTATCCCAATAGTTGTACACATAAGAACAATATTTTTTCACTATGATAACAATAATTGTTGAAATGAGTGTATTATTTTATTGAATGAGCATTTGATTTTATAAATGACACACTTATAGTGGATAGTTATGATATTTAATTCGGGACAAAAAAATATTTATCACTTGTTCATGAATGTATTTATGTTTTGTTTACTTCATGATCATAAGATCTGAAGTGAACAACTATCAATCCCATAATATCACATATAACATATTTGATAATATTTTGATTAATATGTGAAATGAATATATAGAAGATATAATATTAATTCATTCTAATACCAATATAAATAATCACAATTGACTACACCACTATTAGACCCTGCACAACTACCAGCTGAAAAGTAAAAATATATCATACGGTTAGTAAATCCCATCACTTTTTTATCTTTAATTTAGTGTGTGACAGAGTTTTGTCGCGGTTTACACGGGATTCCTTCCGGGCAGATTTGAAAGGCAGCTACGTGTACAGATCGAATTTGATTACAGTTTCCAAGACCATTGTTATGCTTTGTCTACTGGGAGCCTGTAAATATGTCTCTCAAATCATTGATCCTTTCGTAATAACTGGTCGGGGTCTTGCCAGTAGTTGTTCAGTTGTCTATTACACGGGAATTCCATTGTTAATGAGAGTGTAAAGCATGGCCGAGTTCACCAGTTTCAGGCTACGCTCAGGGAGAATTCGATGCTTAGATTACAAGTATCATGTTTTCCTTAGTTTTAGAGGACCGGATGTTCGAAAGTCTCTTGTAGATCATCTCTTCAGAGCTCTTACAGCAATTGGAATTCAAGTTTTTCTGGATAATGAAAAACTACAGAAAGGCGAGATTATTGGATTGAGCTTGGAAAAGGCTATCCAGAGCAGTGCCATTCTCATTCCCATTTTTTCGAGTGGTTATGCAGACTCTCCTTGGTGTTTGGAAGAGGTGCGACAAACGTGGAAATGCAGATCTACAGGATTAATTATCCCTCTCTTTTATATGTCAGTCCCTCGGATGTCCGCTATCCTCTCAAAGATAAAGGCACATATGCGGAGGCATTCAATAAGCATTACAGTAAAGCTAATCTTCCAGATAGATATGGGTTGCCCATAATTGAGGAATGGAAGGATGCTCTTAAATACGTCTCCTCCTTATCTGGATGGTCTCTTCACATGACCGCCGGGTATGCATTCGCCAGAATGCTCTTTTATCGTCTTCCACGGATTTCTTTACTTTTTAGTCATAACTGATTCAAATTTGCAGGTATGAAGGGAGACTGATGGAGCAAGTTGTGTCTGACATCACTGCATTGAACTTCTTACCCAGACCAGTTCCTCAAAACGCTGTTGGACTTGAGCATCATGTGTGGAAGATTAAGGAGATGTTAGCTCTACATCTCATCGACAGAACAATTCGAGTGTGCATTTGGGGGATCGGAGGCATTGGTAAGACCACTCTGTCCAATGCTATTTTCAATGAAGTCTCTTGCAACTTCCAAGCTTCTTGCTTTCTATCAGACATTAAGGGTGCTTAGGACTGTGGTGGTATCATAGGATTACAAACACAAATGTTGAAGGATTTGTCAAAAGTTGATATCAAAGTAAATGATATTGACCATGGAATATCTCTTCTGCAATTTCACCTAAAATCCATACGTTCTCTTGTCATCTTAGATAATATTGACCACCGGTGGCAGTTGGAAAACTTTAAGTTAGATTGCTGTGGAGCTGGAAGCAGAGTAATTATAACTACTCGTGACTGCGGTAGCCTAAATATAAACCTGCCCCGTGAAAACATTTATGAATTGAAAGGTCTTCAAGAGGATGAAGCTTTAGAGTTATTTAATTGGCACGCATTTCACAAATCAAAGCCAGATGACTCTTACCGAGATCTATCCACAAAGATCATCAAGGCTTCTGGTGGGGTTCCACTTACATTAGAGGTTTTGGGTGCATTTTTAATTAACAGAAAGAGCAGTGATAAATGCTGGATTGAAGCACTTAGAATGCCTAAGAATCTCAGTTATCGAGAGATTTTTGAACCCTTGAAGATCAGTTATGACTGTCTTCTTCCATCGGAGAAAGAGATATTCTTAGACATTGCCTGCTTCTTTGTTGGCCAAGATATTGAAGAGCCAACTATCTTCTGGGAAGAATTGGGATTTGATGTAGACACAGCCCTCCACAATCTTCAGCAGAAATTGCTTATAAAGATTGATAATGATAATAAGTTCACAATGCATGATGTTCTACGAGATTTAGGGAGAGCTATAGTGGTAGAGGAATCTCCTGGAAATCCCGGCAAGCGAAGCAGATTGTGGAAGTTTGAAGATGTACAAAAAGTAATTAATGAGAAACGGGTAAGAAACTTTCTCACAAGTAAATTTACTTTAAATTTGCCAAACCGATGGAAGGAATTTGATGATGATATTTGATAAATGTTGTATTTCGCCTGGTTAGGGTACAGAGAACGTTAAGTATCTACTACATGCAGAAGAAATTGAAGGAACTAGATTGAAAAAGAAATCTTTGGCTTCAATGAATGGTCTCCGGTTCCTCTGTTTTCACGATACCATATTAATGGAAGGTGATAAAAGTAAATTATCACCAGATTTGAAATGGTTTAAGTGGAAGCGGTGTTCCCTGGATGTCTTGCCGCCGCAGTGGGACCTTGAGCATCTGGCTATTCTTGATGTGAGCTCTAGAAGCATTTCTAATGGCAATGACATACAATCCTCTCTCAATCAGTTGTGGAATGAGCAATCATATCGGAAGGTAAGTGTTCCACTGAATTGCGCAAGAGCTTGAATGAGTTGATTCCATAAATATATCTATAAGCATTAACGAAGAACTCTATATGTTTCGCAGATACCCAAAAATCTGAGAGTTCTTCGGGCGAATTGGTGTCGAAATTTGCAGAGGCTTCCCGCTCTTCCAATTCAGAAATCTTTATTGAAGTTAGATTTGACAGGGTGCTCCCTGATCACCGAACTACCAGATTCACTTGTGTTTCATACACAGCTCTACTACTTAGAACTCTCATGCTGTTCTTGTTTAAAGAAACTACCAGACCGCATAGGTGAGCTCTTGCAACTGAAATACTTAGGCTTGGCAGAATGCTCTTCTCTAAAGGATTTACCTTATTCCATAGGTTGTCTGCAAAAACTCCAGCATTTGAATCTCCGTCAGTGTGAAAATTTGGAACAACTTCCAAGTACTATCACGAAGCTATCTTCTTTGCAAAATTTAATTCTTTCTTACTGCTCATATCTTAACAAGCTTCCAGACCACCTTGAAGATCTCAGGTCTCTTAAAATGTTGGAACTTAGGGATGTTTTCGATATAGAAGATTTGCCTCCCTCTATTGGCAGCCTGTCCCGGTTAGAAAAACTAGACATAGAGTCTTGTCTGGTTGTTACTTTACCTCCATCAGTCGGTCATCTCAAACACTTGCGCTGTCTCAATATGAGCAGCTGTGAGTTTTTATGTGTTATTCCAGATGAAATTGGTGGCCTTGAATCTTTGGAGGAATTCTTACTCAACAAATGTGAAAACTTAACGACAATCCCTTCGAGTATTTCCAAACTTCAATCTTTGGTTAGATTCGAGGCGGGCTATTGTGATTTAAAGTCCATTCCACAGAGTTTTAGAGAATTGTCATCCCTGAAAATTCTTCATTTGGAACACAATGAGTTTTCCACATTGCCTTTGAGCTCTGCTCTGCTCTTCCCACTAACTGAATTAGTTCTCTCTGAATGTACGGAACTTATTGAGTTGCCGATTCTTCCTGAAGGTCTTGTAAAGCTGGATATTGAGTGTTGCACAAAACTGAAAATATTACCCACCATGGAACATTTGAAAAGAATACAAATGCTAAAATTTGCAAGGTGTTCTTATGTTGTTCAGAACAACATCTTATGTAAAATAAGAGTACAGACAACTGCGCAAATCACAGTTGGGCATGGGAGCGGTGAAACACTACGGCTTGCTGGAGCTGGTTCATTGCATGAACGTTTTCTGGAAGATGTTAAGGTATGTATTCATTATTGAGGAGCTGCTAGGAAAATTAGGTATCTATTGTAAGGATCCATGAATTTTTGAATGGAAATAAAAGATTTTTTAATGCGATAATAATAATTATATCTTAATAAAGATTAAAATAAAAAACAATCACCAAGTGTGTATATATATATATATATATCCAACTTTCTTTTCTTTTCAAAATAAAAATACGAGTTTTTTTGGTTAATTTTTAGAAACATATTATAAGTGATTTGAATGGCTTCATGTTTAGGTATTTCAAAATCCTTTTTTTGATGCATTGAACATGAAAATAGAACACATATTTTTAATAATGTTTATGAGATCAAGTAGTCTATGGAACCCAAGGATAACAAACTACAATAAAAATCACATAAGCCTCAACTAGCAAGTTGTCTATACTATGTCTAATTCACATCTATTTCTTTTTTGATGTTGGATATTTTGCTATGAATCTTCAACAAATCATATATTATTCTTGTTAGCCTTTCCTCTTCAAACAAGGTGGTCATGGATTCAATATTTAAAATATCAGATGTAATTGATTAGAATGTCCTTGTAAGCTAGGCATTCTATGATGTAATGCATTATGTGGTGTAATTTCTCTTTTACTCTTCCACCTACAATTTTGTTTGATCCACATTCTCTTCCATCTATTTAACTTTTCTTATGCTAGTGTGTTGGGCCATTGATGAAGCTACATGCACTCTATTCAGAGTAACTTAACATCTAGATCAAAGTTGATGTCCCCACTAGAAAGGTGTCAAACTTAACTATAGTATATAGAATCGTTGTTTTCATTTTAAAACTACTTGTGAATAGACATTTTTGTAATCTAACTATTTGAAACCACTATCTTTTATTTCTTGCAAGCTTTTCTAATTGTTTTCCTTGTTAGCAAGAAAAGTGGGGTTCACCGACCAAATATCTGAGCCCACACTATTCTCTGTGAGTTGTGTTCAAATCCTAGAAGCAACAATAGCAAAATGATTAGATTGTGAGTTGAAATGTGAAATCCATATTAAGTTATCAATATGAACTATCGACAAATACTCATCACATAGTACGCATACTATCATATAAATCATTCATCAATATCTTATATATATTGCATCATATATTTTTGTACATCTTTTATCTTGTCCTATAATTTACATTTTCCTGATAGATCTCTCTCTTTCTATTGCAAGGCCTATCTACACATATATGTATAGTTTGGGACATGTACCTTACAAAATATCTCTTTCCCTATGATGTATAGTCTACTTTCTACTCTGTGTCTTTTTTTTGGTGTCTTGTGGTAAGATATGTTGTTGTTACGTACCTCTATTCTATTGTTTATCCTATCAATAATCCTATTTTTTTCTTAGTTCTCATGTATCATAGGGATTGTTCCATGAGGAGATATTTTATTTTGATTTTGTTACACCCAATCTTATTGTTGGTTATCTCTTTGTATACCAATCTTTACATATATAGGTTTATGATAATATTTTACTTTTATAGAAAAATTCCCCAGCTCTACTTTCATTAGCTTAAACATAGCACTTTGTGAGAAAAAAACATAATCAACCACAATTTTCCCATTCTATATTTCACATATAATACACCTTGAGTTTAGCCATGCTTTTGTGCATCGCATATGATCAAATCATAATGGTTACATAACCCCAACTTTACTCCATCTTATTTATTATCTCAGTTTTTTTTAATCTTGAGAGATCCTCTCACTTTTTTAATTCTCTTATTCATCTATACATAGTAGATTTCCTTTCACCCCCTCCTCACTTCTAAGGTAAATGGATTTGATTATTTTTTAATTATATTATAGTTTCCTATTAAAATAACATTACATATGACACTATAAACTAATATTGTCCTTTATACCTAAGTTATTTTTCTTATAGAATTTTAAGCCATGAGGTGTAAATTAATACATGACTAGATAAATTATGGATTCCCTATCCATTATATTCATCCATATATATTAATTACTTGAGTCTTCCTTTTCTACTTTTACGGTTACTCCCCATGATTATCTTACTAAAATTGTCACTAGCCATACCTTTTACCACTTTCCATTAGATCATTTCTAACCAAAACCTTCTTATAACCTTCAAATTTTGAAACTTTTATAACCCCTATGCTCATTTGTTTTGAAAATGATAATGATGTCATTTCCCCATGATATGAGACCTAAACCAAGACCTTTCCTCCAAGAGAATCCTCTACAACTTGAACTTGCCATTGTAAGTTGCTCCTTGGGTGGTTTTCCTTCCTATTTACCATGTCTGAGGGAAAATGGTTTCAATCTAATCAAGATCAATGATTTTTTTTTAAATCTCAAAATATTTGATTTTGATTTCGATTTTTTAATCTATTAAGTAATTCATGCTTTTTTAAAGTGATGCAAGAGCATCTAGGGTGTGAGAGCTCAATCTTGCATCACCAAAAGGATTTATTTTTATTTTTGTTAATTTCAATAAGGGCTAATGTCTATGGGAAATTAAATTCAAATTTAAAAAATATTGTTATTTTCCCATATAGTAAATTGTAATTGTAATTTTTGAGGCAAATTAACTTCAATGAACGTTACAAAAGCATCTTGAAGGAATATTCGAGCCTATGCATCCATTTCAAGGTGGGGACCACTTTACAATGCATGCGCTTGTATATTGATTTGCATGCTCTTGCATGTTGGTTCATGTTCTTACTTGGGTTCATCAGAGCCATCGAAGATTAAGAAAACATCAAGCTTGATCAAATTTGATTGGTTGAGGTTTAGGCACCAATGTGAAGATCATGCTCAAGCATAATTTAGTAATTTCTATTATTTTATGGATTTTCCTCAAATGGGGGGCATGGGATTTCCTAGGTGGTAATGGCATTTTGTTTTAGGAAACCACAATGGTTTTCTCATTCACAAACCTCTATATATTGAGGCTTTGTATTTTTTAGGTGTTGGCTTCTAAGAGCTAGAAGTTAACATAACTAGATGTTGTTGGATTGAGCATAGGATTGAAGACTCGATTGTGTAAACTTTTGTACATAAAAGGCCCATGTGTAACGAATCTTGTGAGCTTCCACATGTTGTAATCCCATTTCATATTTGTTGCAACAAAATATATTATTTTCCCTCTTGCATACATCAACTTTGAGTTGTGTTGTGAGTTTTTCAAATTTGTAAGGAGATTACCCTTCATTACTGGTATAAAAGTAGTTCATGAGTGTACATATAGTGTTAAAGTGAGGTAGTTTACACTAGGAATCTAAGTTGCAGGTGATGAGAAAAATGCCTCTAAGATTAGCACCGTGAGGTGGAGGTAGAGGTAGAGATAGAAACCCTCCTGATTTTGTTCATGGTGATGATTTTAGAGCCCTTAGAAGGAAAGTAGAGACATTGTAGGAAGAACTATGCAACATAGTTGAAAATAGAGGAAGAGAACCTAAGAGTGAAAAGGATGAATCTTCTGGTACATCTAGTGACTAGTCGGTCAAGTGGTGGATAAAATGCAACAAAATTAGAAAATGATCCATTGTTGTTGGAATTTCATGGATTAGAAAGAGACCAAAAAATGAAGTCTCAACATACTATGGTAATTTGAATCTAGGGGAACTTATAAACTTGATAAATGATATGTAGGAGTATTTTTAGTCTGAGGATATTGAACATCCAGATAGTGTAAGGTTTGCAAAAACAAAATTAAAAAGACATGCTAGCATTTGGAGGAAATAAATCTAGCTAGAAAGAGGATGGAGGGGCAAAGATAAAATCACAAGGTGGGAAAGAATGGGAGAAAAAATGAAAATGCAATTCATTGTGATAGATTATGAGCTTGATTTATTAAAGAAAATTTAGAGTTTGAAATGAGGAAGAACTATGAAGGAAAAAATCAAAGAATTTCATAGAATCTTGATCAAAATTGGACATGCTAAAGCTAATAAAGAAAAGGTAGCCTATTAAATCAATGGATTAAAAACCAGTATCCAAGAAGAATTAAGTTTGGTGAGAATGTATACTATGGATGATGCATATCAGTTTGCATTGAAGGTAGAAGAAAAGTCAAACTAAATATTTGAAAGAAAGAAAAGAGGCCATGGTGGAAAGCCTAGTGAATGATCATATGGTGGCCGAAGTGAAGATCAAAAAAAAATGAAAGATCCAATACCAATAAGAAAAATCAGAAAATGATGATTCATATTACTTATGTTATCAAAATTCAAGAGGAAGAGGAATCTGATAGAGTAGTTGGAAGAGGAGATTTTAGAGGAACTTGCTTTAGATGTGGAGAAGAGGGACACAAAGCCTATGATCTCCCTTAAGACCAAGGAAGGACAAATAGAAGGAATGAAAATAATGCAATAGTTACACATGTAAATGAATATGCCAAGTCTTCACATTTCAAAGAGATAGAAATGGGAGAGGCCCTTGTTACTAGAAGAGCCTTGTTGAATGAGGAGAAAGAACCATATCAAAGGAATAGTCTATTTTTCACAAAATGTAAGTGTGAAGGTAAAGTTTGCAATGCTATTATTGATAAATGTAGTATTGAAAACCTTGTTTTAGAGGAAATGGTTTACAAGTTGTGATCATAGAGAAGAAGGAATCCATATCCATACTGGGTTGCTTAGTTGTAGAAGGACCATAAAGCTTTGGTCAATGAATAATGCTTGGTAAAATTCAAAATTGATAATTACCATGATCAGGTATAGTGTGATATTATGTATATGCATGCCTTCCATATGTTGTTAGGGAGACTGTGGTAGTTTGATAGGTGAGCAGTGCATGATGGACATGCCAACACCTATTCTTTGACAAAGGATGGAGTTTATCATAAGTTGAAACCCCTGAAGGAGGTGTAGGAAAATGTATGCAATAATACAATAATTTGTTTAGTCGAGGGAACAATTTTTTTAGAAGATCCCAACAAGGTATATTCCAAATATATTGTGATACTAATAGCAATACAATTGGAGATGTTTTGGGTCAAGAAGATGACTTAAGTAGGAGAAAAAATTTGATAACAAAAATGCAAATCGAGGTTTTTGGGTTTAATGAACTCAAGAGGTTGTATCTTGAGGGTCCTAATTTTGCAAAGCCTTAAAGAGCTTGTAGGGATCCTATCACTTTGGATAGGACAGGAGAGTTATATTTCAAAATCCAAGATGGTATATTGTTTAGAGGAAACTAGTTGGACATTCTAAGGAGTTTTATGGGAGCACTTCTAAAAAAAATTTAGTGTTGAGAAGGATGGAGAAGAGGGAAAAGAGTTGTGCCAAAGATGAAGACTTTGTTGAGCACACAAGGAATTTGTAAGAAGAGGTGAGAGGGCATATTAAGAAGATGATCACTTAGTAGAAGGCTAAAATAGATCAAAAAGAGGAAATAGAGGAGATCTTGGATAGTCATGTGGGTTGAAGCACAATGAAGAGGTAGTATATAGAGTACCTGGTGAAATGGAGAGGAAGCCCTAACGATGATTCATCATGGTTATCAGAGACTAAGGTTAACCATCTTGGTTTTCCTCACACCTAAGAAAAGATAGGGTCGCCTTTCAATATCACAAGTTTCTAATGTAGGAGCATCTAGGGTGTAAAGGTAATCTTGCATCACCAAAAATATTGCTTTTTTATTTTTGTTATTTTCAAAAGGGTTAATATGGGATAATGTGTGTGGGAAATTAAATTTAAATTTCAAAATATTGTAATTTTCCCATATGGAAAATTATAATTCTAATTTTGGAGGAAAATTAACTCTAATGAAGGTTACAAAAGAATCTTAGAGGAATACTCCAACCTAGGCATCCATTTCAAGGTGGGGCCCACTTTACAATGCATGTCCTTGCATGTTTATTTGTATGATTTGCATGCTCTTGCCTATTGGACGTCCAAGCTTACATGTTGGTGCATGTTCTTGCATGGAGTCATTAGAGTTGTCGAAGATTAAGGGAACATCTAGTTTGATCAAATTTGATTGGAAAAGGTTTAGGCACCCATGTGAAGGTCATGTGAGCATTTAGTTATTTTTAATATTTTATGATTTCCTCAAATGGGGTGTGGGATTTCCTAGGTGGTAATGGCATTTTTATTTGGGAAACTATACTGGTTTTCTCATTCAAAACCTCTATATATTGAGGCCTTATCTTTGTGAGGAAAACTTATCTTTCAAGAGTTGCAAGTTAACATAACTTGATGCTGCCAGATTGAGCATAGGATTGAAGACTCCATTGTGCAAATTTTTATATGCAAAAAGCCCATGTATAAGGGAGCTTGTGAGCTTTCACATGTTATAATCCCATTTCATATTTGATGTAATAAAATGTATTATTTTCCTTCTTGCGTATGTTGTGCAAATTTGAGTTGTGTTGTTAGTTTTCAAATTTGTAAGGGGAGTACCCTCCATCATAAAGTGTTTAACGATTTCAAGCCAAAAGCTCTAAGAATAGAAAATATAATATTCAGAGTGGGTCAATCAAGATGATATAAATGATATAGCTCAAGCCCTAATTTGGAGGGTAGTTCCATTGAAATATGTTTAGTAAAAAATATTTAAAAAGAAGACTTCATAAAAAAAACATAAAGAAACCTACTTTTAGGGTTCTTTGTTTATTTTTTTATAATAGTTTAATATGAAAACTTTCTTTGTTAACTAGGAAAATAAGAATGTATTAATCACCACAATTCAAGTAGCTTACTCCTATTATATAAATATCACACAAGTTATTATAGCTACCAACTATTGGAATGTGTTAAAATATTAACTAATTGAATCTTAAGATAAACTTTTATTTTTCCTTATTTTATTTGAAGATATTATAATCAATAATTAAAAAAATATTTTAAAGTTTTCAAAAAAATTCTTGTCCAAGAACTTTGGTCAAAATATTTGTTGACCACTTTTCATTAGGCAATATTTGAGGTGTACATTACCATAGGTAAGATACTTTATTATTACATGTATTCATATCTTTTTGTTCCAAAGCAATTTCTATATTATCTAATGCTATATTATATTCATGATTTTAGTGTCTACTATTATGACCATATTGTTTGTAGTGTAAGTGTTTTCTATCATTTTGGTTGTCATATTATTGGAAATATCTAATTCTTCTTTGAGTTTTACATCCTCTACATTTGCCTCAATCACTCCAATTGCTAGGTTGAAAAGACAAAATATTATAAGAAGCCTTTGTTTTTGTTGAACAAGACAAATTATTTCACAAATTCCATCAAATATTTATCCAATTTTTTTCTTGTTTAACCAACTTATCTAAGCATCTCTATTAACTACTTGCTTTTAAAACTCCATTTATAGGTTGAATGTGTTGGAAAGAGTTCCCCTATGATGTCTATAATATAGATGCCAAATTTTCTATTGTTAGCTTCAATATTATATTTGTATGGCTTGAATCTCAAAAGCCACACTCGTGACCATAATTTTCAATTCAAGGTTGAACAATTTCAAGTGTAATTAAATGAATTCTAGCCCTCAATATAAATCACATTAAATGTCTTAAATTTTGAGCTATGCCCCAAAGTAATTGACATCCTTGAATGCATTGAAACACAGTTTTCTTAACTGAAGCCCTTGGCAAAGAAAACAAAGTCCTTGGAAATCTTATAGTTCCAAACTCCTCCTTTAACAACCATCTGTTTTGTATGCTAAGCATTTTCATTCCTTACTTTGTACCGCAAATCATTGAAAATGAGACGTCCTTTTCTTAAGCTACACTTCTGTTTGTTGAGCTGCTAGTCATTGTTAGGTTAATTGTTTCCATCATAGATATTACACCATAATCATTAAAAATGACAGTATTTTCAACTTTGTTGTACCATTTTATTTGTTTATATTTTGAATAGTTTGCTATCATGTTATAGCCTTATCTATGATTGATATATTATACCTCTCAATACATAATCCCTTTCTACACATACTCGCGTAGAAGAAAGTAGTCCTTCCTATACAACGATCAAAATAGGTAAGAGGCATTTAAGTATGTAAGATCTTGATTCACATTTTCGGCCACACATAATTACCATATTTAAAAAAACCCAATAGTCTCTCATTTTACAACTTTCCGACCAATGTATCCAAAAGAGCTCAATTTAAAACACCAGGAATCTGAAGATGACTGTTCTACGGGAAATTTATCCTACATTTTCTCCAGTTAATAGATTTGAGAAGCACCCTCTACATAAAAATTTCATTACAGTTAAAACAATGTTCCTAATAAAATTTTCATTACTGTAACAATAGAAAGGAACGCGAACTTCTAAGAAAATTGTTGCCCTTCCAAATTAAAAAAGCATTGAAAGAGACACAATCGTTTTTCAGCTAAACCACGTACGCACATAATCTTTTTATGCAGCTAAAATATAGCACTGTTAGGTTATTTTGAGCAAAGTATTACTTATGTTTAACATCATTTTCATTTGGGTAGTTCCACCGTCTTTTGTATTATTTGGAGGAAAATTATACCTCTCCACGCAAATCTTTTGTTAGTCATTTACTTGTTTCTACTTTTTTCCCAGAGACAGTAAATTGAGCATCTTAGTGCTAATTATTTTAATGACAAGTAATGTTCCAGATAGAAGATTTCAAAAGACCCCTGGAAGCTGTCATAGAAGTCGTTGAATTTTTTATAGAAAAGCTGAAAGGACTTGAAGCTGAACACCTGAAAGGTATGAAAAGAGTGACGGAAAGTTGGAAAGCAGAAGGATCTGAAGCTGAACTCATGGAAGATTTGAAAAGAGTGGAGGAAAGTGTGAAAGCAGAAGGATTTAAAGTTGAACACTTGGAAGATTTGAAAGGAATGGTGGGACGTTGGGAAAACTTCAGAGGTTTTAGCAAGGCCGAACGTTCCTGTTTTGAAAATTTGAAGACAATCCTGGAGCGTTTGAAAGAACTCGTGGCTAACCTTACAGAAGAAATGGAAGAATTAGAAGAACAGATGGGAATTCTGAGATGGTGGAAAAACTCACAGGGAGTGTGCATGGCGAAACTGAAAAAATGGATACGAATCGTAGAATTTTACTTCTTCCTGAGATGGTACAGAGGAGACTCGGAACTGTATGAAGATTACCTGGAATGTTTCAAAGAATATTGGGAATGGTGTGTAAACTTTCCGAATGGAGGCAACAAAAATTTGGTATGTTTACAAGGTTTAATGATGTATCTTAAATTAGATTTAACAGAACTTTATTGTCTGTTGACTTATGGCTGCTCTGTTTGAGTAATGCATTAAAAAACAGAGCTATCTGCTTAGACTGGTTACAATTTATTCACTTCACTGCTTATAAGACTTCTTTATTCATTGTTAAACTAGGCTGTTTTAATTGGGAATGTATTTTCCTTTGTATTGTTGATGAGGGCTAGGCTTAATAATCATGTATGTTTGGAGTTAAAGATAACAATATAATATATTATTATTTGTTTAATGTAAATTTACATAGTTTTAAAAAAATATGTGAACATAAAATTCTTATATAGTACAAATAATTCAATATGTTCTGAACATTACTTTTATAAGATGTTAAACAAAACACTCTACAGATTAGGTCTCATTAGAAATATTTTACTATACTGTTACCATTTCTTTCTTAAAATTTAAGGTTAGGTTGATATTGGATGTTGGATAGGTGCACATATCTATCAACTTTGATGTTAATATTGTTAAATGTTACTCTGTTCATTTAGCATGCCTTCACTACCCTTCAAACCGCTGCGCTTAAAAAATTGAGAGCCCAGAACTACTGGTTGGGTGAATATAAAAAGAAACTATTGAATTCCTCTCGAGCTCAAAGAATCAATTAAAAATTATTTTACCTTGCTTCCCTAATGATTTGGGTTGCTTTCCTTTAGATTTCTATCTGGTGTTGTAACAATTTGGGGTTACATGGATGGTTTGGGGTTTGTGTTCCTTCGAAAAGATTGAAGTGGTTTCTAGCTTAGAGGATTTTGTAAGGTTTTATATATATTTGTTAAAATATTATTTAAAATATAATTAAATTATTTTTAAAATAATTTATTATTATGTATTTAGAAGAATATATAAATATAAAATGTTTTATAATGTTATGGTTATAGTTATCCTATCTTTATTTAAATGTGTATAGAAGTCGGTGTTTAATTATGAGTCTTCATAAAATTCTACAACAACATATCTCTATATGTATTGTCTTTTGTAGATCATTGAACTAAAACTCTAAAACATGCATGAGATTCCTCTATCCACAATATCTTCTTTGTGACTTCTTTTCTATGTGCATGGTGCCTTCCTAGATTGCTCTTCTTATAAGGTCATGAGTGAAATTTCTCTTTTGTTCACACCACCTTCACCTATGCTCTGTATGTTCCACACTTAAATTTTTAACATCCATTATTTTACTCTTTTAGTTTTGGGATAAATTTCTCTCGAGCTCAACAACAATCTTGAAGAAAAAATTGAACTTATGGATTCTTCAAAGCTTCAAGGAAATCTTGTTCTATAATGCCACTCTATTTTGTTCCACAATGCTTCAAGTTTTAATATCTTGTCGTGAAACTATTTACATCTTTAACTAGAACATTCAAAGTCTAAAAAGCTATTCAATTTTGCATCTCTTACAACCTATGAAATTATTGGCTATCATGGAGGTATGAATACTTAAATAGGACTTTGACTAAGGAAAGCTCCTAAATATCCAAACTAAAAATAATTGATTTTCTTTAGTGTATACAATTTCTCCCTTAAAAAAGGATAAGTGTAATCCGGTTCTATACTTTCTCGCTCATGTTTTCATTTACTTTCCATTTAAATAGTTAGATTATGTTTTCATTTCTTATTCCAAGATGTATTATCATCAATCCTTTTTTGTAATTTTTGAAAGAAACTATGTGGGAATTATTTTTCTCCCTTCTTGATAATTTTATTAACATTTTTGAGTTGTTGATAAACTAGTTCCTTCAACACATTAAGGCGAACACTGAACCATAGGTTACTTTCACTTACCTCATCCACTATAAGAAAGTTTTGGATAATAAGGTGACTAAATTCATCTTCCAATATCAATCTTTCTTTTCACAAATATTGTATCTTATCCTTGATTACAATGTGAAAAGTGTGCTCATTAAATACTTGCAGCCAACATTGCATGCTAATAATTTATCGATGTAAAATATTTCTCTTGCACATCTTTGCATGGCCATCCATGATTATCAACAATCAATGAGTATTTTGGAGGTTATACCCCATCAACTCCCTCTAATTCCCAAGTTGACACTTCTTCTCATAGATATAAGAAAAATAAATTCTTCCAAAACACAAACATAATAAGTACATTGCATGCCACTAATGTTTTTGATGTAGTTCCTCAATAGTGAAGATAATTTATGAAGCTATATGAATATTTTTTTAGAATGATGAATAAATTAGTAAATATAATTTATAATAATATTACCACACATTCATCCTCTTCTAACAAACAAACATCTTATAGCTTCCTACAATATAAAATAATTTTATCAATTTTATCATGTCCTTGGGCACGATATCAAATGGTTTGTGTCGTTTTCACCTTGTATAAGAAAATATTGACTCAAGATCTATTTAGATCCTTGATATAAAAGATGATGAAAATATATTAGTAGTGAATACCAATCAAAACCTACAAATCTATAAAAACCTTATTTTATCACATTCTTCTAACTTCATCATTACTGAAACTTTTTCATTTGATTACATGTCTCTTGCTCCATTGAGTTGCATGGTTAACATTATTGATTCTCAATCTTAATAAAATCAGGTGAACAACATCATTACTCCCACCATTTCATTCTTGGATAATGATATGTCAATTGAAATACAAAGTGGCCCTCTCTACATTCCTACTCATTTCAACAAGAAAACCTTTGATAAGGTTTTCATTGATCTTGTAAAGTAGATTCAATGTAATTGCAATGGAAATCCTCATGATCAACCATATTTACTGAGATAAGTATGATTATTTTATGGTCACCATACATACTAAAACAAAGAAAAATAATTTTAATCAATCTAGAATGAAGGACAATAGGGTTATAATGGACCTATTTCTCACTATTTCATTAGGAAATGAGATCCCCACAAAAAATTGACTAAGAACCCTTAAGTGAATCAACTCAATGTGAGAATCTTCATATTTCCTTATTCTTGAGGATGAGGGTCAAGTTCAATCAACACTTTTGGGAGAAAAAAAATAAAATAGAAAATCAACCTAATTATGCCAATTCAAACTTGAAACAACAATATAAAGCTCAATATTAATAAAAATGGAAAATTTATTGCAAATCTCATAAGGGAAAAATGATGTTTACCAGTCACCAAAAGATAGTTTCAGGAGGTTGTCAATGACTTATTCACCCATGGGAAAATGGGTATTTTATTAGGGTTTTCCAAAAATATTTGGGAGCCTTTGATGTTGATCTATAGCTTCTGATTTGTCTAGGTTTCAGTATTAGAAAGTAAGAAATCAGATCTATAGGTTATATTTTATGATTTGACAACTTCAACAACTTTTGCAACTTTCATAGCTTTTCCAATCTTGTTCTTCAATAGGTCTTCAATCCTTCTTCAACCTATATCTACAACACACAAAAAAGAGATAAAAAATGTTTATTTTTAGTGAATGGGGGTTTTCCTTGGTCAAACCCTATTTTGGTAATTAAATCTTGAATTGAAATAAAGCATGAAAGAAGGAATGATAAATGAACAATGCTAGGTTACCACTCAACAAACCCTTGTAGGGGATAAGTCCTAGTTACCGCCACCTTCATGCTCACTCCACCTCCCAAAAAAAATTAACTTAAATGATCCATTAAAAAACATTATTTTATCAAACAAAAACTTGCAACATCAATGGCTGCTCATAACACAATGTGTAGCTGACCAATCATAATAGACAACTAGACATGCATTTTCATTTATAAAAAAAGTCAACTTGAACATAAAACTTGGTTCATTTACAATTAATTTAAAACTTTTATTGTTACAAATACCCCCACTTGTAAATGTTTATCCCTCATTACATATTATCTTAACAACTACATATGCACACTTAATGGTGTTTTACATGACATAATCATAATCTCCTATTAACTCTATGGGATTTGAAATGCACAATCTTCCACACACTTCCTAGAAGATACATGTATTTACTTCATTTCCTATAGGTACCTGTACAATTATATACCAATTTAAGGCTCCCCAAATAAACATCAAGTCCAAATATAATGTAGAATTAAGTCATATCTTTAAAAACCTACATAACTGGTAGCTACAAATTCAAATGCTCAAGCAAATTCAAATTTGAATCACAACAACCAAATTGAATGCATTCAATTGTCAGATTCAAATTCCTAAATAAGAGGGGGGAAGCAGCCAATGTCATTCACAATTGCTATTTGTGAAGATTTTTTTTTTTGCAAAATTCAGAGCATTGAAAAGTATCCTTTGCACATTCTTTTGTACATTCCTCCAATATCCCAAGTTTCATGTTGGTAATTTATACATTATACTTATAGTTATTTTCATGACCTGCGCATTTAACGTTTATATTTATGCAATGTCTTTTTAATTTTCTTTATAAGTAAATGAAAGGTCTTTTTTGGTGACGGGTTTTTCCTTACAAACCCATTTACAAATTCAATAATATGTGTGTTCATTTTCTATTTTTTGTCATTTATTAGGTTTTATATTTGTCATTTATTTGTACATATACGTGTATTTATATTTGTCTATTTTTGGTCATTTCTTAAGGTTTATTTATATGTATATACATGTGTGTGTGTGTGTGTGTATATATATATATATATATATGTTTTTATATATGTATTTAATATGTGTATATATGTGTATTATATATTTAAAAACATATACAAAGATATATATACATATACATACATACAGAGACTTACATATAAATACATATATACATGTATATATATACGTATATACATACACAAACACACACATATATATATATATGTATATAACTCTATTTAAATACATTTCGTTTTGGTTATCCAATACAACAGACTAGCATTTGTTTACTGGTAAATGTGTTTCTATTTTTCTACTTTCCATTGCACATACAACAGGCCAGCATATGTATATTTATCATTTTGTATTATGTGTCTCTTGTTCATTCAACAAATTGATATATATTTGTGTATCCTATGCTTATCCTTTCAAAATGAAAACAATGGTACTGGTTAATCATTTTCTTCTACATCTTATTGAATTTGTAAATGAATGTGTACAATGTTATATATATATAACATTGTACACATTCATTTACAAATTTTGTGTCTCTTATCTCTTATTCATTAAGAAAATTGATATATATATGTGTGTATCCTTTGCTTATCCTTTCAAAATGCAAATAATGGTACTGCTTAATCATTTTCTTTTGTGCATATATGTGTGTATACTAGCATGTCACATGGACGTCTGTGCACCATGCTTGCATCCTACGATGTGCCAGCGTTCAGACGACCATTTTCGAGCATTTTTTCCACTTGTCAGCTAATTTGGTCAGTGGAAACAGCTCAAGATTCCCTGTAACCACCCAAGAAGCTTCTTCTCCCTCCTTAAAAGTCCTCTTTTCACTTCATTTGGGGACTTCTTCCACTTCTAGTTTCTCTCTATCCTTCCACACTTTAGCTTTTGCTTGCACAACTTCATAACAGCTTGTTGTAGCAGCTTCAAGCTCTCTCAAGCTCTCTTTACAACACTTTTGCAACTTTGTCTCCCTCATTTCATGCTTGTGAGCATCCTAGGATTCTATATCCCCTACTATTCACATACTTACTTGGTGATACGGGTTCTCCTCCTTGAGCGGGGTTTTTTTTATCACCTCTTTTGTGATATAGGTTCTCCTCGTCAAGAGGGATTTTCTTTTATCACACGTTTATTTGGTGGTGCGGGTTCTACTCTTGAGTGGGTTTTTCTTTCACCACACACTTTGCTCATTTCTTTCTTTCTCTCTGTCTTCTTGGTTTTTTGTGGAGGTGGGAACACCAAAACGGGGGTTTGATCGAGGAAAACCCCTATTCAACTCCAACATTCTCTCCAGATATTGCACACGCAAGTTTTGAAGAAATTGATTTGGTGGAGGCTTCATCACTCGGGTATGTGTACGATCATGATGGGCCAAAAAGTGGCAATATGATGGGTATGTGGCTGGCGACTATTTTTTACCCAAAATTGATGAAATGAAAAGGGATTTTAAGGGAGATTTTCAGTTTTCCACCGATATAAATTATGCTTTACTTTGAATTTAATAAGTAATTATTATTCATTTTCTATTCAAATTATGACTAAAGTCTTGATTGATAGGATGATTGAAAAACATCTATAGCTTTCAAACGGTTTCACATTTTTGAATCCAAAACATGCATCACATTATATGCTTCACATACTATAGGATTAAAAAAGAAAAATTTAATTTCATGAAGTTTTGACCAAGTTAAGGTGGTCGACATACAGTTTTATATTTTTAAAAAGTTGTAATAAAAATTCATAACTAATTATTTACTTGGAAAAAATTACAAAAATATGCATCACATCGAGGCATGAGTCCTCTACTTATATATAAAATATTATAAAAAAATATTATCATTTTATATTGTGGTTCGGGTGGTCAGATAGACACCTACTTCTTATTTTTTCCCTGAAATTTAAGTACCACTGCATTGAAATTTCAAATTTTCACCAAATAGATTTTTTTTTTGTTTTAGACAAACCTAGTAGTTTATAAACTACATTCAAGTTGCTACAAATTCTATTCTTACATATTTTTTAAATAATACATATAACTTATTCAATTTTTTATGTCAAGTTACCTAACTCTAATTTTTCTGATTTTTTTGGCACTTAAGGGCCTGTTTTTTCCATGATGATCCTGCACATAGCCACTCACATGGTTGTAAGTATTTATTTCCCTTATCCTTCTTATCCTTATTAGTTCTACTTCACTCTATTTCAATTGTGTCATTTTCCTTCATTTTATTATTTCTTAGCAATTCAAGTAGAAATAATCATTTAGGCAATTTCAGAGACATTCTCGTTCTCTAGTCCATATGAGACACTAGTGTGCCACGTTGATGTTCGTACTCTACACTAACGTCTCTAGCCAAGAGATTTTCATTCTATCCAAAAAAATTCCATGACTTTCTCTTTCTGATTCTGAAACTTTCGCGTTGTTCCATTGAGGTAGTTTAGGGAAGTTTTCCCCGTGAGGCTCTCTGAATGAAGAGAAATCATGAGTAGAGAATCCCCCTCTTCTACATTTTGGTGAACCAAATGCGAAGAACAATTTTCTTCCAAAAAAATAGGAAATTATTTACCCCTACTTGGCGGGTCATAAATTTTGACCGACACAATTTCTGACCTCAAATTCCTCTCTAAAGACCTTCGAAAATGTGAAATACTAGAACATAGAAAATATCGAAAAAAATGTAATGAATTTAATATCTTCTTTTATTAGTTCAATATCTAATTTTGTTCAAAATGTTAATGATATTCCATTTCATGCATGTGATGGTGACTTGGCTTTGCCTGTGTCACTTGATATCATTGATCCTTCTCACAAAAGTCCTCTTACTTTGGAGGATATTTTGTTGCAAGAAGAAGAAATCATTTAACACCTTTCTCAATATTACTTTACCTACTCTTCATTTTAATGCACACCCTTCTAGGGATGATGCATTTGTGAATGATGAACCTTCTCTTCATTCCAATGCACTCTCTTCTAGATATGATTTATCTATGAATGACAAATCTTGTATACCTTCCAATGCACTCTCTTTTGTAGACGTTGCATCTATGAATGGTGAATCTTATCTTTGCACAGATGCACTCTTTTCTAGAGATGGTGCATTATTAAATTTTTCATCTCCTTCCACATCTAATTATCCTTGGATTGATGTTGAGAATTTTTCTTCAAATAATTATTCCACATTTGATCCTATTTGGATCGATGTTGAGAATATGTGTTCAAATAATTGTTCTACTAGCTATGATGATTCTGTAAATGCAGTCTATGTCTTTTCTACTAGCTATGATGATTCTGTAAATGCAGTCTATGTCTTTTTTTCCCCTCAAAGGCCTAAGAGATTATTCATTTATGTGACTCTAGCTAGTCCTTCTTCTTAAAGGATTTTTTCTATTGATGGTGTTCCATTTGATGGAGGTTCTCTTGATTTTTCTAAGGCTCCCTCTTATAGAGTGATAGCCCATACCTATGAAAAAAATACGAATAAACAACCAAGATTTCTTCAAGCTCCTAAACCTATGAATAAAGCGCCTAGTGATAATAATCTTGTCAAGAAACTTCAAGTTGCTTTAGCTAAGATCTCACTGTGGGACTTGCTTCAGTATGCTCTGGTTTATCAAGGCATGCTTTAGGAAGCTTTGCAAAAGATCCGCTTGCCTTCTTCCGCTAGGCCGACAAATACTGATGTGTTGATGGCATATATTCATGTGGATTCGTCGAATATTACGTTCTATATGGAGGAACTCCCACCTCTGGAAGTATAGAAGCAAGCGGATCCTCTAATGATTATTGTCAATATTAATAAAATTGGCATTAGACATACTCATTGATGTTGGTTGGGTGCTCAATGTATGTAGCATTCATCTATTGCCTAAGATATATATTGATCTATATTCTCTTAATGCTTCTTCTATTATTATTCATGGGTTCGATAATGTTGCACGACAAGCTCTAGGTATGATAGTGTTACCTTTGTAGCTTGGATCCGTCACCATACCTACCCTTGTATATGTTATGAAAAAAAAGTTACCTTATAACCTTCTTCTTGGTATACCATGGATTCATGCTATGGGTACAATACCATCTATCTTGCATAAATATCTTAAGTTCATTTGTAATAATCAGGTGGTCACAGTCAAGGCTGACCCTGAGGCTATGCAGTTATGTAAGATATCAGTATTGGTCGAGCTTTGGTTGTGCCTACACTTATTCCTTCAATATCTTCTAGTGTGTCAATGTTTACCCCAATAGTATCTACTACAAAGGATACTCTTGAGATGGATGTCCCTAAGGAAGATCCTTCTAAAGAAAGAAATCTTAAGTCTACTCAAAAAAATACATGTTCCTCAACATCATCCAAACTCGCTATCAAGGAGAATTACTCTTTTGCATTACATGATAATGGGGATGAAAATTGTAATATTCTTAGTGTTGATCCTCCTTCTAAGGAAGATGATTACGCCTCAGCTAAAGAGGATAGTGTTGGCAGTTTTGTTAATAAGGATGATGGTGATCCCATGGAGTGTGATCCCCATTGTTGGGACAATGCTCTTTATGAGGATCCTCCTTCTTTTCAAGACCTGCAAACATGTTATGGCCCAGGCTTTAAACTTGTCTCTAAGTATGGCTATGAGCATAAAGGTTGTGGGCGTAACGAACAAGGAATTCAGGTCCCTATAGAATTCACACCACATAAGCATGCTTTGGGACTTGGTTGCTAGAAGAAATGATCTAAACAGAATCCATGGTTGAGTAACAAGAAATCTTCTCAACCTAATTATGTTGAAAATATTCTCCTTCCATTGTCTTCTATCTTCGTGCCTTCTTCTTCTTCTCATGAGTAGTGAGGTCCTTCTCCACAAGAGAAGGGGTTACTTCTTGCTCCTCATCCTTTATCTGAGCGAGAGTGTATTCTTTTGTGGATTCTAAAAGCCCACTTAATCACTCTTCCCTCTCCTAATCGTAAGAGATCTTATAAACATGATGAAGAAAAGCATTCTTTCTATGCATACCATCGAGTGCCTGGCCATTCAACTAGTGAATAAGGAAAAAATACAACTTCATGATTTAGGTACCATCACTTATTTGTTTTTTGATGAACCTGTCTCCTCTTCGCTACGAATTTCAAGTGTAGCATCCCTTGGGTGGACCCCCTTTTCTCTTGAAGGGTTCCCAAGGGACCTCATTTGAAAGCTTCTCCTTTAAATGAATTATTTACGTCTAGCTTGGGGGTAGCCCGATTACACCTACTTCATTTTCTTTGCATCTAGCTTAGGGGTAGCCTAACTAGACCTTTCTTTTGAAATAGCATGTCCCTTGAGTGGAACCCTCTTCTTTTGAAGGGTTCTCGAGGGAACCCTTTGAAAGTCTTCCAACTTGATGATGGTCTATGTGACTATCTGCTTACTTGCTCTACATGCCCAAGAACCTGTAGAGCTCTTTTATATCCTCTTTGGTGATACGAGTTCTCCTCCTTGAGTTGGGTTTCCTTTTATCACCTCTTTGGTGATACAAGTTCTCCTCCTTGAGCGGGGTTTGCTTTTATCACCTCTTTGGTGATACAGGTTATCCTCCTTGAGCGGGGATTGCTTTTATCACCTTTACTTGTGATACAAATTTTCCTCCTTGAGCGGAGATTGATCTTATCACCTATACTATGTGATATAGGTTTTCCTCCTCGAGTGGGGATTTCTTTTATCACTTGCATTTATTTCATCTCTATCTTCTCTCTTGTATATACCAGATCAAAGATATACATCTTCTTCATCCTATGTATATACCCATCTCCTCTTCATTTTAGAATTCTTCTATATTCTATTTTTTTAATTTGGGGACAATGCATGGTATTGAGACAACCTTCTACATTGAGGTCTCTTTACTTTGCTGACTCAAATCCTTCAGTTTTTCATGTTCTAACATTGCTATCTGGTGTAGGTTTTCCTTGTCTAATGCATTGGTTTTGCAGGTCTTCAGCCTAGGGGCATGCTTCTATGGTTTGAAGAGTTATCTACTTCCTCTATAGTATCCTTTTGGCATATGATTTTATTTGTGTTTAGTAGTTTTCTTTAGCATGCATATTAATGTACATTCATATGCCCGCTAAAGTGGGGGTAAAATGTATATGCGTAAAATTGCACCCCTTGCAATTTCACATAGATTCTTGCACCCACTTTAGTGCACACTCCCTTAGCATCTTGAGTAGGCTCATTTTACCCCCTGCATTAGTCTTTTCCTCTCTCAAGATTCTCCAACACTCCTTTTCAACAACCACCCTCATGTGTTAGCTTTTTGTTGAACTTTGCACTTTTCTTGTTCATATTTTCTTGTAGTTTGATGTGTCTAGACACTAGCGCATTGTACATATGTCCACGAGCCACACTCATGTCTTGTGACGTGTCAATGCGCAGATGACCATTTATGAGAATTTTTTCCACTTGTCATCTAACTTTATCAGTGGAAACGGTTCGGGATTCCCTGTAACCACCTGGGAAGCTTCTTCTCCCTCCTTAAAAGTCCCCTTTTCACTTCATTTTGGGACTTCTTCCACTTCTAGTTTCTCTCTAGTCTTCCACACTTTAGGTTTTTCTTGCACAACTTCATAACAACTTGTTGTAGCAGCTTCAAGCTCTCTCAAACTCTCTTTACAACACTTTTGCAGCTTCATCTCCCTCATTTCATGCTTGTGAGCATCCTGGGATTCCATATCCCCTACTATTCACATAGTTACTTGGTTATACAAGTTCTCCTCCTTGAGCGGGCTTTTCTTTTTATCACCTCTTTTGTGATACGGGTTCTCCTCCTCGAGGAGGGTTTTCTTTTATTACACACATGTTTGGTGGTGTGGGTTCTACTCCTAAGTGAGTTTTGATTTCACCACATGATTTGCTCATTTCTTTCTTTCTCTCTATCTCCTTGGATTTCCGTGGAGGTGGGAACAACAAAACAGGGTTTTGACCAAGGAAAACCCCTATTTAGCTCCAACATTCTCTCTGGATATTGCGCACACAGGTTTTGAAGACATTCGCGTGGTTGTAAGTATTTATTTCCTTTTTCCTTCTTATCCTTATTAGTTCTAATTCACTCTATTTCAATTTTGTCATTTTCCTACTTTTTGTGATTTCTTAGCAATTCGAGTAGAAATAGTCATTTAGGAAAATTTTGAGACATTCTCATTCTCTGGTTCACGAGATGCGAGTGCACCACACTGATGTCTGTATTTTGTGCTGATGTCCTCTGGCCAAGAGCTTGCGATTCTATCCCTAAAATATATGTGACTTTCTCTTTCTAATTGTGAAACTTCCATGTTGTTCCATTGAGGTAGCTTAGGGTAGTTCACCCCATGAGGCTCTCTAAATGAAGAGAACTCATGAGTAGTGAATCCCCCTCTTCTATAGATATATATATGTATATGTACATATATATGTATACATGCAACTTTGTAATTATATGTATACATAGATACATGTATACATATATCTATACAAATACATATAAATACATCTATATTTATGTATATATATGTAAAACCAAATATGTTGGTATTGACATGGTGTGATGTTTTTTGGTGGCATTGTTGTTCTTGCCACCAAAGTTCAAACCTCGTTGGGGTAGTATTTTTGAATGGTTGTATCCAGTTCATAGCTCCGGTCAAAAGCATCTACCCCTTGAATAAAAAAAAATGTAAAACCAAATAAAATGATGGAAAAGAATGGGATACCCCAAAAAAATTAGTCATATGCATTAACCAGACCCCAAATGAAGTTTAATTGGGGTGTAATATGTTTGTTGTCCAGTGCTAATGTTTGGTGACTAAAGTGTAGGTGTGATTTGTAATGGGTGCCAAAATAATTTTAAAAGGTGGTAACATGAATTAGACCCATTGAATTTTGAGCAGATTTGAATGATAAAATAGTTTTAATTGCATGTTAATAGTGATACAATTAGCACCCTTTTCTATTTTGTAGTGTATATCACTAATTTTTTGTGTAATTATATTTGTGTAATTATATGTATACATACATATACATACAAATACATATATGTATATGTGTGTATACATATAATTACATAGATACATGTATACTTATATAAATTTTTGTACATACATGTGTTTGCTAATGTCTACTCTCCACGGTGTGAGGTAATGAAAAAAGTCATTCTCCTTTTAGAATGCAAACAATTGTACTCTTGGGTTTGTTGGTTGTTTCAATAATGATTTCAACTTCTTTTTACTGTTCTCAACATTGTTTTTCTGGCACTTTATGTCTTACAATGTACAAGATCACTAATATTCATGGAACCAGGGCAGAAGAGGAAAAGATTGAGTGGGAGGAACTTAATTAGAGCTCGTGGAGTGATGTTCAATGTTCTAGATGTTGTTGATGAAGAGCCAATAGTTAACATCAACAAAGATGTTATTTTTGAAAATGCAGAACAAACAAATGAAAATGATGGTTTTGAACTTGTTGTTCATAATACTAAGGTATAAATGTAACCGCCGCTTGTTGACCATGTGACAATCCCAAATCTGTGCATGGAAAGTTGGACTATGCATCACATGGAAAAATCCATTGCAGATGTTGAGGGAAATTTAATGTCAATCAAAGGTTGAATGATCAAATGGGGAATCCCACCTAGTAGTTTGAGGGCATGGCTCAATGGTGTGACATCCCCAAAAAGGAAGGGGCTATGAATAGTCCTATTTGATGAAGAAGTTGAAATTGTGTAGTGGTGTAAAGAAATGGCTAATATTGGCCATGGCCTTCAAGTCTCATAGCTTAAGTCAACGGTGGCCCAAATGGTTGGGGCGAGACCTAACCCATTCACAAATGGGATACCGAGGAGGTCATGGTGGGTTGGATTTCATCAAAGGAATCCTGATCTAACAATTCAAACACCCAAATAAGTGGAAATAGATCAAGCTATAATGCTATTCCCAAAAATAGTTTCTTCATTCTATGGCAACTTGAAGGAGTTGTACAACAAACACAATTATGGGCCCAGCAAAATATGGAATTACAATGAAATAGGTGTGGAGGCTAGTAGAAATTGTGCAATGAGAGTTATTGCAAAAATAGGGATCAATTGCGTTCCATAATTAATTTCTAAAAGAAAAGAATGGATCACTATTCTAGATTGTGTTAGTGCAATAGGTCAAGCTATGCCTGGTTACTATTTTTTCAAGTCCAAAAGGAACATTAGAAACTATATTATTAATTGTGAGCCAAGGGCATCCATGGAAATCTAAGAGCATGATTGGATGACCAAAGAATTATTTGTGGAATGGTTAAAATACTTTGAAAGAAATGTCCCAAGAGGGGTGTCACCAACAAATAGACAACTTCTCATCTTTGACGTTCATGGCAGCCATGTGGCATTCAAAATGATTGAAGAAGCAAAGACTATGGGAATAGATTTTCTCACACTTCTAGCACATTACATCCACAAATTGTAGCCCCTTGATGTTAGTGTATTCTCAACATTCAAAAAATGCTTCAAATAGCACAGGAGTATATGGCTCCCTACACATCCCCACTTGACATTGGAAGGGAAGAGTTGGCAACACTTTCTAGCAAAGCTTTTGCACAAGCTTTGACTCCTAATAACATTACAAGTGGTTTTAGAAGAACAAGAATTTGGCCATTAGATCGACATGCACTTGAATTGAATATGGGGCCAATCCAAGATTTCATGATTGAAGATGAAGGAACCACATTGGGAATAGAAACAAAGGGTGATATAGCTGATGATGAGGTACAGTTCATGGCAGAGGAGACTTGTTTGAGGATAGAAGGTTGGAATGAGGAAAAAATTAGATAGTTTTAGCAAACCTTTTTAGCAAGAAATTCCCCAAATCCAACAAATGAAGAAGGATATTACATAGAAAATATTGAGGCAACAAAAATTGAAGAACCAACAATTCAAACATGTAATCAGAAAGGTGAAAATGAAGAGTCTCAATTTTCCATATGAATTTCAAGATGCAACTTTAAACCTAGAGGTGCATCTGAATTTCACTCAAGGAGATGAAGAGATCTCCATGCCATCACCACCACATGTTGATCCTGAAGAGGTCATCCATTACTTCATGACTGGGAGAAATTGGGAGGCTGAAAATGATGAAGTGGATGGAGTGGAAGGTAATGAATCAAGCGTTGAAGAAGTTGACTATGTGCCATACACATAAGTTGATGACCAAAAACCAGTAGGTAGGAGAAGCATTTTTTTGTAACTCCCAGCAAAAAAGGTGCTCCAATCATCTAATAGAGGTCGCAATGGGGTGTTACACCTAAGTACGCAATCTCAAATTTTTACATCAGATGATTTTTTCAATTTTCTAAATGAACAAGAGGCACAAAAACAAAGAAACCAAGAATTGCAACAAAGGAAAAGGGAGAAAATGGCTGAAAAGAGGTAGAAAGAGAAGCAATCCTGGCAAAAAGGGAGGCAAAGAGATTGGAGCATGTTGTAAAAAAATCAAAAATTGTAGAGGAGAAGTTGAGGTTTTGACATCAAAAAGAGTTTGAAAGGGAGCAAGCAAAGATTTCTCCATAGTTGAAGGAAAAAAAAAAGCAAGTGAAAAGAGAAAAAGTAAATAGAGGTAAGAGTACTCCTACAAATCCTCTTCCAAGTCAACATCCAATTTTAAGGGACATGACTAACATTTTGTCTCCATCCTTTGTTTCTCTTAGTAGCCTACAAAACAGGTCTTCTAAAGGCTTCTCTCAACAATTATAGCTCAATCCAGAGGAAAATCAAGCTTTTCTTGCTTGTATAGCAAGTGCCATACAAAACAATCTGCGGTCCTTAACATCTTCTCTAGCTGACGTGGAGTTAGTTGACCCCCAAGGACACACCACTTCTTAACCAGATCTATGGAGGTCTAATTAAGATTTTTTGTTGTGAACTTTTTGACCTCGATGTGTGCTAGTGTGTTTTTCATAAAACTAAATGCTATTCTATTGTATTAGACAACCAAAGGATACTAGTCTATTGTATTGGATAGCCAAAGGATTCTAGCATGCATTTTTATAAAACTGAATGCGTGTCTACTGTGAACTTTTCTACTTCAATGTGTGCCATTGTGTTTTTTGCAAAACTAAAGACTCCTTGATTTCTTTCCAACTTTTTCTTAATCATGTTTATGCTATAATAAATTTGATTTCAGCCTAGGCATGTTTTGGGAGCTGTTGAAGTTAATGATTTATGTTTTTTTGTGATTCAAAATCATTTTTTTGTTCATTGTATTCATCTATCATTTTGTTCGATATGTGTTTGTTGTATTCATCTAACATTGTTGAAAATTTAAATGTACACTAAGAAATGTATGTAATTGAAATTCAAAAAATTATGTAGATATATACACACACACACAACTATGTATATGCATACATATACATACATACATATGTACATACATATATATATGTGTGTGTGTGTGTATGTATGCACAACTAAATATATGCATTCATATATATATAACTATACATCTATATGTAGCATATCCATAAATTGTAACTGTAAATGTAAGTGGAAATCAATCTAATTGTAAATTGTAAGTGTAAGTTTACAATGAATAAGAAAAATGAACATCATAAATGAACACAATGTCTATCGGGTCATAGCCAAAGTAAAGTCATGAAAGACTTTACGTGAATTTTTATCTTGCAATTTGACATGCTCTTTACAACCTCCTTAGTTGTGTATACATACATACATACATACATACATAAATACATGTATATATACATGTATGTATATATATATATACATGTATGTATATATATATATATACATGTATGTATGTATGTATGTATGTATATACATGTGTATGTATGTATATATATATATCTACATGTATGTATATATATACATGTATGTATATATATATACATGTATGTATATATATATATACATGTATGTATATATATATATATATACATGTATGTATGTATGTATGTATGTATATACATGTGTATGTATGTATACACATATATATACATACATACATACATACATACATACATGTATATATATATATATATAAATACACATACATACATATATACATGTATGTATGTATGTATGTATGTATGTATATACAACTTTAAAGTATATGCATACATATTTCTATACATCTATATGCAACATATCCATAAATTAATCTATTTGAAATTATAAAATTTTCAGCACCTACACATGGAAATCAATCTAATTGTAAATTGTAAATGTAAGTTTACAATGAATAAGAAAAATGAACATTATAAATGAACACAATGTCTAGTGGGTCACAACCAAAGTAAAGTCTTAAAAGACTTTACCTGAAATATCATCTTGCAATTTGACATCCTCTTTACAACCTCCTAGCCATTTGACAGCCTACCACAACAAAAAAATATAATAGAACAAACAAAAAATGGACAAGATTTATTGAAAATAAATAAAAAGACATACTAGTTAGTGAACAATAAAGAACAATAATTGAAAATTAGAGCCATATGAACAAAAAATCCTTAATTATTTGGTGTGTTAACTGACAAATTTACCAAATTTCCCACCATGAACATTGTTGCACCACCTCTCCTTGTTCTCTCATTCCTACAAGACAATATTTATAGCCATAGGTAGTAACAACCAAGGCTAGTAACATACAATCATACAACCTTTGCAATAATGCATGTACAACAACACAATTAATCAAGTTCAACATATTAAAAGTTCCATAGGGAAAAAATAAATATATGTAAGAACATATAAATGTTAATAGAATTGTATACCAAGATTTATTGAAGTTATATTCACTGGTTCTCATCACCCTTGGATATATGAGGAATGTGCAAAGGATGCCATTCAATAATCTGTAGTATGGAGAGGATATTACTAGAGGTGAATAATTGTGAATGTCGTTGGTTGTTATCCTTCTTATTTAGAAATTGAAATCTAACAATTAAATGCATTCAATATGATTGTTGTGTTTCAAATTTAAATTTGTAGTTGCTAGTTACGTAGGTTTTTAGAGATGACGTGACTAAATTTTGTATTATATTTGGATTCAATATTTATTTGGGGAGCCTTATGTATCTATGATTTTTTGCATTTTTGTATGCATGCATATAGTCATATAAACATATACATACATATACATTGCAAAAAATCACTGATATACATTGCAAAACAAAAGAAAACCTAAATGTGTCACTATTAACATTTAATTAAAACTATTTTATCATTCAAATCCACTCAAAATTCAATGGGTATAATTCATGTTAGCACCTTATAAAATTATTTTGGCGCCCATTAAAAATAACTCCTACACATTAATTTCCAAATATTAGCACCAGACACCAAACACATTACACCCCAATTAAACTTCATTTTGGTTACGATTAATGCATATGACTTTTTTTTTGGGTATCCCATTATTTTCCATCATTTTACCATGCACTCTTTCTAGAAGGTTCTCACAACGATGAAAGGTATATACATACATACATACATACACACACACACATATATATATATGTATGTATGCATGTATGTATGTATGTATGTATGTATGTATGTATGTATGTATGTATGTATGTATGTATGTATATAGATAACATACATACATACATAAATACATACATAACATACATACATACATACACACACACACATACATACATACATACATACATATATATATATATATATATATATATATATATATATATATATATATATAAACACAAGTGTGTATATACATACATATATAATTTCATTGCATTATAATAAGAATCAGGAATGAGGAGTACCATTGTTTGCATTTTGAAAGGATAATGATGTTTGTTGTTACCTCACACCATGGACACACAACTTATTGAATTTTTAAATGAATGTGTACAATGTGGGAAAGAAACCAACATCATGACCCGAAAAAATCAAACACATGGAAAAGAGGCATTGAAGAGGACTAATTTGTTTCATAAATAAGTAGTAATACTTTTTCAATTAGTGAATAAACCCTTCATGGGTCCTAAAATATGCAGAAGAAAATTATTAACCAGTACCATTGTTTTCATTTTAAAAGGATAGAAAAAGGATATAGACATATATATCGATTTGCTAAATGAACAAGAGACAAGAGACACAAAATTTGTAAATGAATGTGTACAATGTGATATATATATATATAATTGTACACATTCATTTACAAATTCAATAATATGTAGAAGAAAATGATTAACCAATACCATTGTTTGAATTTTGAAAGGATAGGCAAAGGATACACACATATATATCGATTTGTTGAATGAACTTGAGACAAGAGACACTGAATTTGTTAAACGAATGTTTAAGAGAGAAAAAGTGAAGGAGTATGTACAAATTTAAAAGGAATTCATGATAGTAATTAAATAAATTTTGTGAATGAATGTGTACAAATTTATATATATAACATTGTACACATTCATTTACAATTGTTAAATGAATGTTCAAGAGAAAAAATTAAGGAGTATGTACAAATCTAAAAGGAATTCAATTTACAAGGAGGATGCTAAAAGAATTGCTGCAAAACTTAGGAGAATTCAATTTGTAGATCTTATAGAAAGTTTAGATTTTTGTAAATTTCCCTTTTCTGTAAAAAATGGGCAAGTGTTTACTGTGTACAAGCTTAAGATTAAGCATTTTTCCTAGCATATTATCAACCATTTTTAGGTGTAATGCTTAAGAAGTCTGAGAATGTCTTTCATAGTAATATAGAATATATATAACTAACATTGTACACATTCATTTACAAATTAATTAAGATGTGTGTTTATATATACATACATACAAATACACACACACACACACACACATAAATATATATATATATGGACACATATATGTACAAAATACACACACACACACACACACACACACACACACATATGAGTGTGTCTATGTGTGTATATATATACACAGATAGACACACTCATATATAGACGTTTATACATATATAATTTGAAAATGGGAGCTAAGAGATAACCAAAAATATTAAATGAACACAGATTTTTTAATTTGTAAATGGGGATTGTAAGGAAAAACTTGTCACAAAAAAGACCTCCATTTACTTATAAAGTAAAGTAAAAAGATAGTGCATAAATATAAATGTTAAATACACAACTCATGAAAATAACTATAAGTAGAATGTACAAAGCACATTGTATAGTAAATGAAAGAAGCTATGTTGTATTCAACAATGATAGGATATTAATTTCAATAGAGGTAGATTGATTACAGACTTGGTTTTTTCAGAAATGTGCACAAAAAAGTAACCAAGGGTTTCATAATAATAGCTCCTCACTCATAGGAATATAGAAGTGCATTTTCAGATAGATGCCAAATATCCCAAGCAAGGGTTTCATGAGATTAATTCCTTAACCACACAAATTTGGAAAAATCCAAGAAATGGTTTTCACATATATGGCGCATTTTTTTTAGAAATGTGCACAAATAAGTAACTAGGGGTTTCATAATAATAACTCCTCACTTACAGGAATAAAGAAGTGCATTTTCAGGTAGATGTTGAATATTCCAGGCAAGGGTTTCATGAGATTAATTTCTTAAGCACACACATTTGGAAAAAACAAAGTAATGGTTTTCACAAAAATGACGTATAATAAATGTACTTACCGATTTATGCCCATATTCACATGGGTTTTTTATAAAAAGGTTGATGCAAACCAAAAAATCATTTTTTGTAGGCATGTGGTCAAACCCACAAAATTCCTCTATCAGTTTCATAGAAAAAATAATGAAACAATCAACTTTACTAGGCTGTGAGCATGCACTAAAATAGGGAGAGGAAATAATTTAACCCCAAAAAAACCCATGTTTAAAACACTGACACCATGACTTGACAAAATCAAATAGCACATGGAAAAAAGGCATGTAAGAGGAATGATTTATTTCATAAACAAGCAATAATAATTTTTCAATCATCGAATTAACCCTTCATAGGTCATGAAAGATGTAGAAGAAAATGATTAACCAATACTATTGTTTGCATATTCAAAGGAGAATGATGTTTGTTGTTACCTCAATGCGTGTGAACCAACAGGAGCCGTGGAGAGTTGTCATTTGCAAAAGCTTCCATCATCGAGAACCTTCCAAAGAGAGCGTGCAGCAAATTGAGGGAAAAGAATGGGAGCCCGAAAAAAATAACATTAGTCATATGCATTAATCGAACCCCAAATTGATTTTAATTGGGGAGTAATGTGTTTGGTGTGTGGTGTTAATGTTAGGAGATTAATGTGTAGGAGTGATTTTTAATGGGCGGCAGAGTAATTTTATAAGGTGGTAACATGAATTAGACCCATTGACTTTTGAGTGGATTTGAATGATAAAATAGTTTTAATTAAATGTTAATAGTGACACATTTAGGTGTGTTTTTAAATTTTTTTGGTGGTTATAGTAGGAAAATACTGGGACATTAGGTGGCGATGAGTAGATGACACCTCTAAAAGCTGACTTTTTTGATCCTCGTGTGCATATCCAATACTCCCACACTCGACCGAATTACCCACAAGATAAAATTTTAGCTATAAGCACTTAACTTGTGAGCGAAAAAAAATAATAATTCTTTTTTGATTTGACGTATAGTTTGAATTCTACGGTTGCACGAAGTTAGCCTTGGAAAATACTAGCTCTTCTCCCCTATAAACCTTTGAATGTAGATCTTAGAAGGTCTACAACTTACATGAAATGGCTTCAATGGATGTGGATCTTGATGGTTGAGATAATGATTTGAATGCTTTAACTTGATCTTGGAATCTACATTACAATTTTAGCTCAAAAACCATGCATGATGCAAGAATACTTTGACATGATGATTGATATCTTGATTTCTACAATAAATATTTGATATATCTGCTCTTGAATTCCCTTGATCATAAACTTTTCCATAACAAGAGTTCTTGCATAAAAAGTCTAGGTGAAACTTAGAAAATAACCTTGTATTTATAGGTGTGTATCCTTAATTTCCCAAAATTCAAATATTACAAGTCAACATTGAAATATGGATTAGGGGATCTTAAAACACCACCAAAAACATATTTTAAATTTAGGTTCAAAGGCCTAGGGATGACCCTATTCCTAGAGCACACATTGCTCAAGGTAAAGTGTTATGTGTTGGCATTAATTATTTTTGAGTTTCCCCTTCAGAAAATGTAATTTATTAGGCTTGTAGATGTAAAATGGGGCTTATTAAGGCATGATTAAGTCCAATTTTAATTAAGAGGGCCCAAACAAGTGTGAAAATGTAAAGGGAAAATTTTTTCTACACTACATTAAGGCATTATTAAGTCTATTTTAATTAGGAGGGCCCAAACAAGTGTGAAAATGTAAAGGGATACATTTTTCTACACTACACATACACATGATGGTCAATCTCTCTTGACTATGGATTTGATTACTTTTTCAGTGAAGGTTGGACATAAGTGTGTTAAACAAATCTTCACTATATTCATGAATATAACCTAATTTTTGTGATGTTAGGAATTTCTTTTCTAAATTACATGAAATTGATCACATCAATTATTCATAAATGTCTAAAATTATCTTATGAAGGTATGTTGTATGTAATCCAACACACTAGATATAAACCCCTAGTCTCTCATGGTGGATTCTCTCTTGACTATGGACTACTCTAGGGCCCTTGAAGCCTTATGGAGAGTTTCACTATAAATCATATTTAAATTTCAATATGATTCATTTAGGGCCCTCTTCTTTAGCTCCTCCTTCCTCTTCTCTTATAGTTTCTCACATCTTGGACACCCAACTACAAAAACATGCATTTATCCCCATGCCTAACCCTCCAGTGGCTGAGGATAAGAACTCTCCATTGGGTCAACCTCCTATCCCTCCTAATATTTCTTAACCTTTTTTGGTTCCTTTTGCTCCTCCATATTTCAGCATGATAGATCAAAGAAAGACACCTATGTTGGTGAAATATTCCCTATAGATTTTCCATCCTCTTGTAGCTCTTGTACAGTTTCTCAACCTACCCATTCAACAAAAAAATAAAATAATTTGTTTTGATAGAAATATTCAAATGCACCACCTTTGCCTCATCTCCTAGTGGTACCTCCTATTCCTTTGACTACATCGGTTACAAAAAGAGGAAAGACACCTATGATGTAGGATGTGGAACATGCACTCTAAATATCTCACCCTCTACCTACCAAGATTGTTCTTCCTCCTATTTCAAAAGTAGAAACAATGACACAATCAAAGTAGATTGGACCCCCTCATATAATTAGACCCAACCCCTACCATTGATCTAAGAAAATTGTATAGGAGCATAAATGTCATCAAAGTGTGTTGGCCCACAAGAAGGATACCATGGAGATGCCTACTACTAATCATCCTCCTCCCATGCGATAGCCTTCATATTTCCTATACCTTCTTCTCCTCATTCTCCACCTCATTATGCTACTCATGTATTACCTTTTATCTCTAGCTATGATGTTGATGAAGCCCCCTAAAAGGATGCATGTTTTCTTTGCTCCTTCAATAGATCACCTGCTTATTTCAAACCTTTTTATTTTCCTCCCTCTAAGAAACTAAACATTCCTAATACAAAGGTAATTTATAATATTTCTCTTCCTTCTATCACTACATTTAAACATACCCACCATGAAATATTTATATATATCCTTTGTCTTACCACCATTGAAATTAGTATCCCTCACCCACTTCCCAGAACAAAGCCTTAATATTATCCCACTCTACCTTATGGAAAAAATATAACCCCACCTTGTCTACCACCTCTAGTCCACTCTTCATCATTTCTCTTCATAGAGGAAGTTCCAACTTTATTTATGCCTATCACTACTCCCATTTAGGACATTACTATTTGAAATCCTCTTGTAATATACTCTAATAGGGATTCACCAACCTCCCCTCATTAAAAGAATCCATTTGAATCCTTCATAGATATCTAAATGCTTTCTTTGATGTTTATATGGTCATTGACACTTGTTCAACATATTTTTTAGGAATATATTGTACAAGTATAGCTAATTTCTTAGCTATCACAATTGGCACGAGATGTCTATTATTGTTCTTATAGCACTTCCTTTTATACCTAATTGAATTCCATCCCCTTATGATAAACAATTGTAGATCAATTATCTAATTGAGGAAAGTATTCAGAGTTGTAATTTCTTATCTTTTGTAGATACTAAATCTACAAATACTTCGACTTTGGTGAACATTAGTAATAATGTCAAATTAAATATAGCAAATCAAGCTTCCCTATGAGACATTGGAACATGCTAAAAAATATAAAGTGATAAAATATCAAAGAGACTAGGGCATGTGCAGGATCATGGTACGCCAAAAAGTGGCAATGGAGAAAAAAATATGTGTTTCTACGACTCAAAAACGCGAAAATGGTGAGTTGACTTTTTGGAGCTGGGGTGACTACCGAGGCAGAGTGAAAACTTAGTTTTAGGAATCGGATATCCGATTTTGTTGAAGTATATAAAAAACACTCATTCTGATCCAGACAAAGGGAAACTTAGTTCTGGGAATCGGATATCCGATTTTGTTAAGTATATATATAAAAAAAGGCCCGCGACCAACAGTCATTCTCATTTGTTTTCGGCTCATCGGCGGCGGGCGCACAGTGGACAGCGAAATCCGATATCCGATTTGGAGTCCATCTCTAACAGGTAAAGTTCTTTATTTTTTATCAAATTTTCAATTAGATTTGTTTATTTTTAGTTGATTTTTTTCAAAATATTGTTTTTTGGTAGATTTACAAAAAACCATAAAAAATTGAAGAAAAATAGTAAGAAACTACTTTTTTTTTAAAATGTAATGGCATTTCCATAGCATACAGACATTGAGAGCAAATAAAATACAAAGTTCAATCCATGAATTATAGAAAATAGATTTTTGTTGGTTATATTCATATCGCTAATTACATTGCACAAAACATACTACAACTGCATAAATATCAAATGGTGACAGTTGTCGATGCTACCACATTTTTCATACATGTCTACCAAAGCATTTTATCAAACAGTTCACTACCTTGCTGCTATGGCTAAAACCTAAAGCGGGTGCTTATGAACAAGTTATGGATGCTTGGAAAGATCTATCAAAGCATAATGGTAAGCTTAATAGCATAGACAAAGGCGTGAACTATTCAAATGCCTCAAAAGTATGGTCTCATGGTGATGGAATGCCACTTGTGACAATCCATAACAATTTCTTGTCATGGCATTAGTTCATGGCATTCCATCAATTCACTACCTTTCTATGCTACCATTCTTCATACATGTCTACCAAAGCTATTTTATCAAATACAGTTCAGCATGCTGCATGCTGCTATGGGTAAAAGCCTAAAACAAGTGCTTCGAACAAGCTATGGATGCTTGGAAAAAATCTACCAAAGAAACATAATAGTAGTAACTAACATAGACAAAGTAGGTGAATTGTTTGAAAAAATGCCTCAAAAGAAATACTGATGTCACGGTGATGGAATACCATGACGATACATAGCAATTTTTCTTGTCATGGCATTAAGTCATGGCGTTCAAATGCCATGAGACCATTTCTTTGAGACATTTTTTCAAAGCAGTTCAACTGCCTTGTCTATGCCACCACATTTTCATACATGTCTACCAAGCATTTTATCAAGCAGTTCATTGCCTTCTTTGCTATGGCTAAAAGCCTAAAAGCGAGGTGCTTCGAACAAAGTATGGATGCTTGGAAAAAATCAAAGCATAATAGTAAGCAACAAGACATTGAGAGCAAATAAAATCTGAGTTCAATCCATGAATTATAGAAATAGATTTTTGTTGGTTATATTCATATCGTGATTACATTGCACAAAACATACTACAACTGCATAAATATCAAATGGTGGCAGGTTATTACGATGCTACCACATTTTTCATACATGTCTACCAAAGCATTTTATCAAATAGTTCATTGCCTTGCTGCTATGGCTAAAACCCTAAAACAAGTGCTTTTGAACAAGTTATGGATGCTTGAAAAGATCTATCAAAGCATAATAGTAAGCAATAGCATAGACAAGGTAGTGAACTGTTTCAAAAAATGCCTCAAAGAAATGTGGTCTCATGGTGATGGAATGCCATGACAATCCATAGAAATTTGCTTGTCATGGCATTAGTTATGGCATTCCATCACCATGAGACCACATTTTTTTGAAGCATTTTTTCAAATAGTTCACTACCTTTTCTATGCTACCACATTTTTCATAC
>VDFB02000017.1:483357710-483700073 GCA_007258455.2 Sequoia sempervirens | reverse complement strand
CAAAATATGTCACATTCCCTGCTTGCATACTATAGGATTAAAAAAAAAAAATTAAATTTTCACAAAATTTGACCGCCAAGTGGTCGACATTAATGAAGCTTTTATATTTTTAAAAGTTATAATAAAAATTCATAATTAATTATTTACATGGAAAAAAAATTACAAAAAAATATACTACATCCTGACAAGAGTCCCTCACTTACATATAAATTACATATAAAATTTCATAAAAAATATTATCATTTTATTATGTTAGGGTGGTCGGACAAACACCTACTTCTGAATTTTTGAAATTTAAGTAATCTTGCATTGAAATTTTAAATTTTCACCAAATAGATTTTTTAAAAAATAAACCTAGTAGTTTAGAAACTACATTCAATTTCCCACAGAATCTATTCTTACATGTTTTTGAAATAATATAGATAACTTATTCAAATTTTTACATCAAGTTGCCTAACTCTAGTTGTTCTGAATTTTCATTGCCACTTAAGGGCTTGTTTGGCATACCATGATCCTGCACATACCCACTAAGCATGTTCAAACCTATCCCATAGTGGATTGGTGCTTCTCTGATGTGGAAAGAAGCCCTTTCCTAATCCCTAATAAGCTCTTGATGATGGAGATGTGTGATTCTTGACTATAGTGAAAATACTCAAATTGTGGATGATCTAATGCAAAGGATGAGCTCTCTATTTATAAGAGAGAATGATGGAGAGACATGCAAAATGGGTGAATGTGGGACTAAAGATCCATCAATGACAAGATGCCACTTGTCAACATGTGATAGGATGAAGGTTGAGAACATTTTGACCCATGTGCAAGTTTGAAATTTGAATTTGATGAAGTGACATGTTTAGGGGGGGTATGTGCAGGATCATGATGGGCCAAAAAGTGGCAATATTATGGGTATTTGTAAAGTATGTGGTTGACACCATTTTTTTTACCCAAAATTGATGAAACGAAAAGGGTTTTTAGAGGAGATTCTCAAATTTCTACCAATATAAATTATAATTTAATTTGAATTTAATAAAAATTATTATTATTCATTTTCTATTAGAATTACGACTAAAGTCATGATTGATAGGCTGATTGAAAAACATCTATAACTTTCAAATGGTATCACATTTTTTGAATCTGAAACATGCGTCACATTCTATGCTTCACATACTATAGGATTAAAAAAGGAAAAAATACATTTCATGAAGTTTTGACCAAGTTAAGGTGGTCAGACATATGAGTTTTTATATTTTTTAAAATTTGTAATAAAAAATTCATAATTAATTATTTACTTGGAAAAAAATAAAAAAAATATATGCATCACATCTAGACATGAGTCTTATACTTATATATAAAATCTTATAAAAAAATATTATCATTTTATTATGGTTAGGGTGGTCGGACAGACACCTACTTATTTTTCCTTGAAATTTAAGTACTACTATAAAACCTAGTAGTTTACAAACTAAATTCAATTTTCTATAGATTGTATTCTTACATATTTTTGAAATAATATAGATAACTTATTCAAATTTTTATGTCAAGTTCCCTAACACTGATTTTTCTAAAAATTTTGCCACTTAAGGGCCTGTTTTTTCCATGATCTTGCACATACCTGGGGGATGAAAGGTGAATTGAATGCCAAGTTGACTTGTGTAAGAGACATGTAAGAGACATGTAAGAGCTCATAAATCATTTGTTGGATGGAAAAGTCATGTGGGAGGGAAAATTTAAATTGGAAGAATATTCCCTCAAAGATGCCATTTTGAATGAAAATGATGAATTAATAAATCAATTAAATTGATTTATGTGCACAAGTTGCAAAATTTAGATAAAAGAGGATTAGGATTAGCATTAATCATGGTTTGATTAATTTAAGATGATGATTAGGTGATTTTGACCTTTGACTTAGATACTTGGATTTATTTAAATCAAAAGGGAGGAAATTGATGCACAATCCATTTAATTAAATACATTTGATTTAATTATATGAAGAAAATTTAGGAGATAATTAAATAAAGTAAATTATTTAATTAAAAAGATAACCTTAGGAGATCAATCAAATAAACTTGATTTATTTAATTGATGGGAGAATATGATTTAATTAAATATGAGGAATGCATGATGTCAATTTTGCATGTCTACATTTTTCCCCTATTTGAAGCAATGTACTTGTTGTGTTGGTTCAAAGAATAAACTTACCGTGATCAAAATTAAAAAAAAAATCTATTTTTTTTCGGATGCCCCAACAGAAAGAATTATACTGGTACATTGCCCCCTCGAGAGATCGAGTGAAAAGATTTGATTTGAGGGTTGATCTCGTAACAAAGAGGTTCAAGATGGACGTATGGATGGTTATGATGATGATGCAAATGATAATGCATTGCATGTGAGATGGATGAGATGGATGATGTGATATGCTATGATTATGAGATTTATGTATGCTGATGATTTGTAGATGTAGGATGGATGCACTGGCGATGATGATTAACTATCCTGGTATGATGTTAGTGCAGAAAAGAAGAAATCGAGTGATGAGAAGAGGACGCAACAAGCCAACTTTATTAGAGATGATGATGAGAGATGGATTATTTTCTTATTAGGAATTGGGACTTTAAAAGGACTACTTACCTTATGTTTGATAACATAGAGAAGCATGATGCATCAAGGTATAAAGAACCAGAATGGTGTTGTACCTAGTGCGATGGAATTTGGCTTGACAAATAGATAGGAGTATTCTTGTTTACACTTGACATACAAAAACCTTACTAGGATGCACTTTAGAAGTTTCAAACATCTCAGACCAAAACACAGAAAGGTATAACCTATCAATGCAATAGTCAACTAGCTGCCTAAAACACCCTCCATACATACCTAACAAAGCAAGTATTCACCAATTTATATTACAAGAATTTCCAACAAGCACAACAGACAAAAGATAATGATCAATGCTCCATACCTTTCTCTCTAGATCGATTTGATTAGACATCATTGAGAGGTAATTGGAATGAGTGCAATAAGATAAATGAAAAAGAAAAGATCAGGCACACAAACAATTCAATGTTCTTCATACCTCTAGCCAAAGGGATGTGTTTTGTTTAGGATAAGTATCCAAATTTATATCCAAAATGATGCCCATTGTTAGAATAATATATCCTAGGACATGCATTGTATAGGATGATCATGGGTTGATAAGTTGTTTGATATGATTTTTATATAAGTTTGACTGACATGTTTGAAAATGATCAAGAGTTTGATTTTGCATTTAAAGGACTGTCGTTTCGATTTTGATTTTGCATTTTAAGTTTTCTTTTGCTGATTGTTGTGGTCTTTTTTGTTTGTTTTTCCAAAGGATGAAGGTGATGATTGTTTTATTATGGATGATTGATTATTGTGGGTGAAAGCAAGATGGGGATAGATGGATTTTTCAAATATTTAGATGTTTTTGATATTTTTGAAATGTTTTGAGGCTGTTTTTTGTATTTTCAAGATTTTACAATGTTTTGATTTTCAAATTTTCAATTTTTTTTTGGATTTTGTGTCTCGAGGGCTGATCAAAGATTAGCCTTGCTTATGTTTAAGCTCAGAAATGATATAGTTCAAACATGTTTTTTATTTTTTCTATCTTTTGACTTGTTTTTAGATTTTGATATGTTTTGAATGTTTTTTGATTTTTGCATGATTTTGATGATTTGGATATGGATATGTGTGATAATATCAGTGCTCTATTTTAGATTTTGTTGAATACCAAGCTAAGGTTGATTGATCAGATCGATGGATTGAGGATGATAACATTGGTGAGGATACAACAATGTAAGGATAGTGTTAAGCAACATAAGGATTAGGATGGATATTCCAAGATGATAAGGGATTGATTATTGGATTGATCAAGATTGATAATGATAAAATATTTTAGGATGCACAAAAATGCAAGGATAGTGTTAAGCAACACAAGGATTGGGAAGGATATCCTAAGATGATGATGGATTGGATTTGATTGATCAGGATTTTGAAGCTTGATTTTGGAACAAAATTGTTTTGAATGGTTTGATGTGACATCGAAGAATGCATTAGAAAATGCTTTATAAGGAACATCTTCTCGTCAAAATATGCCATGGACTAGTGATTTGGAATTTTTCTCACAAGTGGTTTGACCAATTTGATTTCACATTTTCCAATGTTCGAATCACCATATAAGTTGGAGGATATAGATCAAGATTTATTCCTGAAATAAGACACAAATATCTACCCCCAGTGTCTAGCAATGTATGGAATGTCATGGATGGATGCTTGGATAGGTGCATGGATGGATGGATATGGTAAGCATCCAAAGAATTCCAAGGATTATTTTGCGATAAGATGCAGTGTTTGGATAAAGAATGCTCATTTGCATAATGCTTCATGGCTCAAATAATGTTGCATAGGGTAGGATCAATGAAAATGACCCATGTCAAGATGTTTTCCATAAGCAAGTGTAAAGTGTGCACCAAAATTTTATCAAGATCAAGATAACTCAAACTATGGATGCAAATGGATGAGAATGGATTGGATAAATGGTTCATGGATGTAATGGATTTATTATGGCTGAGATGGATGGAATGTTGGATTTTTTATGGATAGGATGAGATGCTTTCACCTGAACTGGCTCACATAGATGTTTGATTCTATATATGATGCTTTTTTTCCAGGTTATCATCATGGTACTTTTCCAAAGTGCCACTGTAGTGGTTTTCACTAGAGGATGATTTTTTTCTTTACTATTTTCAATCCTTTTTCTAATTTTTTTGATTTTTTTGAAAGATATTAAGCTCATGTTGAACCACCTGGTGGTGTCAAAGTATATTTTTTTATCATAATGTGCCATTGATATCCTATTGATGTTTCAATGCAGCTTCAGTCGTATTTCTTCCAGCTTCTCCTTTACATCATTTGATAAATTAAATATTAGCTATGCAACCATTTAATTTATAAGTATCTAGAGGAATGAGCTTATGATTGAAGAGTCATCATTTAAAAATTTGTTGAGGCCGACCTCACTCTCATTTGTTTATAAGGTGCAAAAGATATTATTTCTTTGGTGGCCGACCTTTTTTCTCTTGGCACATTATTTTATGAAGAGGTTCTTTCTTGCTAGCTGACTTGGTGGTGAAAAGTCACATCCTCCTTGTCTCTTGTATATATACTCATTCATTTGTTCATTTTTTATCATGCAATACACATTGTTCTTCCACTAGTCTAAGGTGCGAATAAGAAATGAGCAGAGTAGATTAGTAAATCTATTATGAAAATTATGAAGATCATCAACTCAAGTTCGATATATTTTCTATACATGCGAGTTCATCCAAGAGTAGTGCAAGTTTGAGTAAAGTGAAGATTAAGATCTAAGTATAAGGCACAGATATCCTGGCAATTTATATCACTCAGTTTTGTACTTCAATCAGTTTATTTAAGTCTGTTGTACTAGACTATTGTGCATGCATTAGGCTCTCATATTGGCCTAAATTGTAAAAGGAGACTTCTTTATTGATTCAATAATATATAAGAGATATTATTGGCTAGGTTTTTCTCCCTCAAGAGGAGGGTTTTCCTAGGGTATCTATTGTCTCTTGTGTGAATTTTAAATTAATTTATGTGCATTGCAAATTTGATCATTGAACTCAACATGGTATCAGATTGGGTTTGAAGAATATCTTGATTAGATTATGTATTACAACGATACTCCTTATTCTCTTTCTCATTTTTTATTACTTCTATCTCTTCATCAAGATGGTGAACAGTCTCAAGATCGAGGAAAAACTTGAGGGAGCAACAAACTTCACATCTTGGAGATTCAAATTTTTTCTCACCTTGGAGGAAAACGAATTGCAAGAGTTTGTGGAGAGAAAAGTCGTTGAGCCTACGAATGAGGAAGAGAAAGTTAAATGGAAGAAGAAATATACTAAGGCGGAGAAGATGTTAGTTGATTCTGTGAAGGATCATATTGTTCCTATTGTCTCCAAGTTGAATACAGAAAGGGAGATGTTTAAAACCTTGGAGGAGATATATGAAATCAACAACACAAGCCCTACACTTGCACTGAAGCAACAACTCCATCATGTGAAGATGGTGGAAGGAGAATCTATCATCGCTTACTTCAGGAAGATTTTTGAATTGAGAGATCAACTCTCTACCATTGGTCATTTTTTTGATGACAAGGATCTGACCATGCTTGCCCTCAATGGTCTTCCTTCATCTTGGGATTTTTTCATTCAAGGAATCAGTGCAAGATCTAAACTTCCCAATTTTGATTGTTTGAGGGCGGATTGCATTCAAGAAGAGTCTAGGTTGGCTACAAGAGGTATTGGTTGAAGTCCTAAAAATGAAGACATTCATGTTCTTTCCGTTCAATCCTCGAAGAAGAAAGGGAAAGATGGAAAGAAAGGATATTTCAAGAGGAATAGAGATAAAGGAGTTGATGGTGCTCCTGCATTCAAGAAGTGGGACCTCTCTAAAGTCCAATGTTTTCATTATGACAAGTTTGGTCACTATGCAAAGGATTTCCCAACCAAGCCTAATCAACATGCTTCATTTGTAGATGTGGATGAGATCTCCCCTCAGAAGGATGCTAGGGAATTTCTATTATAAGTCATGGGCCTGTGTTCAAGTTGTGAAAGTTATGTACTAATCTATGCGCATAAGCAGTGTTTCTTATTGTGTCCAGTATTTGCAGCCATCAAGAGATAAGTATTCTTTCTTTTTTGAGTTATTTCAGTTATTTGGATCTTGTGTGATTAGTATAGAGAGATTGTAATTTCTCTTGAATTGTGCTCTCTAGCATAAATATCCTTTGAAGATTTCAAATTATTCATTGTGAGTTGTTTCATGCTAATTATGTAGATCTTTGAGTGTGACTCTGAGATGAAAAAGAGAATTGCATTTTCGTTGTGATAGGTTGATCATATCGATATCATTCTCTAATGCATGAACTGTGTTAGAGCCTTGACTCTTGGAGAGAGTTGCTTCTACATGCTAACTACATATTGCATTCAAGAAATCTATACTTGTGTAGATTGTTCTTTTGTTGTGCTGAGTTTGGCACTCTCGAGAGGAGTAAAAGATGGAAGAACGAGTTATATCAAAATTAAATAAAGATAAGTTTCTTTATCCCATCATTCTGATCTTTTGATATATTTCTCTTATAGGTTGATTCATTTATGTTTTAATATTGCTCATAAATTATTATGTATTTATGCTATAACCTAAGATAGTAAACCTTATATAATTCTAGTCTTGGTATTTCTTTGGATAGTTATAAACTATTAGTAATCTCTCTCCAAAATTATTTTAGGACATTTCTAGGAGAAAAAAGGTGATGAGAGATTGCTTAATGATGAAAAGCTTGAGGCATCTTATGAGGAAGTCGTGCCGACCAAAGAAATGATCAAGAATGAAGGCACATCTTGCAACCATGGGACTGAGCTGGTGGTTAGAGGGAGTTCACTTCTAGAAGTCTTCCTTGCAATCTCTGAAGTAGGGGTCAAGAGGGAGTTTTGTAACTCACTGTGAAGAAGTGAAGATGACTATATTACGAAGCTAAGTGCTAAATCCTTAGAAGATTCCTTTAGCTGCTGAGATCATAATTGCTCAAGATTGTCATTTGGATTTGTCATTGGTAGCTCCACAAACCTATTCAGAATAGTGAGATCTGGGATGAGGTCGAGGAGAAATATCTTGAATTATCTACAGTACTACAAGTGCTTGAAGATTTAGAAGGTTGATGCAAGTGCTTGAAGATTCAGAGGGAGGCTGTTGAGCCTGAAGAAGATGGTAATATTTTTGCAACAAAGCATATCCCGAGATACTTTTGTGGCACAGTTGGATACGGATTGAGATATTCTTCAAGTTGGGATCTGCAATGATATCCTGGTGCAGCATGAAGTAGTCATCAGTGGCATTGAGTACAACCAAGGAAAAGTATATTGTAGCTTGTATGGTAGCTTGAGAATCAGTGTGGCTTCATAAGCTCCTTGTAGGATTATTTGGGAAATCAATGGAGCCTACTATCATTCATTGTGATAATCAGAGTTGTGTGAGCTATTTGTCAATCTTTTGTTCCATGATAGAACCAAGCATGTTGAGATAAAGTACCACTATATTAGAGATATGTTACTACGGAAGGCTATATAGTTGAGGTATATCAACACTGATGAGAAGACGAAAAATATTCTCACCAATCCTCTCTCCAGAATCAAGTTTGTTTACTTTCAAGATAAGATTGGTATGGTGGAGAATCCAACCTTAACTAAGAAAGAGTCTCAACACCAGTGAGCCTATTAATGAGTTCTTCTCTGTGAGAGAAGTTCGAGGTGAAATCCCTTGATTAATGAGTTCTTCTTTGTGAGATAAGTTCAAGGTGAAATCCCTTGATTAATTAGTTTTTCTTTGTGAGTAAAGCTCAAGATGAAATCCCTTGTTAATGCATTTCTCCTTGAAGAGATATTTGAGGTGCATACCCTTGTTAATGCATTTCTCTTTGAGATTTGAGGTGAAAGCCCTTATTTCCACCCTCTGAGAGATTCATGGTGGATGTCATGTGTGTGACTCCATGAAAACATCTTGTACTTGTGTTTCACCCTCTGGGAGAGCCATGGTGAAAGTCATGTTGAGGTGAAAACATCATGCAAGTGATGAACACTTGTACTTACCATAGTATGGTTGTAGCCATTATGGTTGATATCGTGTTGAGGTGATATTTGATATCTAATATCATGATGAGGTGATATTCTTCTTGTTCACTCATGGTTGTATCCATGGTGATAGAAATCGCGTTGAGGCGATTTTCCTTGTGCAACTAGAAGTATACTCCCTAGCTGAGAGGGAGTGTTGATGTTTAAATGCAGCTTCATTCGTATTTCTTCCAGCTTCTCATTTACATCATTTGATAAATTAAATATTAGCTATGAGGCCATTTAATTTATAAGTATCTAGAGGCATGAGCTTATGATTGAAGAGTCATCATTTAAAAATTTGTTGAGGCCAACCTCACTCTCATTAGTTTACAAGGTGCAAAAGATATTATTTCTTTGGCGGCTGACCTTTTTTCTCTTGGCACATTATTTTATGAAGAGGTTATTTCTTGTTGGATGACTTGATGGTGAAAAGTCACGTCCTCCTTCTTGTCTCTTGTATATATAATCATTCATTTGTTCATTGTTTATCATGCAATACACATTGTTCTTCAACTAGTCTAAGGTGCAAATAAGAAAGGAGCAGATCAATAGATTAGTAAATCTATTATGAAAAGTATGAAGATCATCAATTCAAGTTCGATATCTTTTTTGTACATGTGAGTTCATCCAAGAGTAGTGCGAGTTTGAGTAAAGTGAAGATTGAGATCTAAGTATAAGGAAGAGATATCTTGGCAGTTTATATCACTCAGTCCTATACTTCAATCAATTTGTTTTAGTCTATTGTGCATGTATTAGGATCTCATATTGGCCTAAATTGTAAAAGGACATTTCTTTATTGATTCAATAATATAAGAGATTATTGGCTAGGTTTTTCTCCCTCAAGAGGATGGTTTTCCCAGGGTATCTGTTGTGTCTTGTGTGAATTTTAAAAATTAATTTATGTGCATTGCAAATATGATCATTAAATTTAACATATCCTACTTGAAGGAGTTGCTTTGTCAAGATATGTGCACTTGAATGCAACTTTTGAGATTCTTGATCTGCTTTGTTGATACCGGAGTTAACTTTGTCTTTGTGTGCACATCGTGATAGAGTGCCTTCTGAATCCAATACATGTTCAATGTGAGAATTGAATATCACGCATGGAGGCATGGATGGACCGTGCTTAGGGATAAAAGATGGATTGGTTGATAGTTTGGAACATTTGACTCTCCAAACTTGGGAAGATGAGCAATGATGGGTGGATACAAAAGTGTTCATTGAATTATGACCATTTGTTTGATATACTTTGTATGTCACTTGGGAAGCCTTCTTTTGCCTTTGTAGACATATTTGATGGATACTTTTCCCTTTTTTATTTTGCTCCATAGTTCCTTTAACTGATGGAGTTTGATAGGGATAATATTTGTTTTTACTTTTTTGTATCCATGTATATTTTATTTTCCCTTCATGATTTGTTTTTTTTCTTTGTGCTTTGATTCAAATCTTTCTTTTGATTTTGGTCCCAATTCGTGGATGGGGTGATGGGTGGATGAGGATTCAAGACATGGCTGGTTGTAGTATTGGCATTGGTTTCACCATAAGGACTCTTCATGCTCCCTATGTTGACGTTTGCTTGAGACATAGTTGTCCCCAGTATTGTGGAAGTAGTACCTTCATGCTTTGATTTCGCATGTTCTGAAAGCTCTTGTTTAGAATTCATTCTCTAATAAATGACCACTATAGATGATGTTATTGGAATTTGTTGTTCTGCTGACTTTGGAATATCATGTTTGGTCTGACATGTTTCCTTGAGTGGATAGTATTGGATATTTTAATATATGATGTCCTTAATCTAAATTTGGGATATATCTGATTCTAATGTTGACAACTCAGTTTCACCATATGAATCAATAACCTTCTCTTTTTGTGTAATAATGTCAGGAGTAAAGGAATCTTGTACTGAATGAAGATCATCTACATGTCCATCCATAGAAAGCATCTCATGGGTAGATGGAGGAGTATGTGCTATATGGATGTGACCATCATTTATGACATCTTGTATAGATAAGAGAGTGTCCATTAGATCATTGTAGTATCTTGGAGATATAAATTCTTGATCTTGAAAAAATTTAGAATTGCTTTCAAAATTCTTTGGATAAAGTTCTTAACATGGGTCCACTTCAAAGGAATAGTTTCTTATAAAGGATTCTTGGTTGTCATCATTAGGTATGGGAAGTGGCTCAATATCCTCTTGATTTTTGAGTGGACTTGGATCAAGTGTCGAGTTCATGGTTCCTTCAGTATCTGCAACCATGAGGTCAAGGGGGGTGAACATGTCTTGGAAAGGACCATTGCTAGACCTTAGTGGAAGATGTTGATCATGCTTTAGAATGAATTCTTGAGATATGTCCTCTAACTCATAAGGTGATGTAGAGACATGATCATTGGTTAATAGACCATAGATTATATCAATGGGATCAAATAACTCTAGCACTCCTTGAAATAGATCTCTAAAAAGTGGCTCTTGATGTATGGTGAGTTGATCCTCGAATGGGGTAGAAACATCTTCAATCTGCTCATTAATGGAGAGATCTTGAATATTGTTTTCAATAATTGTGGTAGAGAGATTGTCAATTTCTTCAACCATCAGGTCAAATGATTTTGAAATTTCTTGAATTGGATCATTGTTGGGTATTGTTGGTGGATTTTGATCATGATTGAAAAGTGACTCTTGATGTATGTTAATTTGATCATTGCATGAGGTGGAAACATCTTCAAGGTGCTCATTGATGGATAGATCTTGATCATTGTTCCCAATAGTGATTATCTTTCGATCAATAAGGTCTTGGATGATATTTTTGAGTCGAATACAATCTGATGTTGCATGTCCCTTTGTTTTGTGGAATCCACAAAAGTGTTTCTTGTTATAACCTGATAGTTTAACTAAGGGCTCTTGAAACTCCTCATAAACAGGGATTTTAATTAGATTTTCTTGTGCCAACTATTGCATGATCAATTCAATGGGTCCCGCAAGTGGTGTGTATTTCCATTTGTTACCTTATGAGATTTGAACTTGTGGTGATTGATTTTGGAGATGTGGTGATTGGGTTTGTTGTTGATGTTGTTGATCTTGGTATCCAACTTCTTGACATTGGAGATATTGTTCTTGACATGGTTCTAGCCACAACTTATTGCTTTGATGACATGGTTCAATCAATGGTAGAGTACATTGATTTTGGAGTGAAAATGTCTCTTATTTCAAGGCTTCAGTTATTTTTTCAAGTGAAGCAATTTGGTCTAGCAAAACTTGGTCTTGATTTTGATCTTGGAACCCTTGATATAGTTGATTTGGATTTTGTTCAAGCAGATTTGGAATGTATGGTGGTGGTGTTTGTATGGGATTATGGACAATGTTCTGACTTGGGATGATGTTTAGATTTGGCATGATAGGTTGAAATTGAACATTGTTGGTGTTGGGGATCATATTGCCTTGATTTAGGTAACATTGATTTTGCATGGTGTTACCTTGACTTGGATCAATACATGGAGTTAACATTTTTTTTGGACTTTCAACAACATTTGTATGATTCACAAACATATTTATCCCAAATTTTTCCAAGTCTGGCTTTGAAACATTCATGTTTGAAAAAATTGTACTTGGTTTATTCACATTTGGCATGTATGGATTTGGTGGGACTATGTTGTTTTGAGGAAGGCTCATGCATTGGGTGTTTAGTTGATAGATTTGTAGGTTTGGAATTGGATTAAATCTACCATCGGGAAAGGTGCTCCAAACTTTTGACTGGGCTTACTCACATTTGTTGTACCATTGAGGTTTGTAGGAGATAATGATCTCATGTACAAATTGTATAAATGTGACTATTGATAATCAATCAGCATGTTAAGGATTTGATAGTTTGGCTGTTTTAGATTACTAATGATGTATGGATCAATTTTATATTCCATGTTATTCTTGTGTTGAGGTCTTGTATGGAAAGTAAAATAAGGATCAATTTTCAAGAATGTAGGATGCAATCCTCTAATTCTTTGGATTGATCTAAACTCTAGGTACAAAAAAGAAAGTGTAATATTTTAAGGATCAAAAGAATGGTGATGAGATATGAAAGATGGATGACTACTGAATGATTGGAACTCTTAGGAAACCTTGAAGAGGATACTAAACTTTAGGGCTTATGTTGATGTTTGATTTGATTTGGATAGTGAACTCATAAAATATAAGAGGTTGGATGTTGTCCTAGAGTACATTTGTCCACAAGATGCTAATTTGATAAAATTTATAAAGAAGGATTCATCTAAACACACCTAACCAAACCAGATGATTTTGATTTGATTTGATTTTGGATTTTGGATAGTGAACTCATAAACCACAAGATGTTGGATGTTATCAAGGGATAGATTTTTTCACAAGGATCAATAATTTGAATAAGTATGTGGAGAAGGATTCATCTACACACATCTAATCAAACAAAATGATTTTGATTTGGTTCAAATAATTTTCCCAAAGTTTAGAGTGAGGGATTTTTTCAATATTTCCAAGAATTGTTTGTGAGGTGATTTTGATTTTGATGTTTGGGGGATGAATGAAAGTTTTTATTTTGATCCTAAGAGACTTAGAGATACTTTGTTTACTGGACCAATATATTGAAGAACATGCTTTTTTCTAAGAGTAGTTCCAACCAAAAGACCAATGTTTGCTAAGACAATCATAAGACAAGATAAAAAAGCACATGTGTGGGGTCCAATTTATTTAATCTTGTTTAATGAATTTCTTTTATGACAAACACACTTCTTGTTTTAGCTTTCAAACTGAATGTCTATGTCTCAATTTATTTTCATCCCACAAGGTCCATTATGTGGCAATCAAGAAAATCAAGGTGATAGTTCCCTAATGTTGACTTTAGGAAAAGAAAATTGAGATATGAATCCAAATACTTAGAAGCCTCTAAGGATGAAAATCCCAAGGGCAAGCAATAGCACGCGAGTTTTTCAAAGATATTTGCTTCTTCTAAAGGGTTTGAAATTTGAGTGATTTGTTTAATTTTTGTCTCAATATTTTGGATCCAAGCACTATGTTTTCAAATTGACTCACAAGCAATATAACATACTAGCTCAATTGGTACATTTTTCTTGGTGGGCTTGCCTCATGCCCTTCGTAGTAGAAGAGATGATTTTACATGCAACCAAGGAAAAAATATAAAGGTATGTTAATAATGAAGTCTTAACGTCTATATTTTAACAAAGATCAGACATGGAAAGTAACTTCTTGGAATCTAAGTTCCAATGCACCACTTTGATAAACACGTTGGATGGATTGGTTGGCTACTACAAACAAGGTTCTCAATGACAAAAAACTGTGAACACTGGAACTAATACTCACCGGCTTGGCCACTTAAGGCGTGGGATTAGGTGGAGTCTGTTGTTGGCATAGATTGGTGCTAATTTCTCATGATTTCACACCCTTTAATATAGCCCATCGGTAAACATGGTTGCAAGAGCTTGCCTATGAGTTTCCTGTTGTGAGGTGTTTCTCATAGTAATCCATCTCTTTAAGGTGACTCAAAGTAGTAAAATTATTTTTGAGTGTTTCTCTTGCACCCAAGATCACAAGAAGCGCAAGGGGAGAGGATACGCACTCAAAATGCATGAAAGACAAGATCACACAATTCAAGCACTTGTTCATTTTATAGCCTCAAAGCAATGATGAATTCATTTTAAAGCACCAAACTTGAGTGTGAAGTTGCTTGTTCAATTTTAGTCCACAATCCAAAGTCTAGTAAGTTGCTAAGGTCAATTTTAATCCAACTTTGAAAAAATCAATCACTAATTAATTTTAAATTCAAATTGATCTAGTAGGCCTAAAATAGAAAAAAAAGCAATAATTGTATGCTCTAGACTTTTACTATAAGCATTAAGAAATGCTCTTTATTTTTCAAGTTCATTGCTTGATTCTCCAACTCAAAAATTAATTCTTCAAAGAGTGTTTCATATGCTTCAATTTTTTAAAGTTCCATGTGCAAAAAAAATCTACAAGATAAAAAGATAAGCACATGAGAATTAATTGTTAAGAAATAATTTAAGAAGTAAATATTGAAAGAAAATAAATTTCAACATATGTAGTCAATGGAATTTAATGATGATATCTAATTGATAAGCTTTCATTCTGCTTTCTAGCAAGATAAGATTGTAAAATCTAATCAATGCAAAGACATTTAAAAGTATTTGCAAAACCTATTAAAAGTAAAGAACATTTAACAAGGCCTTACAATAATCAAAACAATGTCAACATACTTGACTCCCCCTCCACTTGCAAAAAGCACTTGTTGAAAAGACTTTAAAAACTTTAACGCTAATGCAATTGGTAGGTGTAAATTCACATTGACCCACTGCCTTCTTTCCCACATTTCTCCCACTTCATGGACAACAACACCAACAATTTTGATTGATCAAGATAGCAAGTTGTCAAGGAAAAGACATACCTAGACTTGAACTCGAGAAGGATTGGAGCCCAAAATTTTCAAAAATGAAGTTCCACTTTCAAAACCATTTTTTAAATTAGGTATGGTAGAAAATTAAAAAGAGTATAATAGTAAAACCCCCACAATTAAAACTAGTAAATGAAAGTCCCCAACAAAGTCAAACCTTGATGTATATTGCACTGCACATTTCATTTGACCAAAAAACAAAATGTGGCCTAATTAAATTCAATGCATACATAAGAATCAAAATGATTTTTTCAGCATAACAACAATGACTTCAAAAATAGTAGATGGAGAAGATAACAAATGGTCTATTCAGTTCTAGTTGGCCTGACCTTGAAGTTATTTGAGCAGAAACAAAGATTTCACACTCCTTTTTATGCATAAATTTGTGCTTGATCCACACTTGGAGAAACTACCTCACCTTAATGACAAACTATTAATGATATACTTTTGTTACAATCTGTCACACCAAGATTAATAAAATTCTAAAAATCAGTTGATCTAACTTTTACAAACAACATCAAAGAGTTGAAAATAAGTGCAACAAATCAATTTTATGCTTTTTTTTGTCACTGCTATTGCCCCACATTTTCAGTGATATACATGATTCGATACTTTAGATATATTAGTGAAAAATATAACTTAAAATGGAAGATTTAAATGATATTACTGACTTTCTGTGATGAATTCAGCTGGAAAACCAGAACAGTAATGATTGCAACACATATTTTCAATGAATCAATAAAACTCAAGTCAGAGAGATATTAAGAACACCAATTCACTACAAAGAGATCAACAAAGTTCGTTTCCCAAGAAAAGTTAGTTGTGAAACAAATCAACATAAGTCTGCCACCAAATAAATTCAAAGTAAATAATTAGCCAAAGGAGATCGATCATTGAAAAGGCACGCTATATAAAAGAAACCAAATAATGGACAAGATAGACTATTTATTTGACAGGATGCCTCAATGCATTCAAATTAAAGAAGCATAGACAAGGCACGCTAATTCAAGAGACCAAATAGATTCACATAAATTGATCCCAGCTTTGTATTTTTACCAGCGATTTAATGAACATGAAAAAAGGAATATATACTCATCTTGATTATATCCTTTCTAACTAGGGGGCAATGTAGAGGGTGTAGGTGAACTGCTTAATGGAATTCCTTAAAGACGTGGTCTCATGGGAAACAAATGTGATTGGCAAGCTGTAAATCTAGATATAACAACTCCAAATCTTATAAACAAAGATTGCAAACATAAAAAAAAATCTTCCCTGCAGTTAGAACCGCCTTGGTAAATATACATGCAGTGTGTGGAAGCTTAGATCAGGGGCCTAAACCGTTTGAAAAAAATCCTCAAAGAAATGTTGTCTCTTGGAATGCCCTGATCGCCTTAATGGATTTATTGAAAAAGGTGTGAGAAACTTGCAATCAAAATGTTATTAACAGGTGTAAAATAGAATTTCATAGCCTTTTCCTATGGCCTTTCTGCAAACAAATGTGATTGGCAGGAGTAAAGCCAAAATCCACCATCTTTGACAGCATCCTCCGACGTGTTTGATAGAATATCAACAAATAAAAATATTTTTAGAAACCAATGCAATTGGCAAGTGGAAAACCAAATTCAACAATTTTTTACCAGCATCCTCCCAACCTATGTGACAATGAAAGAATAGAAAAGGAACATTTACTGTTGGAGGATAGGCGCAGAATGGATATGTTGAAAGGCTTTAAAAACTTTTAGGTTAATGCAATCAACATGTATAAAACTGAATTCCACTGCCTTTTCTAGTGGATGATGTTGCAGCCAAGCCAAGCCAAGATGACGCTACAATAATTATGATGCATATACCATGGCCTATGATAATATCAAATGCATATTATAAATGATATCATAGAGAAATATAACAAAAATACTTGTACGCCTTAAGATTAGGTGCAAGCATTAAGATTATGGGACCTAAGAAAAATGGCATATGATAATTGCATCTAACAAATGGCCCCATAGATCTCAAATTTATAACGCATACTCTAGTAGATCTCCTCTGATAACCTTGAAAAAAACTAAAAGAAATTGCAGAGATAAGGTGTTGTATGTGTATTAATAAGATCTAATACTAAGTGTGTGACTTTGATGTTCAGCTGTCATAATCTTGAGCAGAATGTATCATTTTTTTTCCTTCAATAGCTGGAGACATCACATAAATTGACTATCTATTTTTGGGAGACTATTACAACATAGTTTAGAAACTATTACTTTGCTACTTGCTCTAAAGATTGGTGTACCAGTGAATAAATGTTCTCACTCTATTGTGGGCCAGAATTGATAGCAAGTTGACCATAAATAGATATGTGAATTCAAGAAAATCAAAGAATGGTAAAATAAATATGTGAAACATTATATGAGACGCTTCTTTTCATTTTCACTCTGAATTTAGTTTGATATGCAATCAATGACGGTCATAATCAAATCCATTTCCAAATTAAATGCACGTAGTAGTGTTTCATTAATTCAAAGACCCATTTAGAAAACATTAAGAAATCACGCATGTTTTCAGTTGAAATGAAAAAAAAAGAAATGAAGAAAGCATGTTTAACAAACATTAAGAAAGCATGTTTGTTTAGAAAGCATGTTTAGAAATTAGAAATGCAGGAACCCTCCTTCTAGTGCCATAATGTGGATGCTAAATTTGTAAAATACTTAAACTTTCACACACACTAGCATGGTTAGTTATTTAAATTAAAACAGACATAAAATCCCTATGAAATACCTCAACATGCCTCATAATGCAATCAAATCAACAAAATATCAAATAAACTAATTGAGAGCATCAAAAGCATGATGCATATCTATCCCATAGTGGATTGGTGCTTCTTTGATGTGGAAAGAAGCCCTTTCCCAATCCCTGATAAGCTCTTGATGATGGAGATGTGTGATTCTTGACTATAGTGCAAATACTCAAATTGTGGATGATCTAATGCAAAGGATGAGCTCTCTATTTATAAGAGAGAATGATGGAGAGACATGCAAAATGGGTGAATGTGGGACTAAAGATCCATCAATGACAAGATGCCACTTGTCAACATGTGATAGGATGAAGGTTGAGCACATTTTGATCCATGTGCAATTTTGAAATTTGAATTTGATGAAGTGACATGTTTAGGGGGGATGAAAGATTAATTGAATGCCAAGTTGACTTGTGTAAGAGACATGTAAGAGATATGTAAGAGCTCATAAATGCTTTGTTGGATGGACAAGTCATGTGGGAGGGAAAATTTAAAGTGGAAGAATATTCCCTCAAAGATGCCATTTTGAATGAAAATGATGAATTAATAAATCAATTAAATTGAGTTATGTGCACAAGCTGCAAAATCTAGAGAAACAAGGATTAGGATTAGCATTAATTATGGTTTGATTAATTGAAGATGATTATTAGGTGATTTTGAATTTTGACTTAGATAATTGGATTTATTTAAATCAAAAGGGGGGAAATTGATGCACAATCCATTTAATTAAATACATTTGATTTAATTAAATGAAGAAACTTTAGGAGATGATTAAATAAAGTGATTTATTTCATTAAAAAGGTAACCTTAGGAGATCAATCAAATAAACTTGATTTATTTAATTGATGGGAAATATGATTTAATGAAATATGAGGAATTCATGATGTCAATTTTGCATGTCTACATCTTTATATTAGAAATATTTTCTTGAGTGTTTTTTGTTCCCCGATACTTTTCTTTTTTTTTATTAATCTATACTGAAGGACCCAAGATACCCTTTTAGATATGTGGATACAAGGGATATGAGACATTTTGAATTCTTCTATATGTATCCTCATTCCTCTATCTATTGTACATTGCATTGTCAATTTTTAGTGATATTGCAAAGTGTTGCCTAAAATTTTTTCTTCTTTTGTATTGACTCAAATTTTTTATTTATTTTCTTGTATCTTTCCTCCTTTGTACAAGTTTTAGTTCTAGCACATGTAGGGAGTGATGACTTTTCATCTTTTTTTTCCAAATGATATACATGATTATCATGCATTTATACTAACCCTAAATCTATGAATCATTTAGTGTGTTATTGTACAAGTGATGTATTTTCCATGTGACATCCATATGTTGTGTAATACCATTTCATGAGGACAATGTTACATGTTTCATGATGCAATGTCCTCATTGATATTTTATTTTAAGGATTCATTTTCTCTCCTCTCCTTAAAATATCTTGCATTCTTGGCATTATGAAATTATTTTAAGGAGGGCTCTCATAATGCACACTATATTCTTATTTTTCATGACATTCAAAAATATCTTTACTTCATTTGCAACTCAATATTATATTAGCCACCTGGCATAATACAACTTGCTAGAGAATGGGTCATCATATGTCCTACCATTTTCATGGTTATCCTACAACATAGGTTGTAATAACCATGATCAATAATAATCATTTGTATGGACTCTAGCACAATACAACATGATATAGCCACACATATGAAATAATTTATCTCATGCTCTTTATGTTATCTCTCTCCCACTTTTCCTCTTTCTAAGTATTTTTTGTACATTTTTTTAATGAGTGCTTTTCTTGTGTTTCTCTTGTGCACAATGTAACTTCTTTACTAACATGCTTATGTTTTTAGCCTTTGTATGTTTTTGATGTTTTTGTAGGATATCTTAGTTATTTTTCAAGTCTTCTTTCTTTGGAAATATTCATCTTGGACTAAATATTTTTCATCCCCTACAATATTCTTTGGTATTATGTGTGATTTTTTCTCCTACTTTAACATGTATATTTTAGTCTAGCTCATATGCCTACTAAAGTGAGGGGGAAATTTAAGGTCATCAATTGCATACCCTAGCAACTTCACTTTACATGATGCCTTCTCTTTATATTTTTAATGTAAATTATTTAATTTCAAAATGTTCACACCTAAATTCTACATTTTTTTAATTTCATGGTGTTCCTAGTCTGCTATGTCCAAATTCTTCCAAATGGAAGGGCCTTGCATGCATGTTTGTGTGATGTATTAGAATCCTATGAAAAATAATGATTTTAGTGGCCATTGGAGTATTACCTGTCTCAATTTTTTTAACATAATTCCCTTTACATGTAGACATATTGAATAAAACACCTATACTTTCTATTTGGAAATTTATTTATTTATTTTCTTACTCTCTCACACTTTCACACATATTTCAAATTGATACAACTTTTAAAACAACACTTTCACCATTGAAGATAAAACAAGATACTATACATATTACATGTCATTTCCTCTCTCTCAACAACAATTTTGAAGAAATTGATTTCCCTTGAGGATTCTTAAAAGCTTCAAGGTGATATCATTCTAAATTATCACTCTATTTTATTCAACATTATCATTTTAATGCTTTAGTTGTTAATTTTTTTTCACTAAACTATTTACATATTTAGTTATAACATTTTTATTTTAAAAAGGTATTTCATTTTATATCTTTTATAACCTTTATCAAAATCTTTCTGGTAATAGACATAGGAATACCTAAACAAGGGTTTGACTAAGGTAAGCCCCTAAATAGCCAAATGAAAAAAGATTCTATTTAGTGTGTGCAGGTTGTCCAACAAAAAATGATAAGAATAATCTAGTTATATTCTTCTAGACTCATATTTTCATTTACATTGCATTTTTATAATTAGGTGGTGTTATCATTTTCATAATATAAACAATTCTCATACAATTTGAACTCTTTATTTTCATTGTTGTGAGTGTAGAATCATATTATGTAGATTCTATGTTTTCATGTTTCTTATGTGTTGGATGATAGTACATTGTGAGGACATTCATGCTAAGCACTAGTGTCTAAGGTTGATAGCTTCTACAATTCATGAAATCATCCTAAAAAGTCTATATTTCTATTTCTAGATATGATCTAAGTTGTAAGTTTTAGTGTCCAAACATATATTTTTAGGTCTGTCTATTATAGCTATACATTTATTTCTAGTCATAAAAACTTTACAAAGGGGATAATTGAAATAGTTGTCAAAATTATTGACTCACCACAATGTGAAGAATTAATTAATAAATTCTTGTTTACTTTCTATAGATTAAATTTTTCATCTTATATAGTAGACACTAATGGTGTCACTAACATAAATCATATAAAAAATATCAAAATTCTAACACTAGGATCATCTTAAAACAATCAAAACTTAGAAGCCATCCAAAATAATTTTATCATTCCAAAAGAAAATAAAATAAAAAATTCACTCCATTAGGTTAACCCATGGAAGTGGTTTTCAAAAAATTGGTCCAAGTGAACCTAATTAAATTTTATATGACAAAAGCATATCATGAAAAATAAAAGTAATTACTTGGTATAAAGATAATGAATATTGTAAATGCCATCGAGTTAGAGGCCACTGACATCTAAATGTATGAAACTAAAAATATATCCATTATCTAATTTTGATCATGGTGAGCTTAAAATAGAAGGCAACCCAACCAAATCTACAAAAAAATATTTTGATGTGTATAAAAACCTTTTTCCTAAACATTATGAAGAAAATTATTTTCTGTCCAACAAGGGTATCACTCATAACAACACTAGCAACATCCATACTTCCACATCATATGATTCCATAATCAGTCAAATCAATGAAATTCCTTCTAGAGTAGCCACTATAACCATCAAGGGTTATAATTCTATTATTAACAAACATCATGGTCAAGTGACCACCCGATTATCTTCATCCTCCTCACAACCATCAACTCAGTACAATTTCCTCAATCACCCTAGAAAAACCCCAACATAAATATCCATCTTAAAGATACTTAAAATATCCTCTGCGAACAAAGAGATTTTAGAAAAATATTTATAAGAGTCACACATCCCAAATGACATTAACTTTGACCAATTTCAAGCCATGATAGGACACCATTCCTCACAAAACCACCTCATATTCACCAAAAAAATTACCAACTTCTAAAGTATGTCACAATAAAGAACTCCATATCAAAGCTTTTATCCAAAATCATGAAATCAAAGGATTCATCATAGATGGTGGATCAATATTAAATGTATCCATTCCTAAACCACTAAGACAATTGGGATATTCTAAAGGAGTAATAGATTAGCAAAATTAAATTACAATCAAAGAATATGATTATGTAGAATAAGATTTTGGAGGGGTCATTAAATTTCCTATTCAAGTTGGACCTATTTCCATGGGAATTCTATTTCATGTCTTATACCTTGATCTCCCCTATAAAATCCCCCTTTCTCAACCATAGATGCATACCATGAAATATATTTCATCCAAATACTTCCAATGCATAAAATTTCCACACATTAGCATATATTTATGACTATTATTACTAATCCACAACCCTTCTAATACTATAAATTATTGAAATGTGGTTACATTTTTTCCCATCACTACCTAATCAATGATGTTACACCACCAACATCATCCTATATCAATTCATATTCACTTACACCCCCCTCCACCTATCATATTCCCATCACTAAGATCAAGGCTAATATCATTAGTAAGGGATGTGGAGAGTATGAAGTTCAAGATTCATTCTACATAGGGAAAATACCAAAATTTGGTAAATCACATGGTCAACATCAACCTCTTACTTCAACATTCATAGTAACAATGAAATTCGAGCCAAATACATTTAATAATTGGGTATTTTTAGATGATGAAGCTATTAATGGTGATATGACATTGTGGATCTATGCTTGGATGAGGAGGAACAAACACATTCTTTGGCTTACATATATACTAATGGCCTTCATATTTTAAAAACCATGGGATATAAAGGAAAGGCTCTTAGGCTACATGAACAAGGAATTATAGAACCTGTTATTCCAAATAAAATTACTAGTCACTAAGGTTTTGGATACATATCATCTAAAATTACACCCTTAGAAATTGAATTCATCCTTAATAAAGTGACTAAATAGTGTCTTACTATTGGTATCAAGAATTGGGGCACCCATTAATAATCCTTTTAGTATATCATCCAATTATTACAAAACATAAAAATTTGCATGATATCATCCAACACATCCACACTCACTAACCTTCCCCTTGTATATATTGAACTAATTTCTTGGGACCAACAAGGCCCTCCTACCCTTGATACATTTTGAAATGATGAGTTAGTCACCAATATCATGGGACTTTGTAAGAATATATTTGTGGGAGACCCCAATGCTAGATTTGAAAATGAACTTAATGCCTCTACATACTTTAGGGATTAGGAAAATTTTATTTTTCATAAAAATGAAAAAAAAAAATCCCCTAGTGATAACCTCAATTAAGTGCTAGCAAAAAAAGAAAAACTAAAAAAAAAGATGTGTCTTGTAGTGAAAACATCTCTAAGGTGCTAGAGGATGAGGAATTTGACCTCCTCATAATATAAAGGTACCAATAAATGTGTATATTAAGAACAAGATACCATCTTGGGGATATAATAGGATCCCACAAATCAAACACATAGAAATTTCACTTACTCCTAGGGAAAGATAAAATTCAGCATCATTTCTAAAGAAGGCATCCAAAAAAATTGCATAGTCCTATGCAAATATGTCAAGCCTACATCCATCACTTGTACTACACCATTTTTCATTATATTTTGACACCAAAATAATAAAATAATTAAGAATAATGCATCAACAAATCACCATCCTAGTACAATCAAAACTTAAAAATCTTCTAGTTCAATTAGATTTATATGTCCAATTGATTATCCTAACTAGGTACATAACATTGTTTCAATTACTAAGGAAATTTTGGGCATATATATCTATGAAAATTTTAGATATATCAATAAATAATCTCCCAAGATAACTTACCACTCGGGTATGTGTAGGATCATCATGGAAAAAACAGGCCCTTAAGTGGCAAAAAATTCAGAAAAATTAGAGTTAGGCAACTTGACGTAAAAATTTGAATAAGTTATCTATATTATTTTATAAGTATGTAATAATAGAAGTTTTAGAAAATTGAATGTAGTTTCTAAACTACTAGGTTTTTTTTTTTTTTAAATCTATTTGGTGAAAATTTTAAATTTCAATGCAGTAGTACTTAGATTTTAGGGAAAAAATAAGTAGGTGTTTGTCTCACCATCCTAACCACTATAAAATGATAATATTTTTTTATAAGATTTTAGATATAAGTAGAGGACTCATGTCCCGATGTGATGCATTATTTTTTGTATTTTTTTTCCAAGTAAATAATTAATTATGAATTTTTTATAACAACTTTTTTAAAATAGAAAAACTTGTATGTCTAACCAACTTGATCAAAATTTCATGAAATTCATTTTTTTCTTTTTTAATCCTATTTTATGCAAAGAATAGAATGTGATAAATTTTTTGGATTCAAAAAATGTGATACCTTTTGAAAGCTATAGATGTTTTTCAATCAGCCTATCAATCAGGACTTTAGTTGTAATTCAAATAGAAAATAAATAATAATTATTTATTAAATTCAAAGTAAATAATAATTTGTATTGGTGGAAAGCTAAGAGTATCCTTTAAAAAAATAAATTTGTTTCATCAATTTTAGGTTAAAAAAAAGTTGTTAGCCACATACCCTACAAAAACACATCATATCGCCACTTTTTGGCCCATCATGATCCTACACATACCCACTCACCAATATTGACATTATAGTGGTCCTTATAGTGATATATAAAATGATATCTCTCATGGATATATTTTATAGGTATAATTAAATATGAATACCTACATAGGATCAATATACAACTAATTTTATCACTCTTTTTGGCACTTTCTATTACTAGGTCATGATTTTTTTATGTAAGAATGTGGGATCCACCTATCAAAGGGTCATGATAGTCATATCTCATGATATGATACATGAAATTATGGAGGATTATGTGGATGATATCTTAGGTAAGTTCAAGACAAGAGGACACATCCAAGTACTCAAATGCATATTTTGATCAATTAGATGAATATTAGGCGTGTCTAAAATAAAATAAATGTGTTGTTGATGTCAACTTGAGAAATTTTTTGATATTTATTGTTTCATGTAGATGCAATGATTTAGATCTAGAAATCTAACAAAATTCAAAGCTATACTAGAAATTTCTCCAAAAAGAACTCAAAAATAGATATCTAGTCTCCTTGGTAATCTATAAGAAATCAAATGCTTTATTGCACAACTTGAAAAAATATGTTGACCATTCTCCCACATTCTTTGTGACAATGTAATATTTTAGTTGGATAACTCTTGCTAGCATGACTTTTAATAGATTAATGAATATATATCATCACCTCTTGTACTTATACCACCAATTCCAAGAAGCTCATCTTGCTATACATTTTTCCACATCAATAACACTGTAGGATGTTCTAAAACAACATGAAGATATAGGAATTTAAGAAAGTGTCATATATTATATCAATCATACCTTACTAGGTGAAATGAAGAAAAATAGGGTATCCCAAAATGGAAAGGTAAGTCCAAAAGGTGGAAATAGCGCCTATCTTCCTACATTCATTAGGAAATAAGATCTCCACAATGAATTGATTAACAAGCCTTAGGTGAATCAACCCAATGTGAGAATATTCAAGTTTCCTTAAATGCTTGAAGGAAAGGGATAAAGGTCAAACAACACTTTTGAGAGGAAAACTAAAAATAGAAAATCAACTCCAAAATCTAAGCTACCACTTTGATCTAGTAGATTAAGCATAAAACTAAGAGAACCAACAAAGCTTCTAGAAATTCTAGGAAAAGATAACACTATGCAGGTATGTTCAGGGTCATCATGGAAAAAACAGGCCCTTAAGTGGTGAAAATTTTAGAAAAATTAGAGTTAGGAAACTTGATGTAAGAATTTGAATAAGTTATCTATATTATTTCAAAAATATGTAAGAATAGAATTTGTAGCAAATTGAATGTAGTTTCTAAACTATTAGGTTTGCTTTAAAAAAAAATCTATTTGGTGAAAATTTGAAATTTCAATGCATTAGTACTTAAATTTTAGGGAAAAAATAAGAAGTAGGTGGGTATGTGCAAGATCATCATGGAAAAAATAGGCCCTAAGTGGTGAAAAATTTAGAAAAATAAGAGTTAGGAAATTTGATGTAAAAATTTGAATAAGTTATCTATATTATTTCAAAAAATATGTAAGAATATAATCTATTTCAAATTGAATGTAGTTTCTAAACTACTAGGTTTTTTTTTTTTTTAATCTATTTGGTGAAAATTTGAAATTTCAATGCAGTACTTAAATTTTAAGGAAAAAATAAGAAGTAGGTGTCTGTCTGACCACCCTAATCACAATAAAATAGTAACATTTTTTTATAAGATTTTAGATATAAGTAGAGGACTCATGTCCTGATGTGATGCATATTTTTTGTAAATTGTTTCCAAGTAAATAATTAATTATAATTTTTTTATTACAACTTTTAAAAAATACAAAAAATTGTAGGTTTGACCACCTTAACTTGGTCAAAACTTCATGAAATTCATTTTTTTTTAATCCTATACTATCTGAAGCATAGAATGTGACGCATGTTTCGGATTCAAAAAATGTGATACCGTTTGAAAGCTATCTAGATGTTTTTCAATCAGCCTATCAATCAAGACTTTAGTCATAATTCAAATAGAAAATGAATAAAAATTATTTATTAAATTCAAAGTAAAGCATAATTTATATTGGTGGAAATCTGAGAATCTCCTTTAAAAACCCTTTTTGTTTCACTAATTTTGGGTAGAAAAAGTCATCAGCCACATACCCTACACATACCCATTTGATTGCCACTTTTTGGCCCATCATGATCCTGCACATACCTAGGTGTATGTCTGACCATCCTAACCACAATAAAATGATAATATTTTTTTATAAGATTTTAGATATAAGTAGATGACTCATGTCCCAATGTGATGCATATTTGTTTGTGAATTTTTTCCAAGTAAATAACTAATTATGATTTTTTTATTACAACTTTTAAAAGGTATAAAAACTAGTATGTTTGACCACCTTAACTTGGTCAAAACTTCATGAAACTCATTTTTTTTAATCCTATAGTATGTGAAGCATAGAATGTGACGCATGTTTTAGATTCAAAAAATGTGATACCATTTCAAAGGTATAGATATTTTTCAATCAGCCTATCAATCAGGACTTTAGTCATAATTCAAATAGAAAATGAAGAATAATTATTTATTAAATTCAAAGTAAAGTATAATTTATATTGGTGGAAAGCTAAGAATCTCCTTTAAAAACCTTTTTCATTTCATCAATATTGGGTAAAAAAAAGTCTCTAGCCACATACCCTACATATACCCATCATATCGCCACTTTTTGGCCCATCATGATCCTACACATACCCATGCACCTATCATAAAATGTTGTTTCTGCAAGCCCGATGAATGGGTCCAATTCTCTTTTTTGAAAAAGTATGGAACTAAGATCTGAGATTGAAGCATGCACTTCTTTCCTATAACTTTAAACCTTCGATACCTGATTTGAACCTATGATAAATCTGTAAAAAAAAAAAAAATGTTTTGTGATGGATGGGGGTTTTCCCTTTCAAACCCCAATTTTGGTAATTAAATCTTGATGAAAGGAATAGATCTGAAACATGAAAGTTTGTGTAAGCCCTAATATTAAGTGTGTCTAAGATTACAAGAGCTTGAATGTAAATAAACCCTACTCAAATATGTTAGAATAGGATCCCTAAATGAAACAATGAATAATGACAAAGACCTACTTTGGGAGATCAAATCACTCCAACATATCACAAATCTGAATATTCCTTTCTTTGGGAAGAAAGTAGAATGATAATAGAAGATGGAACCACTTAGGAAACAAGTCATTAGTCTTGGTTCAATTGCTTGGTGCATCTCCCTAAACCTACAATCCATCATGATCCTCCATAGACATATATCATCAATCTTTGACAATGCTTCATCTTATTGGCAAAATGAGCTTCAAGACATGCAAAAACAAATAGAATGTTGCTCCAAGACTTCAAATTTGGATGCTTTGGTGACTTCTCCTTTCTTTTGAATGTAAGACCTTGTGATCTCATGTGAATATCTTGCTTGTCTTGTGAAAATGATTGAAAGACTTAGCTTTATAGGATTCCTTTCTAATTTCCAATTTCTTAGATCTTGAAAGCCAACACTTAGAATTTATATTTAGGACCTTAAAATGTCACCAATTTTTTTTAAAAAATTGAGTATGTGAACTTAATGGGGTCCCATTCACCCATGGGAAAATGTGTCCTAACCTAAAAGCTCAGGGCCTAATTTATCTTGGGGCATTAAGTTGATTGATAAAATTTATTCAATGTGGGTTATATTATTAAGAAATAAATAAAATAGGCCTTGGTATGCATAATAAAGGGTACTAGGGGCCCATTAATGAGGTTTAAAAATGCATAAATGCAGGGTCACTAAAATAGGTCCATACTATGTGTAAAATTATACTTTCACTTAGAAAGGAGTACAATTTTCTACACTACATTTAGCCCCCACTTTAGCAGACATATGACACCGCATGCATATGAAAGCTAAAGGAATTTGAATAAAAAAGATACTCATATGGAATTATTCACAAGTAGAGTGAATGAAGCCCCCAATGTATCCATCTGCAAAAACATAATGTTAGAAACTACATCATGCAACACCATTTTAGTATTCATTCAAAAATCCTCTTATCAAACTTCTATAGAGAATTTCATTTGAGGGTATATGTATGCCCCCTAGATTTCTCTTGCTTTATGTAGGTGGAATCAAGGTAGCCATGAAACACAATCGAATTACTTATTTTTGATTATGTGAAATCTTATAATAGTGTATTGTATTTACAACACCACATATTGATAGGTATTATATTAGATCAAGGATGAAATTGCAAATCCAACACAACAAATAGCATAAAAAATGGAGTTCACTAGCCTCTAATTTTTTGATTTGAATAAAATGTACCAATAATAAAATATACCTTTCTTTAATAGAATATATTATATATGAATGAAAATGACACTTTTATCTATCATTTTGATATTTACCTTGGTTTAGAGTGATTGAAGATTCCTAGTAGATGATCATGCAAGCCTCTCAGACTAGACATTCTACATGACAAGGTGGCATGGGGTGAGATACAACGCATGATAATTGGATTCTATTGTACTTTTTATTCACATTCATGTATTTATATGTTTTTTCACATTTCTATAAGTTTTTTAGGACCCTTGCAAAAAAGAGTTGCAAAGCATCTTCCTTTGTTGCAAAGTGTCCCTCTTGGTTGCAAAGTTTCCACCTTAGTTTCAAAGTGTTGAAAAATGGCTAATGTGTCTAGGACCCCCTCCCTCCCTTATCCAAAAATGGCTCATATGTCCAAGTTGGTCACAAAGTGTCCTAGAGTAACTTTATTGAAAATTTAATTATTTAATGTATAGATTTAAGAACTTTAGTGATAATGTATTTTTCTTTTTAATCTTTAGATTCCTTCCCATGCCCGAGAGTGTCCAGGAGGTAGAAAATTTTGTTTCCTTCGAGAAAAAATTTTCCAACTATTAGAGGATGAGATTATTATCTTATAAGATACATGATTTTTTTTAAGTATACCTCATGCCACCTATGAGGTATCATGATGCTATGTTGATAGCCCTTGTAGAGAGGTGGGACGCAAATACATGCACATGTTACCTTCCTACAAGGGAGATGACCATTATGCTAGAGGACATTCATCGCATCCTACAATTACCTATTCGAGGTGATATTGTCTATTCGATAGATGAGTGAATACTTGAGGAGATGAGATATGATATTAAGTACTTTCTAGGTCATCCCATTTGAGAGGTGAGCATCAAACTCCATGTCAAGCTCAGATGGTTTCTATATGCATGGTCACCACTATTGAGGAACGTTATGATAGTCACTACAACATTAGCACTAGTTCTTGATGGCTGAGGCACACTTAGACAAAGGATTAGTTCACATCATCTGAGATATGGAAGCATATCAGACTATTTATGAATATGGTCATGGTACATGTTGGCACATCTATACTATGATCTCAGGTGCTTCATGTACCAAGAGCTAGATAGCATATTAGTACATTGTAAAATCTTGCAGGTATGGTGCTTCAAGCACATCACATATACTAGGCCTATAGGATATCCAACCATAGAGCACATGGCCTATCCATGAGCCTATAGCTATTCTTTGATATTCTCTTAGTAGGATGGAGATATGTTATACTAGTGGATCAACTTTAACCACTTGTATGAGGATGACATATTATGGAGACCATATCTCACGATACCCTAGTGGGGAGATGAGAGACATCAAATGGTTAGGATGTAGTAGGATTGATTTATACTAGGGTGACATGATTACATAGTGAGACTCTTTTACTATGATCGTGTCATGGGACAATTTGGATAAATTCAGGTTATGTTGAGGCCATAACCTAAGTATCTATGATCAACATGGAGTGCCATAAGTCCTAGAGATATTCATCACCTCACTATTGATGATGTTTACTATAGTGCTTTAGAGGAAGAGGACCATGACATTCCCCTAGTCTCTAATGTTGATGACATAGGAACCATAATGGCCTACGAGCAGTGGTGGATTGAAGCATGACATACTCATGTCATTCCTAGGCATCATCCTCTGGGACACATAAGACCTCTCGTAGGTTGCAGAGATGATAGGGACAATGAGGAGATTGACAAGGATACAAATGATAAGGGCATAGTACCAGAAATATTCCTTGAGGAGGAGGAGGAGGATGTCCAACCAATGAGTTATGATCATGATGAGACAAATGAGGCCCCAATTGGCCCTAAGAGGAGGGATCCACCTCCTACCTAATTCACTATAGCATAGTCAGTGGTTGCAATAGAAATCACCATTCATGAGAATGGGGAGGCTATTGGTAGCATACCATCCACACTTCCTACACAAGAGGGGTACATTGTTACATAGCTATATCTTGACTTGCAGGCTAGAGTCTCAGGTGATGATGTGTTATTTATACTTTTATTACACTTTTACACTTATGTATGTGTTCACAAATTTTTTTTCCCTTTCACCTTTTCCTTGCTTAATTTGGGAATAATTAATTACAATTTGGACTGTACATTTCCTTAATATAGTGTTGTGATGATTTTTAAACATCCACATTATATTCTAGGCCCTTCAAAGTTAAATAAACTTAACTTTTCCCTAATTTAGTGTTGTAAAGTGTATTTATTGACACCTTCAAATTAAATTTAGGAGGCTTGTAAACTAAATAGACCTAATCTAGTGTTGTAAATTTTTTTACACATTCACATGGGAGTTAGGGCCCTTCTAACCTAAATAGACCAATTTTTTCCTTAATTTAATCATGTAAAGTGCATTTATTTACACTTTCACATTGGATTTTGGGCCCTATTGAATTTATGACCTTTATATCATCATTAATAGGATCCTATGACCCCATATTGTGCATCCCAATGGATATTTCAATAAAAAACTTGATAATATGAACATATAAACTTAATTTGTACACTCCTTAACACTTTAGCTAGCAAAATAGCCCCTGTGGGACCCATTCACCACTTTGGGAAAATAAGTCCCATCTAGGTGGGACTCATTCACCCAGCTTGGTGAATGAGTCCCATCCAGGTGGGACTCATTCACCCATCTTGGCAAATGCGTCCCATCCAGGTGGGACTCATTCACCCATCTTGGCGAATGAATCCCATTTGGCCCATTTTCAAGGTTTGAGTAGGAAAAACTAGGTTTTAAGTTCAAATTTCTTCTATGTCATCCTTTGGGATCAAATAAATGGTCATTTGAGTGAATTTATTATACAAAAAGTCTTTTAAATCATTATTTCATATCAAGCATTCATGATATCAAGTCAAGCATTCAAGAGAACTAAGCATTCCAAGACTTCACAAGACCATATAGAGAGCGCTCAAGATCATTTCTAAAGCATTCAAAGGAAGAATTCTCCATCAATTTTTGTATACATTCAAGATCCATCATCATGTCAAGCACATCAAGCATCAAGCATGTTATTGAGCTAGTGTTGTGATGTACCATTGAGGATCCAAGATCAAGATCTACATCCTTCATGGCCATTTCATGTTAAGTTGCATATTTACAAGACATTATCTATAAGGCATCATTTAAGGTATTAATGTCCATGATTCATGTTATTTGGTTCATGTTTCATGCCTCCATTTCATTGTCTCATAATTTGGTTTAATTACCTACAAGGAGTTGGACCAAGGCAAACCCATATTCCCTAACAATCAACACTTCTTCTCCCTCTCTCACCCTCTTTGTGTAATTGTAGATCTAGGTGCTTTGAAGACTTGAAGGATCATTAAATATTAGGTTACAAGATTTTTGGATTTGTCTCCCCATTTGCAAGGTCATAATCTTCACTAAAAGGTCATCTACAACTCCAAAATCAGAGTTTCAAATTTCAAAACCTGGAAAAGCAGATTGAAGAGAATGAGAAGACAAGATTCAGACATTGAAGTTCCAAAAAATCCAAACTAGACTCATTCATCACAAGTGGCGAATGATTCCCACTTTAGGTGTTTTTCAAAAATTCTTGCAAATTTGAATACCCTTTTGTCTAAGACCTGCTTCTGTGCAAAAATCCAAAACTGGGACTGATTTAGGTGCCCAGAATGGTGAATGAGTCCCACTAGGTCAAAAAGTAAAAATTTCCAGCATTTCAGGACTCCTTCAAGTCATCCTCAAGTTTCTAGGTACACACATTTCATCTTACAATCTTTTATTATATTTTATATACATTTATAAGTCATTTAATTCAAGTTTGCATCGTATTAGGGTTTTACATTTCATTTTGCATGTCATTTTCTTTTCCAAGTTTAAACTTGGTGGTGAATCCCTCTTGTAATATGAAATCATACCCTAGGATACCCTTCTAGCACATCTCTTGCCTCTATTCCACTCTTGGGGTGAGATCTCTAGGGTTATCCTTGAGTGGAATATCTTGAAAGTGGGTGTGCTCTATGTCTTAAACCATACAATATCACTTAATAACCCCATTTTTAGAGGTTCTATTTTGGTGAACTCGCATTTAGAATACCTTCTTTACTTATTTAGAGTCCATCATCATCCTAGATCTAGTTTGCATTGACTTTGCATTCAAGTTTGCATTATTTAATTGCCATCTAGGGTTTCTAAATTTTTGCATCTCAAATCATCTCAAATCATCTAAAAACTACATTTGCATTTAGTTTACATATCATACAAACCAAAAAACATAAAAATCACTTAAAATTCCCTAAAAATATTGAAAAAAATCCCTACTAGGACTCATTCACCACCTTAGATGAATCAGTCCCAATGGACCCCTAAAACTACCTTTTACAACATTAAAAACCTTATTTTTTACACTTTTTCTTACTTCCATTGGTTATTAGTTTTAGTGGGTTGACTTTTTGTTACATGCATTTCACTAAATCTAGCTTAAATTGGTCCATTTCATGCATTGTTCAATTCAAAATTTGTAGTTAAAAGATTTCACTTTTAGATTATTTCATAGTGTAATCAACAAATTACCTTGTTTCAAATCTAAAAATTTCATTTAAAGGGTATGTGCAGGATCATTATAAGCCAAAAATTGGCGATATGTAAGTGATATGATGGCCCATGTGGCTAATGGATTTTTTTTACCCAAAATTGATGAAATGAAAAGGTTTTTTAATGGAGATTCTCATATTTCCACCAATATAAATTATGCTTTACTTTGAATTTAGTAAATAATTATTATTCATTTTCTATTTGAATTACGACTTAAGTCCTAATTGATATTTTGATTGAAAAAAATATGTAGCTTTCAAATGGTATCAATTTTTTTGAATTTGAAACATGTGTCACATTCTATGCTTCGCATACTATAGGATTAAAAAAATAAATGAATTTCATGAAGTTTTGACCAAGTTAAGGTGGTCAGACATATGAGTTTTTATATTTTTAAAAAAATTTAATAAAAAATTATAATTAATTATCTACTTGGAAAAAAATACAAAAAATATGCATCACATCGAGACATGAGTTCTCTACTTATATCTAAAATCTTATAAAAAAATATTATCATTTTATTGTGGTTATTGTGGTCAGACAGACAACTACTTATGTTTTCCCTGAAATTTAAGTACTTCTGTATTGAAATTTCCCTTGTCCTATCAGTTAAACTTCCTATGTACAAAGAACATTACTAAATATGAATTGTTTCTCATTGTATTGCGTGTTGCTTTAATCATGGGCACAAAAGACATTAAGATCTTTGGTGATTCAGAATTAGTAATCAAGCAAATAAATGGGACATATCAAGCAAAGAATGACAAATTATCGAAATACAAGGATCTCACAATGAATTTATTAGAGAATTTTAAATCATTTACCATTGATAACATCCCATGAAAGGATAATTGACATGCAGATGCAATGGAAAGTGTAACTTCTCTTATATCGCCTCAAGATCCTTCAAATGATTTCACATTCATTGTTCACCCCATCATGAAACTGTCGATCGATGGTAAATCAGAAGAAGTATTAACAACAACCAAGAAGACTCGAATGAATGGTATGATACAATATTTAAATATTTGAAAGATGGTACCTTTCCTGAGCCAACAAAAAAGAACATTTGAACTCGCTTGTACAAAATTGCAACCAAGTACATCATCCTTGGCGGCGTATTAAATAGGAGATCTTTTAATGGCATTTTACTTCAATGTCTTAAAGAATCTGAAATCTCCATAGCACTTGACGAGTCTCATGTGGGTGCCTATGGAGGTCATTTCAGAAGAATAGCATTAGTGCAAAAAATTATTCCCATGGAATTCTACTAGACACATATGGAAAAATATTGCTTTGAGTATGTTAAGAGATGTCACAAATGTTAGGAACATAGTAATTTGATTCAGGCTCCTACTTTTGAGCTTTGGGCCCAAATTCCTATTTGGCTATTCTCAATATGGGGACTAGACCTAAATGGAAAAATCTCACCACCTTCATCTACTAGACATATGTTTATAATCATTGCCATGGATTATTTTTACAAAATGGGTAGAAGCTATTCCTCTTCAATCCACAACCATCAATGTAATATATCATTTCATATTGGAACACATTATTGCTCGCTTTGTACTTCCTTCCATGTTAGTTTCAAACAATGGGATACCATTTAAGAACAATGACATGAAGAAATTCCTCGACTCATTGAATATACAACATCATTTTTCAATACCTTACTACCCACAATCCAATGGACAAGTTGAATCAACTAATAAAACTATTGAACAAATCCTAAGGAAAATAGTAAACATAATAAGGATTGGCACACACAACTGACGTATTCATTATGGGCTTACTATACTAGCATGAGAATATCCATTGGAACAACACCCTATAACCTTGTCTATGGTATTGATGTGATTATTCCCTTGGAGTTAAAAATCCCCATGTTAAGGATTTTTCTTCAAGGACTTGTTAATGATAGCAATTATAAAAAACAATAATTACACCAACTTGAGATGCTTGATGAACAATGAATTAACGCTCTTGAGAACCTCCAAGCTTATGCTAAACAATTACAACATAGTTATCATGATCATGTCATCCCTCATGTATTTAGTAAAGGTGACTTAGTATTGTATGAAAATCAACAAAACGTTAATGCCAACTTGACTCAAAAAGGAAATTCAGTCCTAATTAGTTAGGACCTTCCATAATTAATGAAAGTTATGGGTCTAGTCTATACGTGTTAATATAAATGGATGGCACACCACTCAAAGACCCTATCAATACCCTGCATCTACACTAGTATTATGTCTAATAATTTTGAATAGTATGAATGATAAAGCAATGATGTTAGAGTTAGTGGATAATACTTCATGTGCTCTCACATTGCTTCATTCTTGACAAACAGTTATTTGTGTGTCCCAAGCACTAAAGTGATTATTTAATTTATTGTTAAGTAATTACTTTAGGTTTCATGCTATTCAAGTTCATCTTGTGTGTTATGTTAGATTAGATCGGTATATGGATTTAATATTCTTTAATTAGATCATAGGTGTATTTAATTTAGCATAACATACTTAATCACAATGTTGTAGCTAAGAGAAACTAGAATAAGTTTTTATTAGATCACATAAAGAATATTAAATCATGGAGGCATTCATTAAATAATCTTACAAAGGTTATTTAATTAATCACATTTCCATTTAACATTCAACACATAAACACAACTAATAAAACATAAAATGCTCATATATATATCAATTTTTTGTGTACATGACATCAATATATACAATGTCACTAAGGCATTTTATTTCCAAATCCCTTGGGACATAGTGCTCCCATGTGTCAGGTAGCAGTCTTTTGAGAGACGGTGGTGTGTGATCATGATCGCAATTTTCTGAATGTACTAAGAGAAAACTGTAATCCATGTGTTTATCCAAGGGCCTCTCGATGCTCTCCTACTATTTTATCTCTCTCTACCTATAGTCTAGCTACCTATGATTATAGTAGCTCAACCTTTGTTGAGGTCTGAGGTGATTGAGCCTCTGGGGCAAGAATGGCTTGGTGGGCATGCCTCCTCAAACTCTCATATGCTACCCACAGTTTGACATATGGCTTGAACAATGCTGGCTCTTGATCCACTATGGGTGGGGGAATATAGTTTGAGTTTGTGGCCTCCTTTTCAACTGATAAGGGAACTATATTTGTAGCAACCAGATGGTAGAGATCATGAAGATCTCTTGTAGACCCTATAAGATAGAAACCATAAGAATAATCAATGCACATCATGTCATATATATATAATAAAGCATAAAACATAAGCATAAATCATGAAGCATAATAGTAAATAAAATAGCATCACCTATCTCTATGGTAGGTTGTGTGAAATCAACCTCATCATTTGCAGGGGGCATGGAGGATGTGCTAGCCTCTCCATGACTATGGGTACTAGTGCCTACTAGAGCTATTGCTCATGATCGAGTCATACAAATGGGAGAGGGATCTCCCCACTTATGATCCGTTGGATCCTTATCTATTACCTCATCACTATCACTCATGGATGGCTCCTCCTCCTCGTCATCCTCATCATTTCCTCCTTCCTGGCCATCATAGTCAAGATTTGCATCCTCATCATACTCCTCATCTATGACATTTGTAAATATGTTTGCAACACTATAGCATGTCTCCTCGGCCCTATCCTCTACCTCATCTCCCTGATCTAGGAGTGGTTCCACTTCACCTATCAACTCATCCACTAAAAATATGGGGGACTACTGTGATAGTATCTACCACTCTTCATATTCGTCTATGGTACCAACATCATCAACATAAAAAATTGGAGGCATATCATGATTAGAGTACTTAGAGTCATTGTAGACAACATCCTCGAAAGTGAATTTTCTACCATCACCAAGTATTCAGGCACTCCGAATTGACCTCCTAGAAAAGGGTTGTGCCTTGGGTGCTATTAGAATCTAACCAAATTGTCACATGATGCAATCATAATAGAAAGTTTGCACTACATAGTCATGCCTGCCAATCAAGAACTGATCTAATTGTAGTCTCCTCATCTATTGAGTGTGATCTAGCCACTGAAGCATAAGCTAATAAGGTCTCCAAAGGATCTCATCCTCCTCTAGTTAGTCAAATCAAACTCTCCAAAAGTGCAAATCACTATATTGCCAAAACTGTCATAGAGGATAGCTGAAGGCCCGAGGATACCCTAAGGCTATCAGACATGAGAAATCAGTAGGTCTAGTAAAAGTAATATGCTCAAGGCACCAAACCTGTAGAAGCATACATTGTACCATATTGTCCACCTCTTGAAAGACAAATCATCCAAGATCATAGTACAAGTGTGCTAGGATATTGTGCCCCCAGGCATATAATTTATTGTGCTTTGCCATCCCTCATATCAAGTGTAGTAGTCCTCCCTCCTAGTGCACTCCCTAGTCATTAGGTATGAGTACTAGTGCTACTGTTAGTATCATAATCCATCTAACCAAAGGGGCCAATGAATATAATAGCATCACAAGATCTATCTATGGCCTCACCCTCTCATCATGCATTGGTCCACAAAGGCAATACTACATGTCATCTTTCATCTCATGGAACGATTGCTCCACATGGAAATGTACTCACTCACCCCCGATTGGAAGTTAGAGTATGTGACGTACATCCTCCAACATGATAGACATCTCTTCGATGAGTAGATGAAATGTACATTTGTTTGCATCCCAATTCTCTACAAGTTCCATCAATATCAGATCAAGGTACCTCATAGTGGGCATGAGGTACTCCCATTATAGTCCGATAGTTTGCAAAATCTTTGTATCCTCCACTGAAAGAGTGGGGGCTAGATCTCAAAGAAGGATAGTCTTTTAGCCACCCATATGTTGCCTCAAATGGGTTGGAACCTAAAAAAAAGAAAAAATATGTCCTATAAGTAATCTAAACTCTTAAATCTCTACATCAAAAATCATAAAAGTGTACTAAAGTTGTTCTAGTGTACTTCCCTAGAGGTCCTAGACACTTTAGACCCCTTTTACTATTGTTGTGAATAAGTTTTATACCTAGTTTATTCCTTTACTAGGTACTTAGGGGACTTAATTCGCATGTTGAGTTTCCTTAGGATTTACTTGTCTTATGTAGACTTTACACTTTCCTAGGTAGTTATGAGTTAGTTGTCTCATGTGATAGGATTAAGAGACTTGTCATGATCTTGTCTTATCCTATCTCTCATCCTTTCCTTTATAATAAATATATATCTAGCATATTTGGCATTGCATTATAGTATTGCATCTTGTATATTCATATCATATTGATCTTGATCATATTGTATCATATTGCAATCCTTGTTTGGTGGAATGGCACCTTACATTGTTGCTTCTATCTCTTGTGGAGGTTATTTGGTGTTGCAGATTGAATATCTTGGATTGATCACTTGAACATGGGGTTATGTGCAAGATCATCATGGAAAAAATAGGCCCTTAAGTGGTGAAAATTCAAAAAATTCAGAGTTAGACAACTTGACATAAAAAATTGAATAATTTATTTATATTATTTCAAAAATATGTAAGAATAGAATCTGTAGAAAATTGAATGTAGTTTCTAAACTACTAGGTTTATTTATAAAAAAAAAATCTATTTGGTGAAAATTTGAAATTTCAATGCAGTAGCACTTAAATTTCAAGGAAAAAATAAGTAGACGTCTATTTGACCACTCTAATCACAATAAAATGATAATATCTTTTATAATATTTTAGATATAAGTAAAGGAATCATCCGATGTGATTCATATTTTTGTAATTTTGTTCCAAGTAAATAATTAATTATGATTTTTTTATTAAAACTTTTAAAAAATATAAAAACTTGTATGTTTGACCACCTTAACTTGGTCAAAACTTCATGAAATTCAAAAAAAAAAAAATCCTATAGTATGCGAAGCATAGAATGTGATGCATGTTTTGGATTCAAAACATATTATACCATTTGGAAGTTATAGATGTTTTTCAATCAGCCTATCAATCAGGACTTTAGTCATAATTCAAATAGAAAATGAATAATAACTATTTATTAAATTCAAAGTAAAGAATAATTTATATTGGTGGAAAGCTGAGAGTCTCCTTTAAAAACCCATTCCATTTCATCAATTTTGGGTAAAAAAAAGTCATCAAGCACATAGTCTACACATACCCATCATATCACCACTTTTTGGCCCCTCATGATCTTGCACATACCCATGGTATCACAACTTTGAATTTAGCAAGCCCCTTCCTTTTTCACTAGAAATTTTCCACCATCAAGTTCTATTGTGATTTGAGTTTGAAGCTCAGATCTAAGAGGTAGCTGATATTTTGGAGTGATTTTGACCTAGATTAGCATTACCATTGCATTCAAGAGGCTGCACAGATGAATTTTGACTATAAATTCATCTATTTTCAATAAAGTCAGTTGCTAAGGAAAAAAAAAAATTCCTGAGCAGACCGAACAACCTTCTGAGCAGTACAGTCATCATTATTCTATTTTTCGCATAAAAATATTTTGTAAAATATTTTCTATGATTTATCTAAATATTTGGGGAAAATATTTGTTAAAAAATTCTGTAGGCATATTCTATTTATCACTAGCATTTTTTATTTAGATTGGCATACATATTTTTTATGGACCGTTTAAATCTAAACCCCATAGAAAAATATTCTAGTTTTGGCAGACATTTATTTCTCAATAGGTAATTTTGTGTTCATTTTGTGGTTGGTGCATGTACCTTCTATCGGCCCATAGACTGATCAATCCCTCTATAGTGGACTTTTCCTTGCTCATTCCAAGAGTGTTGTACCTACAACATTGTCACCCATCGGCTTGTTTAATTATCTACAGTGCTCGTGCATTTGAGGGCCTTTGCTTTCACCAACCAAATCATTTTGTAGGGTTAAGGATTGCTTTTACCCCATTGGTCACAATCTTCTATTGGGCTCCTTTTTCCATCGACTGATAGAATATTTTATTTATTAGCTTGGTCAAATCACCTTGTCAAACTAGTACCACACATTCATTTTCATTAGAAAGGAGGTTTTCTTAACAACTTGGTAGTCAATATCAATAGATTCGACATGTATTTGGGAATATTCCCTACCATCGGCTTTCATCGCTAGTGGTAAAGGTTCATTGATCGACATTCATTTATTATTTGATTGTTGGCAACCACTTTATAGCTCGAGCCCCCCCCAACCACTATGCATTATTGGTGTCCTTCACCTATCAGATCCGAGTATATTTTCTTGGCCAACCTATTCACTACTACTAGTACTTCCTTCACCAATGGTGTTGCTTCACTCTCATCAACATTTTATGCATCTGGTTTCTTTGTGAACCACTGGCCTACTTCTATTTTCCCATTGAAATCTTCTTGGCATTTTGTAGGATACTCATTAGTGATCTAGTCGACTTTGTATAAGGGTTTACATTGGCATTTTTTTCTCTATATTGACCAGCCCTTTTTTTTTAGGTTGAGCTTGCCTGCCTCCAACCACAATCTTCCTTTAGCCATTTCATTTATATCAGCCTATGGTACAAAGATTACTTTTTAATCACAATTTTTATACATATAAACTTTTTTTAAAATTTGTGATTTAAAAGTTCTTTTGGCTAACTATTCTTACCAGTTAAATCACATTATACCAGCCATGCATTTTTATCTAAGTGGCTAGGACTTAAGCTAACATCTATTGGTGAATGTGGGGGTGGCCCTCAGGTAGAGTGACCACCGGGGTACCACCCCCACTCCGCCTATCCACCACCCATGATTTCAGTGGTGAATGTAGAACTTTTATTAAAACCATATCTACTGTAGGGGGTTATATGGGCAACCGGGGGCCCATTTTTTGACCCTACTTAGTATTGAATTTTTTCATTTTTGCATAAATTTTGATCCAAATGGAAAAATTCTACAAACAAAATATCATCAAAAAGGTTTCGATGTGTATTTTTTAGTGGTAGAGGTGTTTCTTAGATTATTATTTTTTGGTTGCATTTATTGGTCATTGAATCTAGATGTCCATTTTTCACTTTTGAGCTTACATCTTTTGCACTGTTCCTCCATTTTTCATGATTCTTGTGGCATTGGAAAGGTCTCTTTCAGCTCTTCAAAGTTACTCGTGCAATTTTTCCAGATTTGGTCCCTAGTATAATTAACTCATATTTTTGTGTTTTAACACTTTGGTTAATTACTTGGATATTTTGGCACCTAGAATCTTTTTGTTTTCATGGGATAGCTTCATTTGGGATATTTATATGTTTTTCTTGTATTTTTTCCTTTGTGGGAATTCTGAGCATCATTTGTATGCAATTTATTATATATAAATGAACTAAGATAAAGGGCCACACTATTACACATGTATTCTGGGGATTTTCCATATTTTGTACTGGCACTGTATTATAAAGTGCCATGGGGGTTTGTGTAGTGCCTCATTATTTTCCATCACACCTTTTTCAAGTGAGTGTTCCTCCAAGAAAATAGTGAATCTATGTTATTCTTGCCTCATGTATGTGTGCTTTTCCTTACACACCCTTTTTCAATTGTAGGTATATTATTGTGGACTTTCAAATGTTTTTTCTTCTCCTTCATGCACTACATGGTGAAACATAGAGTTTCAATGGATTTTTCCGACCTCTCCCATGTCTGCATTATGTGGGGCATTATATTGTTTGTGCTAATGCTTCCTTGGTTTTACTTTAGAGTGAACTATGTATCTAGTATTTGTTTCTATGTACTAGGCGGATGCACTAGCTGGTTACCCATGCATTTTGGTGAGATGGAGCATTTACCATATAGACACTCTTGCATTCTTGTTTTGTGGAGGCAACCTTCCATCCTCAACTGATTAGTGTTCTTTAGACTATTGGCACCTATATTTTCAACTTATATTGGTTGATTAATGTCATTGGGATCACTTGTACAGATACAAGTGCCATATGTATTTTTCATTAATAGATGTCATTACCCTTTTTTACCATCTAATCATTGTTCAAGTAGCATTGTTGCAAGCACTCATGAATATTCTTGTCTTCTTGACCCTAACCATCTTATTTTTAGAGGACATTCTTTAGTTACAACACTATAGCAGTCATCTTTAAATAGTTGTTTGTATCTTCTTCATGCTTCAATGATGTTCTTCATGTTCCTATTCTAGGGACATTGTTCTTACATTTCTCTCTTTTGGAGAGGAGTTTTTTCCCATAGGGTTTTTCTCTTTTCTACACTTGTGGGAGATTTTTTGTACATAAGTACCTTATCAGGCCCTTTTTTCGAGACCCGTATTTTGCATTAGTTTTTTCCTCCCTAATTTGTACTTACAGGGGGGGAGGGCGTTGGTGTGAATAAGTCTTGTGCCTAGTTTATTCCTTTACTAGGGAATTAGGGGACTTAATGCACATGTTAAGTTTACTTAGGATATTAGTTGTATTATCTAAACTTTACACTTTCCTAGGTAGTTATGAGTTAGTTGTCTCATGTGATAGGATTAAGACACTTGTCATGATCTTATCCTATCATGTCTCTCATCCTCTCGTTTATAAGAAAGACATCTCTAGCATATTCGACATTGCATTGTAGTATTGCATCTTGTATATTGATATCATATTGATCATCTTCATCATATTGTATCATATTATAATCCTATTTTAGTGGAATAACATCTTCAAATTTTTTTCTCTCTATCTCTTGTGGAGGTTATTTGGTGTTGAGGATTGAAGATCTTGGGTTGATCACTTCAACATTTAGAACACTTCATGAAGAAACAAGACACTTTGCAAAAAAGTGGGAAACTTCCCAAACAAAAGGGATACTTTGCAAAAAGTGGGACACTTTTTGAAAAAAGGGAACACTTTGCAAAAAGTGGGACACTTTTTGAAAAAAGGGGACACTTTGAAAACTTTTTTCCAAGGCCCTAAATTAACCTAAAAATATGTAAAAATCATAAAATAAATGTGTAAGGACAAAGCTAAAGTAGAAAAATCAACTAACCTCATGATGGTGCTTGGCATGTGCAACTTGGTCTTGTAGCACATCCAGTCTCACAAACCTATAATCTCATCTGTTAGGTATCTTTCACTACTCTTCAATCACTTTCAATCTATAAAAGGGTAAATGAAAAAATGTGGTGTAGGAGCACCAATGTGAAATTTTGGTTTTAGTTGTCAAGGGAGTCTAGGTCTAAATAATGTGTCATTTTCATGATATAATAAGGTCAAAGTGACCAAAAACATGATGTAAATGGTATCACTAGGAGTTCTTAGGTTTTTCTATCAATTTTGATGGAAGTTGGTAGTTGAACATTTAGGCCTTTTGAAATTTTGTTGTGGCTTTCTGTGATTATAAAAATATGTTTAAAAGGCCTCAAAATCATTCGAGGCAGTTTCGCATGAGAATTTTTTGGTGAAATAATATAATATTACTCTATTTATGGTGTTTTCTTTGCATATTCTTGTGTTTTCAAGATTTGTATGATCTCTTACAACCTATAATTGATGTAAGACTTGTAAAATGTTAGAGGAATGAAGAATATTTCTTTTAAATCTATGTGTGTGTCGAATGTAGAGAGTATTCTAATGTCAACAAAAACCTTAATGAGACAGTTTACATTGAAAGTTTGAAGCAAGTAAAACCACTTTATTCGTAATACAATCAAATATTTCAAATATGTATCATTGTCCTCTATTTCTAGGGATTTATTAAACCGTTTGGCCCTCAGATTTCTATGGGCACAAAGGTTGTTAAAATGACTACCTAGAAAATGAGATTTGATGCTTAATATGCAAGTTAAGATGATTTCTATGTGCAAATGTGTGCTGGAATGATTAGTGGTATGCCTCTAATTGAAACGAGATGATGGAATTGATAATGAATATGATGATAAACAAAGGATGATGTTGATAATAAATCAACAGGTGGAGATGAGTGAGATGATATGAAACTAAAATGAACTATTCATGCTTATGCATATGCTCAAATATAAACATAAAACAAACTAACCTAAAATGTAACTATGAAGAAATTTAATTAATCTAAGATGAGAGTGCAAAGTAACACATGATATGAAAACTAAGTATAAGACTCCATGAAAGCTGTAATTCCTAAGATAAACCTGCATAGTAACTTTACTCAAATTGTGGATGATAAACGCTAAGGCAAGAGGGTGTATTTATAGGGTTTCTCAAGAATTTTGCGAGGTGGCACCTATCAAAGGTCTAGATTCGAAGGAGAAATAATAGATGGTGGAGATTAAAGGAATCAAGATGTTGTCCCCTTGACCAAAGACAACATGCCATGTGTGTGAAGAGAATCCTTTGACCAATTGGAAACATGCCAAATGTATGGAATTCCCAAGTGTGTGAAACAAAGACCCATGTGCTCCAAATTTGTTGGAAGTGTGGGGGAATAAAGCCATGTGATTTTTCTCATTGGTGGAAGTGTGTGAGGATAATTCTAATCAATAATTAGGCTTATTTATTTTCATGTGAACTCTATGAGGTGGCACATAAAAAGTTGTAGAAATGTGCTCTAATTCTTAATCAGGATTAAGGAAGGTTAATTAAATAAGCACGTTTAGGGTATTTTGTTTATTTAATTATTTAGAAGAATGTGATTTGGAGAATAAAAGGAAGAGTGAACAATATAAATAAAGTAAGACATTATTTATATGTAGTTGAAGCATTAATCAAGTAGTTTGTATTTAATTAATTGAATATGATGACCATTATTGGGTGTATACATTTTTCCCCTCTTTGAAGTAATGTGTTTACACATTGCTTCAAAGAAAATTTTGATGTCAATGCTCAAAACATATTTTGATTGCCTAGACAGTGTAAGATTTCAATGCCCTAGACCATGCCCCAAAATTTTGAATTTTACATATTGACAGATATATGCCCCCTCGAGAGATAAATCAATGAATGTGGGGATGTTAAAATGAAATGTCAGAATGAGGTGATTGTGTTGTGATGATTATGATGATGATCCAATGTTGATTTAGTGAGATTTTTATATCAAATATGATTTATGTCTAGAAAGGTCATTGCAAGCTCTTGCTTTGAATAGTATTGATTAATTACCACTCCTTTGTGGTAAAAATGGGAAATAAATCCCACCATAATTCCCTCCATTTTACCCTTGAAAAGGTAAAAAGTGGTAAAATGGGATTTATTTACACATTTTGACTTTGGAAAAATTGAAGAGTGGAGAGCTTAGAGGAAGATGGTGATTCCCTACCACAAGAATCGTTTCGAGCATCTATGCCAACATGATCAGCCTACTGCTTTTGGACCTATGGTATGCTTTATGAGAATCCTCTTTGTTAGTCATTTTCTTTCCTTTTAGAAGCATTTTAAACATCATAGATAGATGTTGTAGCTTATCAGATGTCATTTATGCACTTTTGGGTGATATTTTTGTCATTTTTGAGTGTTTTTTAGTATTTTTGAGAGTTTTGGCACCTTTTGGAAGCTTCAAAATCAAGTTTTCATGTGTTTCAAGAGTTTTGGCACCTTTGGGGTCCCAAATGGTGCCTCTTGTAAGGGTGAAATCCATGTTTTAAGATTCCAAACACTATTTTGGCACCTTTGGGGTCCCAAATGGCACCTCTTGTAAGCCTTGAAAACCTTGTTTTGAGTTGCAAACTCTGTTTTGGTGCCTTAGGGGTCCCAAATGGTGCCTCTTGTTGCCTTAGAAAGTTTTCTTCTTTGTTTATTTGAGGTGGTTTAGTTTTTCATTTGACCCATTTTGAGGGGTGTGATTGCGGAAAGCCCTCAAGGTGATGTTCGCAAGATGTCCTTGAGGCCTAGGAGTCATCAGTTTATCATCTTTTGGATTGATTTTAGTAAGATTGTGGTATGTGCAGTGTTTGATTGATGTTTTACATGATAATTTTATCTCATGATAGGCGAGAATCAAATGATAGAACCAATGTTGTATCAACCTCATGATAGGCGAGGAATGATGGTTTGATTGATAGTAGATTATCCTCATGATAGGTGAGGAATGATGGTTTTATTGATAGAAAATCATCCTCATGATAGGTGAGGAACAATGGTAGGATTGATAGTAGATCGTCCTCATGATAGGTGAGGAACGATGGTTTGATTGATAGTAGATCGTCCTCATGATAGGAGAGGAGAAATGGGTTGATTGATAGTAGATCGTCCTCATGATAGGTGAGGGATGATAGTTTGATTGATAGCAGATTGTCCTCATGATCGGTGAGGAATGATGGATTGATTGATTCAGATGTTGATTTTTTTGATTGATTTTATTTGAATGACTGCACATTAGCTTTATTAAACATGACATTGATTAACTAAATTTTGTTCATGATTAGGGAGATGGAGATGTACTCCAATCTCAGGAGCGATTCCTGAGGACCTGGAACATGGTCCTTCGATTGTCCTTAGCCAACTTAGAGATTATCTCCCATTGTGGGTTGACTTCCTTGTTAGATATTCCATAATATAGAATCAATAGAGGTTTACTAACAACATTGGTGGAGAGATGGCATAGTGAACATAACATGTTTCATTTACTGATTGGAGAGATGATTGTGACTCTAGAGGATGTCTATTGTATTTTGTAGATCCCAGTGATGGGAGAGATAGTGGTGTATGATAAGATAAAGCAAGGAGGGATAGTTGCATTGTGAAGGTTATGCTGAGATGATCATGTTACAGGTTGATGGATTCCTTGGATAGAGATGGTTAGTAGATATGATCCTTTTCCATGTGTGCTTTCTGGATTCATTGGTGGATTCCTTTGTCCTAATCGTAGGTCAAATGGATTTTTAGTAGGTTGGGGTTGTATGTTATCGCAAATGACACTTGATGGTACTAGATATGCATGGGGTTCATGCATGTTAGCCCACTTATACCGATATTTGCATGAGGTTGTTTATTACGGGGTGGCAAGCCTTTCATGTGGCAGCACATTATTGTAGACCTAGGCATGGGAGCATATAGTCATCACTCAACCCATGAGAGAGAGACATCGAACACTAGGGAGACCCTATGTTTTTAGTTACAATGGTCCGCATGTCCAGCATAAGTTGGGCAAGGTTTCCTATTGAAGGTGTGCTATGGATGATTTAGAGACTGTCACATGGCACCCGTACTTGGATTGTGAGTAATGGCTAGAGGATCAGCTAGAGATGTCGTATATGTTGTTATCCTGCTATCTGATTGGGTGGATGCATGTTGTGCTTGAGTGATACTTGTATCTACAAGTATATCAGTAATTTGGATGGGTCCAAGGGATGCCCCTGAAAGTTTCCCATTATGCACAATGATGACAGGATGTTTTAGAGTGGGTCGAGGTAGCTTGTACAGAGTACTATACCTTGACACTAGGTTAATGGGATTATGTTTCGTATATTACAGACGTCGGGATGACCGAGGATTATTCAGAGTTCTTCCACATGTATCCCTTTCCTAGATTTACTCATCCAAAGGAGATATTACCACCAATTGATGGAGAGGGAGGAGATGATGAAGGTGGTGATGATGGTGAGGATGGTGTTTGTAGAGGTGATGATGGTGGTGTAGAGGGTGGTTGCAGAGGTGATGGTGGTGCAAAGGGTGGCAGGGGGAGTGATGATGGTGCAGTGGGTGGTGGGGAGAGTGATGATGGTGTAGATGACAGTCATCCATTAGATTTTGGAGTTCTAAGGCACAGAAGGAGTGTTACCATAGCTCAAGTGGTGCTTCCCAGGATTTAGATTGGGATACCCTCTCATTAATAGTCGTCACAAATAGTTTGTTCACAAGCAAAGGTTTAGTTGTTTTAGAGTGAGATAGTGCAGGATCGAGCACAAATTGTGTCCCTTCAGGATGAGTTAGGGTAGTGTCGAGCGCAGATTGATATTTTAACGACTGATATAGGGACATATAGGTAGCAAATATAGCATTTGCAGGCACAAATGATCATACTTACTTTAGAGAGGGATTCTTTTAAACACTGGATAGAGCAGTTTGAGGCCATTGTCGAGAGGATACAATAGACACCACCATTTGTAGGTACAGTGGATTTCTTTAGAGAGATCCAACATATTTCTCAGGAGTTGCAGTTTTACAGAGGTAAATATCATGAGTTGGTTCCTTCTGAGTGACGAGAGATTTTTGTACATTCTCATTCTAGAATATCTCATTCTCAAACTGTTAGCATGGGTGTCATGTAGCCATTGCCTGGAGATAGGAGAGATCTAGGTGCAGGTCCTTCTTGTAGAGGAGATACTAGTTCCATCAGAACAACAACATCTGGTGGGGGCTCGACATAGCATTTTGTGATGTTCCTTAGACATTGTGTATACACCTTTTGTGAGATTGAGGATGTGTTTCCCATGATACATTACCCTTTTGGATTTTGATGTATCTCATCCTACTTTTGGATACCCTTGTACACGTGGATATTATGAAATTTTTGATGATATATGATATGCGGTGGTGATTATGATCTAAATCTTGATATGCATTTGCTTTCCCTATTATGATATGCAATGTTGTAAATTTATTTAATTTCTTTTTGATGATAATGATTAGGCAATGTGATGAATGTATTTATGATTATGCAATGTGATGTGATTTTATTATGATTATCCAATGTGGTGTGATTTATTATGATTGTGCAATGTGATGTGATGATTATGATTATGCAATGTGATGTGATGATTATGATGTGTAATGCAAATGATTGAATGTGCATGACTTCAAATGTTTAGGGCCTTAAGCTTGAATAAGTGATTCTATCCAGCTTCTAAAATTTGTGGGAAAACTATAGTAGATTGATCTTTTAAGCTTCATAACGTTGACATATTTTCCAACTTTCTTGGAAATATGAAGAGACTCACTTATTTAAGCGTAGTGGATGACATGATTTTGATGTTGGAAATGATATGCAATGTATGTCCTTTATTGTTTTCTTTTTTATTTTCTGAGACAAATATTATGATGGAATGTATGAATGTAAATGATGTGAGAATGTTTTCAAAGATATGAAAATGATGATGCAACTGATGTGCAACTAAATGAGAATGATGTGTTTTTGGTTAATGCCTAGTGTACTCAATCCATTAATAATAGAGATGACACTCTTGTGAAATTGTTTCAACATTGAAAAACCCCATAAATACACATGCAATACTAATATGAATGAAGTCTAAATTAACTATGCAAATATCGTATTCAAAAGTTTTCATTTATAGTAACCAATTTGTCATGCTCTTTATCATCACTGGGCCTTTAAAATGTTGAAAGTGAGTACAAGCATCAATGGCATATTTTAGACCAAGATGACCTAAGTACTACTTCCATGATGTTTTAAAATTGCAAGTTAACACAAGCATCTAAGTATAATTAAACCGAGATGACTTGAGCAATACTTGCATAAATAGGCAAGAGTTAATCTTTTTTCTATGCAAATTTGGAATGTCATCAGTGATACTTTGTAGTGAACATCTCACAAAAACTTGCATAGTAATAATGATAAACTCATAGACAACAGACAAAGAAAAATCATACTCCTTCTTTGCTCCTCTAGTTCAATACATCATCAAGGACTCGAGAGATATGATATCAAAAATAAAAGTAGAAAATTTTAAACTTTCATGTTTAACATGATAAACCCTTGATTCAGAAAGATCATCATCCATTTGAAGTTTTTGTTTGTAACATTGGTCTGATGACTGTTTTCCTATTGATTCAAGCTCAGAGTTTATTTTCCCCTAGTGAGTGCAGAATTTTTCCCCCAGTCCAGGGTGAGACACGACCATGACAACCAAAACCTAACCTAAAGACCTATCTTAGGGGCCTCGGGGGATGATCAATAGATTAGCCTTTCCTACGTTATACACATAGATACCACGTAGTTCAACTGATGACATGACCAAGATTCACAAGACAAAAATATGAACATAGCGAATACCTAAAAGATTGACCTAAATGTCTCAGGAGACAATCAAAGATCACCCTTTCCTACGTTCAAAGCTCAAAGATGGCGTAGGTTGAATGAAGACTATGTTTTTGACCTTTTAATTTTTGACTTATTTTGGGATTTTGACATGTTTTGAATGTTTTTGGGATTTTGATCTATTTTGAATGTTTTTACGATTTTGATCTATTTTCAATGTTTTTGGATTTTTTATTTTCCAACCTTGAGAATGAACAAGAATCCAATCTAATGCAGGATATGCCCCCAATGCGATATGATAAAACAAACTAATTTTTAGAATGGGCCGAGTAATACTAGGGGATACCATGATACAAACACTAGATCAAGCTATGAGGCGAACATGGAAACGTGATAGATGCGGAAGATGGAAGCATGATGGATGAATGTGATATGATATGACCAATTGAAGAAACAAGATGCCCCACAAAAAGAGGTAATGCAACCATGGATAGCTAATAGATCAAAATGAAAGATTCACTGTAAAACATGTTACACATGCAACTTATCTCTTGTTGAATGGTGATAATGGCTAATTGATTAATATGCCAAGAATGATTGATTCCATAAGGTATGATGATGATAAGATTAATGATTTTTGATGATTGATTGACAAAAGATACGAGGATTGGATAATGTTTTACATCAAGGCTCAAATATGATTTGCATGATAAGATTCAGGGTTACAAAGGGACATGATGACATGGATTTTGATAAGCTAGGAGATATGGGATGGAAGAATGAAAGGATAAGGATAATTAATGGGATGGTCAAGATCAACTAGATAAGATACGAACACAAGGCACAAGTATTTTTCCCATATTCCTCATCAAGACCAAGGATGGGAAGAAAGTATGTATTTAGAAAGAATGATGGAATATGGATAAGGTGAAGGATATGATACAAAAGATATGGATAAAGTGTATACGATAAGATATGTGATCCTCAAGAAGATCCTTAACCTTGTCAAGATCAAAGGTGGAAATGTAAGGAATGATAAGATGGATAAAACTTGTTCCCCAATTGTAGAGTGCAAGAGGAATATGGGCAATAGGATTCAGATGATAGGGAGATGGAGGAAGGACTTAAGCATCAAGTTTCATGACCAAATATCCCTTTAATAAACCATGGCAATGGGGATTAGACTCATAGATGTTGTAAAATTTAGGGTATGATGGGATAATGGATAGGAGGTTGAAAGGTTTTTTGATGGATAGATGCAAAGGATGGCAAGATCAACATTGGCACACACCTTGAAGGGTGATAAAGTGATGGAGGAAAAATGGATTTGGAAGGTGATAGGATTTTATATGGAATATTGGAGGAAGCTTTTGGATTAGCAAATTTGGGTGTCGATTTACATTTCATTGCTTCTATGAGACTTTTTGGAATCCACATGATTTTTGACTTTGATATTTTCTTTGTGAGCCACTGTGGTCTTTGAGATTTTTCTCTTTGATTTATAGACCTTTGTGGCCTTTTCAAATTTTCCTTGGATTTTGGATCAATTTTTTATTTATTTTTCCATGCCTCTTTGAGGAGACGTGTTGATCCTTTGATAAATGTGAATTTTGATATGGAAGCTTTTGACTTTTGGCACCCAAATTTCTTCCAAGAGCAATAGGAGAGATGGATGGAGATTAATGGTATGGAGGTATCATGGATGAGTTGTTGGTGGTAGAATTTTGAAAGGGCATTGAGGATGCATGCCTTTTTTGTTCTTGAGGAATAGGATATGGACCTAGGATAGAGGGAAGGTTTGGTGGATTAGGATGAGGACCTAAGATAGATGTAAGGTTTGGTGGATTAGGATGAGGACCTAGGATAGATGGAAGGTTTGTTGGATTAGGATGAGGACCTAAGATAGATGGAAGGTTTGATGGACTAAGAAACTTAGGTGTATAACCAAGGCCATGGTAATATGTATTTTGTTGAGAAAAAAGGGGTTCTAGGATACCTTGTTCATGAAGGCCTAATCCTTTGCCTTTGGAGTTCATTCTTTGACACAATCATTTACCAATGGGATATGTGTTGTTTGTGAAACAAGATGTGAGTCCATTTTTGGGAGGATATGATATGGATGAAAGGATAGGTGTTGGAAGTAAACCAGAGTGGATGAAGGTGGCAGATCCCAATTTGTCGGTGTGGGGTTCATGGATAGCTTGAATAGGTGTGATAGGATCTTGACATGGGGATGATGGGGTACTTTGATATTGACTAGGAAGAGGATCACAAGGTATAGAAGATGAAGTAGCTTGATCTTTATTAGGTTTGGAATCATCATGTGGTGGTATGGAAGGCATATCTTGATCTTGACAAGGATGAAAATCCCCATGGAATGAAGGGATATCCTTGAATAGAAGCATATCTTGATCATTGGGTGATAGGACATCATTGGATAGGATGGGAGAATTATCATGCTACTAGGATGCAATGGAATCATGGGATGATATGGATTCATTAGATGGGGTGGAAGAAGGACTTGGAAAGATACTTTTCTCTTGAGATGGAAGGGAGTCATCATGGATGAAAAGTGAGAGGAGGGGATCATCATAGAATCCTTGAGAGATTCGGTCTTGGTCAAAGATTGGAAGAACTTGTGGAGTTTTGGTACCATTGGATGGAATGGAAAGAATGCTTTGATCTCGAGGTGTAGAGGAGTCTATGATAGCATGGTTTAGACTGAGAGATTGACATGAATCATTGGATATAGAAAATATGATAGAAGAAGGTGGTTGTATGGAATCGTTGACTTGGGTGAAAGAATTCTAAGATTTATTTTGGCTTATGGGAGATGATAATAGATGCATGACATGGTAATATTTTTCAATATCATTTGTGTTTGAAGACTTTGATTTGGGCTTATTGAATTTTTGCAAAAAATTAAAGAAATTGAACTTGGATGATGTAGTTATTGGTGGAGAAGGTCTCATGTCCATATTTCTGTCAGATGGATAGGAATAGATGTGTGAAAAAAGTTATCTTTATGTGGTTGTTTCCCCTTTGCATATCCCAGATTTGTTGTTGAAGATTTTTTATTTGATGAGCTAAAGCATTCAATTGATCCTCATCTATTTCAGCCATGGTGGTTTGGATTTCGCTATTTTAAGTTTCAATGTTGGGATCTTGTTAAAACGGGCATACAAGTGCTACAATCTAGCTAAACTTTGATCTTTCTTTGGAGGAGTGTCATGGATTACAACTAAGTCGAATAGAATGAAAAATTCTATTGATGGGACGAAGTTTGATTTGATTGTATAATGTAGATTTTGATGATTTAGGCACTTTGAGATGTTTAGATCTAGGTTTAGTTTGGAAAACTCCACTTGTAGAGGTTGTTTTTAACAAGTTTAGACTTTTAGGGTATCTAAGGAATGATCTTGGATTTGGAGTTTTGATTCAATATGTGTAATTGAGGTACTCAAAACATTGGAAAAGTCTTGGATTTTGACAATAGTACACCATGTATAACTCTAGATTGTTCTTACAAGCTTTCTTGTAAAATTTGAAGGTTAACCTTTCTCTAATGTTGTAGAGCATATATAAACATTTTTTATGTTTTTTTGGACTAAGAGATTTGATCTTTCATTTTCTAATCTTGATCTTTCATGAAATCATCGCGTAAACCACATATTCTGACTCTACTTTTCCTAAGGAAAGGTTGGACATTGCTGAAAGGACTAATTTTCGAAAGATGGATGGACCTAAGTTACTAACTTTTCTACCTCAATGAATGTAGTTCTAAATCAAGGTTTTCACTTTCAACGAGTAATGTTTTTTATGGTGTTTTCTTTGAGTTTCATTTTGAAGACACATCAAGAAAAATGTACACTCCTAAGGATGTGTAAGACTGTATTCTTTTAGATTCCACGTAGGTTTTACCCCAACCGCACTATCTTTAGCGGATGAATTCAAAAGCTTGGTTGCATGGGGCTCACCCTTACAATGCACTCTCTTCTTAGGATAACCAAGCTTCTAGTCCCCATGAAACTCCCATGGTGAACTAATCACCTGTACTAAAAACTATGGGAATGTGGATGCCTTGGAAATGATCGTTGTTGCACCAAAGAATAGATAAAGGATTTTGGAAAATCTACAACAAGGGTTTTAAGGTGGGAATTTCGTTTGTGGGGGATAATCCATGCAACGAGAGTCACTTTCCATCCATCTTGTCAAAATTATCCACATTTATATCTTGGTTGGAAGTCACTTGGATTTAGTGTGTTACCGGTTGGGTCATTCCCTTGGTTGATTACTTTTTCCCACAAGGCAGGCCCTCTAGGATAAACAAAAGAAAGCAAGCATACTCATATTTCGATCACTCTTTATCTCACATGAATAAAGAGAGAACCCACGCTATATGCTCCACTTACACTCGCACATAAAAAAGAATGGGTTTGGCTTTTTGGATCACCCAGTTAAGGAGAGAGAATATGCCTACCATCCATCGCATACAAAAGACATGGTGTTCATTAACCCATTAATTAAGCTATGTTCCTAACTTAACCAAAAGGAAACATGATATTTGTTAACCTTTTAATTAAGCTACATTCCTATCTTAACCAAAAGGAAACAAGTGAATAACATCCAGCCCCTACAATATGTTAGTAGTTTATGTTTTGAGTCTTTGACAACAATTCTAGGAAAACCTGCAAATGCACTACACAGAATGTGAGTTTTCTGATTTGGTGAAAAACTGCAAGAGGATCCAAAATAGAGACAATAGGAACCAAAAAAGAGTAAAGAGCCACCAAAATAGAGACAAAAAGCTCAAAAATAGAGTTAGAACTCCTTGAAACAGTTTGCAAGAGGCACCAAAACTCTAAAAATAGTGCAAAAGGGTCCAAGAATAGGTGAAAATGGTCTCGGAACAAATTGTAAGAGGCACCAAAATTTAAGCAAGAGGTACCAAAACAAGTGCAAGAGGCACCAAAACTCTAAAAGTGGTCCAGAATGGTCCCAAAATAGGTGAAAATAGTCTTAGAACAGCTTGCAAGAGGTGCCAAAACTCAAGCAAGAGGCGCCAAAATAGGTGCAAGAGGTGACAAAGCTCTAAAAGTGGCCTAGAATGGTCCTAGAATAGGTGAAAACAATCTCAAAACAACTTGCAAGAGGCGCCAAAACTCTAAAAGTGGCCCAGAATGGTCCCAAAACAGGTGAAAACAGTCTTAGAACAACTTGCAAGAGGTGCCAAAACTCAACCAAGAGGTGCCAAAATAGAGACAAGAGGTGCCAAAACTCTAGAAACAACCCAAAATTGCCTCAAAATAGGTGCAAAAGGCTCCCAAGTCTTCAATTTGAACCTGCAATCATGAAATTTGTAAAAAAGTTAGCAACAAGTGAGGCAAAGGCCCCACGATGCATGCCATTTTGTACCTATGTCGAATGTGGAGAGTATTCTAATGTCAACACAAACCTTAATGAGACAATTTACATTCAAAGTTTGAAGCTAGTAAAACTACTCTACTTTTAATACAATCAAATCTTTCAAATATGTATCATTGTCCTCTATTTCTAGGGATTTATTAAGCCATTTGGCCCTCAGATTTCTATGGGCACAAAGGTTGTTAAAATGACTACCTAGAAAATGAGATTTGATGCTTAATATGCAAGCTAAGATGACTTCCATGTGCAAATGTGTGTTGGAATGATTAGTGGTATGCCTCTAATTGAAATGAGATGATGGAATTGATGATGTTGATGATAAATGAACAAGCGGAGATGAGTGAGATGATATGAAACTAAAATAAACTATTCATGATTATGCATATGCTCAAATGAAAAAATAAAACAAACTAACCTAAAAATGTAAGTATGATGTTGTTAGAAACCAAGATCTGAAATGCAAACCAAAAAATCACCTTCCACAGAAGAGAAAAATAGAAAAAGTAGAGCTATTGCAAAAATATGTGCAACATAATATTATTCAGGAATTCATAATTATAAGATAGCTCAATAAGATAATGATGAGAATTAATTAACCTAGGAATTAAATATTACCTAAGTAAAGTTATACAAGTGTAATTAAATATTAATTACACCAACACCCCCCCATAAGTGCAACTTAGGGAGACTAAAAAAGAATGCACCTAAGACTAAGATGAATGCAAGAAAGCATGAATAAATGGGTCCCAGAAACAAGGCCTAATCAGGTACCCAAGTACAAATACAATAATGAGGTAGAGAAGGAAAACCTAGTGGGACAAAACCCCCCTACAATGAGATGACTACTGCAAAGAAGCACTGTAAGAACACTATGGAATAACACTGGAACCGCAATATGACAAGCAAGGAAAGATAATTTTTTCTACAACTGAAACCAAAACTGAAATCATAATAATGTGACAGCAGACCCAATGCCACAGAACACTGGAAAACTCACAAACTGGAACAACCCTAGAATCTGTGAAGCAATAGTAGATGAAATGATGACTGAATCTGGAAACTATGTATCTCGATGCCGATGCAAAACTGAGACTAAAAATATTCCATGGGAAGGATAAACATGAAGACTCTAGAACATTAACCATAAAAACATGGCCCTCAAACTAAGAAGGATCTAAACTAATGTGGATCAATAACCATAAACTCTCAATCTAAAGTGTGAACTGATGAATCCGATATGTGTCAAGCAATAGGAAAAATGTGGCCAAAAGAAACTAAGAAACCAGATAACCCATATGAGCTGCCAAAAAATCAAGATGGAGATGGTGATCAAAGTGCATGCACACTCTAATCAAATTATTATGCAAGAAAACCCCTGATGGAACTTTATCTCAGTTCATTTGTTAAAATAACCCAACGATTGTAAAAGAGAGAATGCTAATGTGCATAAATAGAAAATAAGATGATGTGGTACTGAAATGAAGTGAAAATATTCAAGTTTCACCTTTCCAACTACCAAAACATCAAAGTAATCTCCAAAACACCCATCAGGACAAATCTGGAATAACGATAAACTTGGGATAGATACAGAAAAAAGTGCATGGACAAAAAAATAGAGCTCCTCAATACCTTTCGAATGCTGCAAAGAAGATGAAAATCGAAGATCGTGTAAAAAAATTATGAGCTCGGAAGCCAAAAATGAACATCTGACTTCAAAATGAAAAAAAAAGAAGCTAAACAACAAAATAATGGAAAATAAACTGCACCATAGGAAAGTGCTTGGAACCAACTTTTCGGCAATATCTTGTTTTCCCGATTTCAATACTGTATGCCCAAGTTATGCCAAAAACTAAAAAAGTGCTCCTTTAGGGAAAAGTAGGGCTAGGAGGGGGCTTGGAGTGCCATACGGCCGAATGATGTCACGCTGACGTCAGCACTTCATGATGTTAAATTTGACAGTCTGGAGGCGGTCAAGGGAAAAAATGGCTCCCTTGCCAAAAAAAAATCCCGATTGCCAGTATATTCTATTGCACACCGAAATATTCTCTTTCTGATGATCAGCTAGGGTGAGGGCTTAGCTCCTTGTCATGCATATGACCACCGCTACTGGAGGAGGAGCCCACGAGTCTAGAGATGGCTGGGGGCTGGGCGTAAACTACTCGGTCCCCCATATGACCAGAGCTAGTTTGCAGACGGCCCGCGAGGGCTGAACAGACCTGGCCGGTGGAGGAGGGTGGCAGACTGGTGACGGAGGTTGGCAACGGTGGCTGGTTGGCAACCGCCTGGTGGTGGACCTGATTTGCACTAGGTGTGGTGGTGTGAAAACCGAAAACCCATTTTTTTGACCCTTTTTTCAATTTTTGTGCCTCGGTTTGCATGCAGGGGAGGTATTATGGCCCCCCAGACAATTTTTGTCCCTTCTAGACCAACTTCACCAAAATCGATGAAACAGAGGGCATTCTTAGGGTTTTTTTCCACTATGAACATGATGGTGACCTCTATTTGTGCCCAAAATACTCATAAAATTTGGCTACCCCCAGATCTTGCAAAAAATCTTCCAATTTTAAAGCCTCACAAATCTGGCAAATGATGGCCAAAATATGCAAAATAAAGGCCAATCCTAACTTTTTCTAGCACTTTGAATCCAATGGTGAAGCCCGATCTGATCCAAAATGCCTCATAAATGAACTCAAGGCATGATACCCTCGAGGAATCCCGAATGAACTTTGTAATGATTTTCTCAAAAAATTGAGAAGGGGTTGCAAATCAAGGCTCTAATACCATGTTAGAAACCAAGATCTAAAATAAAAACTAGAAAATCACCTTCCACAGAAGAGAAAAATAGAAAAAGGAGAGCTATTGCAAAAAGATGTGCAACATAATATTATTCAAGAATTCATAATTACATGAGATGATTTTCTTTATAAAAGGAAAGATGCATAACCCTAATCTTATCTTGAGCAACAAGATAGCTCAATAAGATAATGATGAGAATTAATTAACCCAAGAATTAAATATTACCTAAGTAAAGTTATGCAAGTGTAATTAAATATTAATTACACCAATAGATGCAATGGGGATGATAAAATGTAACTATGAAGCAATTTTATTAATCTAAGATGAGAGTGCAAAGTAACGCATGATATGAAAACTGAGTATAAGACTCCACGAAAGCTCCAAGCTCCTAAGTTAAACTTTCATAATAACTTTACTCAAATTGTGGATGATAAATTCTAAGGCAAGAGGGTGTATTTATAGGGTTTCTCAAGTATTTTGTGAGGTGGAACCTATCAACGGTCTAGAATCGAAGGAGAAATAATAGATGGTGGAGATAAAAGGAATTAGGATGTTGTCCCCTTGACCAAAGACAACATGCCATGTGTGTGTGGAGACAATCCTTTGACCAATTGGAAACATGCCGAATGTATGGGATTCCCAAGTGTGTGAAACAAATACCCATGTGCTCCAAATTTGTTGGAAGTGTGGGGGAATAAATCCATGTGCTTTTTATCATTGGTGGAAGTGTGTGAGGATAATTCTAATTATTAATTAGGCTTATTTATTTTCATGTGACCTTTATGAGGTGGCACACAAAAAGTTGTAGAAATGCGCTCTAATTCTTAATCGAGATTAAGGAAGGTTAATTAAATACATGTTTAGGGTATTTTGTTCATTTAATTATTTAGAAGAATGTCATTTTGGAGAATTAAAAGAAGAGTGAACAATATAAATAAAGTAAGACCTTATTTATATGTAGTTGAAGCATTAATCAAATAGGTTGTATTTAATTAACTAAATGTGATGTCAATTTTTAGGTGTATACAAAATCCATTTTGGAAGGTTTTCATTAAGAACCAAAGGAGAAAAGGAAAATTTTCTATAGCTTGGTTGATTGTTAGGGTTTCCTAAGGTTTGATAGAAAAAATGGAGTTATAAATCACATTCCACGGTAGAGTAGTTCATTAAATTGGTGGAATGGGCTTGTTAGGAGTTAGGTTTAGGTTTTTCATGGATTTTAGGTAGGGTGGTATCATGCTTGAAGAATTAGCACATGCATAAGCTTTAAAAGTTGAATGTCAAGGCATGAAGTCAATTGTTTTGTGTAGGATAGTGAAATTTATGAAATGTATAGTGGAAACTATTTGTGGAATTGAAGGTTTGGTGACTGGTGGTACATGTTTGTGAAGGTTTTCAAGTTTTTGTGGAAAGGAAACATAGACCTCCTTTTAAAAAGAGGCCTAATTAGGCCTAGGAGCAATGTTGGAGTCTATTTTTCAAAGTGTTGGTTCAACGCAACCCTGGGAAAGGGTTAGATATTTTGAACAACGACATGGTGGGTCACTGAATGTGTGAGCTACAAGAATTGGAAGGATTTTTGGAGGGAGATATAGTTGAATAAGTGTGTCAAAAGACCTACAAGGGAATAGGTGGGTTATCAAGGAAGATACCCTAGAAGGAGATTATAAGCTTGCAAACCAATTGGAATTAGCTTTGTTTGATTCCAATGCCACCTTGTCTTGCATCAAGTGGTATCAAAGCTTAGGGTCAATATCTATAGGAGAAATTGTTGTGAGATTCAAGAAAGAAGATTGAAGTTAGAGAATCCAATATGCCTCCTCAAGGTGGATCAGTGGTTTTTAGGGTGATTAGAACCCTAAGAGAGAGCCAAGAAGCCATGTTGGAGAGAATGGAAGCACTAGAAATAAGAGAGATGAGGTAAGGGGATGGCACAAGATAGTGACCCCGAAGAAGAAGAGGAGGAACAAGGAGAGAATCCTCTTGTAGGAAAATAGGGAGATTTGGATCCTGAAAAGAGAAATTTTCTTCAAGTGCTCGAGGTTGCTAGGGGTGAGGCTCAAGAGGTTAAGATGGAGTTGCTAATTTATGGTGAAAAAATGATGGAGAAGAGGTTAATGATTGGATTGATGCTCTCTAAAATTACTTTGAATACAAAGAGATGCCAGAAGATAAGAAGGTTAAATTTGCAACAAAATTTTTTTTTGAGGGACCAACATTAACTTGGTGGAATTAAATCTAGGAGGAGAGGTCAAATAAATTCAAGTCCAAGATCAATTCTTAGGACAAGATGGTGAAAAATGTAAGGGTCAATTCCTTCTTGTTGATTATGAAATAAAACTATTTAGAAGATTCCAAAATCTAAAACAAAAGGAGTTGGATGTGGTTTCCTATACTGAAGAGTTTCATAAGCTTACTATTAGATCATCTCATATATAGAATGAAAAAGAGAAGGTGGCTAGGTACTTAAATGGATTGAGGTCAGAAATCCAAGATGAAATCAACTTAACTACTCCTAGGTCCATGGAAGAATGCTTCCAAATGGCTACAAAGGCTAAAGAGAAGACCAAGATAAGGTTGGAAAGGAAATCTAAGGGTAGATGTAAGAGTTTCAAGGGTAGAGGTAACCCTGGAGTAAGAGGTTCTCAAAGAGGACCAAATGAACTAAGCACCACTCAGGAATCTAGTGGAGAAACAAGATGGACTTTCAAAGGTAGAAGACTAGGAGGTAGGGGTAGATTTAGTGGACCAGGAAGGGGTTATAATGCCTTCTTTGGAAGGTGTTATAACTGAAATTAGTATAGGAATCCTGCTTGGAAGTGCCTGAAAAAGTAGGGTACAAGCTCTCAAGGTGGAGAAAGAAGAACTCAAATTTTTCATGAAGAGGAAGAAGAAGAAAGTGTGGGCTCATGTGTAGGCTCATCATCTCTCCATGCAAAACTAGAAGTAGGAGAGGCCTTGATGATTATAAGGACACTAATCAAAGTACAAACTACAAAGGAACCCCCTTAAAGGAATACTTTGTTTAGAACATGTAAGACTCAAGGGAAGGTATGTAAAGTCATCATTGAATCTAGTTATAGAGATAACATATTATCTTTGGAAATGGTAGAGAAACTTAAGTTGAAAAAGATTCCTAATCATAATCCATATAAGATTTTGTGGCTTAACAAAGGGCAACAGATTCTTGTGAATGAGCGGAATTGAGTGGAGTTCTCAATAGGTCCTTATAAAGACAAGATACATTGTGACATTGTGCCCATGTATGTGTGCTACCTACTTCTTGGTAGGCCTTGGAAATATGATTAGAAGGCTCAACATGACCTTTTTAAGAATGAATATACAATTGAGAAATATGGTAAGACAATCAACTAGGAACCCCTGTAAGAGGATGAAAATATAGTCCATGAAGGACCTAGTGTAATGATTGTGAAGGAGAAGGTGTTCTTTAAAGACTTGGAGAAAGAAGAGGTTCATTTTTCCATTTTAGGGAATCCTATCTCAGATGTAGCAACAGATGACAGAGAAGAAGTCCCAAGTGAATTGCAAAACTTGCTTGACAGATATGAGAAAATTGTGGTGAAAGAGCTACCAAGTTCATTCCCTCCAATCTGTGATGTAAGCCACCATATTGACTTGATCCTTGGTGCGAGTCTTCCCAATAAAGAAGCATATAATATGACACCTCAATAAAATGAGGAGATCAAAAATTAGGTGTAAGAACTACTAGATAAAGGTTTGGTGAGAAAGAGCCTCAGTCCATGTGTTGTGCCAACTGTCTTGGAACCTAAAAAAGATGGAGAAAGGAGACTTTGCACTAACTCAAGAGATATCAAAAAGATAACCATTAGATACATTTCTTATACCCCAGATGGAGAACCTCATGGATAGTTTGGTAGGGGAAAATTACTTTTCCAAAATAGATTTGAAAAGTGGCTATCACCAAATAAGAATTAGAGAGGGTGATGAATGGAAGACATTTTTCAAGAATAATGAGGGCCTTTATGAATGGTTGGTGATTCCCTTTGGGCTATCTAATGCTACTAGGACATTCATGAGACTCATGAATGAGGTTCTAAAGGATTTCATTAAAAAAAATTTAGTAGTGTATTTAGATGACATCTTGTTATTCATCAAGACAAGAGAAGACCACTTGAAACACTTGGACTTTTTTTTGGGAAAGATGCATGAAGAAAAGTTGATGATCAATCTCAAGAAGTGTGAGTGGATGAAATCAAAACTTGTGTATTTGGGATTTGTCATCTTAGAAGAAAACTTGAAGATGGATCCAAAGAAGGTTGATGCCATTCTCAATCAGCCTACACCTAGAATAGTTGGGAAAGTTAGAAGCTTCCATGGGCTAGCAAGTTTCTACCGAAAGTTTATAAGGGTTTTAGTCACATTGTTGCACCTATGATAGATACCATTAAGGGGGAAAGGAAAGGAAGATTCCAGTGGACAAAGGAGGCTGATCAAAGCTTTGAGTACCTCAAAACAAAGGTATCACAACAACCCATTCTTACACTTCTTGATTTTGACAAGGTATTTACAATAGAATGTGATGTTAGCAATTTGGCCATAGGGGCAGTGTTAAGTTAGGAAGGGAATCCTATTGCATTTTTTGGTGAAAAATTGAATGAGGTTAAGAGAAAATATTCATCATATGATTTAGAACTATATTCCATGGTGCAAGCACTCAAAAAATGGATGCACTATCTGCTACCTAAGGAGTTTGTGGTGTTCATAAACAACCATGCTCTAAGTTTTCTAAATAGTCAAGAAAAATTAAGCCATAGACACATGAAATGGGTTGAGTACCTACAAGATTACACATTCTCTATAGACCACAAGAAGGTAGAAGCCAACACAGTGGTAGATGCTTTGAGTCAGAGGGAAGTACTTGTGCAAGATGTGCAACTCCAAAGTGTGTGCATGTAGACTCACTAAAAGGTATGTATCAAGATGATGAAGACTTCCATGATGCATATTATGTTTGTGAGTAGTCTTAGGGGTAATTTCATAAGGAATATGAGGATTTTGTGTTGCAAGAAGGGCTACTCTTTAAGGGGGCTCAATTATGTATACCAAGGTGTTCCATGAGGGAGAATTTGGTTAGAGAGAAGCATAGTGAGAGCCTAGGAGAGAATTTTGGTTATGATAAAACCTTAGATTAGGTTAGAAGATGTTATTATTGTCCCAAGATGCATTTGGATGTGAAAAGATATGTAGAAGGATGTGTCATATGTCAAAGAGCTAAAGGGACAAGCTCAAATGTTGGTTTGTATCAACCTTTGCCTATACCAAGCAGACCATGGGAAGCAATAAGTATGGACTTTGTCTTGGGTCTGCCAAGAATCTCAAGGGGGTATGATAGTGTATACGTTGTGGTAGATAGGTTTAGTAAAATGGAACACTTAATTGCATGCAAGTCAACTAATTATTCCTCCCATATTGCAAGTTTGTTCTTTGAGGAGATTGTAAGAATTCATGGACTGCCACTATCAATAGTGTCTGATAGAGATTCAAAGTTCATTGGCCATTTTTGGAGAATATTATGGAGGAAGTTGGGGACTAACTTAACCTTCAATTCTTCCTGCCATCCTTAGGTAGATGGTAAAATTGAGGTTGTTAATAGTTCTTTGGGAAATCTAGTGAGATGTCTGACCAAAGAGCACAATCAGTCATGGTACTTATTCTTGCCATGGGCAGAGTATGCATATAATGACTCATTCAACCAAAGTATTGGTAGGAGTCCTTTTGAACTTTTCTATGGAATGCATCCAAGGAGTGTTTATGAGAATTTAGTGGGGTGAACAAGAGGAGTGCTCAAGGAGAGTATTTTGTAGTTGTTATGCATGATATACACAAGTAGGTTAAGGAGACACTTGAGAAGAATGTGGATAAGTATAAAAATAAAGCAAACTTGAAAAAAAAGGATGTACAATTCAAAGTGGGTGATCTAGTATGGCCACATATGAGAAATGAGATACTGCCTAAGGGAAAATATGAAAAATTGATGATGAAGAAAATAGGACCCTACAAGGTGGTCCACAAATATGGGAACAATGCATATGAGATTGAACTCCCACACGGAGTTGCCATATCACCAATTTTCAATGTAACTGACTTATATCCCTTCAAGGGATCTATTTTTACAAGAGAAGAATTAGGTGAGCCTGAGAATGATGAGGGAGAGTGGATCAAAGATCTCCCATCTACTCAACATATGCAACTTAAAGCTATCTTAGATTCAAGGGAGCTGAAGAGGACAAGCATGAAGGTATATACATAACACTTGGTCAAATGGCTTGGATTACCTAAAGAAGATGCAAGTTGGATGTCTGAAGAAGATATTTCATAGCATGGGGTTACTATTGTAGACCTCATTTCATCAAGAGGATGAATTTTTTTTCCTCTTTGGGTGTATGGTGTAGGAGCACCAATGTGAAATTTTGGTTTCCATTTTTAGGGGAATCTAGGTGTGAGTAAAGTGTCATTTTCATAATATAATAAGGTCAAAGTGACCAAAAACATGATGTAAATGGTGTCACTAGGAGTTCTTAGGTTTGTGGTGTCAATATTTGTTAATAATGTAAATGGTGTCACTAGATTAAGTGATTTTTTTTGTCAATTTTGATGGAAGTTTGTAGTTGAACAGTCAGGGCTTTTGAAATTTTGTTGTGGTTGTTGTTTGATATTGAAAATATGTTTAAAAGGCCTCAAAAACATTCAAGGCAATTTGGAATGAAAATATTTTGGTGAAATAATATAATATTACTTTGTTTTTGGTGTTTTCTTTGCATATTCTTATGTTTTTTGAATCTATATGATCCCATACAACCTACAATTGATGTAATACTTGTAAAATATATTATAGGAACAAACAAGATTTCTTTTGAATCCAGTTTGGAAGGTTTTCATTAAGAAACAAAGGAGAAAAGGAAAATTTTCTATAACTTGGTTGATTGTTAGGTTTTCCTAGAATTTGATAGAAAAAAATGGAGTTATAAAGTTGATTCCACCATAGAGTATTTCAATAAATTGGTGGAATGGGCCTGTTAGGAGTTAGGTTTAGGTTTTTCATGGTTGTTAGGTACGGTGGTATCATGGCTAAAGAATTAGCATGTGGATTTTGAAATTATGTTTTGGATGTTGTTTGATGTTGAAAATATGTTTAAAAGGCCTCAAAAACATTCAAGGCAATTTGGCATGAAAAGATTTTGGTGAAATAATATAATATTACTTTGTTTTTGGTGTTTTCTTTGCATATTATTGTGTTTTTTGAATCTATATGATCCCTTACAACCTACAATTGATGTAAGACTTGTAAAATATATTATAGGAACAAACAATATTTCTTTCGAATCTAGTTTGGAAGGTTTTCATTAAGAACCCAAGGAAAAAAGGAAAATTTTCTATAACTTGGTTGATTGTTAGGGTTTCCTAGCATTTGATAGAAAAAAATGGAGTTATAAAGGCCATTCCACCATAGAGTATTTCAATAAATTGGTGGAATGGGATTGTTAGGAGTTAGGTTTAGGTTTTTCATTGTTGTTAGGTAGGGTGGTATCATGGCTAAAGAATTAGCATGTGCATAAGCTTGACAAGTTGAATATCAAGGCATGAATTCACTGGTTTTGTGTAGAATAGTGAAATTTTTGAAGTGTACAATGGAATATATTCATGGAATTGGAGGTTTGGTGACTAGTGGCACATTTTTTTGAAGGTTGTGAAGTCTGTGTCGAAAGGAAACATAGAACTCCTTTGAAAAAGAGGCCTAATTAGGCCTAGGAGCAACATTGGAGGGTGTTTTTAGAGTGTTGGTTCAAAGAAACCCTGGGAAAGGGTTAGATATGTTGAACATCATGATGGGTCCTTGAATGTGTGAGCAACAAGAATTGGAAGGATTTTTGGAGGGAGATATAGTTGAATAAGTGTGTCAAAAGACCTACAAGGGAATAGGTGGGTTATCAAGGAAGATACCCTAGAAGGAGATTGTAAACTTGCAAACCAATTGGAATAAAATTTATTTGAGTCTAATAGCACCCTATCTTGCATCAAAAGGTAAGAATTTAATTCACTTTTTTCTCTCATATAAGTTAAAATTAGGGTTTTAACTATATTAGGGTTAAAATGTGCATTTCATTCAAATTAACATAATGGGTTCTAGTGAGCTCTATTTTAAATGTTGTTTTTTGCATTGGAATAATGATTCCACTCCCAACATCATCAATATTCTATCAATATGTTGTATGGTAGTTGGAAATTCCCTATGATATGACTTATATTATTTGATGTGGCTAGATTGCTATCTTGATTCACCTCCGTAAAGCAAGTGAAATCAAGGGGGGGCATACATCTACCATCAAATTTGATTTCTAGAAGAAGTTAGATAGGAGGATATTTAGACAGTTAACAAATTCATGTTGTAGGATGTGGTTCCTAAAATTTTGGTTTTGCAAATAACTACAGTGGGAGCTTCATTTTCATGTATCATGATTGAACTTATATGTGCATCCTCTTATGAAATATATGTTATTTTTGAATTCCTTTAGGTGACATATGAACATATAGTCATATGAGTGATAAAGTGGGGGCTAAATGTAGTGTAGAAAATTTAATGTTCTTGAAAAACGAGGCAATTTCACACTTAATTTGGACCTTTTTTGTCACCCTTGCATTAATGACACTCTAAAATACCATTTATAGGCCCCTAACACCCATTATTTAAGATCTTGAGGCTCATTTCACTTAAAAATCCCATAAACTCACTCAAATCACCAAAAATCTTGAAAGCCCACCTCAAAAAGCTAAGGTGGGACTCATTCACAACCTTGGGCGAATGGGTCTAATCCATTCGCCAAGGTTGGTGAATGAGTCCCATTTGGGGCATTTTTTAATTTTGAGTGGAAAATTCATCGTTTCAATTCAAATTTTTGGTGGATTTCAACCTTTGAGGTCCAAATAATCGTCAATTAGGTGTTATTGCCTATATAAGCAAGTTTCTAAGCCATTTTCAATATATTCTAAGCACTTTGAGAAAGCATTTTCAAGAGTCAAGTATTAAGAATCCTTCCTAAGAGCATTCAAGTTTAAAAAGAAAGTAAAGTTGAAGCATTGGAGTAGCATTAAAGTATTTTTATAGGCCTTCAAGCACACTTTCATTCAAGATCTAGCATTTTCAATGGTTGGTCATGGTTGTCTATGATGAATCATGATGGATTCTAGGTTGGGGAGATGCAACTAGTCATCAAGCCAAGCCTAAAAACTTGTTTCCTAAGTGATTTCATCTCCCATTATCACTCTACATCCATTCTAAGGGAGGTACAAGCATCACTAGATTCATTTGGGGTGATTATAGATCACCAAAAGTGAGTCTTTCATCTTCATATTTCCATTCTTATACCATATTCTTACATATTAGAATAGGATTACGTCATGTTTCAGATTTCTTAGTCTTATACACACTTAAGGCTAGGTTTTTCATGCATATTCCATTATTTATATCTAGGTTTAATTACCAAACTATGGGTTTGACCAAGGCAAACCCCCCATTAGAAAATCAAGTTATATTCTATTTTGTAGGTGTTTTTCACAAATCTAAATCCAAAACTTAGATTGGAAGGAAAGCGCACGTATTGAAGTGCATATCAAAACTTTAAATTCTTGAAAAGGAAGAGTGGAACTGATTCACCACAAGCGGCCAATGAGTTCCCCTATAGTTCTTTTCTAGAACTGTTTACAAATTTTGATACCCTTAAATTCCTAAAACAAACTTCTATGTAGAAACCCACATCTAGGAATGATTCACGTAGATTGGAAAATGATTCCTAGGTGGTCAAAAAGTTGGAATCTTCAGTGTTTTAGAGATATTTTTGGTCATTTCAAGGTTTTTCGGTGCACATCATCTGTCTCAGTACCTTTCTATTATGTTTGGTTTATATGTTTAAGGAATTTTCTAAGTTATTGCATTCAATTGGGGTTTTGTATTTTGAGTATTGCATTCCATTATATTTTCCAGCATTACAATTGGTGGTGAACCCCTCATTAGATTATTTATAGTCCGTAGAACAACCCTGTTGTAATATTTATTTCTCCTTTGCAAATAAATGTCAAGGGTTTGTTCTAGAGTAAAAGTTTGTGAAAGTTTCCCTTTCTAGGCCCCGAATCAAGGGTGAAGGAAGGAATCCAATTTTGAACCTTCCAATCCTTTACACCCTTCACACAAATCAAAAACTCATAAAAAACATGAATTCATCCTCTACTCACCTAAGAACAATGTTTTGTAGCAACCAAGTCATAATACTATTGCTCATACATATAACACTAGAAACAATCCACAACCAAGACAACCAACCCCAAAAACCTTACCTTTGCCTAATCCTATCTTACCTAGTCCTCCTCATTTTCCTTTACATAGTGGGAAGGAGTACGATCTTGTTGAACAACATAAGAATACTCTCGATATGATATCCTTATGCGACCTTATTCAAGCCTCCCCTCATTATCACAAAATTATTCAAAGTGCTTTACAACAAGTTTCTATCCCTTCTAATGCATAACCAAATGGCATAGCAGCCATGATTCAAGGAATAAATGCTAACATTATTTTCCAGCAAAGTGAACTGCCCCCTTTGGAAGTATAAAAACAAAATGATTCTTTCATGATATTAGTGAAGTATAATAAAACATGAATAAAAACAACCCTCATTGACAATGGATCAACTCTTAATTTGTGTAGTGTAAAATTTTTGGATAGGATTCAAGTGGATAAATAAAAAATTCAACCTAATTCCTTGTCTATCCATGGATTTGACAATTTCATAAAACAACAACTTGGTGTGATCATTTACCTATTATAGCTAGAAAGGCCACATTGGAAACACCGATCCATGTTATGCCTAATGATCTTTCATATAACCTCCTTTTAGGTAGACCGTGGATTCATGCAATGAATCCAAGGTTCCTTCTACTCTTCATCCTAAAATGAAATACATCTACATCATCAAAGTGTACACACTTGAAGTAGACCCTAACCCAAATAGATGTTTAAACATTGAGAAAAAAAAGGAGAATCCTTTAGCAACATTAACACCAACTACACAAGTAGAACACATGCAATAAAATACAAAGAAAAACACATTGAGTAAGTCACGAAGCTATTAGAAGATGATTTGGGTTCCTTAGACTTTGAATCAATATTCATGGGAAAATACAAGATCATAAACAAAGACTCTAAAAAGGGAAAGGAAAAAGCAGTAATGTCAACACAAAGCTCGGAAGACCCTTTGAAAGAATCCACCTCCACTACTTTAGAACAAAATACAACAAATTACGCAACAACCTTTAATGAAGCTAATTACAAACAACCACTATATCCAAAAGCAATGAAAAATATTTATGGAAAAGTTTATGAACTTATGAAACAACTTGGGTATAGTGGAAAAGGATGTGGTGCTAGAGAACAAGTTATATGTAACCCTCTATAGCCTAACATGCAAGAAAAAACTCATGGTCTTAGTTATTGTCCTTTGATAAAAATAAACAAACCTTCACTTGATACCAACACTATTACAAAACATCCTTCTAAGATGACTTTAACAGTAGTGCATCCTAAACTGATAGACACTAGTGGTCTTGATTGTTATCCTTTACAAGAAACGAAACAAAAAAATAAATCTTTGATTAATGTTAGTGTCATCACACAAAACACTAATGATTTAAATTCGTTAGATTTTACACCCTCTTGTAAAGAAGAGAACAAAATCTCACAATATAAAGAGTCTTGTGTAGGCATGACATCTTATACTAAGCAAGTGATATCTTTGTCGAAAAATAAAGGAACATCTCATACTATAGATCAAGAGGGTATATTTATTGAGATTCTCTAAGATTGTTTGATATCCCTTCCACCAAGAACAGAAAATAAATTTACTACAAGAGTTTATTTTGAGCATATCATAGAGTTCATAGCCATGCTACTAATGAATGCAAGCTTTAAGTAATCAAATTCAACATCTTAAGGATCATGGTGTGCTTTGTTGTGTTGAATCACCTAGCTCCTCTAATTGAAATTTATTTTCATCATATTCAGCTCATCGTTGTTCTGCACTAAGTGGGAGCAAGGGGTTAGGTATCCTTGTCCTCATTTGTCACTTGTCGTCTCCTTTGGCTAGTTGATCACCTTTCATGTACATATAAGAGCAAGCTTGGGATGTGGACAACATGCCTTAAGTTGGCTTGCATGTGACATACTCATTCAAGATGTAGTTCAATTCTGAACCATATGACTTATTATAGGGATTTTTGAATAAGCTCTCATGTCTACTTCTACTTTAAATAATTTTCTGATAGCAATGGTGTTAGCAACTACTTTGAAGTGGGGGCATACATCGACACTCATGTTTCATTGTGTAATTTTCTTTCTTCTTGTGATGTTTCCTTTTCTTGGTGATGTCATTGTGTTTTATTTCCTCCAAGAGCATGATATTTCCTTGACTTGTCCTCTCTTGGAGACATAAGGCACAATGTTCCCTAAGAAGAGACCTTGCATGAACTAAGACAAATCCTTTTGAACATACCTTACACTATTCCACATTTACAATATTTGTTATATGGACACCTTACATAATACACTTTGGATGCCTATAAAGCCATCTTGTTTGTTCATGATCTCAAAGCATACAAAGTTATGCTTGCCTCATGAAGCTCAAACATCATTTTTGCATGGCCCTTATTAAAATTATTAGGAGGTATAACTTTGGTATGATTTGAGCAAGAAGCCCAACTGAGGCATGAATTTCCCCATAGCCACTCATGTGTGTGTGTGAGTGCATACTCACAATGAGTGTATGTTGCTCACCTTTTTGGACTTCTCACCTAGTGGACAACTAGGAGTTCCATTGCCACAGAGTGAGTATACATTTTTCAAAAAAACAACCTAAATCTGATCCACATCAAGATGGAAAAATAGTCGAGGCTTGATCCACCTTTTCTTATTTTCACCTATTTTTATTTTTCCTTTTTAGTTACTCACATTGCATGATCATGTATCTTGATGTTGTATATTATATACATTGTGTGTGCCATTTTTGAGCTTATATTGGATTGATGTAGGATCTTTGATTCTAGGGGATTAACCACCTTCTCGATCCTCATTATCCTAGACCACCAGCATTGGTATGATTGGACCCCTCTTGAATGTGTACTTTAGTGTGAGTTTCAAGCAAGTTCATCCTCTCACTAAAGTGGGGGCTAAATGTGATCATAGAAAAAGTTTCCCTTCCGCCTTTTCCTTGCTTAATTCAAAAATAATTAATGATAAATTGGACTTGACATCACCTTAATATAGTGTTGTGATGATTTTTAAACATACACATTAGGTTTTCGGCCCTTCTAAGCTAAATAAACTTAAATTTTCCCTAATTTAGTGTTGTAAAGTGTATTTATTAATACCTTTACATTAAATTTAGGAGGCTTGTAAACTAAATGGACCTAATCTAGTGTTGTAATTTGTTTTACACATTCACATGGGATTTAAGGCCCTTCTAAGCTAAATAGACCCAATTTTAACTTAATTTAATTATGTAAAGCGCATTTATTTACACTTTTCACATTGGATTTTGGGCCCTATTGCATTTATGACCTTTATATCATCATTAATAGGCCCCTATGACCCCATATTGTGCATCCCAAGGCATATTTCAATAAAAAAACCTGACAATATCAACATATAAACTTAATTTGCACACTCCTCGACACTTTAGCTAGTAAAATAGCCCCTATGGGACCCATTCACAACTTTGTGAAAATGAGTTCCATCCAGGTGGGACTCATTCACCCAACTTGGTGAATGAGTCCCATTTGGCCTATTTTCAAGGTTTGAGTGAGAAAAACTAGGTTTTAAGTTCAAATCTCTTCTATTTTGGTCTTTGGGATCAAATAAATGATCATTTGAGTGAATTTCCTATATAAAAAAGCTTTCAAATCATTATTTCATATCAATCATTCATGATATCAAGTCAAGCATTCAATAACTAAGCATTCCAAGACTTCACAAGATCATATAGAGAGTGTTCAAGATTATTTCTAAAGCATTCAAGGGTAGAATTATCTATCAATTGTTGCAAAAATTCAAGATCCATCATCATGTTAAGCATCAATCATGCTATTGAGCTAGTGTTATGATGTAGCATTGAAGATCCAAGATCAAGCATTGTTCTACACATATTGTCAAGATCAAGATCTACATCCTTCATGGCCATTTCATGTTAAGTTATAAATTTACAAGACATCATCTACAAGGAATCATTCAAGTTATCATTTTCCATGATTCATGTTCTTTGGTTCATGTTTCATGCCTTCATTTCATTATCTCTTCATTTGGATTAATTACCTACAAGGGTTTTGACCAAGACAAACCCCTATTCCATAATAATCAACACTTTTCTCTCTTTGTGTAATTGCAGATCTAGGTGCTTTGAATACTTGAAGGATCATTGAATATTATGTTACAATATTGTTGGAGTTTTCTCCCCATTTGCAAGGTCACAATCTTCATTAAAAGGTCATCTACAACCCCAAAATAAGATTTTTGGATCAACAAACTTGGAAAACTAGATTGAGCAAACTCAGAAGAGCAGATTCAAACCTTGAAGTTCTAGAAAATCCAAACTAGACTAATGTGCCGAAAGTGGAAAATGAGTCCCATTGTAGGTTTTTCTCATAAATTCTTCTAGATTCAAATACCCTTTTGTATAAAACCTACTTCTGTGCAAAAATATAAAATTGGGATTGATTCACCCAGAATGGCGAATGAGTCGCACTAGGTCAAATATTTAGAATTTCCAATATTTTAGGACTCCTAGTCATCCTCAAGTTCCCAGGTACACACATTTCATCTTATAGTATTTTATTATGTTTTATATGCATTTCTAAGTCATTTAATTCAAGTTTGCATCATATTAGGGTTTTTTATTTCATCTTGTATGTCATTTTATTTTCCAAGTTTAAACTTGGTGATGAATCCCTCTTGTAATTTGAAATCATACCCTAGGATACTCTTCTAGCAAATTTGTTTCCTCTATTCCACTCTTAGTATGAGATCTCTAGGGTTATCCTAGAGTGGATTATCTTGAATGTGGGTGTTCTCTATGTCTTAAACCATACAATAGCACTTAATAACCCCATATTTAGAGGTTTCAATGTAAATGATATATATATATATATATATATATATATATATATATATATATATATATATATATATATATATATATATATATATCATGATGTGTACTAATATTTTTTATGATTTCCATCTTGCAAGGTCCACACAAGAGTGGAATGATCTCTATTAGCAGGTGACCATGAAGATGGTGCCTCCTCTTCCCCCACATGAGGATATACCTTTAGATTATGTACCCCCACCTTTTTTGGGATGAAATGGAGATCTCTTCGATCCTATTACAAGATTAAGGGAAGCATATGAATGAGAAACTAGACGTGTCGACCTAGCTAGGTCCAATGAGGAGTGAGTTGTAGGACAACTTTCAACACTATAAGTGGCATATGATGAGCTCCAAGCATCTCAAGTTCTAATAGACAGTAGGATAGAGACCATCCTATAGTCAAAGGTCTCAAGGCTAGAGAGAGAGATGGCCAAGATGTAGGCAAAGAGAGATCACATAGACTGGGAGTGTGTCAAGACACTCATACGAGAGGTGAGAGTGGTTGGAGAGGTGTAAGGCCTATAGTTAGTGATTAAATCTATGAGCAGATCACAGTCACATTCTACCATTTCTCAATGGATGCCACCACCAGGCCCTAAGGTGTCTAGCATGCATAGGCTATAGCAACATTGTATTATCAATTATATGTACACAAATTTTTATATAAAATATATGAGCATTCATGTTTGGGATTTATTGGTTTATGTTGAATTAAATGTCAATCTGAATTATAAAATATCCTTAGAAATAATTTTTAATAAAAGTATCCATGATTTAATGTGCATTTGATCTAATTAAAACACATTTAGTTTACACTAGATACTACATTGTGATTGAGTATGCTATGTTAAATTAAATGGACCTGTGATCTAAGTTCAGAATATTAAATGCATACGAGGATCTAACTTAACATAACACACAAGATGAATTTGAATAATATGCAAAATAAATTAATACTCCAAAATTATTGAATAATTACCCTATAATCTAAGACACACAAATATTTTTTTGTCAAAGAATGAACGAATCCAAGATAAAATAGAACACTATCTACATAATCTAACAATATTGCTTTAATATACATACTTTTCAAAGAAGTTGTGAGTTTATAGTACCAACAAAAATATGTGGCATTGATAGGTTCTTTGAGAGGTTTATCACCTATTTTTGTTAATGTGTATGCTTTAGGACCATAACTTTCATCAATTATGTAAGCTCCCAACCATTTAGGGCTGAACTTTCCTTTTTCATTTGAGGCAACATTGACACTATGTTGATAGAACTCATATAACACCAAATCACCTTTATTAAAAGCACAAGGAATGACATTCATTATAACTATGTTTCATTTTTTTAGAATAAGTTGGGAGATGGTCAAGAGTGTTGATATTTCATTCATCAAGCATTTCAAGTTGACACAATCATTGTTCTTTATAAGTATTATCATCAGTAATCCCCCAAAGAGAAAGTCTCAATGAAGAAATTTCTAGCTCTAAGGGCATTATTGCCTCAGCACCATAAATGAGGTTATAGGGAGTGTTTCATGTAGATGTTCTAATGCATACAATAGCCCCAAAACGTATAAGCTATTTAAGTGTTCCAATCTTTGTTATGTTTACTTACCGTCATACTTAGGATTTGCTCAATAGTTTTGATAGTTGATTTTTCTTGACAATTTGATTGTGGATAATATGGTGTTGAAAAATGATGTTGAATGTGAAAGGTTTCCAAAAATTTCTTCACATCGTTGTTCTTAAACGGAGTTCCATTTTCTAAAACCAATACGGAAGGAAGAAAAAAGTGAGAAATAATGTGTTCCAATATGAAACAAAATATTGTGTCAGCTATTGTGGAATGAATAGGGATAGCTTCTACCCATTTTGTGAAATAATCTATTGCAATGATTATAAATTTGTTTCTAGTGGAAGAGGATGGTGATATTTTTCCAATAAGATCCAAACCCCAAACCAAGAATGGCCAAATAGGAACTTGGGCATGAAGCTTAGAAGTAGGAGTGTGAATCAAATTGTTGTCTTCTTGACATTTATGACATTTCTTAATGTGGTGGAAATAGTCTTGTTCCATATGTCACCAACAATATCCTATATGGATTTATTTTTAAACTAATGATCTTCCTCCAAAATGCACCCACAAGCACTCGCATGAGCTTCTTCAAGGGCTATAGGGATTTTTTATTTTTAAGGCATCTAAGTAAAAGATCGTCAAATGACTATCTATATAACACATCCATAAGGATTATGTATTTAGATGTTCAAGTTTTTGGAGATGAGCTCTAGTTTTTTTAGTTGTAGACTCAGGAAAGGTACTTCCTTTTAAGTAATTGAATATTGTTGTCCACCATTCACTAGAGTTTTCAATATTGGTTAATAACATCTCTTTAATTTTATCATCTATTGATGGTTTTGTGACCATATGGACTATAAATGTGAAATCAACAGAAGGATCATTATGGGATACAAGGAAAGCAGTGCTTTCCATTGTATCTGCATGAAATTATCCTTTCATGATATATTTTCAATGGTATTTTATTCAAATAATTCCAATAAATTCATTGTAAGGTCCTTATACTTAGATAAATTATCATGTTTTTCTTGATATGAACCTTTTATCTACTTAACAATTAATTGAGAATCACCAAATATCTTAATGTGTTGGACACCAAGAGCTAAAGTTGCACATAATCCAACAATTAAGGCTTCACACTCTATGGTGTTATTTGAACATAAGAAATTTAATCACCAGGATAAGGGAATAGGCTTTCTAAAAAGAAAAAAATATTATAAACCCTACTCCAGAGCTAGTTCTATACTTAGACCCATCGAAGTACAATTCCCATTTTTCCTTTTCGATAGTCAACACATATTCATCTAGGACTTAGTACATATTAGGTAATGCTAATTAAGAAGGGGCATCAACTAAATGGTCGGTTAAGGCTTGTCCTTTGATTACCTTTTAAGAGACAAAGTTAAGATCAGACTTAGTTAACAACATAACCCATTTAGCTAAGCTTCTTGATAAATCATTTTTATCAAAAAGGTATTTTACAAGATCAAGCTTTGTCATCACATGAATTTTTTTGTTCAATAAGTAATGTCTCAATTTACTAGTATCAAATACAAGAGCCAACCATTGGTTTTCTATCATTGTCTATCAAGTTTTGTAATCAATAAAAGTTCCACTAATGTAATAAACATGATGTTCTTTACCATTATAACCTTTTTGAGCCAACAATAATGCTAAAGCATGAGTTGATGCTACTATATAAAGCATAAATGGTCTTTCTTGTATAGTAGGTTGTAAAATGGGAGTAGCGAGGTAGTCTTTCAAAATTACAAAGGACAGTCTTCATTCCAATTAAATTGTGATTCCTTCCTAAGAAGTTGTGTATAGGGTAATGTTTGATCTACCAAGGATGCCAAAAAAAATAGATAGCTTAAATTCTTCCTTGTAAAGTATGCAATTGAGAAATATTTTTAGGTGGCATGTTAATGATAGCATCAATTTTCTCTGTGTCCACCTTGATGCCTCTATGGGATACTATAAAACCTAAAAGTTTTCCATTAGCCACACCAAGGACACATTTTTTTGGATTTAGTCTCATGTTATACTTACACATCCTTTCAAAAAAAAAATGAAAGATATTAACATTTTCTTGATCTATAGGTTAAAGATTTGGCTCGAATACCATCAACATAATCTTCCAAAATCTTATGTATGTAATCATGAGATATCAATGTCATAGCTCTTTGATATTTTGCACCAGAATTCTTTAATCCAAAAGGAATAACCACCCAATATAATGTTCCTCAAGTTGTATTAAATGTCTTATATTGATCTTGAGGGTTGATAAAGATTTGATTATATCCATAAAAACCATCCATGAAAGACAAAAAAGCATGGCCTAAAGTCAAATATACTACCATGTCAATATTAGGAAGGGGAAAGTCATATTTTAAAGATTCCTTACTAAGGTCACAAAAATCCATACACATCCTAATAAGATTATCAAGTTTCACGACTATGAAAATGTTTGAGATCCATGGAGAATAGTCAATAGGATGAATAAATCCAACTTCAAGGATTTTTTTAATCTCAACCTTAACCAATAAAGCTATCTTAGGATTTATCTTTTGTAAATTTTTTCTTACCTACTTAACATCTTGTTCAAGGACTATGTTTGTGTGTCACTATCTTAGCATCAATACCTAGCATGTATGAATAAGTCCAAGAAAAAGGTTCATAAAATTTGTGAATAATGTTGCATGATCTTCTTGTTCATCCTCATCAAGACACTTTCCTATTTGAATCGCTCTTTCTTCATTAGATGTGTCCATTGGTATGTTTATTGTATCTCATATAGGTAGTTCAATTTTCTGAAACTTCAAAGATATATTCTTCTCCATGTTTGTCAATATTACTGATTTCATTTTCTTCATCCACTTGTTTAGTACTAACCATAGCACATGTGACTACTTGTTTTTCAAGGGGAGTTGGTGACTTATCATAAACTCCTAACATTTATTTCAAGCATTCATCATCTTCAAAGTATTCTAATGATTCATCACATGTTGTATTAATCAATTCAAGATGCTTTAAAGTGGGAGTTATCTTAGAAAAATTGCACATGATGGTGTTGATGTTGAGTGAAGGCCTTTTTTTTGCTTTTGTTATCTTAGAAGGACAATATATAAGATCAATATTTTTTTCTTGTGTGTTAGGCTCTATAGGGATGCATATTCCTTTTTCTTTCACACCACATCCTTTTCCACTATAACCAAGTTGTTTCAAGATCTCATAATCTCTTCCATAAATCCCTTCTACTTCTTTTGGATTCGGTGGTTACTCGTAGTTGAATTCATCAAAGCTTGTTGTATAACTTGTTTCTTCTTCTAAAGTGGATGAAGTAGATGCTTGTGAGGGTTCTTCCAAGTTTTTTATTTACATTATTACTAGTTATTTTCCCTTTCCAAACTTTTTTGTTGTGATCTTGTACTCTCCCATAAGTATAGGTGTAAAATATATAGAACCCCAATCAACATCAAATAGACTTGTGATTTCCTTGATTTTTTATTTGTTTTCTTCCTCTTGCATAATTTTGACTTTTGAAGTTGGTATCAATTTTTTCAAAGGACTTTCTATATCTTTCTCTGTGTGTAAACAAATTTCTGGTTCAAGATCATCTTTGATTGTATACACTTAGTTGTTATATACATATTTTATTATATGATGAAGGGTCAAAGGAACCACATGCATCTCATGAATCCATGATCTTCCCAAATGAATATTTTATGAAAGATTTTGAGGCATAACATAGACAAGAGTTTGCAATGTGGCATTTACAATTGTAATAGGTGAGGTAATCATACCAAGTGGTTTTCTTCCTACATTATCAAACCCATGAATGGAAAAAGAATTAGGTTCAATATTGCTCTTATCCATTCCAAGATTATCCAAGAGGTTTACACTTAAAACATTAAGGGTTGAGCCATTTTCAATGAGGGTTCTCTATATCCCAATCCTATTAATGAGAGCTACTACCATGAAAGCTTCATTTTTTTTTTGCACTTCCAATGAAGGTATCTCACTTTGGTGAAAATAGTGTCTATATTAACCAAATTCATTCCTTGAATAAGGGTTGTTACATCATTCTCACTTGTACTAAGAGGAACCATAGCTTGTTGCAAAGCTATTTAAAGCATACTACTACTAGGGTATGTGTAGGATCATCACGGAAAAAATAGGCCCTTAAGTGGCAAAAGATTCAAAAAAATCAGAGTTAGGAAATTTGATGTAAGAATTTGAATAAGTTATCTATATTATTTAAAAAATATGTAAGAATAGAATCTATAGAAAATTGAATGTGGGTATGTGTAGGGTATGTGACTAATGACTTTTTTACCCAAAATTGATGAAATGAAAAGGGTTTTTAAAGGAGATTCTCAACTTTCCACCAATATAAATTATAATTTACATTGAATTTAATAAATTATTATTATTCATTTTCTATTTGAGTTATGACTAAAGTCCTAATTGATAGGCTGATTAAAAAACATCTATATCTTTCAAATTGTATCATATTTTTTGAATCTGAAAAATGCATCACATTCTATGCTTTTCATACTATAGGATTAAAAAAATTGAATTTCATGAAGTTCTGACCAAGTTAAAGTGGTCAGACATGAGTTTTTATATTTTTAAAAGTTGTAATAAAAAAATCATAATTAATTATTTACTTGGAAAAAAACTACAAAAAATATGCATCACATCAAGACATGAGTCCTCTTTTTATATCTAAAATATTATAAAAAAATATTATCATTTTATTGTGGTTAGGGTAGTCAGATAGACATCTACTTCTTATTTTTTCTCTTAAATTTAAGTGCTACTGCATTGAAATTTCAAATTTTCACCAAATAGATTTTATTTAAAAAAAAAAACCTTAGTATTTTGGAAACTACATTCAATTTTCTACAAATTCTATTCTTACATATTTTTGAAGTAATATAGATAAATTATTCAAATTTTTATGTCAAGTTGCCTAACTCTAATTTTTCTAAATTTTATCACCACTTAAGGGCATGTTTCTTCCATGATGATCCTGCACATATCCATGTAGTTTCTAAACTACTAGGTTTTCTTTTTTTAAAATCTATTTGGTGAAAATTTGAAATTTCAATGCAATGCTACTTAAATTTCAAGGAATAAATAAGAAGTAGGTGTCTCTATGACCATTGTAACCACAATAAAATGATAATATTTTTTTATAATATTTTAGATATAAGTAGAGGACTCATGTCTCGATGTGATGCATATTTTTTGGTAATTTTTTTCCAAGTAAATAATTAATTATGAATTTTTTATTACAACTTTTAAAAAATATTAAAAACTTGTAAGTCTAACCACCTTAACTTGGTCAAAACTTCATGAAATTCATTTTTTTTTAAATCCTATAGTACGTGAAGCATAAAATGTAACACATGTTTTGGATTTAAAAAATGTGATACTATTTGAAAGCTATAGATGTTTTTCAATCAACCTATCAATCAGGACTTTAGTCGTAATTCAAATAGAAAATGAATAATAAATATTTATTAAATTCAAAGTAAAGCATAATTTATATTGGTGGAAAGCCGAGAATGTCCTTTAAAAACCCTTTTTCATTTCATAATTTTGGGTAATAAAAAAAGTAGTTAGCCACATACCCTATACATACCCATTATATCACCAATTTTTGGCCCATCATGATTCTACACATACCCACTATGGTAATTAGGTGAGGCTTGAATAAGATCCCATAATGATATCTTAGCAATAGTATTTTTAAATTGTTCAACAAGATCATACTCCTTTCCATTATGCAGAGGAAAATGAGGAGCACTAGGAAAGATAGGTTGACATAATGGTAATGAAATGGGATTAGTTTATTTTTTCCTATTGTTCCTTGTAGTATATGTGTGAGCAATGTTATTGTAACTCAGTTGTTGTGAAACATTGTTACTATCAAGTTGCCTTGTAAAGTTCAATATATCTCCCATACTTAATGGTTTCTTTTTAGGTGCTTCTTAGATAAGCATGGGTTTGTTTTGAACTTGACGTTGAGGTGAGGGTGGGTAAAGGATAAGTTGGGGTGTGATTACATTAACGCCTCTTTTTTTTGGTTCAAGCCTTAGTGGATGAACCTTGTGAGATGAAATCCTCAAAGGCTTCATCTAACATGTCAAAGCCATCACTACTAAATGGCTTAAGGGATATGTTAACTTGAAGAAAGATATCTTACATGATAAAATGAGTATTCTTTCTCCAAGGGTTTCATCAATTTGTGCATTTTTTGTTTTGTTTTATGTTTTTGGTTTTTATTTTTTTTCTAATGATTGCAAAATGTAAACTAATCTAAGCTATATGAAATGATGCTGAAAATAAAGGAAAAATACAAAATTTTAATGTTATCCTCAAATAAAATATGAAATAAATGTTTTTCGCAATGCTACAAGATCTAACTAAAGAAACAATGACTTGAATTCAAAAACAAACTGTTTTAAGAAACTAATTCTCAGATCAGAAAACAACATTAGAAATGTAAAACAAAGGATAAAAATCACCCAAAAATTTTTCTAAAATATTTTTATAGGGACTCATTTTCCCATGGGTGAATGGGTCCTTGCTCAAGGTTTTTAAAATTAAATTTTCCAAGATCTAAGTTTATTTTATGTATTTTTTGTTTGTAATTACAAACAAGGGTTTTTGTAATAGGTTTTTCTAGATTAAGGTGTCTAAATGCAAGTGTAAATAAGGTCAAATGATAAACTAAATAACTATTCTTATAATATATTTTGAATCTAAACTTGAATTTAAATGATTGAATGATGATCTTGATGCAAGTACAATGCAAAATGAATGTAGATCTAATGCAATTTATTAGATTTTATATGAATTTAAAGGATGCAAACATGAAAATTTCACCCCAAATTAAATGCTCACTAATGCAATATTAAGGAACCCAAAATGTAATGCAACCAATGCAAACTAGTGCAAAATTCAGATCTAGGGTTGAAATCTACTCCAATTTTTTTAATTTTATTGTACAAGGTTGAGTTCACCAAAGTGAAATGAAGAGAACTAGGGTTTCCCAAAATGGAAGGTAAGTCAAAAAGGTGGAAATAGACCCTATCTTCCTACCTTCATTAGGAAATGAGATTCCCACAATGAATTTATTAGCAACCCTTAGGTGAATCAACCTAATGTGAGAATCTTCAAGTTTCCTTATGCTTGAAGGATGGGGGTCAAGGTCAAACAACACTTTTGGGGGAAAAAATAAATAGCAAATCAAATCCAATGTGCAAGCTACCTTTTGGATCTAGTAGATAAATCCTAAAATTGAGAGAAATAATAAAGCTTCTAGAAAATCTGGGAAAGGATAACACTATGCACCTATCATAAAATGGTGTTTTTAAAAGCCTATCAGGGACTCATTCACCCATGGGAAAATGGGTCCAAGACACCTTTTCAGGAAAAATATGGAACTAAGATTTGAGTTTGAAATCTACACTTCTTTCCTATAACTCTAAACATTCACTCCCAGATTTGAACTTACAATAAATCTATAAAAAAAAAAAATTGTTTTTTGGTGGTGGATGGGAGTTTTCCTTGGTCAAACCCCAAGTTTGGTAATTAAACCTTAATGAAAAGAACATACCTTCAACATGAAAGTGTATGTAAACCATGATCTTAGCTGTATCTAAGATTAAAAGAGATTAAATGCAAAGAAACCCTACTCAAATGTGTTAGAAAATGATCCCTAAATAAAATAATGAATAATGACAAAGACCTACTTTGGGAGATATCAAATCATCCTAAAAGATCACAAATTTGAATATACCTTCCTTTAGATAGAAAGTAGAATGATAATAGAAGATGGAACTACCTAGGAAACAAGTCACTAGGCTTGTTTGAATGGCTTGGTGCATCTCCCAAAACCTAAAATCTATCATGATCCTCCATAGGCATCTATGATCAATCTTTGACAATGCTTGACCTTGTTGGAAAAATGAGTTTGAAGACCTACAAAAAAAATAGAATGTTGCTCCAAGATTTCAACTTTGGATGCTTGATTGACTTCTCCTTGCTCTTGAATGTAAATCCTTGTGATCTCATGTGAATCTATTGCTTGTCTAGTGAAAAATGATTGAAAGACTTATCTTTATAGGCTTCCTTTCTAATTTCTTGTTTATTAGATCATGAAAGTTGACACTTACAATTTGAATTTAGGACCTTTAAATTCCACCAAAAATATCTTTAAATTTGAGTTTGTGAATAGAAAGGGGGCCCATTTTCCCATGGGCGAATGGGCCCTAACCTAAAAGCTCAAGACCTAATTTATGTTGGGGCATTCGGTTGATTGATAACATTTATTGAATGTGGGTTATAGTGTTGGGAAATAAATAAAATAGGCCTTGGGATGCATAATAAATTGTATTAGGGGCCCATTAATGAGGTTTAATAATGTATAAATGTAAGGTCACTAAAATAGGTCCAAACTAAGTGTGAAATTGTACTTTCACTTAGAAAGGAGTGCAATTTTCTACACTACACTAGGTTGTTAGATAAATTGTGCATCAATAAAAAGAGTGTGCCTTGCAGTTGTCTTTGGTACTCAAAATAATACACATTATAATCTTAATCATAAAACTAAGCTCATTGAAAATGTTGACCCACATATGTACTTGTTATCAAAGGATAATCCTATTGGATATATGACTTAAGTGGTCATGATCCTAAGTTAGTTTTACATTGGTTAATTGCCATAAAATAAACAAAATGAAAAGATATAAATTTTTAAATATGAATATATACTCTCCATTATTGACCATGCACATTGTAAAGTATACTTTGATTGATCACATACTCAACATGTCTTGAGGGTTGGCATCCTATTTTTCACACCAAAGTGTGCCTACATACCTAAGGAATATAGGCTATCTTTTCCCTACACAAATAATATTTTTGAATATGAATATCTAATCATAGAACTTCAAATGGACATGGAATGGAATATTATAGAACTACATTTTTATTGGGATTCTCAACTTGTCATTAAAAAAGTTAATAGTGAATAACAAATGGAAGCTAATAAGCTTCTCCCATATAATAAGATGGTTGATAGCTTCATTTATATACTTCTCACAAATTCAACTTGAGAAAAATCCTAATTTAATAATTAAGTATTATATGTCATGGTAGCCATTAGATCACTATTGGACATGTTGCACAATAGTCATAGGCATGAGTTCCTTGTTGACCAACTATTGGTACCTTCATATGATGTCCCCAATACTGAGCTAGTGTGCAACATTGTTGACCCCAAATTCCCCTTGGTACCATGAAATTTACACATATCTCCATGAAAATACCCCTGACCAAACTTATCCACTACCCAACACAAAAACCTTTATCCATTACTCACCTCGATTGACTATCCTTAGTGACACTCTTTATTGAAGGATTCTTGATGGTACTCTCTTGTGACGTGTTAACATAAAAGAGGCCCAAAATTATTTATAAAAATTATATGAAGGTATCTAAAATTCACATTCTTATGTTCATACCCTTCGTCAAAGTCTATTAAGAATGGGTTACTATTAGTCTATTATGAAACAAGATGCAAATTAGGTTTTTAGAAAATGTCAATAGTGCCAATAACATAGAGATATAATGAATGCACCATCAAAAGAATTGTAATTTATCATTACTACATGGCCTTTATCATTGGATCCTTAACCTTATTGAGATAATTCACCCCTCTTTTTCTAATGTACATAGATTCATAATCACCTCCAGTAAGTATTTTATGAAATGGGTTGAAGCCATTCCAGTATCCTACATCACTAGAAAACAAATAACCAAATGAATTCTCCATTACATTATATGTCATTATACAATACCTCTTCCTATTATTCTTGATAATATTTTTTTATGATTTTGTGTATGATGGTTGAGTTTTTATCCAATTGGTTGTATTGTAGGAAAAAGTATCCCTTTTTCACACTTAATTTGGGAATTAATATTTAATAAAAGGAATAAATTATGCCTTAGATTAGTGTTGTAATATGTTTTACATATTCACATTATGTTTAGTGAAATGGATTTAATTGTACCTTATTTATGGTGTTGTAAGGTGTACCTTTACACTTTCACATTAATCTAGGGCTTCATTAATTAATTGAGCTAAATTTTCCTTAATTGGCCCCTTTAATTCAAATCCAAGCCTAAATAATTGCATTTTTTGAGGGATAAAACCTGACATTCACAAATGACATTACATAACACTTAACTTTTAGCAATGTGTGTCCTAGGCAAGTGGCCTAGGACCCATTCACCATAGTTTTGTGACTCATGAGTATTCCAATGTATACTTTGTGGCTTACGTGTTTTCATACATATATTTTGTATTCATGTGTGTACTTCATGACTTACGTGTATTTGAGTAGATGACTCACTTATTCACTTATTTCTAGTGTAAATGCACCAATCTTGATGTGTTGGAACTATCAATTTGGTCACATGAGGAGTAGAATGAAAGTTAAACCCCTTTTCACCTTTACACTACATCCATATGACCCTTTTTCTATCAACCAAGAACTCGACACCACATGAAAACGCCTTAGAGATATCAAAAATTGAGAGAGGTTATTGTAGAGGGGACTTACATAATCTTATAGACTCATATGGATTGTTTCTAGGTGACATAGTTTATGAGTAACATCTTATCAAAGATTGTTTCCTTTTTGCACTTTTGACTCTTAAGGGATATCACTGATCCAATGTAGCTCAGACTATTTCAGTGTGTTTGGGTGTGAAATAGGACTATGCCTAGCATAAACCCACCAATTTAGGCATGTTGGAAATGTTGATTTGGTCACATGAGGAGTAGAATGAAATTTACACCCTTTTTCCATTGAAACTGAAAAACTTGATACCACAGGAAAATGCCTTAGAGATATTATAAACTGAGAGAGGTTATTGTAGATGATCCCCACATGATCCTATAGTGTTAGAAGGATTTTTTCTAGGTGACATGGTTTTTGAGTAACAACTTGTCAAAGATTGTTACCTTTTTGTACTTTTGACTCTTAAGGGATATTCTTGGTCCAATGTAGGTTAGATTGTTTCCGTTTGTTTGGGTTCAAAACAGGACCATGCCTACCCTAAATCCACTAATATGAACATGTTGGAACTATCGATTTGGTTGCATGAAGAGCATAATGAAAGTTTTACCCCTTTGCAAATTTACACTACATGCATTTGACCCTTTTTACATCAACTAAGAACTTGATCCCACGTGAAAAAACCTTAGATATATAAAAAATTGAGAGAGTTTATTAAACAGGGGCCCTATGTGATCTTATAGCCTCAAAAGAATTGTTTCTAGGTGACACAATTTTCAAGTAACAACTTGTCAAATATTGCTACCTTTTTTCACTTTTGACTCTTAAGGGATATCACTAGTCCAATGTAGCTCAGACTATTTCGGCATGTTTGGGTTTAAAACATGAAAATTCCTACTATAAACTTACTACTTTAGACATTTTGGACTTGATCGTTTGGTCACATGAGGAGTAGAAAAAAAGTTAAACCGCTTTGAAACTTGACACTGCATCCATCTGACCATTTTTCCATCAACTGAAAACTCAACACCATGAGAAAATTCCTTAAGAATATCAAAAACTGGGAGAGATTATTGTAGAGGGACCCTACATGATCCCATAGCCTCAAGCAGATTGTTTCTAGGTGACACAATTTTTGAGTAATAGCTCATCAAAGATTGATGCATTTTTGCACATTGGACTCTTAAGGGATATCATTTTTCTAATGTACCTTAAACTATTTCAACATGTTTGGGTTGAAAAAAGGACCATGCTAGCATAAACCACCAATCCAAATGTGTTGGAGCTGTCAGTTTGGTCGCATGAGGAGTAGAAAAAAAGCTACACCCCTTTGCACCTTTAAAGTACATCCATCTGACCCTTTTTCCATCAACTTGAAACTTGACACCATAGGAAAACACCTTAGACATATCAAAAACTGAGAGGTTATTGTATAGGAGCCCTACGCGGTCCTATAGCCTCAAATGGATTGTTTCTAGGTGACATAGTTTCTAAGTAACAACTCATCAAATATTGTTTCCTTTTTGCACTTTGAACTCGTAAGTGATATCACCAATCCAATGTAGCTCGAACTATTTCAACATGTTTGGGTTTAAACTACTTCCATGCATAACCTAAATGTACCCATACAAATGTGTTGGAACTAATTTTAGAGAAGATAAAGCTCCTTTTCATTGACAAAAAAATCATCTTCTTATCTTTTCATTCCTTTTCTAAGTCGTTCATTTTAGTCTTTAGATGTTTTACTTCAATTTCAATGCTTATGACAACAACATCCCTGTGTTTGATATAGTTTTTAATGCTTAGGATGACAACTTCATTTATTCAAATCCATCTATAGCATCATCTCTCACTTTATTTTCTTGCACAAATTCTTACCAGATACAAAACCTCAATTGCATTAGGTTGAATGGCATATATGACAACAATTGTGATATAGAAATTTTGATGTGGGTCAAGGTTGATTGACATATATTACAATATCATATGAATTTTATTACTTTTTGAACCATAGATTTTTAGGTGTAGGATGGTATGACTCTCTTGCTCCATTAAGGTTTTTCACCTAAAGGAGATAGATAGACCCAACACAAAATCTAGGTGGTTCACTCAAAATAATGCAAGTACAATGAAAATATGTCTAAATGCAATGACCTAAATACAAAAAATTGATAAAATAGATTAATTTATGCAAAACCTAAGAAATATTAAGTGTTTGAAAATACAACATGATATGCAAAAATGAACTAGAAACATAAACAAATGAAAACAAAACTTAATGAGAATGAATGGAGTGCACCTGGAGGCAGAATGTTGATGCTGTAAGGTTCTGGAATGTTTCAAAAATTATTGTTCATGACCACTGGGACTCATTCACCACAGATGGTGAATTAGTCCTGATTTTGGTAAATTATGTTGAAATAGGTTTCAGGGTGTTGGGAACTAATAACCTTAGAAAAAACTTTCTCCAACCTAGCAGTGGGACTAATTCATCATAGATGGTGAATTAGTCCACCTATAGAAATATGAAAATTCTAAAGTCAACTTTGTGGGTCAAGATCTATACTTGTCTTCTTGTTGTGTTGAAGGATCCAAATCTACAGAAAACAAGCTAAATGATATCACCAAGATTGAATTAGGTCTTTTATTGACTTGAATAGATTTGATGACTTGTTTCCCACTTTTCAACGCCTATCTCTTTGAAAAATGTACCTACAAGGCCTACAAACACACATGCAAAGAGGGGGAAAATGGTTAAGGGTTAGAGTATAGGGGTTTTCCTTGGTAAAACCCCACTTTGGTAATCAAAACCTATCAAATGAAATGAAATTAGAAAGGAATGATGAAAAAATAACATGCAAGCTTCATGTACTCACCAAATCGTTGTTGTTGAAGTCTAAAGATATGTCAATGGATGCTCCAAGATGTTTGATAATTGCTTGATTGAATGATTAAGGATGCTAGAATACTTGAATGCTATGATAGATTGAATGCATGACTGAATGGGGATTAAAATGAATAGAAAAACATATATTTATACACACTTATACCCTAATTTCCTAAAAAATACATCACAGGCCAACCAAAGGTCTTAATGAATAAAAACTTGAAAGAAATCTGAATTTATTTTGAATTTTGTGCCAAGAGGGACACATTCACCACCCATGGTGAATGGGTCCCACTCAAGGCAAGCAAATGGGTGTTGTGAATTAAGTTGTATTTAATGATATTTGTCATGTTTATATTAAAAAATACACTTAATTATGACCTATAAGTTCATAAAGGGGCCAAATAAAGCATAAGAAAGGTGTAATTAGTGATGACAAGTCTAGAAAATTGTGAAAGTTTGTTACAAGAAGTTACAACACTTTAGAATAAGACTTGGTGAGTGATAAAAAGGGAATATCTAGATGAATTATAAGAAGAGTCTAGAAATGTGTAGAAATGTGTTACAACACTTCATGACACCTTCACAAGATATCATAAAGCCTTAATAATTTAAATATTCAAGACCTAATGTGAATGTATAAGTCACATTACAACATTAAATCTAAGAAAAATAGGCCAAGCATCACAGGAAAAAGACCTAAATGACTGTGAAAATTTCCAAAGATAAATTTTTCTACGATACATTTAGCCCCCAATTTAGTGAGAGGCTGAACTTGCTTCAAACTCACACTAAAGTAGCCATGCACATCAAGAGGGATCCAAATGCACTTATGCTAGCAATGTGAGACAACAACGATCAAGAGGGATGATCAAGCCCCTAGGATGAAGATACCATGGAAAAATAAACATAACAACAAAGGAACACACATATGAAAGAGAAAAAGAAAAGGAAGAGGAAAAGGAATAGTCAGATCAAGCTTTGATCATTTTTCCAACTAATTATGGATCAAATCTAGGCTATTTGTTTGAAAAATAAAATGCATAATCACTCTAGGGCAATAGAACTCATGGCTATATGCCAAGTGAGAAGTCCCAAAAGGTGAGAAACATACACTCGGCCTATATGTACTCACAAACACACAGGTGGCTATGGGGAAAGTCGTGCCTCAAAATGGGCTTCCCACTCAACCATATCAAAGTTATACCTCTTAATAACTTTAATAAAGCACCACAAAGCAAAATTTCATTTCATTCTTCATGAGACAAGCAAATATTTTTATATTTAGAAATCATGAACAAATGTGATGGCGCCATAGGCGTGCAAGATGCATTATACAAGGTGGCCATATAAATGCAAAATGCAAAATGTAAAAAAAAATGTAAAATGAAAAAGATGTTCAAAGGAGTTGTGTTTAGTTCATGTGAGGTCTATCACTTAGGGAATATTGTGTCTAATGTATCCAAGAGAGGAAAAATCGATGAATATAATATTCACAACTTAGGGGATGTAGTGTGTCACAGCAGGCCACTAAGAGGAATGTAATATGCTATGATAGATAACAAATTTATAAATGACACTATACCCAATTCCATCCACAAAGCGACAAATACATCGTATAAAGTAGCGAGGATGTACTAAGAACCAAGAAAAAGAAAAATGCAAAAATGAATAATACCAATTTATGCCCCCACTTTAAAGCAATTACTACACATCGTTCTGTGAGAAATTACTTTAAAGTAGCGAATGAAAAATGCAAAAGGAAATGAAGACATGAGAGCCAACTTGGAAAACCCCTATGCCAAGTCATAAGTTTTTGAGTAAGGTTGTGTCATGCAAATGAAAAGGAAAAAAATAAAGAGGCGTTTCCCCCAAAAAGGAACACGCCAAACACAATGGATCTATGGATTCAGGGTCAGTATGTCATTTGTTGCAATGTTTTGATTAAAGAGCTTGAAATTGTTATCATTTCCCAAATACACATAGAACTAGAAGAATGAAAAAAGGAGAACGACAACAAAAGAAAAAAAAAAATTGGGTCAACATGGAAGAGACATTGTGGTCTCAAATCTTTGCATTTTCCCCAAAAGGAAAACACAAGAAAAAAGAAAATGAAAAGGTGAAAGAAAGGGAAAATCTTTTGGGTCAACATGAAGGAGACATTTTGGTCTCAATGCCTTGCATCATCTCCAAAATGAAAACACAAGAAAAGAAAAATAAAAAGGAAAATAGACCTTTTGGGTCAACATGGAAGAGACATAGGGCATCTCAATGCTTTGCATCATCCCCAAAAGGAAAACACAAAACAAAAGCAAAAGCTAAAAGCAATGTGTGACATATAGAAGAAGGAAGGTACACATAGAAGAATTCACACAAAGAGAGAGAGCATTAAACACACTTTACAAGGGAACACATTACGTACATGCAATCAAAGAAAAAGGAAAAGAAAAGGGCTAGTAAGGAAAATGCAAGTCAACCATCTAACAAGTCATCCACCTCCCAATCATGTTTAGTGTATTGTGAGGGTGGTTGACTGTCCAATGAGACAATTTCAACTGCTGAACTAGGGGAAGTACCAAGGGGTGATCCCACAATAGTGGTTTACAATTTTTGGCCAAACTGGACGCTAAAATAAATTTTTTTAACTAAATTTTCACTTTCGGGAACCTATAGCGGCTAAACCATGAGGAATTTGAAGATGATGAAAACAAGAGTTTCGTGAAATTCTGTCTATAGATTCTAAATATATTTTTTCAAAATTTTTGGCATCATATTGCACTTCTTTTTCCATCTCCCTCAAAAACTAGTATTTTTCATAAAACAACATTTTTAAAAAGTGACGCTCACCGTATAACATATAACTTTTTTCCATGAAGGATAACATTCTAATTATTTCAAATTTAGATTCATAACTCTGATATCTAGTACTTCCACTTGGTTAGATAGTTTTTTATTGAATATTTTTTCTTTAATCAAGTTTCAAATTCAAACCAATTATTATAATTCATATAGTAACCGTATAATGCATAACTGTTTTTGTATGTATCGAAATTCAATTTTTTTTCTTTGTTGGATCAAGGACTTCAATATCTAGTGCACTAATATTTTTAAATTTTTTTTTTGTTAATCTACTATGTTTCCACATGTGTAGAACAAAGAGCTTGATTTTCAGTGAAAAACCTACATTCACGAGAAATAAAAAATAAATATAATAATAAAATAAAATTTATTTAAAATTATACTTTTTGGGAAGCTTATAATAAGTACTAAATACTTACAAAAATAAATTTTAAATGAATTCATTTGATCCCCCAAAAGGTAAATCAAAAGTGGTTTTTTATTAGCATTTTGATAGGTGTAAAGGAGACTCCGTTATAGGTATGGTTTAAAACTAGCAGGGTTATATCCAAGGGGGTTTGATTTAAGGTAGTTTGATCAAATCCTCTTCAAGTGGAATTCTTTAAATGGAACCTTTTAAGGCTTAAATCATTATATTTTCTAAAAATATGTGATTTGAGCAAAAATCAGATCCTCCCAGAAATTGTAAACCAGTGTTGTGGGATCACCCCAAGACCATTACTCTAAATAGGAGATATCTCAGTGAAGCTCCTAGACATGGAAAATAATGTATTTAATTCATCATGTATTTCATCATCAATCTTTGTTGTTTCCTCATCGTCATCTAAGTTTATCACAATAGGAGGACGAATGGTAATTTCCAATGAAGGGTGTACCGGGAGTTGTGGTTGTTGTATTGGATTTTTTTTTTGATGGTTGTAGTGTACTATCTTGTGGTGGATCAAGAAGAGGAAGGTGGGTAGGTATTGCTTCTATCGAATGTGGAGTTTGATTTTCTTTTTTTTCTTCTGTATGTAACTGACGAGCAATGATAACGATGACGCCTACACTCTCTAGCACCTTGGTTTCTTTTAATTATGTTTTGAAGTTGTTTAGGGGTAAGATCGGGTTAATCCACTATAGGATCCTTTTCTTCCTAAGGGGGAGGAACAAAAGGAACCAAAGGAGATGGATCAATCACTTTCTCTTTTTATTTATAAAATTGTTTAATGTGAGGAGGAATGATGGGGTTGGTTTCATTATATCTTGTTCATTTAGACGATGAAGGTGAAGTGTTTATTATTGGTTGCTTAGAAGGTCATAATGTTTGTTTAGGTTTGGATTCAATTTGAAGCATTTTATCATCTAGGATAGGAGTCTTCGAAGTGGATGGGGACACATGGCAAAGAGACAATTCAGCTATTCATTTGGCTTTGAACTTTTGATAGGAAAGAAAAAAAAATCTTTGTGAGGGGTGATGGGTTCCATAGGTTCAATCCAAAAGGCTTCCAAGGAAAAATTACCTTTAGAAGACAATGGATTAAAGCCACTATGGTGTATAGTAAATATCTCATTGTCAAGCAGAAACTTCAAACATTTGTGAAAGACTGAAGGGACAACTTTCATAGAGTGAAGCCAAGGATGACCTAGCCGCAGAAGAAAGTGATCCAACTATGGAATGATAGAGAATGTGACATCCAATGTTTTAGGTCCTATATGTAATGGGAGTATGATCAATCTGATCGTAGGGCATGCAAAACTAGTATGTGTTTTAATCCATGTTGGTTTGTCATAGTCATCTTGATAAAGATCATGTAATACCAAAAAAGATTATGTGATCATGTTCTCACTGTAGGATGGATCTATTAATATCCCATTGGTGGGCTTATCATAAATGTGGCCAACTATGTAAAGAGGATGATTAGGAAGGTTTTTAAGTATATCATGAGAATACAAAGTAATATCAATGGATTTGTTACTTGGTCCCTTGCGAGGGATAACATCTATCGTTCCCACCATTTTATCCATAGGATTAATATGGGTAACATTTGAAGTAATATCATGTTATTCATCATTTGTATCAACATTCATCACATCATTGTTTGGAGGTTCACTAGCTTTGACAAATGAAACATTGTGTTTAGGCATGGGATTAGTGAAAATTTGTAAATTTTGATTGGGAGGTGAAACAAACTTATTTCCTTGATCATTAACATCTGCAATGGATAGATGACCAGAATCAATGTGGTCTTGCACTAGGTGTTTGAGATGATTGCATTGTTCTGTCTCATGTCCATTTTGGAAATGAAAATGACAATAAGCATTGGGTTTAAAGGTGGGGGGTAAAGGATTGGTAGGATCAAGTGGTTTGACTGTAGGGAAAGTGATCATCTATTGTTGGATTAGTTGATTCATTATGCTATGGAGTGTATCAGGTAAAGGGTTAAACTATCTCTTTGGGTCCCCATAGGTAAAGGGCAGCGGTGTTTTAACAGCTGCCACTTGATTATGAATGGGTTGAGTTGGTTGTGGCAGAGGGGGATTGAACTATAAGAATCATTTGTTTTGTTTTCTAAAGTTTTCTGAGTTGCTTTGGTTGCTTTGTTCAGATTTCTCAGCTTGGCTAGAAGTAGATTTTACATCACGACTAGCAACCGAGTCATGATAGTCACAAAGGGCTATGCATAAATGTATGAAAGAAGGAAATTTCACCATGTTCAATTTATCTTGAATGTGACCTTGTAATTTTTCAATAAACATATTTGGGAGATGTGAATCAGGAACCTTGACATCTACTTGAGCATACAATAACTGATAGCAGGAAATGAAATTAGCTACTTTTTCATCTATATTTTATGTACACCTCATCAAATCAGCCATTGTCTTTTTGGGTGCCATATGGACTTGGAAATTACTTATAAAAGCATCAACAAGCTCATTAAATGAATGAATTGAATGATTGGATAAAGAGGAAAACCACTCCAAGGTAGTATCCTTTAAATTCCTAGGAAATAGTTTAGCTAATAGTTTATCGTCAAGGACAAAATCACTGCATAAGGTGGTATAGGCATTGGCATGATTAGTAGGGTCTACTTTGTAAGGAAAACTATGGAGAGCATCTATTGAAAACTTCATACAATAGTGCCTTCGGTAACTTTAAATTTTGATTAGGTTACCTCAAAGACAGAAAACTATGTCCAAATGCGGAACAAACATAGTTTATTTACTACATTAATCCTTCTAAGAGAAACATATGTAGATTCAACAACAATCAACAACACAGATGAAAGACACTACAGAAAATAGAACACAAAGATTTTACGTGGGGAAAACCCTTTTGGGTAAAAAACCCCACTCTCCAAAGTTTGAGCCATTGTATTATTCGGAAACAGGAAGTTACAATACAGTTTTAGGCTCTTAGCCTTTCAGAGATTACATCTTGTTCATCTGGATACAACTGGTAGCAAACACGCCCATAGAGATCAACCATAGCATTCATGTTCATGAGAGATTCCAGCATAACCCTACCTCTCTCACTATCTACCTCGACCTCATGGCTCCAGCCTTTCAACCAGCCACTCAGCCTTTCTCTATCGATCTCTCTCTGGCTCTCAGCTCTTCAGCTTCTCAGCTTGTCAACCCTGATCAACCCTTTTTTTATAGAACGTCCAATGCATACATATATGCATTCATCCTTAACAAGATCTCTGTGAATCAGTTCAAGATCACACTTCAGCAATCTACCAACTCAACATCCCTATCATCGTAGATGTTTCCACTCCTATGCAGATTTTTCCTTTTAGACCATTCAGAAAATCCAACCGCCAACCATTTGAATTTTGCTTCCTCTAATTGGTCCACATGCACCATGTCAGACAGTCTTCAGTCAGTCAACAACAATCAACTTGTGTCGCATGTCGGTGAGACACTAGAAGTGTCTCCCCAATGCCACAAGACCTGATTACACATTGTCACCAAGAGTCCTCTCCATTGACAAGAGGTTCCACTAAGCTTACAAGTTACATTGACCTCAACAAGCACATTGGTGAGACTATCGATATTGCCAGGAGTTCACATCGAGTCTTCAAGTCATACCGAAACCCAAATAGTTGCCAAGAGTCATACCGATATCAGGTTTCCCATCGGCAAGACAATTGCTCTTCGCTAAGAGATAATACCGATGACTCCATGTTATTCTGAAGTCTCCCATCAGCCAGACATTCCATCTTTGCTAATACTTCATACCAAGCTCAAGAGTCATACCAAACACATTCAAGAGTCAACGAGACTTATCGTCTTCACCAAGACCTTATACCGAGGTCTTAAGTCACCCCGAGCGCTGCATTCACCAGTTAGCAAGACTTATGTCTTTCGCCGAGACCAAATACCAAGCACCCATGTCTTGCCAAGTTGGCAAGACATTTGACTTTGCCAAGACCTTTGACGGGGTGCTGAGAGCTACACCGATGACTTCAATTGCATCCCCGTCGGCGAGACCACCACCTGTCACCAAGACTTCATGCCAAAGTCTCTAGGTTACCCTGAGCTAACCTTTCACTAGGAGTCATGCCGAACACACCACACACTATTGGTGAGACAAATGCCCATCGCCAAGACTTCATATCGAAGCCTTCAAGTCATACTGACGACTCCAATTAGCGAGACATCTCTTGGTCGCCAAGACTACATGCCGATAGGAGAAAGTCATGCCAATTTCCACATCGGCCAGACAGACCAAAGGTCATGCTGATATCGGAAAGACTTCCTATCATCGCCAAGACAACATTCCAACACATATGAGTTTCCCCGATGACCATGAGCAATATCGGCAAGACTTCACATATCGCCAAGACTTCATGCCGATACGCTTTGAGTTACTTCAAGTGTATTCAGTCGGCCAGACATCTCCCAATCGCCAAGAGATCTTACCAAATTTTCAAGTCACCCCGATGACTACAATCGGTGAGACATCTCCCTTTCGCTAGGACCACATATCGACACACTTGAGTTACCTCGATGGCTCTAGGAGAAAACATATCGATGAGACAACCCTCCATCACTAAGACTTCATATCAAAGCAAACAGGTTACACTAACATACGCTAGGCACCTGATAACAAACCCTTCTACCGAGACATTTCCACTCTACAAAGGGTTACAGCGAATGCACCAAGTCATAGCGATAGGTCCATTCGGCAAGACAAAAGCAACGTCACAGTGACATGAGAAAAACACAAGATTACTGAACTGTCAGTTGGCCAGACACCAAGAATGTCACAACGACCATGCTTTCTTAGAGGATTTAGCCTGTGAGATTGAGGCACATTTTCCAACAATCTCCCACTTGACGAAGATCACACAAGCACTTCCAAAGCAACCAGGAACTAAGATCACACTAGCTCCACTAGTTCAAAACCCCGCAATACTCAAGACACCCAATCAACATGATTCAATAGATAACAGTCCACAAAAAAATCTACAACAAAGACCAGGTATCCAATTGCAACTCACTGACCAATAAAGCAACCGACCACAGCCATCCAAGAAACCACATAGATCTCAATATGCTCTCATGCTCTATCAAGAAATCAGCTCCAACATTCAAGATGTTCACCTCCAGGCAACAATCCTGTCATCTTCCAACATGGTACATGTGGAAGAAAAATACAAGCCAAAGTGAATAAGCACCATTCCAATGAACACAAGCACAAGATCCCAGCGATCTCACCAACAAGATACTACTACCACTTCACTATTTTCAAAACACTATATAGAAGCAATATCAACTTCAAAGCTTCAAACAGAACACAACAGTGAAGTCATTATCCAAAAACAAGATACAAAACATCAGTTGGAACAACAATCAGAATGATTGCTCCCATCCAAGTGATAAACCCATGCGACTGAAAATAGCACCCATAGCTTGTGCTATACCATCCAATCTCACATACCTCACAGGTATCAACATTAGTAAACTTTTGCCAATCCATTAACAGCAAATACAAGTTCCAGTGTCAACCAGTCAAAGAAGATAAGACACATACAAGAAATCCCACTGCCAAAGTAATTTAAATCTTAAAGATAAAGGCCAAGGCAAATATCCACAATGATATGCACAACTTGCAACAACCTGCCACAAGAACTCTCACCACAAACCTTCACGGCCACAGAGAGAAACACTGCACATCATCTTCCTATAGAACATCCTCCTACATACACTTCTAACAACCAGTTGTGTCAAGAATGATCTTCTTCATGTACCAAAAGAAAGCCTTAACAACATCCATCCATTCAATTACCAAGATCAAACTATCTTTAAAACCAACATGGATGTAAACATCTCAAAGAAGATCAAGCTTGTTCATTTCCCATTTTAGGAAATCAGCCCATACATCATCTCCTACCAATTCTCATTAGTAACAAGGAGATAAAAGAAACTATACAACTTCCACTATGAATCTTCCAGAATCATTAAACAGTAATTCAAGATCCATATCATGAAAGTAAACTTAATAAAACACATCTGAAAAATATAATGGGCCACATACCTTTCAGATAAACCACCAAGAAGACCAAGAGTGGGAACAAGAATACTCCTTCAAGATATACAAGTCATCATGACTAATCCAAGAGTAATCTCCTCATAGGTCTCTTATTGAACTCACATTCAACCAAGGTGAAGGCTTCTCGGACTTTCTGCTGAACAACTTTAACAAGAGTAACAAGTAGCAACACATCTCTCATAAGAGAAAAATAGCCTCACCTTATTCTTCATGTATTCATGAGTACTAGCAACTGATCATCTCATACTAAACTTCAACTACATTACTGCACTAACATGAAGTATCAAGCAAGTAATCAAAGCACTCAATACACAAATAATTACCAGACCACTGTCAAAGTTCCACTCAGCTGAATCAGGAACTTATCATGAAATCATGATCTACACATCCCCATAGGAGATCCCATGCTTCAGGTGACTTTTCCATTGTCTCAAGTATAATGCACAATGCCAAAACTCCAGTGTACAAGCAAGAGTATACTATGACATAAGCAAAGAGACTCAAAAATAGCATCACCTATCAAGAACCACCAACACCTTAGCCAAAGACTCCAACCATCTTCCATGGTTCCAAGATGTTGCACATCTTCAAATAATGTCCATGCAAAAGCGCAAGAACCCTTCTACAACACTAAAGAAGACCATTCACCACCATGTGATGAACCCATAGTCACTGCTAGAGCTCCCACTGAAATGTGACATCTGAGCTCTCCAAGCATCATGACCACCTGCTACAGGTTCCCATAACCAAATATTCAGGTACTCAATAGTATCCATCCTCTCATCTCAAAGCAATCACACCAATGCACAAGTGACCACAGACAAGGCCAACTAACAAGTTTGTACCAACAATGAATCAACCTCGTGGATATAAACAGTCCACATCTGAGTTTTCTCATAGCAAACATGTAGGTAAAGATAGTCCACAACATTGCACAACCCATAGATCCATTAAATAGAAACGTGCAAACCCATCATTGCATTGGAAACTGCATCACTGAGATATCAAAGAGAATAACCATGTAGACAACACGACTCAAACACCAAATCACACCAGATCTGACTTGCCAAACATGTCCACAATGAGCACCATAATCAAGGAACACCACCACAAGAATGCTGAGTGAAAAATCACTTACCAACACTCCCATGTAGAGAAGAAAACATACCTCCTCAAACCATGCACCTAGCATGCATGCAGACCTGCAACTATCTCATCCAGGAACACCCCAAAAGGCCAATACCTAGACAATAGCTTAACAACAACTCCACATGATCAAAATTTTTTGCTTAACCGTGTAAAACTTACAAAACCACACAGCCAAGCAAGTACAAAACATCCTTAGAAAGGAAACAATAGTTCAAGAGAATCCAGACCCCTTTCAGGCCAACTCTAAACCACCAACATGTACATGCATCCGAGAAAGAGAGAAAGGCTATTTCAAAAGCTTTCAAATCATCTAATGATTAACTTCATAGCCTTCAAGCATTCGAGGTTAATAGGAAACAGTGCCTTCCAACACTAGGAACCACCACCTAGCATAAGCACTCTGAAAAATCCACCGCATACTTCAAGGTTAAACCTCTACCAGCCAGGAGACATAGATCACAACATGATCAACTCCTTTTTCCATCTTGACCATCCTTTAGACTACATGTTGTCTCAGAATAACAAAAGGCTTCCACTCATCAAAGGATCAATCCATCAGTCCATTCCTCTAGATTTCTTCTAGCCCATCAATCTAAGAAATCTTCATAGGAGAAATATCCAGAACCAACAACCAAAAGAACGCTCTGATACCACTTGTGAGGAAAACTATGGAGTGCATCTAGTGAAAACTTCATGCAGTAGTGCCTTCGGTAACTTTCAATTTTGATTAGGTTACCTCAAAGACATGGACAACTATGTCCAAATGCGGAACAAACACAGTTTATTTCCTACATTAATCCTTCTGAGAGAAACATATGTAAATTCAACAACAATCAATAACATAGATGAAAGACACTACAGAAAACATAACACAAAGATTTTATGTGGGGAAAACCCTTTCGGGTAAAAAACCCCACTCTCCAAAGTTCGAGCCATTGTATTATTCAACAACAGGAAGTTACAATACAGTTTCAGGCTCTTATCCTTTCAGAGATTACATCTTGTTCATCATGATACAACTGGTAGAAAACACCCCTAGAGAGATCAACCATAGCATTCATGTTCAGGAGAGATTCCAGCATAACCCTACCTCTCTCACTATCCGCCTCGACCTCATGGCTCCGGCCTTTCAGCCAGCCACTCAGCCTTTCTCTATCGATCTCTCTCTGGCTCTCAGCTCTTCAGCTTCTTGGCTTGTCAACCCTGATCAACCCTTTTTTTACAGAATGTCCAATGCATACATATATGCATTCATTCTTAACAGGATCTCTGTGAATCGGTTCAAGATCACACTTCAACAATCTACCAACTCAGCATCCCTATCATTGTAGATGTTTCCACTCCTGTACAGATTTTTCCTTTCAGACTATTCAAAAAATCCAACCGCCAACCATTTGAATTTTGCTTCCACTGATTGGTCCACATGTACCACGTCAGACATTCTTCACTCAGTCAACAATGATCAACTTGTGTCGCATGTCAGTGAGACACTAGAAGTGTCTCCCCGATGCCACAAGGCCTAATTACACATTGTCGCCAAGAGTCCTCTCCATCGACAAGAGGTTCCACCGAGCTTACAAGTTACATCGACCTTAGCAAGCACATTAGTGAGACTATCGCTATTGCCAAGAGTTCACATCAAGTCTTCAAGTCATACCAAAACCCAAATAGTCGCCAAGAGTCATACCGATATCAGGTTTCCCATCGGCAAGACAATCGCCCTTGGCCAAGAGATAATACAAATGCCTCCATGTTACTCTGAATTCTCCCATCGGCCAGACATTCCATCTTCACTAAGACTTCATAATGAACACATTCAAGAGTCGGCGAGACTTATCGTCTTTCCCAAGACCTTATACCAAGGTCTTAAGTCACCCCGAGCGCTGCATTCACTAGCTAGCAAGACTTATGTCTTTCACCGAGACCACATACCGAGCGCCCATGTCTTGCCAATTCAGCAAGACATTTGACTTCACCAAGACCTTTCACCGGGTGCCGAGAGCTACACCAATGACTTCAGTTGCATCCCCGTCGGCGAGACCACCACCTGTCGCGAAGACTTCATGCCAAAGTCTCCAAGTTACCTCGAGCTCACCTTTCGCTAGGAGTCATGGCAAACACATCCCACACTGTTGGTGAGACAAATTCCCGTCGCCAAGACTTCATAGTGAAGCCTTCAAGTCATACCAATGACTCCAATTAGCGAGACATCTCCTGGTCGCCAAGACTACATGCTGATAGGAGCAAGTCATGTCGATTTCCACATCAGCTAGACAGACCAAAGGTCATGCTGATATCGGCAAGACTTCCTATCTTCGCCAAGACAACATTCCAACACATATGAGTTTCCCCAATGACCACAAGCAATATCGGCAAGACTTCACATATCACCAAGACTTCATGCCAATACCCTTTGAGTTACTCCGAGTGTATTCGGTCAGCCAGACATCTCCCAATCACCAAGAGATCTTCCTAAATGTTCAAGTCACCCTGATGACTACAATTGGCGAGACATCTCCCTTTCGCTAGGACCACATACTGACACACTTGAGTTACCCCGACGGCTCCAAGAGAAAACATATCAGTGAGACAACCCTCCATCGCTAAGACTTCATATTGAAGCAAACAGGTTACACCGATGACTCCAGTCACCATAGGTCACACTGACATACGCTAGGCACCCGATAACAAATGCTTGATCGCCGAGACATTTCCACTCTGGAAAGGGTTACAACAAATGCACCAAGTCATAGCGATAGGTACATTCGGCAAGACAAAAGCAACGTCACAACTACATGAGGAAAACACAAGATTACTGAACTGTCAGTTGGCTAGACACCAAGAATGTCACAGTGACCATGCATTCTTAGAGGATTCATCCTGTGAGATTGAGGAACATTTTCCAACATCCTTTTCCTCCATACTTCTCAAACCTAGGAATCTCAATTCCTTGTGGCATCGGTGTTCTTTATATTTCCAAAGATAATGGGCTACTACACACATAGTAGGTGGGTGGTGCAATTTGGCTTTGGTTTATGGTGGATATTTTTTGTTGCATGGAAGAAACAGTGTGAAAGAGTTGTGTTATGAGAGGGTTAGTGTAAGTGGTATGAGGTGGAAGAGAGAATAGTGATGGAGTGTATGTAGTGTTAGGACAAGTGAAGGGGATAGTAATATGGGTGAATGTGGTGGAGGATGGAACCTTCGATGCCACAAAAGAACTAGGAATTCTAGTTGGAATAGTGAAAGAAGGAGTCACATGACTAACCTGTTGCATGGTTGTTGTGACTTGAGGGGTGGTATAGGTGGGTATTGATGCTACGATTGAAGGAGGAGGAATATGAGATCCTCCTTGGCTAACCGCAGTGTTTGCTCGTTGAGATGTGCTAAAGGTGGAAGAAGCATGTTTTTGATATATCTCAACATTTTTTTTCATAACATCTAAGCCATCATCACTTTCAAGCATTTGATGGATGTTGTCTATAGCAAGAATGGTAGTGGTTGAAATGTTTTTAAGACACAAGTTATGTTGGAGATGTGCTAAGTCCTCATGAATGTTAACTAATTTTTCTTGCAAAAGGGAATTAATGTTTGTGTTAGCATGCATTCTAGGGGAAGGTAAAGGTGTACTAGTGGTGGGTATGTGCAGGATCATCATGGAAAAAATAGGCCCTTAAGTGGCAAAAAATTTAGAAAAATCAGAACTAGGAAACTTGACGTAAAAATTTGAATAAGTTATCTATATTATTTCAAAAATATGTAAGAATATAATTTGTAGAAAACTAAATGTAGTTTCTAAACTACTAGGTTTAGTTTTTTTTAAACAAAATCTATTTGGTGAAAATTTGAAATTTCAATGCAGTAGTACTTAAATTTCAGGGGAAAAATAAGTAGGTGTCTATCTGACCACCCTAACCACAATAAAATGATAATATTTTTTTATAAGATTTTAGATATAAGTAGAGGACTCATGTCCTGATGTGATGCATATTTTTTTGTAATTTTTTTCCAATTAAATAATTAATTATGATTTTCTTATTACAAATTTTAAAAAATAGAAAAACTCGTACGTCTAACCACCTTAACTTGGTCAAAAATTCATGAAATTCATTTTTTTTTTAAGTCCTCTAGTATACGAAGCATAGAATGTGACACATGTTTCAAATTCAAAAAATCTTATACCATTTGAAAGCTATAGACGGTTTTCTATCAGCCTATCAATTAGGACTTTAGTCGTAATTCAAATAGAAAATGAATAATAATTATTTATTAAATTCAAAGTAAAGAATAATTTATATTGGTGGAAATCTGAGAATCTCCTTTAAAAACCCCTTTTTTCATTATTTTTTGGTAAAAAAAAGTCGTCAGCCACATACCCTATAAATACCCATCATATCCCCACTTTTTGGCCCATCATGATCTTGCACATACCCTAGTAGTATCCATGCCTAATGCACCATTTTCAATACCAGAAGTAGGAGTTCTGGATATCTGAAGGTCCACAACGAATGTGCTATCGTAGGAAGCCATGAGTCGGGAACTTCGCCTCACTAAAGTATTATCAATATGGCACCAAAAACTCATACAAATATCACAAAAGGTGGGGTGGATGCAAATGTAATGAAAAATAGGAATAATAAAATGAAAATAACATAAATTATGTAAAATGAAACATGAATGTAGTAACAAAAAATAGAAATGTAGAGAACACTGTGAAAATGACAGAAATTGTTGTGTAGAAAGTGCAACTAGACTAATTCACCTAGGGTGGCGAATGAGTCCAGGGGTGAATTTTTTGTGAATTTTTAGAAAATTTAAAATTATTTTTATGCTTTCCTAATGCAAAAATGGGATGCAAATGTAGAATTTTAGTATTTTTAATGTTTTGAAGTGCAAAAATGAAATCTATATGAGATATTCACCAATGCAATGTTGTAAATCCTTGGATGCAAAACAATGCAAAAGCTAATGCAATGAGTCCTAGGATATAAATTTAGATGTAAATCAGAAAGATAATGCTCAATATGTAGGTTCACCAAAATGAACCATAGATTTTTAGGCGTAGGATGCTATGACTCTCTTGCTTAATTAGGGTTTTTCATCTAAAGGAGAGAGATAGATCCCACACAAAATCTACATGGTTCACTCATACTAATGCAAGTGCAATGAAAATATTCCTAAATGCAATGACCTAAATGCAACACACTAATAAAATGGATTGATTATTTATGCAAAACCTAAGAAATATGAAGTGTTTGAAAACACAGTGTGATATGCAGAACTGAACTAGAAACATAAACAAATGAAAACATAACTTAATGAGAGTGAATGGAGTGCACCTAGAGGCAGAATACTAATTTTGTAAGGTTATATAATGTTTCAAAAATTACTATCCACTAGGACTCATTCACCATGGATGGTGAATTAGTCTTGCTTCTAGTAAATTCTGCTAAAATAGGTTTCAAGGTGCCAAGAACTGAAAACCTTAGAAAATAATTTCTCCAACCTTGCAGTGGGAATGATTCACCATAGATGGAAAATTAGTCCACCTATAGAAATCTACAAATTCTGAAGCCAACTTTGTGGGTCCAAATCTATACTTGTCTTCTTGTCGGGTTGAAGGATCCATATCTGAAGAAAAAGGGTTGAATGATGTCTCCAAGCTTGAATTTGGTCTTTTTTTGACTTGAATAGATTTGATGACTTGTTTTCCACTTTTCAACACCTATCTCTTTGAAAAAAAATTCTACAAGACCTACAAACACACATGCAAAGAGGGGAAAAATGATTAAGGGTTAGAGTATAGGGGTTTGCCTTGGTCAAACCCTATGAAATGAAATGAGAAAGGAATGATGAAAAAATAACATGCAAGTGTCATGAACTCACCAAACCCTTGTTTCTGAAGTCTAAAGACATGTCAATGGCTACTCCAAAATGTTTGATAATTGCTTGATTGAATGATTAAGGATGCTAGAATACTTGAATGCTATGATAGATTGAATTCATGAATGAATGGGGGTTAAAATGAATAGAAAAACATATATTTATACACTTATGCCCTAACCTGAAAATACAACATCACGGGCCGACCTAAGGTATTAATGAATTAAAAAATGAAAGAAATTTGAATTTATTTTGAATTTTGTGCCAAGAGGGACTCATTCGCCACACATGGGAAATGGATCCCACTCAAGGGAAGCAAGTTGGTATTGGGAATTAAGTTGTATTTAATTATATTTGTTAGGTTTATATTAAAAAATACACTTAGTTATGACCTATAAGTTCATAAAGGGGCCAAATAAAGCATAAGAAAGGTGTAATTAGTGATGAAGAGTCTAGAAAAGCATGAAAGTTTGTTACAAGATTTTACAACACTTTAGAATAAGACTTGGTAAGTGATCAAAAGGGAATATTTAGATGAATCATAAGAAGAAGAGTCTAGAAAAGTGTAGAAATGTGTTACAACACTTCACAACACCTTCATAAGACATCATAAATCCTTAATAATTTAAATATTCAAGACCTAATGTGAATGTATAAGTCACATTGCAACATTAAATCTAAGAAAAATAGGCCAAGCATCACAGAGAAAAGACCCAAATGACCATGAAAATTTCCAAAGATACATTTTTGTTTGGCACACTTTTGTGTGAAATGTACATTATGACTAGTATGCATCAATCCCATAGGGTATGCCTAGTTTGCTTAGTCATGCATTATGGTTAGCAACATTCATTATTGTGCATTATGATAATACAAATTTCATGTGGAAGGTTAAATAACATGCATGCCATGGACTTGTATTTGGTTTTTTTAATGGTTTCATCACACTCAAATGGTGTGCATATATAATGTTTGTTCATGCATCATGGTTGAGTGATTTATCAATTGTTGATAATGATTATTGTATAAATTTCACATGAATAATCTAATGAACATGTATCTTGTTTAGTTGTAAGGACTTTCTTTGAAGGTTGCATCATACCCCTATGGTGTACATAATTTTCTTGTTTATCTATCATGGTTGAAAGATAGTGATTCTTATTCATGATGATTTTATAGCTTTTACATGTTATTAAGCTTGAAGGTTTTACTAGAATGAATGTTGAATTGAGTTGTAATGCTTTTGTTTAATGGTTGCATCAATCATATGGTTTGTATAGATTGTTTAGCACCATTGAGTGACATTGATTTTTATCAAGATGATTATATTACTTTTAAATGAACACTATAATGACATATATTTTATTAAGTTGTACGGGATTTTTTTGAAGTTTTTAATCAATCAAAAGAATCAATGCCATAAGACTATCATAAGATGCTCTTTTCATCTTTTTTTCCTTGTCTGTGAGACCACAATTCTTTCAGGCATATTTTAAAATAGTTCTTCTCAAAAATAGTATGCAATGCTTCTCATACCATTTTTAATTAATTTTAACTTCTTTTGAAAAAAAATCAGCTAGTGAATTCATTATGGGAGTTCAAAAAAATATAATGCTAAATGTAAATTCATTCAAGAGAGCTTAAAATCAAGTGTATTCTCAAATTGAGTGTTTGATAAAATTGCATTGGTAGGGTGACATGTATCAAAAATGTGGTACAATAGAAAATGTAATGAATTGTGTGAAAAAACTCCTCAAAGAAATGTTGTTGCATGGAATGTAATGTATGCGAGCCATAATATGAATGAACTCTAACATAGATGGATTCCCAAATGTACTTCATAATTTCTATTAAAATATAATTTATTTAATCTATAGCATGTTATTTATTTATTTGAATACAATGGAGAGGAGCGAGAATAAGCAATGTGGTGGAGATTTGAAATCAACGGATAGAGAGGAGGTTGACTCTAAGGATGACAATGGGGACCCTTTGCATGTTGGTGCAACTAAAGTTGTTGGGGCATCATTTGGTTTTCCTCCTTTGGCATCGCTTAGGATGTTGTTTGGAGTGATTTGTAAGGCTTTCCCTCTTTTGGGGTAGAGCTATCTTTGGCTTCGAGCTAGAGGGAGGTTTGTTGAATCTTTGTTCTTATTTTGGCCTCTATTCAATTCTCTTGTTGTGGTGTTGTTGCTTCTTGTTTTTGGTGTGTGAGATTCTTTTTCTTGGCTTTCCTTTTTTACTTATGTGGGGTCTATGAGTGGGGAACTTCTTGGAGATGTCGAGGCTCTATTTCTTGGGAGAATCTAGTTTTCTTGCAGCTTAGTCCTTGTCTTCATTCTACGAAACCTTGTTGTTGGGAGCACTGGTGATGGAGGGATCTCATTCCCTTGTCATGGTGGTGTGATGAGCTCTTGGTTGGGCTTGTGGTGCATTCTTGTGGTCATTGATCTTTCTCCTTTAGGTAGTCTATTTTTAATGCTAGTTGTTGTCCCCTTTTGTGGGTCGTGGATAGATTTTTTTGGTGCTCAGTTTGTGGATAAGGAAGGGGTCCCTTGTTGTGGAAGTTTGGATTTTGATCGCTTCCTCTGGTCTTGGTGTTTGTGGTTTTAGGTACCACTAGTTTCTTATTTTTTCTTTGTTGGGGGTTTGTTTTTGGATTATGGATTTTTCTATTCCTATTTTTGGGCATTTATGTTATTATATTTTCTACTATGAAGATGTTGTATGGACTTTTTGTTGTGAAGCTCCAAGAGATGGTGAAGATTATTTTTATGCAGGGAGTTTTTATTTTATGAAGGGTTTTTTGGGTTTTCGGTGGAAGATGCGGTGGTTTTAATGATCTTTGTTCTAGCTAGTGTTGGTTTGCTGGTGGTTGGGTTCTCTTTTGTCCCAGCTTTATTTGTTGTTTGTGAAGTATCATGATCCTTCCTGCTAGTTCCTAATGCTTGTAATGTTGAAGGAGGATGTGGTTTCCCTTCCTACTGAAGTCATTTTCCACTAGGTTTTCCAACTTAAGTCTCCTATAGAGGGGGATATTGTTGCTTTTGAGATGGAACCATCTTCTATTGAGGTGAAGGTGGAATTTTTCCTTTTGATGTGATCCTTTTGAGGTGGATCCCTCTTCTATTGAGGGGCTGGAGCAAAGTGGTTTTTGTGGGAAGGTGTTCCATTTCTTTCTCTCCATTAGAGGGGAGACCTCTCGTTTAGAGGTGAAGGTTGGGTTGGCTTTCCAAGTGGAACGGTGTTGTAGGGAGGCTAATACTTCCCTTGTTTCTGCTATGCTATCCAAAATTCCTGTTGAAGTGGGATGTTTGATTTGTATAGTTCTTTTGAGAAATAGGGTTAGGTTGATGGTTTACACCATCGTGGTTTCTTTTTTTCTAGGATCATATATGGATGCTGAGACAATGGTTTGTTGCAGCTTGGTTGCTTTGTTGCCTGACTAGTTTAGGTGGTTACTACTATTTAAACTTCAAGGCTCAAATATGGCTACTGAGCAAATGGTTTGTTGTAGCTTGGCTGCTTTGTTGCCTAACTATTTCAAGTGGTTACTATTGTTTAAACTTGGTTATTTGTGATAAAGGTCCCTTGGGTTCCTATTATTTTCAGCCTAAGTTGTATTGTTGATCTTTGTTGGCTATTGATGTTGGGCTACTGTTGATTTTGTTTTAATTTTCTATTAGCATCTTTCCTACTTTAGATTGGTTTGTGGATCCCATCAAAACCACTTGTATTGGGTTTCAGGGCCCCATCAAAACCTGTTTTTCCCATAATAAAAAACATGTTATTTATCATAACTTTAAACCATTCTAAAATAATTATACATTCTATTTTGAAGATTCAAAGTAGAAAGACATGCACATGAGCAACAAATTAGATCAAGTAGCAATTCTTATATATCAAAATGTAGAGTAATTATGTTTGTACATATACAAATTTGGCATATATGCCTTCTCAAGATCTATCAAACCCTAAATACATATCAATCTATATAATATCGTAATCATGTGTTGGACCATCAAAATTGAGCCTCTTCAAAGAACTTAGTGGCTTTGAATTTTCCTAATCAATAATAATTCAAACCACAAATTATATTAATTATGTGAATGGTTGACAAGATAAACTAGTAAATAGAAACTTATATACTATAATTTATAAATTATTAATTTAATATCAAAATTACTATATTGAACTATATTATATCAAAAATGTATTTATTTTACCTCAAGTCTTGCTCTCTTTTCTACAATACATTCTACATATGATTTTCCCTTAGGATGATCAGTAATCCTTGTATAAAGATATAGTCCCAAACTCGTCACATTGTTGAATTGGGCAAAGGAATATAGCAAGTAAAACAAAAATGATATGAATTAACATATAATTGTTGACAAATAATCATATTTACTTTAAACATATATCTACCCCTATCTAAATGTAAACATCTATGATATAAAATAAAAACATACCTATTGTGATGCTTCTACATTAGATGAGCTCATAGTGGATGAAGCAGGTAAGATGGTTTCCTATATAAAAATTGACAAGAATGTAACATAATTTAAATGTCCATGCACATATAATCATAATATTGAATATATAAAAAAAATATACCTATTTTGTAGCTTCTTCCAATGGGTCAGGATCAGTCAACATGCTTGTAAAAGTACCAAATTGCTACATAAAAAGACAAGATTACATTAGACTATCAATCTATGTACATGTATTTAAAAATAATAGATTTCAAAAATTAACATCTAAATAACAATTTAAATGATACTGTATACTAAGTCCCTAGGCCAAATGAAATGTCCAATTGCATGGCCTCTTGCACTTGGGAAATCTAGTCCTCTATCAAAAACTCTTAAAGATTCTGGCATATAAACATATATTAGTACAAATATCTCTTATAAAATATGAAAGAATTTAGATAAAGCACACTATGAAATTACTTTAAATCTTATCGGTGCTCCTACATTGTCTCTAGCATTTGATGTCTCTCCTAAAAATAGTCCACTCTATGTTCTATCAACTCCTACATCCAACATTTCATTCACCTCATAGTCGAATTTTTCTATGGCAGCCTTAGTGGACTATTGAAGAGGACCTAGACATATATTGTGGCACATGATGCAATAATGGGGCACACAAATATGTGCCAAAGATGAGGGTGTACTAGTTGAAATTGATGCAACAAGTGCATCACCATCATTTTGGGTTGTACTAAGTGCATCACCATCATGATGGGATGCACCGTCATATGACTATGCAACCTGATAGCTCTACATGATTAAATGATCACTCAATGCATGTATGGAAAAAATGCTTTGTCTCCCTACATCTCAAGAAATATTAGGGTAAGGTACTAAATTTGGGGCAGCAATAAGCAGAGCAGGAAGAACTAGGGTGACTCGGTGTGCTCTAGGTCTATCCCATGGCATCCCTTTACCCACACCCTAGAAATATCACATGTCAAAGTAATTGACATGCCTCCCTAGAAAAACTCAACATATAATTTTTGAAGAAAATAATGAGGGACGTCAAGATTTCTGTTGGGTGGTTTATCAAAAACCATCCACCAATGTCTCTAGAAATGATCTAATATGCTTCTATTTTTTCACTATTTAATTGAAAATTTTGGCTTCCGCATATTTACAGGTTATCCTATTTTTGGATTGATGAATAACTAGGCTAATTGGACTTTATCAATATCAAGTGCCCTCACTTCGTCATAAGATAACCCATTGGCATAATGTTTCCTTTGGGATTCTCACCACTATACAAACCTATTGTGCTAGTTTGCCAAAGTTTCAACATTTGAAATGATTGCTTCTAAAGTGCTCTTCATATTGGATAGCCTAGGGAGTGTATCATAAATTCAACATACATTTCTCAATTTATCTAAATTTCTATTAATAGATTCATGTATTGTGGGCATGCTTTGGTTTTGAAACATCAGTGGTGGCGAAGGAGGATTTGTAGGGTTTTCATCTTAAGCCAGGTTAGGATTTTCATCTTGAGCGAGGTTGGGATCAACCATTCTTAAGCATGTTTATTGATGAAATTTTTAAAAATTACGAATCATTTTAATGCAATAAAAAACCTTTTTTTTTACTAAAATTCACAAAAAAACAACACAAAACTAATATAAAATTGAAGAGAAATGTTAAAATTTATAAATACCTTTGAAATTTGATTGATTTGACCAAAAAAGTGCACCCCCAAATGGATATAGAGTCATTTAATAGAAAACCCACACATAGAGGATGCAAACTATAGAAATAACAACTCTTGAGCTTTTCTTTTTTGATTTTATGAAACAAGAAATGGATAATTGTTTCCTTTATGTTGCTTTTTTAATAATTGGTCGAGTTTGGGACCTGACCACCAAGTGTTGTTTGTATTATAAATATGTAAGGTATTATATGTACTATCATATATTATTTTATATTATAATATAAAATTATACCATATAATATATTATATATTATAATATAATTTAATAAATATTATATTATATATAATATTTATTATATTATATTATAATATTTATTATATTATATTATAATATGATATAATTTTATATTATAATATTTTTAATATTATATAATAATATATTTAATATATTATAATATTATATTAAAATATAATATTATATAATAATATAATATTCCAATAAGGGCGTGGTTCGGTGGTCAAGTCGCTTGGTTGTAGTGATGGCCTCTAGGGTTCAAACCCTCGTTGGGCCAAAGTGCTCGCAGGCCTTATGCCTTTGTTGGGCCATTGGGCTCATGGGTTTGGTAGTTCCTTGTGGATTTCTTGTACCCAGTTCATAGCTCCAGTCAAAAGCGTTTACCCCTAATAATATGGGTGCATTTCCCCTTAAATATATATATATATATAATATAATACATTTAATATTATAATACAATATATCTAATATTATATTATAATATATCCAATAATATTTTATAATATTTTTAATATATTATAACATAACTAATATTATATTATAATATATTTAATATATTATAATTTAATGTTATATAATACTTAATATTATATAAGTATTACCATATAATATAATATTGTATTATATTATATTGTAACATAATACATGTAATAATATAATAATATATATTATATTTTAATATAATACAATAATATATAAGTATTATAATATAATTGGCGAGGGAGCAAACCCAAGACACAAAATAACACTCACAAAATAGAGAATAATATTTTATTCAAGAAAATATGGAACTCTTACATGCAAAGGATCCCAAATCCTTGAGCTCTGTGATACATGCAAATTACAAACTTATAGAAAATTACCCAGATTCCCCTTTCGCAGCATGAGAACTTCTTTCCCCAAAAAGTTACTCAAAAAATCAGAAACTAGCCCATAAATAGCCCATTTTCCCTTTGGAGCCAAAAACAACATTCGAGATAATATTTTTGGCGGTTTGGCACCAAAATTACAATTTGAAATTCAAACATTGAGTCCTAATTCGAAAATTGGCAATTTTCCAAAAAATTGGCCAACTTCCGGAAGCCATAACTTTTGATCTGGAACTCTTTTTTTTGAACCGTTTGCACCGTCGGAAAGGTCTCAGAGTGAAGAATGCGCTAAGAGCCCACTCTGCTAGTTCTGGAAATTTTTGGGCTTGTACTATATGGTTTAGTGCCTCAAACTAGACTTAAAAGGTTTTTCAGGGCATAAAGCAGAAATTGGGACTTGAATAACTTTCAAATCATGAATGATCTTGACCTGATTCTTTTGCCAAAGTGCTTATTTTTCCATCATGAACCTTACCATAATTTTTTTCTTCCCACGCCTTAAAATTCACAACTACTAAAAATGGCAATTGAGCAGAAAATGCAGAAAAGTAGTTTTGAAAGTTGGAAACTCTTATTCAACAAAAAGGGTATCCAGAAATGCAAAAACATCTACAAAAATAAAATAAAAGGAACATAAATGGAAAGCATCTTTTTGGGTGATGCAAGATTGCCCTCATACCACTGGATGCTCTTGCATCAATAATACAAACAACACTTGTTGGTCAGTCCCAAACTCGACCAAATTAGAAAACCCAACCTAAACAAGATGAATATCCATTTTGAAATGAGTATCTATTTCGAATGGATATCCATTTAGGTTTTGTGTTTTCTATGGCACCATGTACTTTTTACCCGAGCCTAGAAAAAATCAAAGTAGATTTTCAAGTTTTTAGCAAGTTAAAAATGTCCTTTTTTTCACATCGCCACTTTTTGGACCCCCATTATCTTGCACAGACCCATTAATTAATCTTAGGTGGGTTAGGGATTTTAGTAGACTATTAAATTTTAATTAAATAATTAGATGTATTTAATCAAATGAGAAGGCATGGAGGTTTTAATAAAATTAGTTGCATTATTTAATTAAATTGGATGGGAATTAGTAAGAAAGGGGATTAATTAATCCAATTAAGATTAATTATTTGATTAATAGGAGAAAGATGATGAATTTATTTAAACAATATAGATTATTGCATTAAATAGATATTTAGAGGTGATTTAGGACGAAATGATGTTAATAATCAGATTTAGATGCATAGTATTGATCAGGACTATTTAAGTGTTTACACAACTAATCTAAAATTAAGCATGCTCACATTAGTGCACATTATCACTATCATAAAACAAAAGGTAAACAAGTATGTGTTTCACTTTCTTAGTTTACATTTTTAATTGAAAAAAAATATGAGTGAGAAAAAGAATGACTACATTTCTAAGAAAAGTCCAAGCCATATCTACTTTAACAAGAATGGTGCATTGTGCAAGAGGTAATTTATGTCCATTGTTTTGAAATTTTTAGCTAATATTACATAATTTTTTGTTGCATTTTTTCTTATTCATCATTTTTTTCTTACTAGTCAATCCAAACCCTCCACCACCTCAATACCATCCTTCACTTGGTGAAATACATGGAAAGTGAAAGGAAAAAGAACATGATCATCCAAACCCTCTCCAACACTTGTATTTCCCATCCATCCTCTTGAAATGCATAAAAAATATTTTAATACAATCATAAATAATAAAATTGATTAAAACATTGATAGAAAAACTAAAATATTCTAATGCAATAAGTATGCACCACCAATTTCTTACAACACTCCCATGTTCATTCATGTTATTAAGAAAATAAACACATGAAAAACTCATAAAACATATTGTTCTTAGTTTTACACCATAAAATTATTTTATAATATCGTTAAGGATTTTTTATTTTAAAGAAAAGATAAATTATGTGCATTATTCACTAACCCAAGAGCTAATGATATTTGGATTTGACATGTTGAATGAGTGAGTAATTTTTGTGGGAAACTATGGAAGAAAACCAAAAGCATAACTAACATGCAAGATACATCATGATGTAGCGATGGATGAAAGGTTTTCACCATTTGTGCAACTTAAAATTATATTCACCATGATTCATTAGGGTTAAATAATGGAAATCCATATTGATTTCTTAATTTGAATTATTTTTATTCAAGCAATGGATGTTTATTTTTTTCTTCTAACAACGAATAGACCTAGAAATATGATGTAGACAATATTTGACAAGTATTGATCCTTTCATGGTATACACAATTAGATGCCTAGGTAGATTTAAAGTATATCAAATTTCTTAGGATGTTGCAAGTTATTGTTCAATTGTCTTTGTAGTGTCAAAAATTGTACTCCCTTCTTAGAGATGGTACAATTTCACACTTTGCTTAGACCTATTCTAATACCCTTGCATTCATTTCCTTTAAATCATCATTAATATTGTGTATCCCAAGACTTATTTTAAATAAAATCCTAAAAAATTCAATAAATTCATTTAATATTCTAACCCTCTGACATTCTCTCACCCCGAAAACTTAGGGTGGGACTAATATGCCACCCTTGGAGTATAAGTCTTGGTTGGGGCCTTTTTAGGGTTTTGAGAAGGAAATCAAGGTTTTTAATTCAAATTTTTCAAATTTCAGCATTCGAGATCTAATAAATGCTAAATTAGATAGGATGTTTATAAAACCAAGGTTCCAAATCATTATTTCATCTAGAAATTTCTATTTAAGACCTATATCTTTCAAGTATCCAAGTATCCTAGCAAGTTTATGAGATCAAGATAATTCAAGAAGAAGTTATCAAGTATTTAGAGCAATATTCAAGATTCAAGCATAATGTCAAATTCTTCACACATCATGTGTGTTTGTGAGCTAACATTTTTTTATGTAAGTTTCATGATTCAAGCAAGCATTCATGACAAATATTCAAGCATTCAATCAAGATTCAATATCCAAATTCATGCTAGCCATTTCATAGAAGGTTGCAACCTTCATTTCAAGGGTTTGGTGAGTTGCAACATTGCATTTATTCATTCATCATTCCTTCATGCTATTTCATTTCATTTCAAGGTTTAATTACCAAAATAGGGTTTGACCAAGGCAAACCCCCATCCTCTAAAAAGGAAAAACATTTTTCTCTCTCTTGTGATGTGTGTTTTATAGATTTAGGTGAACTGGACTCATTAACCCAACTCGGTGATTTAGTCCCTAATATATCCTTTCGACAACATTCAATAGTGTCATATATGGGTTAGCATGACTCAGAAAGATACTAAAAAAAAACTATAGGTGGACTAAATCACCCATCCTAGCATATTAGTCATGTGATAGTCAAATTTATTATCATTCAGTAAATCCTAACAATTAATAGAAGAATTCTCATTTCTGCCCTAAAATCCCTAAAGCATGACTCATGCGCCTTACTTGGCATATTAGTCTCAATGCAAAACCCTAACAATATTTTTCAAAGATTGTAGATCTTGTCTTGGAATCTTCATTCATCCAAGTACTTTTTTCTTCCATTCACTTTATTGATTTGATTTCATGCTTTCAATTTTCTAGGTTTCATCCTGAGTTTGCATAAGTTTTTTGATTTCTCCCTTTTGAAGCTTCATTTAATGGTGAACTCCCATCAAATTATCCAATGAATCTACTAGACATTCCTTAATCAAGTGACTTGGTTGAGAGATCTAGTTTCCTAATGAATTGAACTGTGAAATAGGTCCAATTCCATCTCCCAAAAGGTGGAACCCTGATTTCCCTTTTTTCATTTTGGTGAACCCGACCTTTGGACCCTTGAATTTCTGATTTGGAGAACATTATAGTCCTAGATCTAGGTTGCATTAACTTTGCATTATATTTGCATTAGTTGAATTTCATTTAGGGCTTCTAAATATTGCATTAGTGAAAAGTGCTTATAGGTTGCATTTTTTGCATTTTACATCATTCAATTTCATTGGAAATCTATAATTACAAATAGTCAATTGAGCATACAACCTAGAAACATTAAAATCAACTCATAATTTTCTAATTAAATCTTAAAACCCTACATTAGAATCATTTTCCCGCCTAGGCGTATTAGCCCCTATTTAGGTCTTTTTTACAAATTTTTGGGTATTTAGTGCTCTTTGTTTTTCACTATCAGAAACCCTAATTTGAACTCATACACCCACCTGGGTGTATTAGTCCCTAATTAGGTTTGAATTTTTATTTTACAGTATTAAAATCTTGTCAAATTTTCTTTTGATTGATGTCTTTAGATTATTGTTTCAGTTTGCAGAATTATTTTCATTGGCAATTTGTTCAAAATTTTCAAGTGCATTTGTAAACATAAAATTGCAATCACACCATTTTCAGATCTCTTGCATTCTCAATTAGTCAATTATTAATCTTGCATTTCATTATTTCTAAAACTTGGAGTGCTTTTAATCATAGATATAAGTTTGTAATGGATTGCATTAGGTTTGCTTTAGTTGCATTACATTTATGGTTCTTTAACAATTGCAGTAGTTTGCATTGCATATAGGGGTTTAAATTTGCATTTTTTTAAAAATATAAAAAAATTCAAAAATTTGCATGCATTTAGTGTTGTAATTTCTAAATCATTCCAAAATAATTTTAGTAGCAAAATCATCAACATAAGTTGGATAGCTTACTTTTCATTTTAGGAACACACTCACAATGTTAGTATCTTTCCTTTCCAAGTTTACAAAGAAAAATCTCATCAACAAGAATCTTAGTCATTCCTCTAATATATTTCCTAGTTATGAGAGTCTCTTAGTGCAAGAGAATGAAAATTTTGATACATTCCTTAATTTCACACCCCCTCATATCTCTCATATTTGTGGGAAATATGTAGATGCAAGTATAGACGATCATGATAATTATAGTTTCTCTTCTCCCAATACCTAGATCCTACTTGTGACGAAGGTATTTTGGTGTTAGAAGATACACGGGCCATTGAGAATCATGACAATTTTGAAAGCTCTACTTCTATAAACTCTCCTACATTGGAAGATATTATGGCACAAGAGAATGAGATCATAGACACATTTCTAAACATCACCTTACCTAGTCTATATTCATCTCTTGATTGTGAGAATGTTTTAGTGAAGTAGGATGAAACCATAGATAAACATGACAATCACATTTTTTCTTCTCCTAATATCTCTCCTATTTGTGAAGAATATAGTTTGGTGTTGGAAGATACACTCTTTGAGAGTCATGGGATTTGTGTTTCTCCCTCTCCTAAAGATTCTCCCAATTGGAAACTTCTAATTTAACAAAAGGATCCAATCAATCATAATTGTTCTTCTCTTGATGCCTCCACTACTTGTGATGAAATGACCTTACAAAACCTAACCATGGAATGTGATCAACATCTTGTTTGCTCCCTTTGTAAAAACTCTCCTACTAGGGTAGATATCATGGTACAAGAGAATGATAAAATTGATGCATTTCTTTCAAACAATAGTAATGTGGCTTCATTTGATGAAAATGATGAGGTATCCTTAAACTCTCCTTTGTTAAAATATCCTCATAATAAGGATGAGTTGTTTGAATTTATGCACATTACATATCCCTTGAAGTGATCCCATGAGTCAATTCTTATCCTTTATTCACCCTCACAACAATCACAAGTTCAAAATAAACCTATGCTTATCCTTGAACCACCTACAAGGAAACTTGATAATGATAATGTTTCACAACAACTAAGTTACAATACCATTTCTCACACATACAATACAAGGAACAATAGGAAACAAAAAATCACTCTAGTTTCATTACCATTACCTCAACCTCTCTTTCCTATTGCTCTTTGTTTTCCTCTACAAAGTGGAAAGGAGTATGATCTTGTTGAAAAACTTACGAATACTCATGCTAAGATATCCTTATGGAACCTTATTCAAGCATCGCCTATTTACCATAATATGCTTCAAAATGCATTGCAACAAGCTGTTTTTCCCCTAGTACAAACCTGAATGATATAGTAGCCCTAATTCAAGGATTGAATGCTAACATTTTTTTCCACCAAAGAGAGCTCCCTCCTTTGGAAGTGAAAAATAAAAATTATTCTTTCATGATAATAGCTAATATTAATAGGTGGAGGATAAAATGAACTTTGATTGTAAATGGTTCAACACTTAGTGTGTGTACTGTAAACCTTCTTGATAAGATCAAAGTAGAAAAATCCAAATTAAACCTAGTTCTCTATCTATCTATGGGTTTTATAACTTAGGTAAATAACAACTAGGTGTTATCGCATTGATCATTACAATTGGAAAGGCCACATTACAAACTACTATCCATGTTATACCTCACGATCTTTCATATAATATTCTTTTAGTTAGATCATGGGGTCATGAAATGAAAGTAGTGCCTTCTACTCTTCATTGTGAAATTAATTATGTTTACAACAATAAACTTTATATAGCCCAAGATGATCCTGAACTTGAAATTTGTTTGGACACTAAGAAAGATAAACAAATTCCTTTGAAAACATTGACACCAACCATACAAGTGGAACCCATACAAGAGAAAGAAAAAGAAAAGAATAATGAAGAAGTTACAAAGTTATTGGAAGATGATTGGGGTTCCTCATATTTCACACCTACATTCATGGATAGATATAAGATCACAACAAAAGAGTCTAAAAATGGAAAAGAAAAAGTGGCAATGTCAGTAGAAAATTCAATAGAATCTTTGAAGGCTTCCAGTTCAACCACTTTATAATAATAGAAAAAACCACAACTTTAATGAAGTTGATTATGAGCAACCACTGAATCTAGAAGAAATGAAAAATATTTATGGAAAAGGTTATGAACTTTTGAAACAACTTGGTTATAGTGGGAAAGGATGTGGTGCTCAAGAACAAGGTATTTATGTCCCTATATATCCTAACACACAAGAAGCCACTAGTTCTCTTGGTCGTTGTCCTTTGAAAGAAATGAAAGAATCAAATAAATCCATGCTTAATATCAATTTCATCAGACGAAACACTAGTGAATGGAATTTATTATATTTTACAACCTCCTATAAAGGAGAGCACAAAATCTCACAATATAAAGGGTCTTGTGTAAGTATGACACCTTGTACTAAGAAAGATATATCTTTTTCAAAAAATAAAGCAACATCTTCTACTTTTGATCAAGAGATTATCTTATTGAGACTCCTCCAAGATCACTTGATATCTCTCCCTCCAAGAACACAAAATAAATGGTACAACAAGTGTTCATTTTGTGCATATCATAGAGTTCATGTTCATTTTGTGCTCTTCCTTGTGTTGAAGCACATAGTTCCTCTAATTAATACTAATTTTCAGCAATCATCTCATATCATCTTTGTCTTGCACTGAGTGGGGGCAAGGGATTAGGTGGCCTTGTCGTCATATGGCACTTTTCATTGCCTCTTTGGGATATTTTACCACCTTCCATGTATATATATAGAAGCAAGCTTGGGATGTGGGTGACATGCCTTAAGTTGGTTCACATGTGACAACTTTTCTTCCTATGTTTAGCATTACATTTTGGGGGAAACCCAATATTCATGATGTAGTTTTATTTGGGAAAATATGACTTGGCATAAGGCTTTTCAAATAAGCTCTTATGTCTTCTTTTACTTTAAATCAATTTCTCATAGCAATGGTGTTAGAAACTACTTTAAAGTAGGGGTGTACATTGACACTCATGTTTCACTATACAATTTTCATTATTCTTACAATGTTTCCTTTTCTTGGTAATGTGATTTGGTTTAATTTCCTCTGAGAGTGTGACATTTCTTTGAATTTTCCTCTCTTGGAGACATTAGGAATGATGTTCCCTAAGGAGAGACCTTACATGAACTAAGAAAAATCCCTTGAAAAGTAGAAAATCCTTTACATGCATAAATGTTCATGAGTGCTTAACACAACTTGTTAGGCCTTGTGAAGCTCGAAGTTTCATTTTGTGGCATCCTATTAAAGTTATCAAAGGGATAGCTTTGGTATGGTTAGTATGATGAGAATCCTAAATGAGAGCATGAATTTCTCATTGTATGGTGAAAATCCAATATAGATGCGCGAATTTCTGACTAAGCCACCCTTTTTGGATACTCACCTAGTGGATAGCCTAAAGTTCCATTGTCTCGGAGTGAGCGTGCTTTTTTTTGGAAAAAAAATCAAGACCTAGTCCACATCACATTGGATAGATTGTTGAGGCTTGATCCACCCCTTTTAATTATGTTTTTTATTTTTATTTTTTTTCTATTTTCTGTCTTTAAGTCATTGAAATTGTATGTTTGTGTATCTTGTCTTGCTATTACATATCATACACCTTATGTGTGTTCCTTTGTGCTTGTGTTGCTTTTCCATAGGATCCTGATCCTAGAGGCTTGATCACTCTTTTTTATTGTTATCATCCTTTCTTACTAGTATTTGTACACTTGAACCCCTCTTGATTTGTATTTGTCTACTTTAGTGTGAGTTTAACACAAGGTCATCCTCTCACTAATGTGGGGGCTAAATGTAGTGTCAAAAATTGCACTCCCTTCTTGCGGATAGTACAATTTCACACTCTACTTGGACCTATTTTAGTAACCTTTCATTTATTTCCTTTTAATCATCATTAATAGGCCCCTAAGACCTTTCATTGCATATCCCAAGGCTTATTTCAACTAAAATCTTGACCAATTCAATAAATACATTTAATATTCTAACCCCCCAACATTCTCTCACCCTAAAAACTTAGGGTAGGAATAATATGCCACCAAAGGCATATTAGTTCCCCTAGGTAGGACCCATATGCCACCCTTGGCGTATTAGTCTTGTTTGGGGCCATTTTAGGGTTTTGAGTAGGAAATCAAGGTTTTTAATTCAAATTTTGCAAATGTTGGCATTTGGGTTCTAATAAATGGTAAATTAGATAGAATACTATAAAACCAAGGTTTCAAATCATTATTTTACCTAGAAATTTCTATCCAAGACCTAGATATTTCAAGTACCCAAGTATCCTAGGAATTTTATAAGATCAAGAGCATTCAAGAGAAAGTTATCAAGCATTTGGAGTAATATTCAATATTCAAGAATCATGTTAAAGTATTCATGCATCATGTGTGTTTGTGAGCTAACAATTGTGAGGTAGATTTCATGATTCAAGCAAGCATTCAAGAAAAATCTTCAAGAATTCAATTAAGATTCAAGATCCACATTCATGTTGGCCATTTCAAAAAAAATTGCAACCTTCATTTCAAGGATTTGGTGAGTTGCAACATTTCATTTTTCATTCATCATTCTTTCATGCTATTTCATTTCATTTCAAGGTTTAATTACCAAAATGGGATTTGACCAAGGAGAACCCCCATCCTCTAACAAAACAACATTTTTCTCTCTCTTATGATTTGTGTTTTATAGATTTAGGTGAACTAGACTCATTCACCAAAATTAGTTATTTAGTCCCTAATATAGCCTTTTGAAAACATTCAATAGTATTAGATCTAGATTCAGAGGACTCAAAAAGATACTCAAAAAAACCTATAGGTGGACTAAATCACCCAACTTGGTGTATTATTCTCGAGATAGTTTTTGATCACCATTCAATAGATCTTAACAATTAAGAGAAGAATTCCTAATTATTCCTTGAAAACCCTAGAGTAGGACTCATACACCCTACCTGGCATATTAGTCCCAGTGTAAAACCCTAACAATAGTTTTTAGAGATTGCAAATCTCATCTTGGCATCTTAATTCATCCAGGTACTTTTCTATTCCATTTAGTTTACAATTTCATTTCATGCTTTCAATTTTCTAGGCTTCATAGTGAGCTTGTATAATTGTTTGCATTTATCCCTTTTGAAGCTTCATTTAATGGTGAAACCCCATCCAATTATCCAAGGAATCCACTAGACATTCCTAAATCAAGTCACTTGGTTGAGGGATCTAGTTTCCTTTTATTGATGAGATTGTAAAGTATGGTTGAGTTCTCTAGTTTTAGGCCATGTTCAGGAAAAATTTGCTTCTCATACTACAAGTATCATGTTTTCCTTAGTTTTAGAGGACCAGATGTTTGAAATTCTCTTGTAGATGATCTCTTCCAAACTCTCTCTGTGGCTGGGATTCACACTTTTCTTGATAATGAAAGACTTGAGAAAGGCAAGAATATTGAATTCAACTTGGAAAATCTTAGACCAACCCTTCACCTGTTGTATTGGAATCACCCAAATATCAAGGCTTGATCAATTATGATGCAACTAGATTGAGGCGTAAATATTTTTCTCCCCCCTTTATTTAAATTATCGGTAAAACATGGTTGATGTTTCCTCTTCAGGTGATGAAATCCCCAAGAAGTCATCCTAAAGGTAAGGATAATGCTAGGTATTTTTGATCCCCAAGATCACACTAAGTGCAAGGGGATATCATACACAAAAAAAATAGTAAATCCCAAGGATGTAATCTAAACACAAAATAAGGAGATGCAATATTTTGATCCCTAGGATCACTCTAGGAACAAGGGGAGAACACATGTCTATGCAACCCCCCAAAAAAAGCAAAAAAAGTTCATTAACCCCTAGTTTAAATTTGGTGCCTAAATTAGGGGAAAATTAAATTCTTGGATGAAATGAATCTACAAAACTACATGTTAGTAGTTTCAAATGTTTAGTTTTAGATAGGCTTAAACCAACCGCACCACTTCTTAGTCCCAAAAAGTTAGCAAAAAACCCTAAAAAAAAAACTTGCAGACTAAAACATAGGCATGTTTCTCTAAAATAGTAGTTCTCAAAGTCTTTGTAAAACACAATAGTCAATGATAGAGGTGCAACCATACAAAACTCAAAAAAATACCTTACTGAAGTGCTATTCTATTAAATAAACATGTCGAGAGTCACCTCCTAACTGCAACAAGTCTATGAAGGCATTGATGTACATAACAAATGTGCTAACGAATAGAACAAAAGCACTTCTTTTTGGAAAATAGGCATGAGAAGTCTCTAAGAAAGCGTGTCTACATAGTGGAAAAAATATAGAAAAATAGGGTTAGTAGAAATAACTAACATCCAATAAAACTTGATAAAATAGATATCTAATAATAATTTTTTTGTTTAGAAATATTGTTAATAGTATGTAAAAACCTTTGAGATCAATTTTCAAACAATTAGGTTATTGGAAAAAATTAGTATAAACCCTTTAGATCAATTGTACAAACCCAAATATGAAACCTAGCTAAACATACAAAAAAAAAGTAGAAAATGTCACAAATGATCAATGAACTATTAATTAGCTCTAAATATGCAAATATTTATCTCATAAGAAGTGTCATTTTTTTCAATAGAGGCATCATAATTCAAAGTATAGGAATGGCAAGGTGAAGTCTAGGTGAAGAAACATAGAGTGCAAGTGTCAACAGGAAGGGCAGAAGCATCATTGGTTAGCATGCAAGTGTAACTAAGCTCTACAAAAGAAAAATTGCAAGTGGCAGAGGTTTGGTTAACAAAAAAAAATGTAAATTTATTTTAACCTTAAGATATTCTTTGAAATCCTAAAAATATCATAAAAAAAACCCCTTAAAGAAAATAACCTCTTTTTTGTTTTTTGTTTTTTTTGTTCTTTTTCTAGGTTATGATTAAAAACCCTAATCGTAGATGTAAAAAATGAGTGTTAATGATAAACCTATTGAACAAGAGAACTAGGAGGAGGTGAATCAGTTGTGACAAATTTTAATCTTTAAGCTTCCACCAAAAATTAGACCAATCACAAATCCTTTACTCTATTAATATGATTAATCATTAAGTCTAAAAGGAGAAACTAAAAAACATCACACACAAAAATATGAAATTTATGTGGAAAATCCAATAAGGGAAAAATCATGTTGAGGATTAGCTCACAATATAGAGAATATCAAAATTTATTACAAAGTATCACTACGAGAGAAGGCTCACTACCAAAATAGGACTCACTATCTAGATCGGGACTCACTATCCAAGTGGGTTAACCACCTAGAGGACTCACTACCACAAAATTACGAGGAAGATAGAAGAGATTCATTAAAAAGAGAAGAAAATATCAATGCAATAGAGATTTCCACCAAAATTCTCTCAAACACTTAGAAACATGCTTGAATGATAGAGTATACCTCTAGCTCGCTACTTCTAGAACCTCACAATTAGATTTCACATTGATATTCCCAAAGTCACATCACATACACACTATTTTTCATATTTCTCACATCTATCTAGCTTGCATTCATTCTCACACTTTCCACAAACATCTCAATCTATATTTATACCATCTTCAACTTTGAAACGTATCCAAATTTTTCCATACACACCATTTTCATTTACAAATTCAAATTAGGTCAACACCAAAACATTCTAGGGTGGAATTAGAATGAGGGTTACCCAACCACATGCTTCAATATGCTTCCATAAGATTTGAAATTAGTGTTAAACATAAAGTTGGCCAAACCAATATAAATCACATAAATCAATTAAGCACACACAATCTTAACATGATTGAATCATCCTAGAAAAAAATTATCTTCAACACGATCATATCACCATAACTCCAAAACCAAAAGTCATAAGACTTGAACAAGAAGAAATCTGTAGTAACTACATTTCTTCTAGACCATAGCCAGATATACTAAAAAACATAGTTCACAACTGGTAAACATAACTTGCACTATACAACGATCTACAAACCAAAAATCTAGATATAGAAACTTCCAACATCCATGATCAACATATCTGAACCACACAAACATAGGAGAAAAACTCAAAGAAAACACTGAACACCTGCAACCTTTCTTTGTTACAATTTTATCAATATCCTTAACATATACAACCAATAACTTGTATCCATGACATCAATGAAAACAACAACCAATTGATAACCAATTAGCCAGTTGGCATCAATGACAACAACTTCATCCTTGCATCAACATATTCTTACTTGCAACAATCTCCCCTTTTATCATTGATGGAAACACATGATGTGAAAAACTATTGAAGACAACATAACAGTTTGGAACACACATCCTTATGATTTCACTTTCTATGTTTCTCCCCCTTAGTAGATTAACTTTTTCATATAAAATTTTTCTCATCTTTACATCTTTCCCTCCCCCTTTGACATCAATGGAAAAGGAAAAAAATAATTTACATTGATTTCCCCTTTGACATTAAGAATAATGTACTCTTTCAATGACAACACATGAAACTACCTACTCCCCCTGAGAGGTAGCCACCACTAACTTTTCCTAGAGATACTCAAAAGTATCTTTAGGAAGAACCTTCATGAATATGTTAGTAACTTGATCCTTCATAGGTGCATACTCAAGTTTTACTTCATTCTCCACATCCTTATCTCTCAAAATGTGATACCTGATAGATATATGTTTTTTTTATGATTTTTCCTTGAGTGCATCACTGAATTCTTTGAAATGTTAATTGCACTTGTATTATGACATAAGATAGAAATAGGATCAAAATATATTACTCTAATATCTTTTAATGTTTGTTTCATCCATAAAACTTGTGTACAACATGATGAAGTAGAAATATACTCAACTTCAATAGTAGATAAAGAAACTAAATATTTCTTTTTACTCAACCATGACACTAATCTACAACCAAGAAGGAATGCACCACTACTTCTAGGTATGTGCAGGATCATCATGGAAAAAACAGGCCCTTAAATGGCAAAAAAATTAGAAAAATAAGAGTAAGGCAACTTGACGTAAAAATTTGAATAAGTTATCTATATTATTTCAAAAATATGTAAGAATAGAATCTGTAGAAAATTGAATATAGTTTCTAAACTACTAGATTTATTGTTTCAAAAAACTATTTGGTGAAAATTTGAAATTTCAATGTAGTAGTACTTAAATTTTAGGGAAAAAATAAGAAGTAGGTGTCTATTTGACCACCCTAACCACAATAAAATGACAATATTTTTTTATAATATTTTAGATATAAGTAGAGGACTCATGTCCTAATGTGGTGCATTTTTTTTTGTAATTTATTTCCAACTAAATAATTGATTATGAATTTTTATTACAACTTTTAAAAAATATAAAATCTTGTATGTCTAACCACCTTAACTTGGTCAAAACTTCATAAAATTCAAAAAAATAATAATCCTATAGTATGTGAAGCATAGAATGTGACACATATTTTTGATTCAAAAAATGTGATACCATTTGAAAGCTATAGATGTTTTTCAATTAGCCTATCAATCAGGACTTTAGTCAAAATCCAAATAAAATATGAATAATAATTATTTATTAAATTCAAAGTAAAGCATAATTTATATTGGTGGAAAGATGAGAATCTCCTTTAAAAACCTTTTTCATTTCATCAATTATGGGTTAAGAAAAAGTCATTAGCCACATACCGTACACATAACCATCATATCGCCACTTTTTGGCCCATCATGATCCTACACATACCCTTCTATTTTTTTTGTCATCTACACAACCTTCCCAATCTACATCTATATAATCACTTAGTGTAAAATATTTTTCTCTAGGATACCACAAGCCATAATCTAAAGTGCCATTCAAGTATCTAAATATCCTCTTAACATCAACAACATGTGTTTCTCTAGGATCTTATTGAAATCTAGCCACAAGAGAAATTGCATGCATGATATTTGTTCTAGTAATAGTTAAATATGAAATTCCTCCAATCATAGATCTAAATTTTCTCTAATCATCCTTATGTGAATCATCATCTTTACTCAAATTGCAACTAGTCACCATAGGAGTGCATACCTGTTTGGAACCATCCATTCCAAACTTCTTCAAAATTTCTCTTACATACTTTGATTATGAAATAAAAATCCCTTTTTCTATTTTATTAATTTGGAGCCCAAGAAAGAAATTCATCTCACCAAACATAGACATTTGAAAAAAAATTCATCTCTTTAGCAAACATCTTACACATTGTTTCATTTCCTCCAAAGATAATATCATCAACGTATATAACTACAATCAACATCTTGCAATTCTCAATTTAAAAATATAAATTACTATTTGTAGTACCTTTGTTAAAGCCTTGATGAATCAAATATTTGTCTAACCTTGCATACCAAGCTCTAGGAGCTTGCTTCAATCCATATAAATCCTTCTTCAATCTGCAAAGCATATATGGTTGATTTGAAAACTGAAATTCTTTTGGTTGTTCCATGTAGACCTCTTCTTCTAACTTACCATTCAAGAATGTAGACTTAATCCATCTGATAGACCTTGAAATCTTTATGAACAACAAACACTAAAAAAATTATAATAGCTTCCATTCTTGCTACCAGAGAAAAATTCTCCCCAAAATATATACCTTCTACTTGTGAGTAGCCCTTACCCATAAGCCTTGCTTTATTACTGACCACTTCTCCATTCTCATTCAACTTGTTTCTAAACACCCATTTTGATCAAATCATGTTTTTTTATCTATCGGACTAGGGACCAATTCCCAAGTTTTATTCTTCTCAATTTGCATAAGTTCTTATTTCATGGCTTCCATCCAATCCTAATATTTACTTTCTTCACTTATGGTCTTTGGTTTAATCTCATAAGGTAAACACAAATTTATCTCACTAGTAGCAGCAACTTTTCTTTTTACCAACACTCCTTTCCTCTTGCATCTAATGATTTTATCTTCTGAATGATTTTTCTACACATATTTAGGTGTCTTAGGGGACACCACTAGAGCTTCTTCTTCTTCATTTTGCTTATCCCATTCTTTGACAACCACTTCAATTCTTACATGATCAGGTTCATCAAATACATATCCATCAACTTCAATTGAATTCTTCACTGCTTCGTCAACTTTGACATTTGTTCTTTCTACAATCTTTCTCAATATTTTATTGAAACATCTATAAGATTTTCTCTTAGTAGAATATCCAAGGAAAATACCTTAATCGCTTTTTGCATCAAACTTCCCTAAATTTTCTTCATCTCATTGCGGAAGAACAAGCATTATTATCAAGACTGGAAATGGCATCTCAGTTGGGGATTTCAAATATCCATATTGAAGGCGACTCTATGATAATTATATATGCATGCACAAAAAAAGATTCAGAACTGGAATTTGAACTATGTTTTAAAAAAAACATGGGCCCTAATTGACAAATTCAATGCCTTCATAATCTCCCATACTTATAGGGAAGGTAACGAAATTGCAGATTTCCTTGCAAATCTAGGTTGTGAGTAAATAGAGTTAAAATAATTACATGATATAAGGGAGCTAAATTCTTTCCCTCAATTGATATATCTATTTAAACAAGAAGATAATGGTGATGCATGAGGAAAGCTAGCCAATGTGGACATCCTATGCCACATTAGCAATGATCTTAAATTCAAACATATGCCTGGGGTCATTTGGGGTATTGGTGGCTAATAAAGTCATGTTTGATCACAATGTTACCTATCTTAAGTAAGGGACAAATTTTCATCTAAAAGGAATAAAGCTATATTTTCAAATAGGGTTGGATAAGCTAGCTTTACCAACTTTGTCAAGATTAGCTAAATTTTATGATTTTCTACTTAAGCTGGAATTACTAGTAAAAATGGTGCCTTGGGTATCAACATTATATTCCTTTACAAGATAATGATTTTTCCTACTACTTGGAGGCATGAGTGCTTCCCTCATTGGTACCTTCAATATATCATCATGTTCTCTAATGTGCAGAGAGAAGTACTAATTAAGGGGTGATGGGACAGGCCATATACGTCTTGGTAAATTTTGGCTACTCCTAAATTTTCCACCTCTCTAGCAAATTTTGTGGCTCTTCATGATGTTATTTTTAAGGTACTTTTATTATGTGGTAGTACTGCACATTTATTTCTTGCAAACCATTGAAGCTCTTTCACATGATTTGTTATATTTCAATGGATCTTTCCTTTTTTATCTACCATCACACTATACAATTGCCATCATGTTTTCTAAAAAATGTGCAACATTCAAAGGATTTTATGGGCTTTAAAAAGAGATTTTTTATTCATTTTCACTCATTCAGTTTAAGCAAGTTCTGGAAGTGCATTTGGGTAGTGAAATCTGAATTGTGCATTTAGTGAAGAAAGTCTGGTGACATGGCTCTTCACCCCTAGAACCTAAGAATTAATTTTCCATTTCAATGATGGGAAAGGTCGTTTGAAAACAGGCTTTCTCAAGAGGATTTAAACCTCATATTCAAGTTGGATTGCTTACGAATAGATGATGCTATATGGGTGGTGCTAGGAGCAGAGAATACCATTCCTAGAGCTCAGAGATTAATATTCCCTTCCCAAGTTTTATCAGTATTCTTATAAAATTCTATTTATTTACTCCAATCGTTGAAGGAATTAGAATTAATTGTGGTCAAATTTGTGAACCCTTAGTTCATTGATAAGAATGATTTGTTGTTTGTTGTGTAAAAATATAATTTGTTTACTGGGGAGGGTTATATTGGTGGTTTATTTCCTCATGATTATGTCAAGGAATGTTTAGGGTTCGAGGAAATATTCAAAGTTATTATATTGGGTCTTCAATTTAGGAATGATTATGTCCTCTTATCAGCAATAAAGAAACATGCCAAAATAATTTGTGCATCTTTGGAATTTGAAATCAATGAAAAATTTTATGCCATCTCATTAATTTGTGACCATGTGTAGCATAAGTTCTTCAATTGTTTTGTTGGTAAAAAAGAGAAAATTCATTTTGAGTCAAATAAACATGTGGTCAGAGAATTTCATGAGGCACATTTAGCAAATAGCTCTAAAGCTTTGCTTCTTGGTTTAATGGAAAGGGCCCAAAATGATGTTGTTGATCAATCAGAAGCGGTTGAAGTTTCTTTTGTTGGCTATGACTTCTTTCCTCATGACACTCTTCTTCCCAGGCAAGCTAAACCACAAGACATTCAAGTAGAGGTGTAGGATCAAAACTCAACCTGTGCAGAGTGTATGGAAGAGTAGAGTATGTGAAAGTTTTTTTCAGTTAATAGTTTTTTGGTTCAAGCTATTTTATCTTTGAGGATGCTTCGAATGCTAAATTCATTCGTCACTTTTGTATCAATTGTGTAACGGGTTTTCAGTTGGGAAAATTTAGGGTGGTAGTACTATTGCTAGTCTTTTTGAAAATATTTTATGGATCCTACATGAGGGACAATTTTTTAATCTTCTATAATGTTTTGAATCATATTTTGAAACGTTTTGGGATATAACTAGATGTTTTCTTCCTAGTTCTTTCCTACCAATATGTCCTATAAACCAGGATTTTGTATATAATTATATATATTTATTAATATATTACAGGGGCTTGCCACTTTTGTTTTAAAAAAAAAGCATTTGCTTTCAAATACCTTGAAATACTTAACAGTAGGAATTCTTCCATGCCAAAGCTCATAGGGGGTCTTAGTACTGTTAGCTCTTGCTTGAACTTGATTGAACACATAAACAATAGTGTCAATAGCTTCTCTCCAATAAACTTCTAGTAGACTAGCTTTAGTAATAATTGATCTAGCAACTTCCAAAATTATTCTATTTTTTGTTTCAACAACTCCATTCTACTAAGGATTTCTAGAAGTATATAAATATCATTTTATTCCATGAAATTCACATAACATATTAAACTAATTCGAACTAAATTCACCACCTTTTTCATATATTAAGTATTTTATTCTCAAGTTTACTTCATTCTCTACCATAGCTTTTAATGTCTTGAATCTATCTAAAGCATCATATTTATCTCTAAGAAAAGTAACCCATGCATATCTAGAGTAATCATCAATCAAAATCATAAAGTAACTTTAACCTTATAGAATTCTCACTCTTTTAGAACCACATAGATTCATATGAATCAAATCTAGTAGTCTAGTAGTAGATTGTTCCTTTGATCTAAATTTGTTTCTTGCTTTCTTTCCAAACTAACAATTCCTACAAATAACATTAATAGGATTTGTAATCCTTCGTGAATCTCTCATGGATTGCACTACACTGATCCTTTCCAAGTTATCAAAATTCATATGACACATTCTTCAGTGCCATAGCAATCTATCATTAATCTAAGTCATAAAACAATGTCCATCAGTACCCTTAAGTTGATATGTATTTCCTTCATAATTCTTACTAGTAGCAATCAATGTTTTGGATCCTTTCCTAATTTCACATATCTCATCCTAAAATACAAGGTTATATCCTTTACTACACATCTATCCAACACTCAAGAGATTATGCTTTAAACCCTTAACATAGTAGACATCATTAGTATTATGCTTTCCATCAAAACTTACTGAACCTATCCCACAAATCTTAGCATCAGTATCATCTCCAAACATAACTAATCCTCCATCATATTTTTAAAGTTTAAGAAACTTAATCTTATCACCAGTCATGTGATGTGAATAGCCACTTTCAACAACCCAATAATTATTTTCTTGTTTAGCATGTAGAGCGAAAACCACCGTACCTTCACTCTTTTTTGGAGAATTTTCCTGCACCTATCTTTTAGTATTAGTAGGAGTAGATTCATCTTTTATAGCCAAGAACAATCATTCATTCTCATCAAAATATCCATAATTAAATTCTTCATCAGAAATAGTAGCATCCTTATTCACATTGCAATGTTGAAAAATACCATCCATGACATTTTCACACTTGTTTTGGTCCTCATTAAAATAGACTTAATGTTGCCTTGATTTAATGTTGTAATGTGTTTAACACATTCACATTATGTCTTAGTCCCTTGAAAACTAAAAAAACCTTAATTATACCTTATTTAGGGTGTTATAAAGTGTATACTAACACTTTCCCACTAATCTAGGGTTTTATTAATTAATTGGGCTTCTTAATTCTTGAATTGGCTTTATTTTACATCCATAAGTCTCATTTAATTCATCTTTCTAAGGATGATCCTGACACATATGTAATGACCAATCATGAATTAATGTTTTGGATTGTACATGGCATAGATTTAATGATCTATGACTCATATGCCACCTTGGGCGTATGGGTCCCACTTAAGTTTCATGGCCCCAATTTTGATTTCACATGAACCTAAACATTTCTTGGAAAATGTATCCCATAACCTAGCATAATGGGACTCATATGCCACTTCTGGCATATGAGTCCCATGTGGCTTTAAATTAAATTAAACTCAAATTATTTGTAGGATTTTATTCTCCTAGATCTGATGTCACCTTGTAGTGTTGTAATTTTGAGAAATTTGGCATAAACAAGTATAAATACAAGATTCTTTCACTCATTTTACCTAGAAAGTCTACAAGTGACAGGTAGCAACTTGACTATTCATGCATTATAGAAAATTGGAGTTTACAAGAGAATTCAAGAGTATTCATGAGTTTACAAGGGAATTCAAGAGCATTCAAGAGTTTACAAGAGTATTCAAGAGTTGTTTCTCAAGTTTTTTGGAGCATTATTCAAGTATCAAGCATCATGTCAAATTCATCATGCATCATGTTTGTTTTTGAGCTAACATTTTTGATGTAGGGTTCTATGATTCAAGCAAGTGTTCAATTCAAGATCTATAACATTCAAGCAAGAGTCAAGATCTACATCCATTCGATCCATTTCATACATGTTTGCAGCACTTTATTGTTAGGGTTTGGTGAGTTGACAGTAATATTCCATATTGTTCATTCATCATTCCTTCATTTCATTACAAGGTTTGATTACCAAAACGGGGTTTGACCAAGGAAAACCCCTTTCTACTAATGAAAAAAACTATCTATCTTTAGTGTGTGATTTGCAAATCTAGGTTGAAGACATATTGAACAAAAAGACTGGAAAGAAGTTGTCAAGTTGCAAAGTTGTCTAAGTTTTCACCTTGTTTAGAAGATCATTGGAAGACATCTATAGAGCATAATTTTGTATTTTAGATCCTAAAACCAGGTTTAGAAGATTAAGCAGAGATTGAGGAGAAGATTTAGGTCTTGACTCACTAAAAAATCCAAACTAGAATGATACGCCACTTTTGACATATGAGTCCTAGTATAGGGTATGTGCAAGATCATCATGGAAACAAATAGGCCCTCAAGTGGTGAAAAAAATAGAAAAATTAGAGTTAGGAAACTTGACATAAAAATTTGAATAAGTTATCTATATTATTTTAAAAATATGTAAGAATAGAATTTGTAGCAAATTGAATGTAGTTTCTAAACTACTAGGTTTGTTTAAAAATATATATATATATATTTAGAAAATTTGAAATTTCAATGTAGTAGCACTTAAATTTCAAGGAAAAAATAAGTAGGTGTGTTTGACCACCCTAAGAACAATAAAATGATAATATTTTTTATAAGATTTTAGATATAAGTAGATGACTCATGTCCCGTTGTGATGCATATTTTTTTGTAATTTTTCCAAGTAAATAATTAATTATGATTTTTTTATTACAACTTTTAAAAAATATAAAAACTCATATGTTTCACCACCTTAACTTGGTCAAAACTTCATGAAATTCATTTTTTTTTAATCCTATAGTATGTGAAGCATAGAATGTGACACATGTTTCAGATTCAAAAACTGTGATACCATTTGAAAGTCATAGATGTTTTTCAATCAACCTATCAATCAAGACTTTAGTCATAATTCAAATAGAAAATGAATAATATTTATTTATTAAATTCAATGTAAAGCATAATTTATATTAGTGGAAAGCTATGAATCTTATTTAAAAACCCTTTTCATTTCATCAATTTTGGGTAAAAAAAAGTCATCAGCCACATACCCTACACATACCCATCATATCGCCACTTTTTGGCCCATCATGATCCTACACATACCCTATAGTAAAATTTGCAATTTTTAGGAGTTCTGAACTTGTCTTTGCCAGATTTTCATTCCATCCCAAAAACACTAATCTAGGACTAAATCACTTAGACTGGCGTATGAGTCCTAGTGGAAATTAAATTCAACAATATCACCATTTTAGGTCTTAAATCAAGTGGCTACAAGATTTTAGGTGCCCCTCTTCACTCCTACTTTCTATTCTATTTTGTACTCATTTCTACGTCATTTAGTGAAGCTTTGCATATCATTAGGTCTTGTCATTAAATCTTGCATGTCATTTGTCTTTCCAAGCTCGAGCTCAGTGGTGAACCGCTGTTTAATCTCTAATCAGACTCTAGGAAAACCTATTACAAGATCTATTTCCCTTAATTCATCCTTGGATTGAGATCTCTAGGGTTTCCTTGAATAAGAGAGTGTAGAAGATTATTGTTCTATGTACTAAACCATATTCAGCAACCATTTTCCTCCTTTCATTTTTGGTGAACCTACATTTAGAAAATCTTAATTCTAATTTGGAGTACATTATCATCCTAGGTCTAGCTCGCATTGAATTTGCATTAGGTTTTGCATTAGTTGATTTGCATCTAGGGTTTTAAAATCTTCCATTAGTGAAAGTGCATATAGGTTACATTTTTACATCTTGCATCATTGAATTTCATCTAAAATATGCATGTGCACTTAGTTTAGACATCATCCAAAATAAAAAATAAACATAATATTCACAAAAAAATTGCTGAAAATGATGCAAACACCTTAAATTGGGACTCATACACCCCTCTGGGTGTTTAGTCCCAATACAAGAGATGTTTCCTGATTTTTGAGTATTTTGTGCTAACTTTCAGTCACTATTCAGACCCCCCAAAACCCCTGATTGGGACTCATATGCCTCTCTAGGTGATTTAGTCTCACTTTATATTTTAAATTGCATTTTACAACATTAAATTCTCTATTTTTTTGTTTCAGCTTGTTGTTGTTAGTTTTTTGTTTCAGTTTACAGATTTTTTGTTACATTCATTTCATTGCATTTATCTTAGCTTCATTACATCTTGCATTTCCTTGATTTCCCCTTGTATGATATTTTATACTTGCTGTCCTATTTCTAATATTATTGTGAGATGAAGCTTGAGACTCATCCCATCCCAAAATAGCACAATCATCATGGATCCTGGGTTATCTAGCTCTTTCACTACTAGTGTTGACACTAGCTCACTAGGTATGGACCATACCCTTAACAATTCTTTGCCTTCAAGTAGTGTGATGCATGTTGAAATAATGGTTGCTAGTATTCCACAAGAAAATATAATACAAATTCATGAAGAATTATAAAACTTACAAAATCAAATAAGTACTAAAAACATCTCAACCACTGCTATCCCTCTTATAGATAACTTACATTGCATGATTGAAAATAAAGATGGAATAGAACTTGCACATAACATAGTTTATATTCTTTGGAAATGCCTTAACTCAACCACTAGTTGTCCTCTACCTTCAAACAATGTCCAAAGCCAAGGAGGAACTCAAATTCCTCCTCCCACAACCATTGCCTCTATCCTTACCTATACCAAGCCCCGAGTCACAACAACAATGAAACTTACTAGTAATGTGATTCCTTCCATAGGCATTTCCACTAGCATCCCTAGTACCTTTTTGGCATCACATGTCATATCTCCTACCACCTTACCTCCCATAATCATTCCATTCACTTTCCATTGAACACATACACACCTCCACCTTATTCACCTCCATCACAAAATGAAAACAATGATCCTGTCATAAACCAACTTTTGCAAAAAAAATCATTGCTTCAAAATATAGTTTTCACCATAAACCAAAATCAAAATGGTCCACCTACATATTATGTCCAAATAAATCCCTTTTCCTTGGAGATATTGAGAACACTGATGCCACAAGGTATAGGGGTGCCTAAATTCAAGAAATATCAAGGGAAGGGAGATCCTTCTAACCATGTTTTCACTTATACCACCTTATGTAGTGACTTTATTCTTGAGGATAATCTCTTGACTAAGTTTCTACCTAGATCTTTGAAGGATACCACCTTATAATGGTTCTCCTCATTACCAAACAATTCAATTCATTCATTCAAAGAATTTTATGAAGCCTTTATAAACCATTTGCAACTGCATATGACCCCTAAGATGACCTTAGCAAATTTGATGATATGTAAGAAAAAAAAGAATGGAAAGATTACCAACTTTATTTCATGTTACCAATCACTTTATTCCCAAATTGATGTAAAGTTTCCTAACCCTCACCTTCAAAATATTTTTATAGAAAATTTGCAAAGTAAAATAAAAGATAACATTACCACAATGAAATTCTCCTCCTTCATGCACTTGTGTACTACCCTTCATGATTATCAAAATTTAGTTAGTAGTCATGAAACAAATCCCACTTCTAGCCATCCTAAGAAATCCAAAACTGCAAACCAAAATAATTATATACCTTTTAGAAAAAATAAAAAATAAAGGCTTCCTTCAACTAAATCCCCCTCAACAAACAAATCAACATGTTTTCACCCATGTAGCTGTTGTAAAAGTTGTGATACCCTTTAACTATGGGGACTCAAAAAGGAAATTCACTCCCTTACTCGATACCCTCCATAACATAATGTCACAACTTTTAAAACAAAAAAATATTACCTTGCCTCTTATCAAAACTCTTGATCCTAATAGGCCTTTACCTCCAAACTTTAGATCAAATGCTTATTTCCATTATCACTAACAAAATTGACACAATACGAAACATTGTAAGTGTCTTAAACATCTTGTGCAAGACCTCGTTGATGTCGGTTGACTTTTAGTTGGTGGTGTTGATGATCAAGGAAAATTTTTTGTTGCCCCTCCCAATCAAAATTTACAAATCTTTAGAAAACCCATTCCAAATTGTAACATGTCATTTGTCAAAGCTAGTGAAACTATGAAAAATGATGTCATGAATGTTGACATGGATGATGACAATATGGATATTGATAAACAAGATCCTATAGAATAAAATCCTATCAATAGTTTGGTTGCATTAATCAAAACTCAACATCATAATGGATGAACTAAAAATCCTCTTGGCATTGCTTTCTAATCTAAAGAAATCATTAGAAATGCACCCGGTAGTCCTCTTTACATAGCCGACTGAATCTATAATAAGCCCACTAATGGGATATTAATTGATCTCGTCTATGGAGAGAATGTGATCACTGAGGAATTCCTACTTGTGCATGAGCTCTATCAAGAAATATATGATAAATCGAAAGCATTTATAAGAACAAATAATGGTTTCGCTTGACCTACAATTGGATCAATCATCTTACCTTTACAAATAGGATAGAAAACATTAGATGTATCATTCTCCATCATATCGACGCCAGATCAATTCTATGTGAAGCTTGGTTATCCATGGATACACTCCATGGAATTTTTCCCATCAGTCATGCATTTATGCTTAAAGTTTCCCTTTGACAATGAAATCTTCACTGTGCATTATAGTGGCTTTAACCCTTTGTCTTCCCATGGAAAATTTTCCTTAGATTTATTTTGGACCGAACCTATAGAATCTATTAAACCTCAAGATCACTTCCTTTTCAAATCCTATCAAAATTTCAAGGTAAAATGCATAGTAAAACTATCCCTTACAAACATGCCTCAACCTATGAACAAGCCTACAATCCATGAAAAAACCATGATTGAACCTAAAGACATTCCAAACAAACAATTCCAACCTAAGATAGACCATTTTCCTAGTTCTTACAAAAGACCAAGACATAACAAAAAATAATCTTGTCACACACCCTAGGATAAAATAAGTTTACAAAGTTAAAGAGAAAATGGTTGTGTAGACATCCAAATTTGGACACTTAATTTATCTAAATTTATCACTTTTCATCTAAACATTTTCTTATCTGAGTTAATTAAGTAATATTACTATTATTTAATTAATACCCTTAATTCTGCCAATTCCCTAAGGTATTTAATTAATAATTAAATACTTTACTTTTTTAATCCTCCTTTCATCAAATAAATTAAATAAATAATACATTTATTTAGTTCCTCACATGTCATTTTCATCTAATCCTAATCCATCTCCTAATTTCTTCATTAGGGATGTGCACATGCCTAATCCTTGATTAGGATGTGTCACATCCTCCAACTTTTGCAAGTTGGCTTCTAATCCTCATTTATCTTCAAATTGATTAATTAATCTTAATCATAGCTTGGTCAACTCTCTCCATCCCCAAGGAATTTTTAATTCCTTTTTATTCATCCCCTTTTCCATGCATCTTCTAGAATCTTTGACTTGTCACATCAAGTCACATGTGACAAACTCCCACCTTTTGGGAACATTGTCTTATCCACTAGATTCTTCCAATCATTGTGAATTTAAAATTCACTTTTATTCACCCAAGATTCTTCCCATCTCCCAATGTACTTGCAAGGTACTTGTCTTTCCTCTACATCATGTACTTCTTCTCCACCTCACTTACACCTCATCTCCTCTTAGCCACTTCACCATCCACATGTTAAGATGTGAGGGCTTGTGAGTTCTCAACCCACCATAGCCCTTCATCTTGACCTTGTTGGATGAATATCAACCATTGAATTCTCTAGAGAATTCAAATTCTTCTATAAATACCCCCTCCTCAAGGGCATTTTAAAAAAGACTTTTCATTTTTTAGCAACCTTATGCTGCCAATTTGCATTTTCAAGCATTTTCTATCATTTAGCCATCTATTTAGTCATTTTCCATTATCAATCTTGTATCTAGTAATATCAAAAGCCATATAAGGAGCATACAAATTCATCTAAATCAAGGGCCAACCAAGGAGTCTTCAACAACAAGGAAGGTATAATCGATTTGCATTTTATTTCATTTATTTTCCTTGTTTTATCACTCTTTAGGCTAATCATTGAAGTGTTCTTAGTGTTTTATCATTTTTATTTTGAGATATTTTGCATATTAAAATAGGGTAAAACTCCAAGGTACACATTTCTGGCACGCCCAGTGGGACCCACAAACGGGTTCTTGCATTTAACCTTCATTTTTGCTAAGTATTTTGCAAAAAAAGGTCACAGAAAGGTGGAAGCGCCCTCTGTTTTACTACAGAAAGGTGGCAGCGCCCTCTGTTTTACTACAGAAAGGCGGCAGCGCCCTCTGTCTTACTGCAGAAAGGCGGCAGCACCCTCTGTTTTACCGCAGAAAGGCGGTAGCGCCCTCTGTCTTACCGTAGAAAGGCGGCAATGCCCTCTATTTTACCGCAGAAAGGCGGCAGCGCCCTCTTGTCTACTGCAGAAAGGCGGCAGCACCCTCTTGTCTACTGCAGAAAGGCGGTCACGCCCTATATCTAAAAATTTGATTTCTTCTAACAGTTTGTTGCAGTTAGGTGTATACGTCATTTTGCTTAGAAGATATTTTCTAACACTTTCTTGCAGTAGGGTCTACAACATTTCTTTTTGAAAAATCTGATAAAGTTTCCTACAGAGGGGCAAATACGCCCTTTCATTTTGAAAGGCTCTTTTCCTCTAACATTTTACTACAGAAAGGCGGCAGCGCCCTTTGTTTTACTGCAGAAAGGTGGCAGCGCCCTTTGTTTTACTGCAGAAAGGCGACAGCGCCCTCCATTTTACTACAGAAAGGCGGCAGTGCCCTCTGTTTTACTGCAAAAAGGTGGAAGTGCCCTCTGTTTTACCGCAAAAAGGAAGCAGTGCCCCTGTTTTACCATAGAAAGGTAGCTACGCCTCAAAACAACACAGTTTGGAAGCATATTATGGCGTAATCGACCAAGAACGAAGGATAAGATAGCTAGCGTTTGCTTGCAGGGCCATCTATTTGATCAATTTTTTTTATTTTATTTTTAAAAAAATTATCCTTGTTGTCTGAACATAGTCTAATTAGGGGGAAGTAACCTTTATTGCTTGTTGTGTTTGTTTATTATTGTGTCACCCAAGGGGGCATTAAATTTTTTTCACTTTCCCCTTGCACTTCGTGTGAGCCTAGGGAGTAGTTGGAAATGGTTAGTGTCTTCTTTTTAGTGGGACCTACTTGAGGATTTCATCACCCCAAGGGACGATTCCAACCACGCGTACCGGCGGGGTATATAAAGGGGGGAGAACGAAAATTGTACCCCAATCCAGTCACGTCGTAATTGGCGGAGCATCGAAGCTAGGGTGATACCTAGATAGACATGAAGAGTTGGTCTGAACCTTTCAGTATCTCGTTGGGGTTCCCGACTCATGCTTATGACGGGCTGGTGTTCACGCTTGTGTCTCACGTACCGAGAGTATATCGAGGACTCCCTAGAAGCCTTGTGCATCCTACATTAAGACCTTTCCTGGCCATACCCTTAACATTAATCATAGGATTGTGCTTGCTTGAAGTGTTTTCTTATGAAAAACCCATGAAATATTTGATACATTGGCCTTATTTTATCATTTTGAGTCCTTTCCATAACCATTGCCATCAAAACCAAGCTTCATTTCACTGGAGAAAGGTGGCAGTGCCCTCTGTTTTATCGCAGAAAAGCGGAAGCGCCCTTTGTTTTACCGTAGAAAGGTGGCAACGCCCTCTGTTTTACTGCAAAAAGGTAGAAGCGCCCTCTGTTTTACCGTGGAAAGGCGGAAGCGTCCTCTATTTTACCGCAGAAAGGTGAAAGCGCCCTCTGTTTTACCGCAGAAAGGTGAAAGCACCCCTATTTTACCGCAGAAAGGCAGAAGCGCCTCTGAATTCACCGGAGAAAGCTGACTACACCCCTGATTTACTGCAGAAAGGTGGCCACGCCCTTGATTTACTGCAGAAAGCTGACCATGCCCCTGATTTACTACAGAAAGGCGGCTATGCCCCTGATTTACTGCAGAAAGTTGACTACGCCCCTGATTTTACCATAGAAAGCTAACTACGCCCCTTTAACTTCTCGGGGCCATCATTTACAAACCGTAAGTCGAATCGACTTCATTCAAAAACCAAAGTTGCTTAGTTTTTCAAGCTCTATCCAGTGATACCTTCCAGTTCCTCTTATCAATAATTTGACCATCCCAAGGCGGCCACACCCCGCATCGCGGGGTGGACACGCCCCTAACTTCCCAGGGCTATCATTTACAAACCATGCATCGGATCAACTTCGTTCAAAAACAAAAATTGCTCAATTTTTTGAGCTCTATCTAGTGGTACCTTTTGTTTCTTCCTATCTAATCAAACCAATCTATTCCTCTAATCAAATACATACAATCATCTAATCAATCCAAGCACACCAATCCTATCAAGTTCATCCAATCACAATTATCCAATCAACATCATCTAATCATTTGATCCTATCCAATCAAAATAATCTAGTACTTTAATCAAATTCATCAAATCATCTACCTGATCCAATCATCCATCTACCGAATCCCATCAAAATCAAAATCAATCCCATCGCATAATCCAATCATCCTAATCTGAACTTTAATCCAATCCTGATCTAAGCTTGACTTAAATCCTGATTTGAGCTTTAGTCCATCATCTTTGATCCATTTTATTTATCCTATCATCATCATGAATCCTCATCCTCCATCAATAGAAGTCAAGGGAAACCCTAATTACGTTGACGACAATGACGAAAGTCTTGTCGATCAAGAGGTATACGACATAGATCCCCTTGAAACTATCATATCTAGTAAGCTTTCTCCACCCACCTTCCAAAATCCAATTACTCCTATGAGCTATCCTGTTATGTCTTCATCCATGCCTAATCATGCTCCTTATGCCACCTTTGACAATGGATATCTAGTATCTTCTTCATCCCCATATTTGTCATGTCCTTCATCTACATCATCCTCTTATACAACATCTACATCCTCTTATCCTAATTTTCCATCCCAATACTCCTATTACAATTCCCCATCCATGTCCCCCTATTGTAATCCTCTTTCCCAATCTTCCCATACTAATCCTACATCCACACCCTTTTACCTTAATCCTACATCCATGTCTCCTCATCCTAATCCATCATCCCAATACCTTTATTATAATCCATCGCCCACATCTTCGTGTTCCACTATACCAATCCTTTTGTCCTAATCCACAGTCCATGTCCCCCTATCCTAATTCACCCCTCCAATATCCCCACCTTAACCGTCAATCCAATCCTGTTTCTCCATCTACTCATAGTCCTACATTTAATCCCATTCCTCCATCTAACCCTAGTCCACCAATCCATAATCCCTCATCCATTTCTACCACCCCAGCCAAGCCAACCATATGCAAGTCTCTCATTTCAAAATTTCTCCAAGGACTCATGACAAAGAAGCCATCCCCAACTCCACATCTTGAAGTCATGGAACCATGCCATCCTAATCCATCATCCAAAAAAACTAGTGATGAGAGCCTTCTCCATACCACACCTATCATTGTTGTTACCACCCCTAGCACTAATCAAACCATTGAAACCATTGAACCCACATCTCCTACTATGAGAGCCACCGAACCCATCGAAGACACCCAAGTCCAATCCACTCCCTCTACTCCTAGATCCACCCAATCCATCAAAGACACCCAAATCCAATCCACTCCTCCCACTCCTAGTAGCACCAAAACCCATTCCAATGAACCTCATGAATCCTCCATACTCCCATCTCCACCACTTAAACAGTCCCTCCACCACTCTATCATCTTTCCATCCACACAAGATGAGTCATGCCAAGAGTCTAATCCAAAGCATGCCAACATATCCCCTTCTCCATATCAAGATCCTTCCATCCCATCTAGTCCACCTCAAGATCATAGTCCCCCATCCATTCCATCCCATGATCCCCTTGTCATTCAAGCTTCCACTGGTCCATCTCCATCCTCATCGCATGAGCCCATTATCACAAATCCAAATCCTATCATATCCCTTGATCCCTCTCCTGATACCACCCATCCAAATGCTGCTATCCCATCATCTCCCTCTCATAATCCCCCATCATCGCCTAAAACTGCTATCCCCACACCACTTGCATATCCCCTTGGTACCCTCACATTCTTTCATGGTGGCCTCCTCGCAAAAGAAAAACACAGTGTATATACCACCCATCATCCTCCATCTAATAATGGACTTGCATCATGTTTTCAGCATAACACAAATCCTATCATGGATCACATGCTCAAGAAAATGAACTATCAAGGAAAAGGTCTAGGCCTTCATGAGCAAGGTATTTTGGAGCCCATCCAAGTTAAAGAACAAATCTATATGCAAGGTCTTGGACTTACTACTCACGAATCACAATCCAAAAATGTTGGTACAACCTCTAGACGTCCTCAAAAAGCCTTTTCCAAAAGAAATGTTAGCTCTTCCCATCGCTCCACCAGACCATATGCTGCCATCCCTCCTCCTCTATCGTATTGCCTCAAAACAACCATCCATATTTCTCCTTCATCTGCTCCATCCATTTTGGGTCCTTACATCCCTCCATCCACCATCTCCCACCCTTCATCTACTCCATCCATCTTTGGTTCTTATGTCCCTCCACCCACTATGACTACTTTTGGTCCATATATCCCAAGATCACCTCCTCCGTCTCATCCTTTCATCCGTCCAACACCTATCCATCTCATCCATCATAAACATCCCTCTCACATATCCTATAATTAGGATCAACAAAGGCACTTACCTAAACATCCTCCATCTACACATAATCCCCATACTCCTACCTCCATCACTCCACATCATCCATCTCCTCACACCCATCCCATTACTACTAAAAGCACTTTGGTTGTTAAAGAAAAAATGCATAAATCCAAGCATCCACATGAATCTACGGCTCCCCATGTCCCCTCCAAAAGACATGGTGAAGAGAAGAAAAATATAAATCTACATCAAATCCGTAGGACACAAAGACCCACCAAAGCAAAGATCAAAACCATGTGGACCCAAGAGAAAAAAGATGCAATGCCATCACATGAAAAATCTGTAAGAACATCCAAAGTCACTAATCCAAAAGCTAATCATACACCCCTTTCATCTCCTAAGTCTGTTTTGGGTCCTTATGTCCCAAAATTCACCATTCCATCTCCTCCATTATCCCCACATTCTCCATCCCTTAATCCTATTATCTTTTCATCCACCACCACATGTGCCAATGTTGGTCCAACACATCTCCCCATCACATATCCACCCCATCATTCTATCCACACCCTTTCCAGCATCCCATCCATTATCCCATGTATCAACCCCATCAAATCCCTCTAATTCATTCCTCATGCATAATCCATTTATCCTAATAAGGTTGTACCAACATCCAATAGTCACTTCAAACATGGGCTCTTAACACCTTGATCCTTATCACATGTCTTCTAAATCTGCTTATCCACTTCCTTATCCTTACCCATCTCCTTCTGCATGACATCCAAAAAGTCAAAAATCCAAAAAAGTAAAAAAATTAGAAAAATCAAAAAAATTAAAAAAATTAAAAAAATAAAATAAAATAGTAAAGAGAAATAATCCATCCAATGGTGAAAACTTGGAAAACAAGCACCTTGGATAAATACCATGATGAAAACCTGGCAAACAGGCGTCATGCCTAAATCCCCATCTACATGTGTGGGAAACTTCCCAATATGCATCTGCTATGCTTCCAGCTATGCACCTGTCTTCCAGTTATCTGTCATCTTCATAAATCCCCCCCATCCCACATATCTTCCACATCCTACCATCATATCCCATTTATCTCCCATCCCTCCATCCTTCTTGTGATCCTGATCAAAATAGGGGCACCTATCTATGCATGCTTTGGACACCTATTGGTATACATTCCCTTCATCCATGCTCTATCATATTCCTTAGTCACCCATCCTATCCTCATCTAGTTATCTCCTTTATCTTCCCATCCACTTGTCTTCTATCCCTCATGCTCCTCATATATGACATGTCTAGAGTGGGGGCATCTGCTTCCTTTGTGACATAGTCCTTGGAGACATCATCTATCATAACATCCCTTCATCTCCCTATCCATCTATCATAGCATCCCTTCCATCTCCCCATCCTTATCTTTGTATCCATCTATCCTAGCATCCCTTTTATCTCCCAATCCTTCTGTCCCTATCCATCTATCACAACATCCCTTCCATCTCCCCATCCTTATCTCTGTATCCATCTATCCTAGCATCTCTTTCATCTCCCAATCCTTATATTCCCATCCATCCAAACAATCCTTCCCATCCCCCATCCCTATATCTCTATCCATTCTTTCATCTTTATCCTCATCTCATCTCACAATCCCTTGTCATTGGTATCTGGCCATAGGCCTCCCCCCATGCAACCCAATGCCATTTATCTCATCGTCATCACCCCTGCTTCTCTTGCACATCTTTCCAATCCCTTATCATTTTTCATCACTCGTCTATCTATCATATAATCCTCCCAAGTCATTTTAATGCTTTGGATAACTATCCCATCCCTGAGCTTTATGTGATCGTCATCATCCTATCCAATCCAATAGGTCTATCCTATCTTGTCATATTGGTCCCATCTTTTTATCCACTTATCCTATCATCTTATCATCCTTTATCCATTGTTTGCCTTTGGTCTTTTCAAACTACGTTGCCCCTGCGCTTTCACGTAGGCAAGGTCAATCATTTGATCTACCCCCGGGGTTTCCATCATCGATCTTCATTGTCCACTTTGCTCTTCTATCATCTATCATCAGTCATTCTGCTTTGTCCATCCGCTCCTCTATCATCTAGCATTAATTTTTCTGCTTTCTCCGTCCACTCCTATATCGTCTATCATTAGTCTTGGCTTTTGTCTCTCCGTTCCTTGTCATCTGTCATCATCATTCATCATCCTCTTTCTACTTTTATCCATGGTCAGTCGACAGCCTTTTACCGAACTACGAGGGCTATGTGTTTTCACATAGGCAAGGCTAATTTTTGATCGGCCCCCGAGCCCCTAGATCTTTAGGTTGTGTCAGTCTCATGTCTTGTCTCACTTGTGTCGTGTCATCAATCTATGCCCTTATATAGCTGGTTCTTAACAAACATCCACTTGTATCAACAAATCCAATCAGTTTTGAAAATCCTACAACATATCAATCTTTTAGCTTAGTATCCATCATCGGTCTCAACAGGATGCATCCTTCCTAACATACCTCATCAATCCCATCTATCCCCTTGATCCTATGGCAAAGGACATTTGAAATTGATTGCGATCTTTTGATGCTTTTGGCTTTTGTTTATCATTTGAGCTCCCTATCATCACTTGTCAAGGCCGCCATAATCCATCATATTATGGCATGTTTTGATTGGTCCACATAGGGGCATATCTTGATCTTTTGTTTGATTGTGTCTTCTTGGTTGTCCCATGTAGTACCCACCAAGATCCCCGAGGTCTTGTGTTATGTTGGGGCATCCTTTTGTGGTTGTGGTTATCTCAATACTTGGCCGACCAAGGTCTTTCTTTGTGACTTTGGGGTGTTGGGATAGCCTTCTTGTGTTGTGTTTGTTTCATGCATTAGACACTAATACATCTTGGTTCCAAATACCGGCACTAGGTGTCTTATGCTATAAAAATCAGTGCTCTGAAGATGGCAAATAGCATTTAGAATTGCATTTCATTTTCCATTTCATCATCTTGCATGTATCCCCCATCCCTTCATCCTTCTTCACAATCCCCCCATCCCTCCATCTTTTCTATCTATTCCCTTTCTTTTCCCCCTCTTCTTCTTTTGCCTGACTTTGCTATCGGGGTGGCTCCACCCTCGGCTGGGCAACTCCACTCGCTGGTGGGGTGGCTCTGCCCCTAGGTAGCTCCGCCCCCGAGTGGCACCGCCCTCTGCCAAGGCGGCTCCGCCCTCGACCAGGGTAGATTTTCCCTAGGTGGCACTGCCCTCTGTCGGGGTGGCTCTACCCTCGACCAGGGCGGTTCTGCCCCCAGGCGACACCGCCCTCTGCTGGTGGAGCAGCTCTGCCCTCGGGCAGCACTGCCCTCTGTCGGGGCGGCTGTGCCCTCGGCCGAGGTGGCTCTGCCCCCGGGCGGCACCGCCCTCTACTAGGCCGGCTCTGCCCTCTCCCCAGGCGGCTCTGCCCCCGGGCAGGTCTACCCACTTCTGGGGCGAGTCCGCCCTCGACAGGGGTGGCAGCACCCGGCCGCAAGGCAGCTACACCCCTACCCCTCCGGCCTTTGACTCCCGAAAATTCACATTTTTATGTTTTTTTTCAAAAACTAATTTCAACCCATTTTCTAATTTCCCCCCACCATCAAAACCCATGAAGCTGTTGTAAAAGTTGTGATACCCTTTAACTATGGGGACCCAAAAAGGAAATTCACTCCCTTACTCGATACCCTCCATAACATAATGTCACAACTTTTAAAACAAAAAAATATTACCTTGCCTCCTATCAAAACTCTTGATCCTAATTGGCCTTTACCTCCAAACTTTAGATCAAATGCTTATTTCCATTATCACTGACAAAATTGACACAATACGAAACATTGTAAGTGTCTTAAACATCTTGTGCAAGACCTCGTTGATTTCGGTTGACTTTTAGTTGGTGGTGTTGATGATCAAGGAAAAAAATTTGTTGCCCCTCCCAATCAAAATTTACAAATCTTTAGCAAACCCATTCCAAGTTGTAACATGTCATTTTTCAAAGCTAGTGAAACTATGAAAAATGATGTCATGAATGTTGACATGGATGATGACAATATGGATATTGATAAACAAGATCCTATAGAATAAAATCCTATCAATGGTTTGGTTGCATTAATCAAAACTCAACATCGTAATGGATGAACTAAAAATCCTCTTGGCATTGCTTTCTAATCTAAAGAAATCATTAGAAATGCACCTGATAGTCCTCTTTACATAGCCGACTGAATCTATAATAACCCCACTAATGGGATATTAATTGATCCCGTCTATGGAGAGAATGTGATCACTGAGGAATTCCTACTTGTGCATGAGCTCTATCAAGAAATATATGATAAATCGAATGCATTTATAAGAAAAAATAACAGTTTCGCTTGACCTACAATTGGATCACTCATCTTACCTTTACAAATAGGACCGAAAACATTAGATGTATCATTCTCCATCATATCAACGTCGGATCAATTCTATGTGAAGCTTGGTTATCCATGGATACACTCCACGGAATTTTTCCCATCAGTCATGCATTTATGCTTAAAGTTTCCCTTTGACAATGAAATCTTCACTGTGCATTATAGTGGCTTTAACCCTTTGTCTTCCCATGGAAACTTTTCCTTAGATTTATTTTGGACCGAACCTATAGAATCTATTAAACCTCAAGATCACTTCCTTTTCAAATCCTATCAAAATTTCAAGGTAAAATGCATAGTAAAACTATCCCTTACAAACATGCCTCAACCTATGATCAAGCCTACAATCCATGAAAAAACCATGATTGAACCTAAAGACATTCCAAACAAACAATTCCAACCTAAGATAGACCCTTTTCCTAGTTCTTACAAAAGACCAAGACATAACAAAAAATAATCTTGTCACACACCCTAGGATAAAATAAGTTTACAAAGTTAAAGAGAAAATGGTTGTGTAGACATCCAAATTTGGACACTTAATTTATCCAAATTTATCACTTTTCATCTAAACATTCTCTTATCAGAGTTAATTAAGTAATATTACTATTATTTAATTAATACCCTTAATTCTGCCAAATCCCTAAGGTATTTAATTAATAATTAAATACTTTACTCTTTTAATCCTCCTTTCATCAAATAAATTAAATAAATAATACATTTATTTAGTTCCTCACATGTCATTTTCATCTAATCCTAATCCATCTCCTAATTTCTTCATTAGGGATGTGCACATGCCTAATCCTTGATTAGGATGTGTCACATCCTCCAATTTTTGCAAGTTGGCTTCTAATCCTCATTTATCTTCAAATTACTGATTAATTAATCTTAATCAGTAGCTTGGTCAACTCTCTCCATCCTCCAAGGAATTTTTAATTCATTTTTATTCATCCAAGAATCCCCTTTTCCCATGCATCTTCTAGAATCTTTGACTTGTCACATCAAGTCACATGTGACAAACTCCCACCTTTTGGGAACATTGTCGTATCCACTAGATTCTTCCAATCATTGTGAATTTAAAATTCACTTTTATTCACCCAAGATTCTACCCATCTCCCAATGTACTTGCAAGGTACTTGTCTTTCCTCCACATCATGTACTTCTTCTCCACCTCACTTACACCTCATCTCCTCTTAGCCACTTCACCATCCATATGTCAAGATGTGAGGGCTTGTGAGTTCTCAACCCACAATAGCCCTTCATCTTGACCTTGTTGGATGAATCTCAACCGTTGAATTCTCTAGAGAATTCAAATTCTTCTATAAATACCCCCTCCTCAAGAGAATTTTAAAAAAGACTTTTCATTTTTGAGCAACCTTATGCTGCCAATTTGCATTCTCAAGCATTTGCTATCATTTAGCCATCCATTTAGTCATTTTCCATTATCAATCTTGCATCTAGTAACATCAAAAGCCATCTAAGGAGCATACAAATTCATCTAAATCAAGGGCCAACCAAGGAGTCTTCAACAACAAGGAAGGTATGATCGATTTGCATTTTATTTCATCTATTTTCCTTGTTTTATCACTCTTTAGGCTAATCATTGAAGTGTTCTTAGTGTTTTATCATTTGCATTTTGAGATATTTTGCATATTAAAACAGGGTAAAACTCCAAGGTACACAGGTTGAACAACCTTTCATGGTTCCTTTTGTTCCTCCCCCTAGGGAAGAAAAGAAACATATGTTTGATAGGCCTACTCCTACACAAATGAAACTTGAAAGTCATACAAAAAGAAATAGAAATGCAAGAGAGCATAGGTGTAGATGTTGTGACCTTGCTTGAAGGTTAAATGATGATAACAAAAAAGAAAATCAAGATCTAATGCATGATGAATCTCCCCTTCACTGAAACAAATAGATCCTATACTGCAACAGAAGTTAATCCCTTCTTTTGACATTATCATTCAACCTCCTATTGTGATTAAGTTAGATGACAATCATGAGGTTGCTAAAATTGATAAAGAAGTGCATAAATAATTGAATACATTGTTTTCCTCTTCTATGAGCTTAAATGACAATCCTTCTAAGAAGAGTGTTGAACTTGGTGACACCCCTAGTTCAACACTTTCTATTGACCCTTTGGCTAGTTTTTTCCTTCTCTATATGATGAACATGATTGGGATGTAGATGACCTACTCATAGGTTGACTCGCATGTGCCTTACTAGTCTTTTTCATTCTTTTTTTTTCATTTTTCTTCTTTATGTCATAAATATTTTACCATTTTTTCTTTTATCTTTTCATTTGTTTTGTGTTTTTCCTTTTAGGGATAACGCAAGGTGTTGAGACATTCATGTCTCTTCCATGTTGACCTAAAATATTTTCCTTTATTTTTTCATTTGTCTTGTGTTTTCCTTTTGGGGATGACACAAGGCGTCGAGATATTCATGCCTCTTCCATGTTGACCCGAAATGTTTTTTCTTTATTTTTTTTCTCATTGTTTCATCCTTCTAGTTCTATGAGTATTTGGGGAATGATGACATTTTCAATCTCTCCAAAAACATTGTAGCAAGAACATACTAACCCCGAATCCATGGATCCCTCATGTGTTTGGAGTTTCATTTTGGGGGAAACCTGTCTCTTTCCTTTGTCATGACCTAGCTTTATTTGGAAACATATGACTTGGCACAAGGCTTTCCAAATAAGTTCTCATGTCCTTTTTATTGTTAACATTTATCATTTTCCACTTTAAATTAATTGCTCACATCATGATGTTTAGCAATTTCTTGAAAGTGGGGGCATACATTGGCATGATTCTTTTTCATTCCATATTTCATTGTGTATTATTATTACTCCATGTGATGTGTCTTTTTCTTTGTAGTGACATCGAGTATGATGTCCCTCAAGAGCATGATCTCTCTTAGCATATTATATTCCACTTAGTGGCTTGATGCAACACACTGCATCCCCTAAGTTGTGAATCTTCTATTCTTTGATTGGTCCTCTCTTGGAGACATTAGGTGCAATTTTCCCTATCTTAAAGACCTTACATGAACTAATAAAAACTCCTTTGAATGTTCCTTACATTATAATTTTGGTTATATGGCCACCTTGCATAACACACCTTGCATACCTATGTAGCTATCTGGTTTGGTCATGAGTTTCAAGTATATGAAGCTTTTCTTTCCTCGTGAATCTTGAAGTTCATATTTGTGTGGTGCCTTATCAAAGTTATCAATAGGTATAACTTTGGTTTGCTTGGACAGGAAGCTAAACCGAGGCATGACTTTCCCATAGCCACTCACTTATTTGTCTGAGCACATACTAGTCACATGCATATGTGTCTCACCTTTTGGATACTCACCCAGTGGACAACTTGAAGTTCCATTTCCTCATAGTGAGCATGCATATTGAAAAATAGCCTATATCTAATCCACATCACAATGGACAAAAAATTGAAGCTTGATCCACCCCTCTTTTACTTATTTTTCACTTCTCTTTTCTTTGTCTTTGGTAGTGTATGATTGTATCTTGTCATTGCTCCTTATATGATTTTTTCATTTGTTTCCTTTTGTTCCTATTATGGTCTACTATAATACCTTGATCCTAGGGGCTTTATCACCCCTCTTGATCATTTTCATCCTATCTTACTAGCATTGGTGTATTGGTACCCCTCTTGATGTGTTTTGGTATACTTTAGTGTGAGTTTGAAGTAGGTTCATCCTCTCACTAAAGTGGGGGCTAAATGTAGTGTCAAAAAATGTTATCCATCACATTTTCACACATTTTTGGGTCATCCTTGCTAAATTGGACTTAATGATTCCTTGATTTAATGTTGTAATGTGTTTAACACATTCACATTAGGTCTTGGGCCCTTGTAAACTAAATAAACCATAAGTGAACCTTATTTAGGGTGTTGTAAAGTGTATCCTAACACTTTCACACTAATATAGGGTTTTATTAATTAAGTGGCCTTATTTTGCATCCACAAGCCTCATTTAATGCATCTTTCTGAGGATAATCCCAATACATATGTAATGACCAATCATAAATTATTCTTTTTGGATTGTATGGCCCATATTTAGTGATCTAGGACTCATACACCACCTTGGGCATATGGGTCCCATCTAAGTTTCAGGACCCCAATCCTAGTTTCACATGAATCTAAGTATTTCTTGAAAAATGTGTCCCATAGCCTAGCCTAATGGGACTCATACACCAATTCTTGTGTATGAGTCCCATGTGGCTTAAAATTAAATTAAATTCAAATTCTTAGTGGGATTTTATTCTCCTAGATTTGATGCCAGCTTGTAGTGTTCTAATTTTGAGAAATTTTTCGTAAACAAGTATAAATACAAGGTTATTTCACTCATTTTCACCTAGAAAGTTTCCAAATGACCTAGCAACTTGAGTATTCATGCATTATAGAAAATTGGAGTTTATAATAGCATTCAAGAGTTTACAAGAGTATTCAAGAGTTGCTTATCAAGTGTTTTGGAGCATTATTCAAGTATCAAGCATCCTCTTACAGTCATCATTCATCATCTTTTCTTTTGAAGTAAAATTTTTGATGTAGGGTTCTATGATTCAAGCAAGTGTTCAATTCAAGATCTATCACATTCAAGGAAGATTCAAGATCTGCATCCATTGGATTCATTTCATACATGTTTGCAACACTTTATTGCTAGGGTTTGGTGAGTTGTAACATTGCATATTGTTCATTCACCATTCCTTCATTTCATTACAAGGTTTTATTACCAAAATGGGTTTTGACCAAGGAAAACACCTTTCTACTAATGAAACAACATTTTTCCATCTCTTTATTGTGTGATTTACATATCTAGGTTGAAGACATATTGAAGAGAAAGATTGGAAAGAAGTTATCAAGTTACAAAGTTTTCCAAGTTGTAACCTTGTTTAGAAGATCATTGGAAGACATATACAGAGAAAAATTTAGTACTTTAGATCCAAAAACTAGTTTGAGAATATTAAGTAGAGATTGAAGAGCAGATTTAGGTCTTGATTCTCCAAAAAAACCAAACTAGAATAATATGCCATTTCTAGCATATGAGTCCCAGTACAGTCAAATTTGCAATTTTTTGAGAGTTCCAAACTTGTCTTTGCTATATTTTTGTTCCTGCCTAGAAATCCTAATTTGGGACTAAATCGCCTAGATTGGCATATGAGTCCTAGTAGACATTAAATTTAGCATATTCAACATTTCAAGTCTTCAATCAATTGGCTACACGTTTTCAAGTGCCCATCTTCTCTCCTACTTTCTATTCTATTTTTCTCTCAGTTATAGGTCATTTAGTGAAGCTTTGCATATCATTAGGTCTTGTAATTAAATCTTTCATGTCATTTGTCTTTCCAATCCATAGCTTGGTGGTGAACCCCTCCTTAATCTCTAATTAGACCCTATGAAACCTATTACAAGATCTCTTTCCCTTACTTCATCCTTAGATTGAGATCTCTATGGTTTCCCTGAATGAGAGAGTGTAGAAGATTTTTTTTGTCTTAAATCATAGTCAATGATAATTTTTATTCCTTTCACACATAATATTCTCTATTGATCATTTTACCTTTATTTTCTTTGTTAAATACTTTTTTTCCTCTTAGCTCTTTCCAGACATCTCAAGGCATAATGACCTATTCCTCCATAACTAAAGCATTTAAAGGGTAATTTTCCTTCATACTTACTAAAGCCTCTCTTCACCTTCTCACAAAGTTAGCTTCTACTTCATCAAGGTTTTCTTCATCTGGATCTTCAACTCTTGTAGCCTTGAGACAAGTTTTTTATTTGGATCCATTTCTCAAATTTATTTCTCATCTCATAATATGTTAGAGTTCACAGTAACTGATCTTTAGTATAAGTCTTGTAATCCACATACTCTTCAGTAGCAGATACCTTTTCACTATATGCATCAAGGAGAGTTCCAAGAATCTTCTTCACAATCCTAGATTCTTCTACTATAGCACCAATTCCTCACATTCCACCTACCAACTCATCCACTCTCTATACATAGGATTTAGTGTTCTCATCTTCATACATGCAAGGCCTCAAATTGTGCTTCCAAATTGTACAACTTTGCTTCTTTGACCTTTTCATCTGCACCATGCATCTTTTCTAAAGCATCCCAGAATTCTTTAATAGTATTCAAATTTTAAACTTTAATCATCTCAGAATGTGAAAGATTATTATTTGGAATGAACTTCACCTATTTTCTTCATGCGCCTTGATTTCATAAGGTGTACTCAAACCATTAGTAGGAGGAGTGTAAGTAGTTTTATAAGCCTTTTCAACATCATATCCAAAATATTTTGAATATCCTTCCATCTATATTTTCTAGATAGCATAATAAGTTCAATTGAACTTAAAATACTAAAAATTGATCTTGCCTATTATCCCAGACCAATTAAGCTCTTCTCCAAGGAACCAAGCTCTAATACCATTTTTTGAACAAGATAACTGAGAGGTGCGGTGAATCAATTGTGACAATTTTTAACATTTAAACTTCCACCATAAATTAAATCAATCACAAATCCTTTACTCTCCTAATATGATTAATCATTAAGTACAAAAGTAGAAATTGAAAAAAAATCACACACACAAAAACACTAGATTTACATGGAAAACCCATTAAGGGAAAAACCATGGTGATGATTAACTCACAATATAGAGAATGTCAAAATCAATTACAAAGAATCACTACCAAAGAAGGCTCACTGCCAAAATAGGACTCACTATCCAATAAGGGTTAACCACCAAGAGGGCACACTACCATAGAATTACAAGGAAGATAGAAGATATTTATTATAGAGAGAAGATAATCTCAATGCAACAAATATTTCCACCATAATTTTCTCAAACACTTGTAGACATGCTTGAATGATAGAGTACACCTTCATCTCACTCCTTCTAGAACCTCACAATTATATTTCACACTGATCTACCCAAAATTGCATCACATACACACTATTTTGCATCTATCTCATATATATCATCCTTGCATTCATGCTCAGACTTTCCACAAACATCTCAATCTATATTAATACCATCTTCAACTTTGAAACATATCCAAAGTCGGACATACACACCATTTGCATTTACAAATTCAAATTAGGTCATTGAAAAAACATTCTAGGGTGGAATTAGAATGATGGAAACCCAACCACATGCTTCCATAAGCTTCGAAAGTAGTTTTTGTAATGACAAAAATTGTATGCCCTTCTTTGAGATGGTATAATTTCTCACTTAATCTAGGAATGGTTAACATTAAAATTGACCTAACGTCACATCGATCTAGTGTTGTAATGTATTTTCTACATTCACATTGGATTTAGGGCCCTTTTAAGCTAAATAGACCTAATTTTTTCTTAATTTAATGTTGTAAAGTGTATTTATTTACAACTTCACTTTAAGTTTTGGGCCCTTGTAAACTAAATGAACTTAATTATTCCTTATTTAGGGTGTTGTAAAGTGTTGTACCACACTTTCACACTAATCTAGGGTTTTCATTACTAATTGGGCTTATTTATACCTTAATTGGTCCTATTTTACATCCATAAGGCTTATTAAATTCATCTTTCTGAGGATAATCCCAACATTTAAACCAAAATCCAATCATAATTTAGGTGTTTTCAGGTTGTGTGGCCCATATTTAGTGATCTAGGACTTATACACCACCTTGGGCATATGAGTCCCACCTAAGTTTTCAGGCACGAATCCCTATTTTACATCATTCTAAGCATTTTAAAAATATCCCATAGTTAATGGGTATGTGTAGGATCATGATGGGCCACAAAGTGGTGATATGATGGGTATGTGTAGGGTATGCGGCTGATGACTTTTTTTACAAAAAAATGATGAAATGAAAAGGGTTTTTAAAGGAGATTCTCAACTTTCCACTAATATAAATTATGCTTTAGTTTGAATTTAATAAATAATTATTATTCATTTTCTATTTGAATTATGACTAAAGTCCTGATTGATAAGCTGATTAAAAAAAATCTATAGCTTTCAAATGGTATCACATTTTCTGAATCCAAAACATGTGTCACATTCTATGCTTTGCATACTATAGGATTAAAAAGAAATGAATTTTATGAATTTTTGACCAAGTTAATGTGGTCAAACATATGAATTTTTTATATTTTTTAAAAGTTGTAATAAAAAATTCATAATTAATTATTTACTTGGAAAAAATTACAAAAAATATGCATCACATCAGTACATGATTCCTCTACTTATATCTAAAATCTTATAAAAAAATATTATCATTTTATTGTGCTTACGGTGGTCAGACAAACACCTATTTCTTGTTTTTTCCCTAAAATTTATGTACTATTGCATTGAAATTTCAAATTTTCACCAAATAGATGTTTTTTTCTAAATAAACCTAGTAGTTTAGAAAATACATTCAATTTTCTACAAATTCTATTCTTACATATTTTTGAAATAATATAGATAACTTAAGGGCCTACTTTTTCCATGATGATCTTGTACAAACCCTAATGTTTAATGGGACTCTTACGCCACTTCTGTCATATGAATCTTGTGTGGCCCAAAATAAAATTTTATTCAAATTTTTGGTGGTATTTTATCCTCCTAGATCTGAAGTTGGCTTGTAGTGTTGTAATTTCAAGAAATTTAGCATAAAAAGGAATAAATACAAGGTTATTTCACTCATTTTCACCTAATATTTTCAAGAGAGCATGATTTATAGCAAAATTGAGTTTACAATACTTCACAAGAGTATTCAAGAGAATCTCTAAAGCATTCAATGGTAGAATTCTTCATCAATTATTGCAGCACTTCAAGATTCATCATCATGTCAAGGTTATCAAGCATCAAGAATATTTTTCAGCTAGTGTTGTGATGTAGCATTGAAGTTCCACTTACAAGCATTATTCCATATCCAAGTTCAAGATCAAGATCTACATTCAACATGGCCAATTCATGTTAGATTGTTGATTTACATCTTGCAACATCATTCAAGGTATCATTTTTCATGTTTATACTTCATTTTTTCATCATTTCGTTTAATTACCTAAATGGGGTTTGACTTAGGAAAACCCTATTTCCTAAAAAAGAAAATTCCCTCTCTACATGTATGATTGCAAATCTAGGTGCTTTGAGGCTTGAATATCCTTTGAAGATTATGTTGCAACACTGAATTAGGGCATCAAGTCATCACAAGGCTGTCATCTTCACTAAGAGTCATCTACAGGTCCAAAATCAAGGTTTCAAATCTAGAAACAGAGTGGGGCAGAAAGAGAAGAGATTAGAGAGCATAATCAAATCTTAACCCTCTAAAAAAGCACACTAGGACTAATATTCCACCTTGGGCGTATGAATCCCAATACAACCAATTTTTAGGATTCTAGGAAATTTAGAATAAGCACTATCAAATTCCAATTTTGGTGCAAAAAACCCAGTTTGGGATTAAATCACCTAGAATAGCATATGAGTCCCACTCAGCATTAAAATTAATGTTTCTAGCATTTTGGAGCTTCATTCAGTCCCCTTCAGGTTTATAGGTGCACACCCCTGATCTCTCAACTTTTTATTTTAATGTACATGATTTTTTATGTCATTTAGTAAAATCTTACATTGCATTAGGTTTAAACATAAGGTATTGGATTTCATTAGTCTTTCCAATCCCTAGCTTGGTGGTGAACCCCTCTTTAGTTTATAATTAGACCCTAGGACAACCCTATTCTAATTTTTTTTCCTTCATTTCAACCCTATCTTGAGATCTCTAGGGGCTTCCTTGAATGTTATGTTAGTGAAATAAGAGGATCGCATATCCTCTTGTGTTCCATCTCCTAAAAAGGTGGAAACCTATTACCTATGTTACACTTTGGTAAACATGTATTTATAACACCTTAATTCTGATTTGGAGTGCATCATAGTCCTAGATCTAGCTTCCATTAACTTTGCATTAGGTTTTACATTAGTTAATTAGTATCTAGGTTTTCTAAATCTTCCATTAGTGAAAGTGCATATAGGTTGTATTTTTCATCTTGCATTATTGAATTTCACTTGAAAGGTACATTTTCACTTAGCCTAGACATCATCCTAACAAGAAAACATAACATTCACATAGAATTGGTTGAAATGGTGCAAAAATCCTAATCTAGGACTCATATGCCCCTCTGGGAAATTTAGTCCCAGTGCAGTTTGCTTTTCCTATTTTCTGGGCATTCTATGGTGAGTGTTGTTCATTGTTCAGACCCCTAAAAATCCATGACTAGAACTCATATAGCTCTCTATGAGAATTAGTCCCAGATCAGCCTTGAAACTGCCTTTTACAACATTGGAAACCTTGTTTCGACACTTTTGTTTGTTGTCATTGGTTATCCATTTCAATTGCCTGAGTTTTTGTTACATACATTTCACTAGATCTAGCTTAATTTAGTTCTGGAATGGTATTGCTTAATTTCAAATTTACATTTTCAATCTTTCATTTTCAAATTGTTCCATAGTGTCATCAACAAATTACCTTGTTTTGAATTTGAAAATTGCATTTACACATTTACCTTAGGCCATTGTATTGCACTTTACTTGAAGTATTGTATAATTTAGATAGCTTACATTTTTATGATAGCATGTTCCTTTTAAGAGATGCGGTTTTTATATGTTAAAAATGGATTACATAATTACAACACCCTCTCTTATGAGTTCAATTTAGAGTACAACAATGAGGTCATTAAGAAACATGTTAGTCATCCTTCTACTATCTCTCATAGTTATGAGAGCATCTTAGAGAATGAGAATCAAACCATTGACACAATCCTTAATATTGTGTTTCCTATCTCAAACTCTATTATCTCTCCCATTGGTGAGGATGATATGATACAAGACTTGATACACGCATAGATAATCATGAAAACCATAATTGTTCTTCTCTCGATACCTCTCCTACTAGTGAAAAAGGTATCTTGGTGAAAGAAGACACAATCATTGAGAATCATGAAATCCTTGATTGTATCTCTCCTCCTCCCTCTTGGGAAGATATTATGGCACAAGAAGAAGAGATCATAGACACATTTATAAACATCACCTTACCTAATCTCCATTCATCCCTTGCTTGTGAGAATGTTTTAGTGAAATAAAATGAAATCATATATAACCATGACAATCAAATTTGTCCTTCTCCTAATAATCCTCCTCGATGTGAAGAAGATGCACTTATTGAGAGTCATGAGAATATTTTTCCTCCCTTCCCTAATGCTCCTACCATTTGGAAAATTTTCTTTGGTAAGCATGAAAATAATAGTTTCCCTTCTCTTGATGTCTCCCCTAGTTGTGACGAAGCTACTTTAGAAAATCTAACCATGGAATATCATGAAATTATTAAAATCTCCCCTACTAGGGTAGATAGTATGGCACAAGAGAATGAGACCTTAGAGAAAAATGATATAGTCATGAATAATCATAACAATCAAATAGAGCTTTCTCCTAATATCCCCACTATTTATAAACAAAACAATCTAACCTTTGATAATTGTCTCACTTGTGATGAAGTCATTTTAGAAGAGCCAACCTTTGAATGTCATGAACATACAACTTATAGTTCTCCTAAAAACTCTCCTCCTGGGGAAGATACCATGGTGGAAGAAAATGAGAACATTCACACATGTCTTTCAAACATTATTAATGAGGCTTCCTTAGATGAAGATGATGAAGTGACATTAGACTCTCCTTCACTAATGGAAGTTAATATTATTCAACCTCAAATCATCCTTTACCCACCTTCACACAAACCTCAAACTCAAAACAAACTTGAACTTACCCTTTACCCACCTAAGAACAATGTCTCACAACAGTCGAGTTATAATACCATTGCTCATACATATAACAATAGAAACAATCCACAACCAATACAAACACCTTCAACATCCCTCCCATTTCCTAACCTTATCTTTCCTAGTGCCCCTTTTTTTCCCTCACACAATGGAAAAGAGTATGATCTTGTTGAACAACTTAAGAATACCCCTACTAAGATATCATTATGGGATCTTATTTAAACCTCCCCCCATTACCATAACATGATTCAAATTTATTTACAATAAGTTCCTACCCATCCTAATTTCCAAATGAATGAAATAGAAGCCATGATTCAAGAAATGAATTTTGACATTGTTTTCCACCAAAGTGAGCTCCCTCCTTTAGAAGTGCAAAAACAAAATGATCCTTTCATGATAATAGCTAGATACAATATAACATGCATAAAGTGAACCCTTGTTGACAATGGATCCACTCTTAATGTGTGTAGTGTAAACCTTTTGGATAGGCTTGGTGTGGATAAATAAAAAAATTCAACCTAACTCTTTATCTATTAAGGGATTTGGCAATGTAGGAAAGCAACCACTTGGTGTGATCACTTTACCTATTAAACCTAGAAACGCCATATTAGAAACACTAATCCATATTATGTCACATGATCTTTCATATAACCTTATTTTAGGTAGATCATGGATTCATGCAATGAATGGAGTGCCTTCTAGGGTGTTGCCACAATAGTGTGTTTCACTTTTTGAGGACATGTTGATTTTTTCCGAAATCACTTTTTTTAGAAAAAATAATTATTTAAGTGTTGAGAGTTTCCATCTAAAGGTTTTTAATTGAAGATAGATAGATAAGACTAGGCCTTAGATCAAACCCACTTGGATAGAACCCCTCTAGTGTTAAATCATACCCATAATGGAGTCTCCTTTCCACCTATCAAAATGCTAGAAAAAAGAACTTTCTCTTTACCTTTTCAGGGATTAAATAATTCCATTTAAAAATTATATTCTACAAGATTGTAGCCCTTGAAACGAGCTCTCCAACAAGTATATTTTTATATTTTTTCATTTTATCATATATTTTATTTTTAATTTATACTGTTCAAACATAGGTTTTTCTTTGAACATCAAGCTCTTCATTTTTCAAAGGTGGAAAAATAGTAAACCATAGTAAAAAAAATTCAAAAAATAACCTTTCCCTAGGCATTGATGTTCTTGTTCCACCAAAAAAAAAGAAAAAATAAATTTCGATATATATACAAGTTAGGTTGTATGACACACATGTATGCCCAAATTATAGCTATAGTGACTTCAAAAATTGATTAAAAAAATTTATGTAACAAAAAAATATGGAAAAACATCCTTTCCCTCAATATTGATGTTGCAAATCTATATTTCAAAAATTAGTATTTAATTATTTATAGAAAAAAGTTATATTTTACCACACAAACGTTAGTTTCTTAAAATGTTGTTTTCTATTTAAAAATAGTTATTAAAGGGGATGTTGAAAGATTCATGATTTATTTTGGAAAAAATTTAAAAATATATATTTAGAATCTACACACAAATTTCCACAACAAAAAAGTCAACAACAAATTCTATATACTCAAAGTTGATCCTGAACCAAACAGTTGTTTGAACATTGAGAAAAATAAGAAAAATTCTTTGAAAACATTGACACCAATGACATGAGTAGAACTTGTGCAATAAAAGGATAAAGAAAAACCTATTGAGGAAGTCATGAAGCTATTAGAAGATGATTTTGGTTCCTTAAATTTCACACCAACATTCATGGAAGACCTCAAGATCATAAACAAAGACTTTGAAAAGTAAAAAGTAGTAGTGGGTATGTGCAAGATCATGATGAGCCAAAAAGTGGCGATATGATGGGTATGTGTAGGGTATGTGGCTGATGACTTTTTCTTTACCCAAAATTGATGAAATGAAAAGGTTTTTTAAAGGAGATTCTCAGCTTTCCACCAATATAAATTATGCTTCACTTTGAATTCAATAAATAATTATTATTCATTTTCTATTTGAATTACGACTAAAGTCCTAATTGATAGGTTGGTTGAAAAAAATATATAGCTTTCAAATGGTATCACATTTTTTGAATTTGAAACATGTGTCACATTCTATTCTTCTCATACTATAGGATTAAAAAAAAAAAATTTGAATTTCATGATGTTTTGACCAACATAAGGTGGTCAGACATACGAGTTTTAATATTTTTTAAAATTTGTAATAAAAAAATCATAATTAATTATTTACTTAGAAAAAAATTACAAAAAAGTATGCATCATATCCCGACATGAGTCCTCCACTTATATCTAAAATATTATAAAATAGTATTATCATTTTATTGTGGTTGGGGTGGTCAAAAAAACACCTACTTATTTTTTTCTTGAAATTTAAGTACTACTATATTAAAATTTCAAATTTTTACCAAATGGATTTAAAAGATTAAAAATAAACCTAGTAGTTTAGAAACTACATTCAATTTTCTACATATTCTATTCTTACATATTTTTAAAATAATATAGATAACTTATTCAAATTTTTATGTCAAGTTGTGTAACTTTGATTTTTCTAAATTTTTTGCTACTTAAGGGTCTATTTTTTCCTTGATGATCCTACACATACCCTAATTTCAACAAAAAATTTGGGAAGACCCTTCGAAATCATCCACCTCAACCACTTTAGAAAAAAAAGACAACAAATTACACAACAAACTTTGACCAAACTGACTATGAACAACCACCAAATCCAAAAGAAATGAAAATGCTTTATGGAAAAGGTTATGAACTCATGGAACAGCTTGGATATAGTGGAAAAGGATTTGGTACTAGAGAACAAGGTATTTTTGTCCCTATAGAGACTCACACACACAAAAATACTAGTGGTATTGGTTATTTCCCCTCAAAAGAAACAAACAAACATTTACTTAATATCAACACTATTACAAAAGATTCCTCTAAGCCAACTTTAACATTAGTGCATCCTAAACTGATAGAAACTAGTGGTATTTATTGTTACCCTTTGAAATAAACTAAAGAAACAAATAAATCCTTGCTTAACATCAATTTCATCACAAAAAAATACTAATGATTCGAGTTCGTTAGATTTTGCATCTCCTTTTAAGGAGAGAAAAAAATCTCACAATCTAAAGAGTCTTGTGTATATATGACACCTTGTACTAAGCAAGAGATATCTTTGTCGTAAAATAAAAAAACATCCTCTACTTTTGATCAAGAGAGTATCTTGATGAGACTCCTCCAAGATCATTTGATATCTATCCCTCCAATAAAATGAAAGAAATAGTACTACAAGAGTTCATTTTTTTCATGTCATAGAGTTCATGGTCATTCTACTAACGAATGTAAGGCTTTGACTAATCAAATTCAACATCTTAAGGATTGCGGTGCCTTTCCTTATGTTGAGGCACCTAGTTCCTCTTTTCATTTTGGCTCATCCTTGTCCTACACTAAGTGGGGGAAATGCGTTAGGTTGCCTTGTCCTCGTATGTCACTTTACATTGTCTCTTTTGGCTAGTTGACTACCTTTCATGTAGATATAAGAGTAAGCTTGGGATGTGGACAAAATGTCTTAAGTTGGATCATATTGTTAGGAAAATTAATGTTTACATTATATTTGAGGTGTTAGTAAGTATATAAATGTATAAAGATAATTACTATTGTAATAATGAAGTCGTTAATTTAAACAACTCACTAATATAGGTTTCATGGTTAGTCATATATATTGTTAAAATAAAAATATAGTTAGTGGTTATTGTGTTATACCCATAAATGGTATTTTAGGATATCTGTTATAACACCTCCCTATTAAATTGGAGTTTTTTTGGCTATGTAAGTGGCTATATATTAGTCATGTATTGAGAGTGAAAGAAAGAAGCATATATTATCATGTGTAAATTTTTCTATTTGTCACCACCCAAATTCCCAACATGGTATCAGAGCTATGAAGGGGGAATTCTACAATTCCTTACTTGCATTGAGCTATGAGATCCTATGAGAGTTACATTTTAGAATAGCGATTAATATTGTGTTTAGTTTGTGTTTTTGTAGAAGTCTTTTGTAAAAGTATGAGCAAGTTTACAAAAATATGGAATTATTCCAAAACTCATAGCAAAGGCATGGAAAAGTGTGAGGCCAATGTTGTTGTGGTGTGGATGATTCATGTTTGTGGTCTAGACACAATTGGATGTTAATTTTATTATTTTTAGTAGCCTACACTTATATTATGGCTTGTATCAAAGCACCAAAGTTTGATAAGATTACAAGGTTGGGACAAAACATGACATTGTTTCAGAAGATCATCAATATCAAAGCTCGCTTGTAGAAGGAGGCGATCCAATTGGAGGATTTGGCATTGTCATTTATAGACAGATTGCACCCTAGTGTCAAATATACATCATAAATTAATGTAGAATTAGCACATCTACATCACATGACATTCAACCAACTAGAGAAGCCATTTGAGAATCTTATGTGATGCCTTCATTCATCATATGCAGTCTAACAACATTCAACCAGTTGCATGGTCATAGGAAATGCCGCTAGAGCACATCAGATCAGGATCAAGACCCAGAGCAGGTTGATCAATATCTAGAACTAATGAATCTAGACTTATAGTGTAGAGAAGCAAGGTAAATGTCTTAACTAGGTCAAGGCAAACATCTGGTAATGTGGAGTCATTATGTTCATGCACATGGCCGATTTATGCATCAGATGACTTAGAGGCTTCTATTTTAAATCGATTTCAAGCATTTCTCTAGTAAATGTTGTTTTTAGCTAATATTATTGTCCTCATTCCACCTGTTGATCGAGTAGATAGCAAGAGTCTTATTAGATCAGAGTTTTAAATGCTTCTTATGTGGATCTAAGACTATTCATTGTGGACTTTCCTTTCATGTTGGTCAACAAAACTATGCTTGTGCACCATGGCTTGGGTCAAATGAGTGTCAAGTGCTTGAGCTCAAAATTTTTTGCATTTAGATTCCTATTTTTTTTATTATTATAGTTACTGGAGCATCATGGGCCACATTTCCATGGAATCTCCCTAGTACGGGTTTGACTATAATGCCCTTCAGATGTAGTATTTAAAATAGGGTGTATTATTAGGAGTTTTTAATTGTTATGTCATCAAAATTATGTTTGTTAAAGTCTAAAAGTGTCCAAAAATAATAAAAAATTGTTTCAATTGTAACTAGATGCATTATCACTTATACATGACATCCATGTTGCGGGGGACTTTCTAAAACTAAGCTTCAAAGTAAAAAAATTTAAGTAGAAAACATACTGGAGGATGGAGGTAATGAAGATTGGAGGTTAATCAATGACCTGTCACCAGTCACCAACGATGAGGCTACATGCATGATATGGTGGAAAATAAATATGCAGTGTGTTTTTTTTTAGTTTTTCAATGTGGTGTGTGAATGATGGAAAATAGATCATATTGGAGTACAGATAATTGTAAAGATCCTCTTACTACAGTGATCCTCTAATTGTCATACTTTGTTAGAAGATGATCGGTTAGTGAATACATTCATTGGAAATGGTGGTCATGTGCAGCAAGATCTAGACAACAAGATCCAAATAATAACATGCACCATGTTGGGGGGAATAAGTGGAAATTTCACATTATGGGAGGGGGTGGATAATAACAAATGTTTCGTTCACATTTTGTGCCAAAATGGCTAAAGTCAAGGGAAGCTTCTAGTTGCAATAGCAGTTGTCTATGTTGTTCAAGATGGAGTACCAACGATCAATAACAGTGACTACAATTAAGAACATTGTGTTCTTATGGAATGTAATGTGAAACCTTTTCTAGTATGGGTTTTTTAGATTTGTGATATATATGTTGATTCCTATATAATTCCCCTGGTGTATAATTATAGTGGAAAAAAAATCCCTAGAGTAAGTTTGTTCATGGATCTTGAAAGGCTTTGTGGGAGGATTCAGAAAACCACAAAAAGTGGACAATTGATGAGTTCCTGTCAAGTCAAGGCTTGTGGTAAGCCTACTTAAAACCATTGAAGGAGGGAGCCTTTATTTTGGATCGAGTTCATGAGTCACATTGTTGGACATGCCACAAGGGTGAGCATACCGTAGAGGAGTGTGTGAATGTTTTTCTAACTTGTAAACATTAAGGGGGGGAATGTTAGGAAAATTAATGTTTACATTATATTTGAGATGCTAGTAATTATGTGAATGTAGAAATGTAATTACTATTGTAATAGTGAAGTTGTTAATAAACAACTCACAAATATAGGTTTTATGGTTAGTTGTATATATTGTTAAAATAACAATATAGTTAGTGGTTAGTGTGTTATTCCTATGAATGGTATTTGGGGATATTTGTTATAACACCTCCCTATTAAATTGGAGGTTGTTTGGATATGTAAGTGGCCATATATTAGCAATGTATTGAGAGTGGAAGAAAGAAGCATATTATCATGTGTAAAGTTTTCTATCTACCACTGCCTGAATTCCCAACACACATGTGACATACATATTCATGATGTAGTTTGATTCAAAAACATATGACTTGCATAGGGCTTTCTGAATAAGCTCTCATTTCTTCTTCTACTTGAAAGAAATTTCGCACAACAATGGTATTAGCAACCGCTTTAAAGTGGGGGCATACATTGAAACTCGTGTTTCATTGCGTGATTTTCTTTACTCTTGTGATGCATCATTTTCTTTTTGGTGTCATTGGGTTTTATTTCCTCCTAGAGTGTGATATTTCTTTGATTTTTCCTCTCTTAGAGACATTAGGCACAATGTTCCCTAAGAAGAGACCGTACATGAACTAAGAAAAGTCCCTTTCAATGTACCTTACACTATTTCACATTACAATAACTGTTATATGGCCATTTCATAATACACTTTGCTTGCCTATGGAGACATCTTGTTTGTTCATGAGTTCTAAGCATACGAAGCTTTGCTTGCCTCATGAAGCTTGAAGTTCATTATTATGTGGTGCCTTATTAAAGTTATTAAGAGGTATAACTTTGGTATGGTTGGATGGGAAGTCAATCAAAAGCATCAATTTTCCTTATCCACTCACATGTGTGTGAGCGCATACCGATCACATGTGTATGTGTCTCACCTTCTTGGATTACTCACAAAATGGACAGCCTAAATTTTTGTTGCCTCAGAGGGAGCATGTATTTTTTGGACAAATAACTTAGATCTAATCCACATTATGTTGGAGAAATAGTCAAGGCTTGATCCACCTCTTTTTTTTTTCTTGTTTTTTTTTTTTCTTTCTTTTAGTCATTGGCATTGCATGTTTGTGTATCTTGATTCTACATATCATACACCTTGTATGTGTCCTTATGTGCTTATGTTGGTTTGATGTAGGATCTTAGATCCTGGGGGCTTGGCAACCTCCTTTGATCTTTGTCATCCTTTTTCATCTGCATTGTTATGCTTGGACCCCTCTTGAATGTCTACTTTAGTGTGAGTTTGAAGCAAGTTCATCCTCTCAATAAACTGGGGGCTAGATGTAATGATGGAAATTATATGCCCTTCTTGGAGATGGTACAATTTCCCACTTAATCTTGGAATGGTTAACATTAAAATGGACCTAATGTCACCTTGATCTAGAATTATAATTTATTTTCTACATTCACATTGGATTTAGAGCCCTTTTAAGCTAAATAGACCTAGCTTTTCCTTAATTTAATGTTGTAAGGTGTATTTATTTACACCTTCAAATTAAGTTTTGGGCCCTTGTAAACTAAATTAACTTAATTATTCCTTATTTAGACTGTTGTAAAGTGTTGTACCACACTTTCACACTAATCTAGGGTTTTCATTACTAATTGGCCTTATCTACACCTTAATTGGACCTATTTTGCATCAACAAGCCTTATTAAATGCATCTTTCTGAGGATAATCTAAACATAAAGGGTATGTGCAGGATCATCATGGAAAAAATAGGCCCTTATGTGGCAAAAATTTTAAAAACTTCAAAGTTAGGTAACTTGACGTAAAAATTTGAATAAGTTATCTATATTATTTCAAAAATATGTAAGAATAGAATTTGTAGCAAATTGAATGTAGTTTCTAAACTACTAGGTTTGTTAAAAAAAATATATCTATTTGGTAAAAATTTGAAATTTCAATGTAATAGTACTTAAATTTTAGGGAAACAATAAGTAGGTGTCTATTTGACCACCCTAACCATAATAAAATGATAATATTTTTTTATAAGATTTTAGATATAAGTGGAGGACTCATGTCCCGATGTGATGCATATTTTTTTGTAATTTTTTTCCAAGTAAATAATTAATTATTATTTTTTTATTACAAATTTTAAAAAATATAAAAACTCATATGTCTAACCACCTTAACTTGGTCAAAACTTCATGAAATTCAATTTTTCTTTTTTTAATCCTATAGTATGCAAATCATAGAATGTGACACATGTTTTGAATTCAAAAAATGTGATCCTATTTGAAAGTTATAGATTTTTTTCAATCAGCCTATCAATCAAGACTTTAGTCATAATTTGAATAGAAAATGAATAATAATTACTTATTAAATTCAAAGTAAAAAACATAATTTATATTGGTGGAAAGTTGAGAATCTCCTTTAAAAACCCTTTTTGTTTCATCAATTTTGGGTAAAAAAAGTCGTCAGCCACATACCCATCATATTGCCACTTTTTGGCCCATCATGATCCTACAATACCTAAACCAACATCTAATCATAATTAAGGCATTTTTAGGTTGTGTGGCCCAGATTTAGTGATCTGGGACTCATACACAACCTGGGGCATATGAGTCCCACCTAGGTTTTTGGGCCCCAATCATAATTTTACATCATTCTAAGAATTTTAAAAAATGTGTCACATAATTAATACCTAATGGGACTCATACACCGCTTCTAGTGTATGAGTCCTGTGTGGCCCGAAATCAAATTTTATTCAAAATATTGGTAGGATTTTATCCTCCTAGATTTTATGTTAGCTTGTATTGATGTAATTTCAGGAAATTTAGCATAAAAGGTATAAATACAGGGTTATTTCACTCATTTTCACCTAATATTTTCAAGAGAGATTCCCTTATAGAAAAATTGATTTTACAAGAGCCTTCAAGAGCTTACACTTCACAAGATTATTCAAGATCATCTTTAAAGAATTCAAGGACATAATTATTCATCAATTATTACAACAATTCAAGATCCATCATCATGTCAAGGTTATCAAGCATCAAGCATGTTGTTGAGCTAGTGTTGTGATGCAACATTAAAAATACACTTACAAGCATTATTCCATATCCAAGTTCAAGATCAAAATCTACATTCAACATGGCCACCTCATGTTAGATTACTGATTTACATCTCACAACATCATTCAAGGTATCATTGTTCATGTTTCATATTTCATGTTTCATGTTCATACTTTATTGTTTCATCATTTGGTTTAATTACCTAAATGTGTTTTTGTAGAAGTTTAAAAACCAACTTCACAGTCCCCAGGAATCACCTACAAGCAATCACCTATCACATGCAATAGACATTCATAACAAAAAAGAAGATATGCTCTGTAAACTCTCAGAGCCAATATGTGCAAGAAAAAAATAGAATAATTATTATTGAATTTAATTGTTCTACGAATAATAGAAAATCCTTCAAAAAGGAAATCATGCACAACCCTAATCTTATCTTTGAGCAAAAAGAAAACTCAAATAGATAAGGATAAGAATTAACCTAGGAAATAAAAAATGCCTAAGTAAACATATGCTAAAGTGTAATTAAATAATTAATTACACCAACACCCCCCCATAAGTGCAACTTAGGGAGAAGAAAATTATTATGCAAGAGATGAGTCCTGGCAACAAGGCTTGATCAAGTACCCATTTACAAATCCAATGCAAACTAAATCAAACGAGGTAAAGGAGAAAACCACATGGGAACAAAACTCCTCCCCAAAATAGAATGCAATAAACTAAGTGATGAAAGATGGAGGACTCCATAAGACCCCCAAAGGACACCATCCATCACAAAGATACATGAAAGAACCCCCATAGAAGAGAGGAAAAAAGAGGCCACATAGCCCCCCCAGAATGAAGTAGCTCCAATAAGAGTGAAGAAACTACATCTCCTAAAAGAAGTGAGAGGGAAGAGGTCGAATGAATGCAATCACTGAAGGTGAAGTAGGTGTAGCCCAAGATGTCTCCACAAAAGCAACTATGACCTCAACCAATGAAGAAGTCAAAGCAAGTGAAGACTGAATAGAAACCTCCAAAGATGGATGATCAATAGGATCCTGTTGCACTAAAACAAAAGAAGCCACATCGGTAGCTACAACAATAGCAACAAGAGGTGGAGGAGATGGAATGGAAGGCTTGAGAATAGGATCCAAAGTGAGAACACCAATGTTCAAGAAGCCAAATCTCTCCTCTAAATGATGATGCACACTAGAAGTGTGAGGAATAGCTGTAGGAACAGAAGCACCATCAATAGAAAAATTAGTGAAGGAATACAACTGAGATGAGTGATCCACCTTCCTAGTAGCAATAAATGCTCTACTCTCCAAGTCTCTGATGATAACCGAATCAGGTGTGAGCTCCACAGATCTCATAGTGCCTCCATGTGTGATCTGATAAATGGAAAGAAGGTTGTTTTTCAAGTGAGGGACACACAACACATCCTGAAAGGAGTGGTCCCCAAAACTAATAGACCACTTCTCTGTAACACTCATGTAAGTGTTGTTTCCAATCAAAATGGGAGACATAGTGCAAGGCTCAAAGGAAGTGAACATAGACTATGAAGATGCCATATGATGAGATGCCCCTGAATCTAGAAGCCATCTCCCTGATCCAATACTTGAAGAAGCACAAAGGGCATGTCCCTTCATATCTGATGAACTATGTAAACCAGTTGTGCCCCTGTCATGCTATTCTAAAGAAGAAGAATGAGGAGAAGAAGATGATGTAGACATCCTAGAAGGAAAATCAATCTAATGTTTCTGAAGAAGATGTTTCAGCTCATCAATGTCCTTGTAACAATTATGTTCTGCATATCCTTCCCTCTTGCAATATGCACATGTAGTCTCTCCTTCCTAGATGATTTCACCTTAGAAGAGGAGGATGAATCTGAGGACTCCTTCTCCTGTTCATGAGGTTTGGAATCCTTTTGTTTATGTTTCTTTCCTTTTCTTGTAGAATATTTTTCATCTTTGGGCTCTTGTGATGCAATAAGTGTCTGTGATGAGGAAGAAGGTTTCAATGTTCCCATGCTAGCTAACTTAGCTTTCTCTCGAGTGAGAGATGAAGTAAAGTCATCAAGAGATGGCATATTGAATCTTGTGCCAAGTGCATCCCTAGTAGCATAAAAGGTAGATACAAAAACTGAATAATCTAGTGCAAGCTTAGAAAGAATGGACAATATCAACTAAGAGTCTTCCTTCTGAACACCACACTATGACAACTACAATCTAAGAGACTTTAGTTTGGTGAAAAAATCTTGGATGCTATCAAAATCCCTAGGATTTAAGCCAATAAGCTCATTCTCTAACTGAAACCCTCTCATAGTATCTGGCTTCCCAAACAAAGACTCTAAAGTAGTCCAAATCTCATTGGGTGTAGTACAAGACTCAATATGAAAAAGAAGGTCAGATGAAAGAGATAGACATAATGTACCATAAGCTTCATCACACCTATTAAACCACTTTCTCTTTTTAGTAGCACCTGTAGGTTCAATTTTTGTACCCATGGTTACCCTATACAACCCTTTGTGTTTCAAATGAATCTCCATTTTTTTTCCAACCAAAATAGTTGAATGGAGTAAGGGGTGCAATATTTTGAGTATCCATGGCAAAAAAACAACAATATATAATCTCAAATAAAAAAAATGCTCGTTGATCTCAAAAAAATAGATTGATTGCATGCTTCCCAAGAAAATAACTAAAAAGGTAAAGGCTGAGATCAAACAGGAATATCAGATACCTGGTTAAAAAATCTTAAAAATAGGTATGATATCTATGTAGATCATTGAACCAGATTTTGAACGCCTATTTTTTTTTTGCAAAACAGAGCCAAGACACAAAAGTTATGCCTCCTAGAGTGAAAATAGCAACTTCTGACTTTGACAGGTGAAAAAAGCATAAAAATTGAAAAATCAAAAAATCAAACCACCACCAATGGAAAGAGCATTGAACCAGCTTTCCAATGATATCTCATTTTCGAAAAAAGGCCTTTGTTTGCCCAAGTTATGCAAAGAAGAAAAAAAAGCCTTGTAAAAAAGGCCTTTGCAATACTAACAAGGAGTAAAAATTTAACACCTTCTATCATAGCCCTTCATCGCTCAAAAAACCGTCTACAGCAAAAAAAATCCACTGGGGCTAAAAAATGAAGCGCTTGGTCACGGATGTGACTACCTAAGCACAAAAGAGGGGTAGGGGGCTGGCTCTCGGTCACAATAAGACCATCGGCTAGTGTTTCGGGGGTTGGTCATCCAATAAAATTGTGGGCTCGGTGCTTGGAGCTATAGTAGGCAGTGGACCGGTGACTTTGGATGGCGGCGGTGGTGGGTGGGAGACCGTCAAGTTGAGTAGTGGCAGAGGTGCTACTTAAAATGGGCAACGTAAAAATCAAATGAATTTTTTGATTTTTTTTTTTTTTTTAATTTTTCCAACCTCGATCTATGTGCCCTGGGGCCATACAACCTTGGAGCTAATTTTTTTTCCTTTTTTTCAACTTTTTCCAAAATTGATAAAACAAAAGGAATTTATGGGGTTTTAGGGCACTCTGAACACCATGGCGACGTTCGTTTGGCCCAAAAATGCACAGAAAATTAGGTTGCCCCCAGATCTACAAAAAAATAGTTTGGCGTAAAACCCTTACACAAACAAAGATGTTGGGAGAGAATATCTTCAAATCACAAATAGGAAGCAATAGGTCCGGAGCTCTAATACCATGTAGAAGTTGAAAAACCAACTTCACAATCCCCAAGTATCACTTGCAAGCAATCAACTATCACATGCAATAGATATTCAAAACAAAAAAGAAGAGATGTTCTGGAAACTCTCAAAGCCAATATGTGCAAGCAAAAACTAGAATAATGATTATTGAATGTAATTGTTTTACAAATAATACAAAAGCCTTCAAAAAAGCAATCATACACAACCCTAATCTTATCTTTGAGAAAAAAGACAACTCAACTAGATAAGGATAAGAATTAACCTAGGAAATAAAAAATGCCTAAGTAAACTTATGCTAAAGTGTAATTAAATAATTAATTACACCAACAGTTTTGACTTCGGAAAACCCTTATTTCCTAACAAATCAACAATTTTTTCCCTCTCTACATGTGTGATTGTAGATCTAGGTGCTTTGAGGCTTGAAGATCCTTTGAAGATTAGGTTACAAGGTTGAAGAAGGGCATCAAGTCTTTACAAGGTTGTCAACTTCACTAAAAGTCACCTATAGGTCTAAAATCAGGGTTTTGTATCTAAAAAAAAGTGGGGAAAAAAAAGAAGAGATTGGAAAGAAAAATCAGATCTTAACCATCTAAAAAAGCACACTGGAATTGATACACCATCTTGGGCGTATGAGTCCTAGTACAACCAATTTTTAGGGTTTCAAGAGATTCAGAATAAGCACTGTTAGACTCCAGTTTCGGTGCAAAATAAACTAGTTTGGGACTAAATCACTGAGAATGGCATATGAGTCCCACTCAACATTAAAATTTGTGTTTCTAGCATTTCAAAGCTTCATTCAGTCCCCTTAAGGTTTCCAACTACACACCCCTGATCTCTTAGCTTTCTATTTTGATTTACATCATTTTTTAGTTCATTTAGTGAAATCTTACATTGCATTAGGTTTAAGCATTAGGTCTTACATTTCATTAGTCTTTCCAATCCCTAGCTTGGTGGTGAACCCCTCTTTAGTTTATAATTAGACCCTAGACAACCCTATTGTAAACCTCTTTATGTGATTTCATCCCTAGCTTGAGATCTCTAGGGGTTTCCTTGAATGTTATGTTAGCAAAATAGGAGGATCCCATATCCTCTTGTGTTCCATCTCCCAAAAAGGTGGAACCCTATTTCCTACATTACAGTGTTAAAAAAAGGTTGGCCAAATTAGTGTAAAACATAAATAAATTAAGCACTCACAACCTTAACATGATCCAATCCTCTAGAACAACAAAATTATCTTCAACACGATCATATCACCTTAACTCTAGAACCGCAAGTCATAAGACTTGAACAAGAAGAAATCTAGAGCAACTATATTTCTCCTAAACCTCAACTAGATACATTGAAAAACATAGTTCATAACTAGTGAACACAACTCGCACTGTACAAAGATCCATAAACCAAAAATTTGGATATAACAACTTCCAATAGCCACAATCAACATATTTGAACCACACAAACATAGGAGAAAAGAGAAAACATTGAACACCTGCAACCTTTCTTTATTACAATTTTCTCAATATCCTTGACATATACAACCAATAACTTGTATCCATGACATCAATGAAAACAACAACCAGTTGATAACCAGTAAACCAGTTGACATCAATGAAAACACCTTCAACCTTACATCAACATCTTCATACTTGCAACAAAACCATAGTCTAACTATAACTTAGGAACATGAAACTAACTAAGAACCTGCAAAAAAACCCATAAAACCATAAAGATTTGTAAACAAAATGAAATTAGCTTTAAAAATAGTATCCTCTGCACATAAACATAAGCATCATTATGTGAATTGAAGGTGTAGAAAGTCACTACAAATGCATGGAATTTCAACGCAAAGGTGCAACATAACACAACAGAGGTGTTGCATCTCTCTTTGAACTCACAACATGTCACTACGAAAGTGCAATTCTATAGATCCAAGAACAAACACAAAACCTATGAATAAAAATCTCAATAAAACTCATACAAAATATTAGAAAATGGATGTAGGTCCCACCAAGCATGCCAAAATTAAGCTATGAAAATTATTAGAAGCATAAAGTAAAACATACAAATAATTATACCTAAATTGCACTTCCACCTCCATGATTCAGCTTACTCAAGCGTTTCACCCAAAAAGATTGTTGATTTTCTCTTTAATATGTTAATGTGGATGGCTCAAGAATTTCAACTTTAAAAATGGAAAATGTATGATGATAAAATGGGATGAGGAGGCTCCAATTAATAAACTTTTGGAAGGATGGAGGGCGGTATTTTCTTGTAAGATGGATGGTTAGCATTGAAGGATATAGTGAAGGCTCAACTTTGTGACAAGTGTCACAAAATGGAAGCATACATGAGTATAATATGTGGCATGGAGAAGAGAGAAAGGTGTGCTCACACATTGGGAAGAACAAGAAATTGACAAGTGAAAGCAAAAGTGGCAAGGTGTAAGATGTGTAGGCTTTGAAAGTGTGACAAGTAGGAAGAAATGTAAAGTGTATCTCATGGCTTCATAAGGAAGAGGATCTCACACATCTATGAGCATCCAAAAGTAGAGGATATTAAAGGATGGCTTGGAGATAAAAAGTGGCATGTTCATGTAAGTCTTTAAGAGGGATTGTGGGGCACATGTCTACAAGTTTGGGGAAGTGGAAGGCATTAAAAATTGGAAAAAATGTTAATGTGGGTTAAGTTAATTAATCATAGATTTATTAACTTAATTGAGAATAGAGGACTTACAGGAATAGGGGGTAAGGTTAAATTAATATAGAAGAGCAATGGAGTAATTAATTAAATATTACAATATTTAATTAAATTAGGAAAGAAACTAGGATAATTAATTAAATATTGAATTTAATTATGGGATGAAATTAACTAATTAATTTAAAAGTAATATGATATTTAATTGATCATAGGATGATGGTAGGGATTAATTAAAATTTAGAATTTTAATTAATTTAAAAGTGCAATGTCAAAATTGGGGTGTCTACAGGTGCAAACCAAGGAAGCTTTCCACTTGATGAGAAAGGTTACTATTAAAGGTATGAGAGTATTCCCAAAGGGAAATAAATAATTGTAACTAAGGTGGTAAAATTGAATGTAACAAAGGAGCATATTAAGAATGCTACATTGAAGATGTTACAAGTAGGTTTAATAAAGGATGGATATAGGCATGAAGTACATGTGGAGCTCGACTATTTTTAGAGATCCTACTAGTGGGAGTAATAAAACATAGTGAAGAGATGATATCAATGGAGGAAATAAAAGAGAATAACTAGGGAGTTGCAGAAGAGACATCACAAGTACATGCAACAAAAATGTTGCAGGTTTATACAACAATAGAGAGTGAGTAGTAAATTGTAAGTGAGATGACACAAATGAAGGTAGTGAGAAACAAATATTCTCTAGGCATAAAGTAAAATCAAGAGAAGATGCAAAATATTAAATTAAAATAAGCTACCTAACATTATTTTAAAAACCATTAATAATTAAAAATAGACAAGCTTACCTTAGTGAAATATGGATGATGACCTTGACTAGTATGTGTTGATATTGAATGCCCAACATTAACTTGTTGAACATCCAATGCGAGTTATATTATTACCACTCATATAAGGTTAAACTATTAACATGTATTATGTTTATTATTTTCTTACTTGTTACATACTTGGGAAATTTTTCATGTAACTGGGAGGTGGAGGGTCACAAAACATAGGGTGAACACTCTAGCCTTGAAATTTTATTATAATAAATATAGTAATTTAGTTAACCTTACATTTCAAAATGAAATTTAATAAATTGAATTTGAACTTGTTGAAATTTACTTGAATATATCAATGTCATATGTTTCATTCAATAGATCATCTATCATGGCCATCTAACCCATTATAGATGCATCCTAGCCACATGCATCCTCATCATCCTCATACCCATTTACATAAAGAGACATGCAATTCTGACATAAGTGATGTAGACATCGAGTCCTAGAAGACTCACTAACCTCATCTTGTGTTAGAAGCCTATTATGTTGTATAAGGGTCTAAGTTAGTGAGCTAATGGAATTTAATGTCTCCTCCTCAACATCCTTCTTCATAATGGAAGGGGTGGTTATATAATTGAACTTAGGTCTAGTTAGGGGTCTTGGCACCTAGTTTCGGGCATGTTGTTCCCCCACTCTATCTTGTGTGGAGCCCCCACCTCTATCTTGGAATTCTTGCACATCAAAATAATTAGGGAGCCAATTAAGGGAAAACTCACAATAGAGTTTTCTCACAAATATTGTGATACCTCGTTGTTATTGCATGGAGGATGGTAAGAAACCATCCACCACCTATCCTACAAATTATTCTTTATCCCTTGGTGGTGGAAACAATGGATATGGAACCTTCTACAAGTGCCATGTAAATTTTGATTGGTTCATAGGTCATTGAATAGGACACACAAGTTAGATTTCAAATTTTTTTTTGTTTTACTTTCCCATATGATAGTTTGTCAGCATAAATTTTCTTTAATTCTTCACTCTTGTTGGACCAACCATTTATTTTCCCACTCACTGATACTATGTGAGAGACAATCAATTGTGGTGATTTGACAAGGGTGGACCTATGCGATTTTGTTGCTAGTGAATCTCTCAACTTTGTAATCATTCCCTCAAGTTCTCTTCTATTATTTTCTATTTGCCTTACTATTTTTTTTTTGTTCCTAGATGATGATGATGTTGGATGTTGTGGTTGTGTTGTTGATATTTTTTTTTCATTGATGTCAACACTATTGGCCTTGAAGACATTAGAAGTTGTATATGTCAAGGATATTGAGAAAATTGTAATAAAATAAGTTGCAGGTTGTCAGTGGTGAAGTGAAGTTCAATCTATTGGTTAGCTCAGTATGTTGATGATCAGAGGTTGTGGATTAAAGGGATTTTTTTTTAGTATATCTAGTTTATCCAGATTAAGTTTTAGAGATCCACATGAAGATTTGATCGAGTTATGAGTAGTTGTGTTCTAACATTTTTTTTGTTTCTTCAGTTGGTGTTCCTGAATGATGATGTGATTCTAGTAATTTCAGCTATTGCGGATGCTTATTTGGTGATTCTTAATTTTTTTGGATGTTTCTAGATCGTGCTCTATCTATGTTACACATCCACATTGATTCTTGAGCTCGCGATTAGAGATTTCCTCTTGCGTGTTCATGTTTTTCATGTTCTTGGCCGACAGGGTGTTGTAGTGTGTTGTGGATCTTTGAGGAATAATTTTTGAAGGTTTTTCACGTTTGAGGATTTTTTTTTGGGTCTTCATTATGTTGTGGCTGACATTGGTCGATTTGCATTGAAAATTATTTATTGTTTTTGGCCGACAGTTTGCATATGTTTTATTATTTTATTGAGGCCGACATGTAGCATTGTAATATCTTGTTGCAGATATATATAAGTGATTTTTTATTTCATTTAAAGGAATGTGTGTGCGAATAATTTCCTAATCATTCAAAGATAGAAGTAGAGTGTGAAGAAGAGTGAGTAGAGTTTGAAGAAGTGTTCATGTGCTTAACCGGAACTGTAATAAGGCATTAGCAGATGCTACTTTCTTAGTTCAAAATTTTGTGGATGTAATCCGAATGTTTATGTAAGATAGTGTGTCTTCTTCTGGGTAGTAATCCTTTTTGTATTTGAGTAGTGAGCTCTAGGCAGTGTGCCTGAATGCAAGTGCATTCCCCATTTATTTTTCTTTATACTTTTAATAGGGTATAACCTTGTGGACTAACCTCCACCGTGGTTTTTCCCCTAACAAGGTTTCCACACAAAATATCTTGGTGTTATGTGTATTTTTGATGTGTTGATGGTTTATTATGTCATGGTTATTTATCATATCCAAGAATAAGGTTAATAAGTTTGATAAGCTTAAATTTCTTAGACAACTAATTCACCCCCCCTCTCAGTTGGCTACCCTTGTGTTTCCAACAATTTGTATTAGAGCAGGTTCCTCAAAAGAAGTTTGATAGCTTGAGGTGATCTAGGATGGCAACATACAAGAAGGATAGTCAACATTTAATGGAACAAATTATTATTTGTGGAAGAATTGAATGGAGTGTCATCTGAGATGCATTGGTGAACCCTATTGGAACATTACAAGGAATAGGTATGTTATCCCATAGAATGGTCCTTCTACTGCTGCTAAGATTAAGGATGTTGAATATAATATCAAGGATAAGGAAGCATTGTTGAGTGCTTTGACTGATTATGAGATGAAAAATGTGATGGATCTGAAGACTACTTATGAGATCTGGAAAAGTTGGAAACTTTGTATGAAGGTGATACTCTTGTGAAGATTACTAAGTTGCAAATTATGAAAGGGAAATATGAAATGTTGAGAATGGGTGATGATGAGAACATTACTTCTTTTATGCAAAGAGTGAATGAACTTGTGTGTAGTATTAGATGTGCTGGTGGACAATTGGAAGAATTGGATATTGTTGCTAAAGTGCTTAGATCCTTGCCTACTACATACAAAGCCAAAGCTACTGCTATTAAGGAGATCTGGATTGTGACAAATGTAACTAGAGACATGTTGATTGGTAAGCTTACAACTTTTGAGTTAAGTGAGTTTGGTGATTCTCTTCCTAAGATAGAATCTGCATTCAAAGCTACTACCTTTGGAAAAGATAAGCAGAGATATGATTTGAGAGAAATTTCTTCTAGAAAGGTATTCAAGTATGAGGAGGAAATGAGAAATATTGAAGAAGAAGAGAGAGAGTTGGATGATCTTGAAGCACTTATTATCAAGAGGGAAGCTAGAGGAGAAGGTAAGTATAAAGGAAAATTTCCTATTAATTTTTTTTCTTGCAATAAGATAGGTCATTTTGCATCAAGGTGTCTGGAAAGAGTTCCTAAGCCAAGACCTAATAAGCCTAGATTCCAAAGAAAGTGTTATTATGTTGCTGATGAAGGTGTGAAAAATGATGAATTTGATAAAGGAAATGTAAGTGAAGATGAATGGGTATTTATTGCTATCAAGGAAAATGATCCTCTACCTATTGAATTTTCTAGTTACTCAAATGTGGAGAAAGACCTAGCTACTCGAGTTGAAGAACAAGATGAATGGGTGATTGAAAGTGGATGTTGTCATCATATGTCAGGTGATAAATACAAAATTTTCAGCCTAGGAAAGTATGATTGTAGTGTAGTAAGATTTGGTGATGGCAAAGCAGGTGTAATCCGTGGTAGAGAATGCAGTTCTCTTGATGGTAAGAATAATACTGATGATGTTATATATGTGGAAGGTCTGAAGTATAATATTTTAAGTGTTGGATAGATAGTAGATAAGGGATACAATCTTCAATTCAAGGATGGAAAGTGTAGAATATTGGAGAATTATAGAAATGTGATTGTATTAGGTACAAAAAAAAAAGGTAATATATTTCACCTGAATGCTTCTAGTAAAAGTTGTTTGATTGCTCAAGTTGATGAAAGTTGGTTGTGGCATAGGAGAATGTGTCATGTAAAATTTTCCAATATTATCAAGTTCTACTTAGGCAATAAGAGATCTTCCTAAGTTGGTAAAGCCTACTAATACTATATGCAAGGAATATTAGTTAGGGAAGCAAACTAGAATTTCATTTTGGAGCAAATATCATTGTTCAAATAAAGTGTTGGAGCTTGTTCATACCGATTTGTGTTGTCCCTCTAGAGTCATAATTTTACAAGGAGACACGTTCTTCATGTTACTTATTAATGATTACTCTAGATTGATGTGGGTTACTTTCTTAAGGGAAAAATCTGAAGCTCTAGAGAAATTCAAGATTTTTAAGGCTATGGTTGAGATAGAGATATGTTTGAAGATTAAATGTTTGAGATCAGATAGAGGTGGTGAATTTACTTCCCACGAGTTTAATTCTTTTTGTGAAGAGCATGGGATAAAGAGACAATTATCTACCCTATGGAACCCCCAACAAAATGGAGTTGTGGAAAGGAAGAACATGACAATTCAAGATGTTGCTAGGACTATGATGTTGGAGGGAAATGTTTCACATATCTATTGAAGAGAAGCCGAGTACTGTTGTTTACACCCTCAACTAGGTACAAGTCAAAGGTGATACTGGTAAGACCCCTTTTAAGCTATGGTTTGGTCATAAGCCTATTGTTAGATATTTCAAAATCTTTGGGAGTAAATGCTATATCAAGAGAGATGAAGATATAGGAAAGTTTGATGCTAGAAGTGATGAAGGAATCTTGCTTGGTTATTCTACTAAGAGTAAGGCCTACCAGTGCTACAACAAGAGATTGAGGAAATTAGTTGAAAGTGCTAATGTCAAGGTTGATAAAGACATAGCTAGACCATATAGAACCTACATATATGATTCAGATGATCAGAATAACAATTTAGTCACAAGAAAGAAAGCTCAGACTCAAAATCAAGTTTAGATCATTCTGGTGAAACAAGAAAATCAAGAGGAAGGAACTAGTGGAAGTGTAGAAGAGAGACCACAAGAGCTAGAAGTTCAAGAACATCCTAAGACTCCAAGGTATGTAAGACTAAATCATTTAGAAGATCAAATTATAGGTGATGAGAACAAAGGTGTTCAAAATAAGAGAAAAATTGCAAAATAATACTATTTGATTTCAAGGACTGAGCCTAATAGTGTCAATGAAGCATGCAAAGATGAACATTGGGTGGAAATAATGAAAGAATAACTACAACAAATTGAGAAGAATAGTACATGGATTATTGTTCCTAGACCTAAGGACAAAAAAGTAATTGGAACTAAATGGGCCTTTAGAAACAAAATGAATGAGCAAGGTTAAGTTGTTAGAAACAAAGCAAGACTTATGTGCAAAAGATATTCTCAAATGGAAGAAATTGAGTTTAAAGAAACATTTTCCCCTATTGCTAGGATTGAAGCTGTGAGACTATTTCTTGCTTATGTTGCTTGCAAAAACTTAAAGGTTTATCAGATGGATGTCAAATTAACATTTCTAAATGGTGAATTGGAAGAAGAAGTGTATGTTGAGCAAATTGATAGATTTCAATTAACTGATCATGAAGATATGGTTTTCTGATTGAAGAAAGCATTGTATGGACTTAAGAAATCCCTAAGAGCATGGTATGCCTGATTGGACAAGTATTTGTTGAAGCTTGGATTTAATAAAGGTACTACTGATAGTAATCTATATTTCAAGCTTGATGATGATAAAGATTTTATTTTTGAAGTCTTTGTTGATGATATCATTTTTGGAGGAGATGATAGCTTGTGCATGAAATTTTCTAATGAGATGAAAAATGAGTTTCAGATGTCTATTATTGGTGAGATGAAATTCTTTTTGGGATTACAAATTACTCAACTAGATAAAGGGATCTTTATATCTCAGTCTGAGTATGTGAAAGAATTGCTAAAGAAGTTTGGTATGTAAGATTCAAAGCCAGGTGGTACACCTATGGTGACCAGATGCAAGTTGTCATGACAAGATGATGATTCTCCAAAAGAAAATCGGGCTAGATACAGATTGATGATTGGTGGATTTCTTTATTTGACTCAAATTAGACTTGATATCATGAATGTCATATGCATTGTTGCAAGATTTCAAGTTGATCCTAAGGAATCTCATATGATTGAACTGTAAAGAGGATTTTCAAATACTTGAAGGGGATAGTTGATTTTGGGTTGTGGTATCCTAAGGATGATGATTTTACTTTGAGTTCTTTTACTGATGCTAATTGGGCAGGTGATGTGAATGCCAAAAAGAGTACTAGTGGTAGTGCATTTTTATTGGGTAAAAATTTGATTTCATGGTTAAGTAAGAAGAAAAATGTCATTTATTTATCTACTATTGAGGAAAAATACATTGCTATTGCTAATAATTGTACTCAAGTATTGTGGATGAAGTAGATGCTGAAAGTAATCAGAGTTGTGTATGATGAACGTATTGGTATATTCTGTGATAATTCAAGTACAATTAACATTTCTAAGAATTTGATGCTACATTCAAAGACCAAACATATATCTATCAAGTTTCACTTTTTGAGAGAGAAGGTGAGTGAAAAGGAAGTAAGACTAGAGTATGTTCCTACAAGTAATATATTACACGCATCTTTACAAAGCCTTTGCCTAAGGATACTTTTAAGTATCTCGAAGGGTAGCTAGGGGTGGTTACCCCTCCTAATCAAAACTAAGATGCATTAACTTGCATCAGTCCATGTATTTCATAGTAATATCTTGATCCAGATTGATGTTGTGGTGGTTGCTACTCAGGGGGAGTAGTCAAATGTTCAAGCATGTGGTTTAGTGATTGTGTGGAGAAAAGAGATCTTTGTCATTGATGTCAAAGGGGTAGAAGATTCATGTGAAAAAATATGAATTATCTGGGGAGAAGAGTCATGTGGGAGAAGAGCCGTGTGAAAGAGTTGAGGGGGAAAGAGTCAAAATATAAGGGGGAGAAAGTACTAAGAGTCAGTTGAATTGATGGTGTTTTTCACATCATGTGTTGCCATCAATGCCAAAGGGAGAGATTATTGGATGTTGTGGTTGTTGTGCGGATATGTGGTTGTCATTGATTTCAACACTATTGGCCTTGAAGAAATTAGAAGTTTTATATGTTGACAATATTGAGAAAATTGTAATAAAATAAGTTGTAGGTTGTCAGTGGTGAAGTGAAGTTTAGTCTATTGTTTAGCTCAGTACGTTGATAATAATAGGTTGTGGATTAAAGGGTTATTTTATCCATGTTAAGTTTCAGAGATCTGCGTGAAGATTTGATCGAGTTATGAGCAGTTTTGTTATGACAATTTTTATGTTACTTTAGTTGTTGTTCTTGAATGAAGATGATGTGATTCTAGTAATTTCAATTGTTATAGATGTTTCTCTGGTGTGTCTTAATGTTTTTGGATGTTTCTAGATCATGCTCCATCTATGTTGCACATACGCATTGATCATTGTTCTCGTGATTAGATATTTTCTCTTGTGTGTTCATGTTTTTCATGTTCTTGGCTAATAGGGTTTGTAGCATATTGTGGATCTTCGAGGAATAATTTTTGAAGTTGTTTCATGTTCGAGGATTTTGTTTTGGATCTTCAATATGTTGTGTCTGACATTGGTCGATTTGCATTGAAAATTATTTATTGTTTTGGGCTAATAGTTTGCATATGTTTTATTATTTTATTGAGGCTGACATATAGTGATATAATCTCTTTTTGCGGATATATATAAGTGATTATTTATTTCATTTAAAGGAATTCATGTGTGAATAATGTCCTAATCATTCAAAGGAAGAAGTAGAATGTGAAGAGAGTGAGCAAAGTGTGAAGATGTGTTCATATGCTTAACCAGAACTATAATCATGGATTAGTAGATGCTACTTTCTGAGTTCAAAATCCTATAGATGTAATCCGAATATTTCTATAAGATAGTGGCTCTTCTTTTGAGTAGTGAGCTCTAGGTAGTGTGCCTCAATGCAAGTGCATTCCCCATTTATTTTTCTTTATACTTTTAATAGGGTATAATCTTGTGGACTAACCTCCACCGTAGTTTTTCCCCTAAGAGGGTTTCCACATAAAACATTTTGGTGTTATGTGTATTTTTTATGTGTTGATGGTTTATGATTTCATGTTTATTTATCAGAACTGAGAATAAGGTTAATAAGTTTGATAAGTTTAGATTTCCCAGACAACTGATTCATGCCTCTCCTCTTAGTTGTCTTCCCTTGTGTTGCCAACAGACGAGGTATTGAAGGAGGGGTTTGTTGTGGTTGTTTTGGAGGAGGATTTTGATGAGGAAGTGAATCAATATTTTTATCATTTGATAGTGCATTCTCAAACTTCCTAAAAATTAAAAAAATTCCACTCAAAAAACTAATTAATTCTATTTATTTAATACAAATTTTATACAAAAATAACTAAAAACCTTTACGTCTTCGACCTCGACATTGTCATGATAACATTTTGGAAATAGATTGGTGGAAACATGATGAAGAATAGAGTGTCCAAGAATGTGACCATGCTTCAATGTGCTTGTAGGTCATGGATTTGCAATAACAAAGGCATAAATGAAAAATAAGTTTTGGGTTTGTTGTTTAAATGGTTAACAAACCATAACACACTCACATTATGGTCTAAATTGATCATAACACAATCACATTATAGATCTCTTGCATTTAGGTCTATAGGGGGAAAAAATGTAGGGTGGCCACTTTTTGGTCCCACATATTTGTGCACTTACCCAAATTGTAATATATTATTTATATTTATATTTTTTGTTTATTCTTATTTATAATTTTATTTTTATCTAATTATTTTAAAACTTATTAATTAATGTATTTAATTCAAATCTAAATATTAAATAAATTTTTTTTTTTTAATTTTTATTTATTATTTAAAAAAAAAATTAGACTGATCTTTAATATAGTAGTATGTATATCATTTATCTCTCTTATTTACTCCATCTCTCCTACTCTATATCTCTCTTTATTTCTCTCTTTATATCTCTCTACTTCTCTATCCCTTCTCTATTTCCCTCCATCTACATCTCTCTCTATCTATTTATATATCTCTCTTCCTCTCTATCTTTATCTCCATATCTTAATATATTGAGAGGGAAAGGGAGTGAGATATAAAAATATATCTTTCTCTTTCCATCTCTCTCTCTCTATATATATATCCCTCTCTCTACCTCTCTCTATATAACTTTGTATCTCCATCTTTCTATACCTCCACCTCTCCCTCTCTCAATATGTCCCTTTCTCTTTCTCTCCCTCTTTTTATCTCTATTTCTACCTCTCCATCTCCATCTCCATTCTATTTCTATCTCTATCTATATCTTCCTCTCTATCTCTTTGCCCCCTCCATATTTTCCACTATATCTATATATTTATCTCTCCCTCTTTCTGTCCCTATCACCCCCTCTCTATCTTTCTCCCTATTTCTCCCTATTTCATTATCTCTCTACTTTTCCTCCCTCTATCTATCTATCTATCTATCTATCTATCTATCTATCTATCTATCTATCTATCTATCTATCTATCTATCTATCTATCTATATATATATATATATATATATATATATATATATATATATATATATATATATATATATATATATCACTCCATCTCTATCTCCATGTCACTCTCTCGCACACACTCCTTATTTCTCCCTACCTATCTCTATCTCTATCTCTATCTCTATCTCTATCTCTCTATTTCTCCCCCCTCTCTCTATCTCTATCCCTCTCTATTGCTTGTCTTTATCACCTCCTTTATCTCTAACTCTTTTCCCCTCTACCTCTATCTTCCCATCTCTCCCCATCCCTCTCTATCTATACCTCATTATCTATATCTTTGTCTCTTATTCAATCCATCTCTCCCTCCATCTTTCTTTCTCTCTCGAGCTATTCATATATCACTCTCTACCTCTATCTATATACCACTTCATAAATATTTATCCTTTTATCTCTCCATCTCCCCCTCTCTCATTGTCTCCCTCTATATATCCTTTTTTCTTCCTCTCCCTCTTCATCTCTCCTCCCATCTCTTCCAATCTATATATTTATCACTCTCTCTCACCCCCTCTTTCTTTTCCAAGTTATATCTATCAAATCTCTATCTCTACTCTCTATCCTATCTCTCATTTCTATTCCTGTGTCTCCCTCCCCCTCTCTCTCTCTCCCTATCACTCCCTCTTTGAATATCTCTCTCTACTTCTCTAATGCAGAGATATGGGGATTCAACAACACATCTCACAAACCTTCAATAATAATTTAAAGAAATCTATGTATAATACATGCTATTAGGCATTCTATATCACATTGGAAACATAGCCATGGCAACCCACAATTTAATGCAATGAAAAGTCATTAATAAATTTCACAAAAAAATAATGACATCAATCGCTCTGGTGAGATTGAAGGAAACATAGTTATATAATTTTAATCCAATTTTTATGAAGATCCAACAGTGGAAAATAAAGTTATTTCATTTTTCCAAAAACTCCAAATCCTAGGTAGGGTTCAGACCTTCCCTCACAAAAAATGGTCATAACTTATTCAAATCTTAATTAAATTTGATGAGACTTGAAGAAAATGAAATTAGATTCACATAGAAAGAAAATAAAATTGGTTTCAAATACAAAATATATACTTTACAATCCATACCATCACATTTTTCAGATTGTAAACTTTGCACAATATTTTTAGAATAGGCAGCCTCACCACAATAGTCATATCTTAGACAAAACTCAATAAAATTCAATGAGACAAAAATATTTGGAAACTAGAAACAGAGATCTATCCATCCATATATGATTATCCATGATTTGAGACCATGCCAGGCTATACAAAACACAACTTCAGCCTAGAAACAATATAAAAATTAAAAAATGCACACAAAACTTGAGGTTGCCATTCATCAAACTTAAAAAATAATGTCTCCAACCCCCAATTTGAGTTTTTGAGGGTGTATTTATACATTTCCAACCAAAACCAACCATTTTCAACTACCTTTTGATTATTTTGTTGAAATAACACCTTAATGACACTTTTTGACAAGTTGCTTGACAACTTTCTTGAGCAACTTTTACAATTTTAAATATGGAACAACTTTAAACATTATTTGACAAATGACTTAAAATATGACTTCCTAAGAATCAAACGCCTCTAGAATAATTTTATAAACCTTATTATAAGACCCAATATACAAAATAGAGCAAATATTTACAAATGACCTCATGGAGGCAAGAAATCAAATAGGTGCTCCTAGGCCATTCTCTCTCCTCTTTATTTCTATCCATCTCTATCCCTTCGTCTATATATTTATATATATCTCCCACTCTATCTCTCCCTATTCCCCTCACTCATACACACACACACCTTATTTCTCCCTCATTATCTCTATCTATATCTTCCTTCTCTCCCTCTCTCTATACCTCTCTCTATTACTTGTCTATCACCTTTCTCTCTCACTCTTTCCCCTTCTATTTCTATCTCCCTATTTACACTCCCCCTCTCTATCTATATCTCATTATCTCTACCTCTCTTATTCACTCCATCTCTCTCGCTCTCTCTATCTATACCTCCCCCACTCCTCTTTATCTATTTCTATGCATATATCTCTACCTCTATCTCTTTATCTAGATGTCCATATCCTTCTTTGTCTCTTTATATCTCCCTCTATCTATATCACTCCATTTCTCCCTTTTCATCTAGTAAGCTATCTCTCCCCTCCTTCTCTATCTCTCCTCCCCTCTCTCTCTCTTATTCACTCCATCTCTCCATCTCTTGACCTATCCTACTCTCTCTAGGGTATGTGCAGGATCATGATAGGCCAAAAAGTGGCAATATGATAGGTATTTGGAGGGTATGTGGCTGCCAACTTTTTTTTTACCCAAAATTGATGAAATGAAAAGGGTTTTTAAAGGATATTCTCAACTTTCAACCAATATAAATTACGCTTTACTTTGAATTTAATAAATAATTGTGCGAACCCCAATCCAAATACCTGTAAAACAACATGAAAAAACACATTAGAAGATGGAATGCAACCAAGAACAAGGATTCCCCATGAAATCCATTAGCATAGTTTAAAATAGGAAATGAAACAAGAATGAAATGAAAGAGAAATAAAGCAAGCTAGATCCTATTGAAGACAATGCAAACTCTTGATCTCATGGGGGAATTGGTGCCAATTTGATGTGAAAATTGGCCCTTTCCCAACTCCTATGATGCAAGATTGATGAATGTTGATGAATGATCCACTTTGATGAAGAATGGTGAGTGCTTCAAGACCAAAATCTGCATAACCTAGCTACCAATTTGAAAATGAGGATAGGGATTGCTAAATATTTGATCATAGTAAGTTTACTCAAATTGTGGATGATGAAATGAGGAGATTAGCCTCTTATTTATAGAATGAGATTGATTAGAGAAGAGGAAAAATGAATGAATGTGAGAAAAATCTTCAACAAATGAGAAGAAGCCACATGTCATCATGTGAATGGTTGAGGAATGAACACATTTTGAAGAATGTGCAAAGAGGGGGGAGATTCAAATTCAAAATATGGCTTGAAGGATGAGGTGAAATGTGAAGCAAATGCACATGGCTCAAGAAAAGGACATGTAAGAGATTTTAAATGCTTTGTTGGAAGGGACAAGGCCTTTTTGGGGGAGATTTCAAATTTGAGGAATAGTCCATCTTTGATTGCTTTTCTGAATGAAAATAGATGTTTATAAATCAATTAAAAATATTTTCATGTGCAAATTGCAAAATCTAGAGGATTTGAGTGATTAGGATTAGCATTAATCATGATTTGATTAATTTAAATGATGTTAGTTGATTTGACCATTTTGACTTAGATTTTAGGATTTGAATAACTCAGAATGAGAGGAGAATGATTTAGACCTAGTTAAATAAATATTTTTGATTTATTTAACCACAGGGGGTGATGTTAAATTAAATTAGATAAATGTTTGATTTATTTAATCTAATTAGATGAATTTGAGAGATTTAATCAAATAATATGGATTATTTAATTAAATAAAGATAGGAAGATGAAATGACCTAGTTAATTACACAGAGACAATGATTTAATTAAATTGAGGGATTTATTTAATTAAAAGAGGAATTATGATGACTTTAATCAAATAAGGATATTCAATTAAATGGTTAGATAGAGGGATCATTTAGGATGAAGCGATGTTAGTAGATCCAGATCGAGTGTGCAATATCAATCTGTATATTTTCTATGTCTACATTTTTCCCCTCTTTGAAGCAGTGCACTTGTTGTGTTGGTTCAAAGAATAACCTTGCCATGATCAAAAGTAAAAATTCTTTAAAAAAAATTTGGATGCCCCACTATTGCCCCAACAAATGAAGAATTACGCTGGTATATTTCCCCCTCGAGAGATTGGGCAAAGAGGTTTGATTTGAGGTTTGATCTCTCGACAAAGAGGTTCAAGATCAGTTCAGCTTGAATCTTTGATGTAGACAGATTTGATGATGTAGATAGTCATTAGCCATTGGTAGCCTCATGCCTATTTTAATATATTACACTCACTTGATCCTGATTTGTACCATGACAGTTACATTATTAATGATATAAATGAGATGATTATGATGTTTATATATAATGGATGATATGGATGCACATGATTTGATATGATGATGCATCCCATAATAATGGTTTACAATTTTTGGCCAAACTGGACACTAAAATTATTATTTTTAACTAAATCTTCACATTCGGGCACCTATAGCGGCTAAACTGTGAGGAATTTGAAGATGGTGCAAACTACAGTCTCATCAAATTTTGTTTGTAGATTCTAAAAATATTTTTTTCAAAATTTTTTGAATCAAATTGCACTTCTTTTTCCATCTCGCACGAAAATTGATTTTTTGAAAACAACATTTTTAAAACGCCACCGTTAACGCATAACTTTTTTTCCATGAAGGATAAAATTCTAATTCTTTCAAATTTAGATTTTTAACTTTGATATCTAGTGCTTCCACTTGGTTAGATAGTTTTTATTGAATATTTTTTCCTTAATCAAGTTTCAAAGTCAAACGAATTACAATTCAGACCGCATCGACGTATAACGCGTAACTTTTTTTGTATATGTCAAAATTTTATTTTATTTTTTTTGTTGGATCAAGGACTTCAATATCTGGTGCACTCATATTTTTCAATTTTTTTTTTTGATAATCTTCTATTTTTCCACATGTGAAGAACAAAGAAATTCATTTTCGATGAAAAACCTATGTTTAATAAAACTTAGAAAACAAATACATAACAAAACCAAAACATATTAAAATTATATTCATTGGATATATTGTTCTGAGGAATACCATAATCATTTGAAATAAATTTTAAATGAATTCATTTGATCCCCCAAAAGCTAAATCAAAAGTGATTTTTTATCAGCATTTTGATAGGTGTAAAGGAGACGCATTTGTAGGTATGATTTAAAACTAGCGAGGTTCTATCCAAGGGTGTTTGATCTAAGGTGATTTGATCAAACCCTCTTCAATTGGAATCCTTAAAATGGAAATTTTTGAGGCTTAAATCATTATATTTTCTAAAAATATGTGATTTCAGCTAAAATTCGTTCCTCTCAGGAATTGTAAACCACTATTATGACAGCAGCCATGATTATGCGTATGGGTGATAGATGTATGGTTTATGAAATTCTTAGAATAACCAATCTATATTATGCAATGATGGGGATGAATGCATGTGGTATGATTAATTCTTTCTATATGGTATGATATGCATTATGCGGTATGTTGACAGTTTGTGGATGCAAGATGGATGCATTAGCGATGATTTATGATTAACTGTCATGGTACCATGTTACCATGAAGGGAAGTAGGAAGACAATAAGATGATGATTAGCCAACTTTATTAGAGATGATGATAATGATGATGATGATGATGATGATGATGATGATGATGATGATTTTCTTACCGAAGAGTTGGGATTTTAAAAGGGCCAATTACCTTATTGTTTGATAACACACCTAGATACAATGCATCAAGGTATAAAGAACCAGGATGGCGTTGTACCTAGTGTGATGGACTTTGACTCGAGAAACATATAGAAGTATTCTTTTTCACACTTGACATACAAAAACCTTGCTAGGACGTACCTAACAAAGCAAGTATTCGCCAAGTTATATTACAAGAATGTCCAACAATCACAACAGACAAAAAGATAATGATCAATGTCCCATTCCTTTCTCTCTAAATCACTTTGATTAGACATCATCAAGAGGTCATTGGAATGAGTGCAATAAGATAAATCAAAAGAAAATATCAAGTACGCAAACAAGTCAATGTTCTTCATACCTCTAGCCAAAGGGATTTGTTTTGATAGGATAAGAATCCAAGGTGATATCCAAAATAATGCCCATTGTCAGAACAATATATCCTAGGACATGCATTGTATAGGATGATGATGGGTTGATAAGTTGTTTGATAAGCTGTTGATATAAGGTTGACTGACATGTTTGAAAATGATCAAGATTTTGATTTTGCATTTAAAAGTTTGAAGTTTTCTTTTGATTTTATGTTTGAAGCTTGCTTTTGTTGATTGTTGTGGTTGTTTCTATTTGTTTTTCCAAAGGGTGAGTGTGATGATTGATTTATTATGGATGATTGATTATCGTGGGTGAAAGCGAAATGGGACGGATAGATTTTTTGGGTTTTTTGAATGTTTTTTATCTTTTTGAAATATTTTGATGTTGTTTTTGGTATTTTTGGATTATTTGAATATTTTTGGATTTTATGAGATTTTATGAATGTTTTTGGATTTTGGTGTTTTTCAAATGTTTATGTCTCGAGGGCTGATCAAAGATTAGCCTTTCCTACGTTTAAGCTCAGAGATGACATAGTTCAAATGGCATGTTTTTGAAAAAAAAAAATTCTGACTTTTTGAGTGTTTTTGGATTTTGATATGATTTTGGATGTTTTTGGATTTTTGCATGATTTTGATGATTTGGATATGTGATGATATCAGTGCTCTATTTGGGATTTTGTTAAAAACCAAGCTAAGGTTGATTGATCAAATTGATGGATTGATGATGATAACATTGTTGAGGATACACAACAATGCAAGGATAGTGTTAAGCAACACAAGGATTAGGATGGATACCCCAAGAAGATGTGGGATTGATGATGATAACATTGTCGAGGATACACAAAATATGTTTTGGATGATTTGATGTGATGTTGAAGCACACATTAGATGTGACTGATAGTGATTGTTTGGATTGATGTTTGATGAAAGATGATGATTGATAAGGAATTCCTTCTCGTCAAAATATGTCATAGGCTAGTGATTTGTTTTTTTGCTCACAAGTAGTGGACCAATTTGATTTCACATTTTCCAATGTTTAGATTACCACATAAGTTGGAGGATATATCTCAATATTTATTCCTGAAGCAAGATGTAAATATCTACCCCCAATGTCTAGCAATGCATGGAATACCATGGGTGGATGCTTGGATAGATGTATGGATGGAGGGGTATGGATTATCTTGTGATAAGATAAGGTGTTCAGGTAAAGAATGCTCATTTGGATAATGCTTCATGGCTCAGATAATGCTAGGTAGGATAGGATCAATGAAAATGACCCATGTCAAGATGTTTACCATAAGCAAGCATAAAGTGTGCACCAAACTTTTAACAAGATCAAGATAATTTGGACTATGGATGCAGATGGATTGGATAAATGGTTCATGGATGAAATAGATTTACTATGGATGAGATAGATGGAATGATGGATTTATTATGGATGGGATAAGATGCTTTCACTTGAACTAGCACATGTAGATGCTTGATTCTACATATGATACATGTTTGCCAGGTTTTCATCATGGTACCTGCCCAAAGCGCCACCGAAGTGGTTTTCACTAGAGGATGATTTTTTTCTTTACTGTTTTAAATCCTTTTTCTGATTTTTTTTTTGATTTTTGATTTTTTATTTATTTATTATTTTTTGAAATATTTTAAGGTCTTGTTGAACCACATGGTGGTGTCGATGTAGATGCTTATGTCATAATGTGCCATTGATATCCTGCTTGAAGAAGCTTCTTTTCCAAGATACGTGCACTTGAATGCAACTTTTGAGATTCCTGAGCTGCTTTATTGATGCCGAAGTTAACTCTATCTCTGTGCGCATATCGCGATAGAGTGCCTTTAGAATCCTTATGATGAAGGGTTGTTTCCAATACATGGTCAATTTGGGAATTGGATATCATGCGTGGAGGCATGGATGGAGTGTGTTTAGGGATAAGAGATGGATTGGTTGACAGTTTGGAACCTTTGACTCTCCAAACTTGGGAAGATGAGCAATGATGGGTGGATACGGAAGTGTGTGTGGAATTAGGACTAATTGTTTGATACACTTTGTGTGTCGCTTGAAAATCCTATTTTTTCTTTTGTGGACATCTTTGATAGATATTTTTCCCTTTTTTATTTCCCCCCATAGTTTCTTTGACTGATGGAGTTTGATAGGGATAATCTTTCTTTGTATTCTTTGGTATCCATATGTATTTGTTTTGTCTAATATGCTCTTTAGCTTCTTTTTCTTTTATAACATTCTTTTTCCTTTGATTCAAAACTTTATTTTGATGTTGGTCCCAATTCGTCGATGGGGTGATGGGTGGATGAAGATTCATGATGTGGCTAGTTGTAGTATTGGCATCAGTTTCATCATAAGGACTCTTCATGCTCCCTATGTTGATGTTTTCCTGAGACATAGTTGCCCCTAGTATGGTGGTAGTGGTACCTTCGTTCCTTGATTCTACTTGTTTTGAGATGTCTTGTTTGGTACACATTCTCTGATAGATAACCACTGCAAATGATGTTATTTTAATTTGTTGCTCTGCTGACTCTAGAATATCCTATTCTGTCTAACCTGTTTCTTTGAGTGGATAATGTTGGATATCTTCATACATGATGTCCTCAGTCTAAATTTGGGATATATCTAATCCTGATGTTGAAAACTGAATTTGACTATAGGAATCACTAACCTACTTTTTTTGTGTAATAATGTCAAGAGTAAAGGAATCCTATTATGAATGAAGATCATCTACGTGTCCATCCAAAGAAAGCATCTCATGGGTAGATGGAGGAGTATGTTCTATGTGGATATGATCATCTTATATAGATAGGAAAGTATCCATTAGACCATTGTAGTAGCTTGGAGATACAAACTCTTGATCTTGAATGATTTCAGGATTGCTTTCGACATGCTTTGGATCAAATTCTTGACATGGGTTAGTTTCAAAGGATGTATTACTTATAAAGGTTTCTAGGATATATTCATTAGGAATGAAAAGTGGTTCATTATCCTCTTGATCTTTGAGTGGGCTTGGATCAGGTGTCAAGTTGAGGATTCCTTCAATATCTGTAATCATGAGCTCAAAGGGGGTCAACATGTCTTGGAAAGGACCATTGCTAGACCTTGGTGAAAGATTTTGATCATGCTTTGGAATAAATTCTTGAGATATGTCCTCTAACACATAAGGAAATGTAGAGACGTTTTCAATATGATCATTGGCCGATGGATTGTAGATTATGTCAATGGGATCAAATAATTCTCACACTCCTTGAAATAGATCACTAAAAAGTGGCTCTTGATGTATTGTGAGTTGATCGATGGGGTGGAAACATCTTCAAGGTGCTCATTGATGGAGAGATCTTGATCATTGTTTTCAAAAATTGTGGTGGAGGGATTTTCAATGTCTTCAACAATAGGTTCAAATTATGTTGGCATTTCTTGAATTGGATCATTGTTGGGTATTGTTGGTGGATTTTGATCATGATTGAAAAGTGACTCTTGATGTATGTTAATTTGATCATTGGATGAGGTGGAAACATCTTCAAGGTTTTCATTGATGGATAGATCTTGATCATTGTCCCCAATAGTGATTATCTTTTGATCAATAAGGTCATGGATGAGATTTTTGAGTCGAATAGAACTTGATGTTGTGCGTCCCTTTATTTTGTGGAAATCACAATGGTGCTCCTCATTATACCCTGGTATTTTAACTAGGGGTTCTTGATAGTTCCCATAGATAGGGAGCTTGATGAGATTTTCTTGTACTAATTGTTTCAGGACTTATTCGATTGGTCTCCCAAGCGGTGTATATTTTCATTTGTTACTTTGTGAAATTTGTACTTGACCTTGTGGTGATTAATTTTGGAGATGTGGTGATTGATCTTTGAAATGTGGCGATTGATCTTCAAGATGGGGTAATTGGGTTTGTTGTTGTTGTTGATCTTGATATCTAAACTCTTGACATTCGATATTTTATTCTTGATGCAGTTGTCGACACAACTCAACGCTTTGATGGCATGGTTCAACCAAAGGAAGAGTGTACTGATTTTGGAGTGAAGATATCTCTTGGCTCAATAATTCAATTAGTTTGGCATGTGAAGCAAGTTGTTCTAGCAAAATTTGATCTTGATTTTCAATTTGACTCCCTTGATTTGGCTTTTGTTCAATTAGATTTGGGATGTAAACTTGTGGTGTTTGCATGGGATCATGGACAAATTGATTTTGGACAATGTTCTAACTTGGGATGATGTTCAGATTTGGCATTATGGGTTGAAATTGAACATTGTTGATATTGCCTTGATTTAGGTAACTTTGATTTTGCATGGTGTTACCTTGACTTGGAGTCGTTAACATCTTGTTTGGACTTTGAACAATATTTTTATGATTTGCAAGCATATCCATCCCAAAGTTTACCAAGTTTGGATTCAAAATGTTCATGTTTTGTAAAGTTGTACTTAGTACATTCACATTTGGCATGTAGGGATTTGATGGGATGATGTTGTTTGTTTGAAGGCTCATGAATTGAGTGTTTAGTTGATAGATTTGTAGTTTTGGACTTGGATTTAAATCTACCATTGGGAAAGGCGTTCCAAAATTTTGACTAGGCATACTCATATTTGTTGTACCATTGAGGTTTGTAGGAGATAATGATCCCATGTACGGATTGTATAAATGTGAGTTTTGAAAATCAATTGGCATTGTGAAGCTTTGATAATTTTGTTGGTTTAGATCACTTATGATGTATGGATCAAGTTTATATTCCATGTTCTTCTTGTGTTTTGATTTTTTTGCAAAAGTGACCTCTAAGGTGTTTAGGACCAATGATGAGATGAAGGATGAAAGGGGTGAATGATATGGGTGTTGTTTTAGGAGCTTTGGATCAATGCTAGACTTTAGGATTTGATTTTGATTGGTTTTGATTGGATAATGAACTTGTAAACCTTAAGATGTTGGATGTGATCTTTAGGATAAAATTGTTCAAAGGTGTGTTTATTTAACTAGAGGTATGAGAAAAGATGCATTCCCATACTCCTAATTAAACAAGCTGATTTTGATTTGGTTTAAGGATGTACCCAAGTCTAGATAATGATTTTTCCAAAGCTCTAAAGTTTCTTGTGGGATGGGATGATAAATGTTTGAAATGGATGAAGTGTTTGATTTTGATCCTAAATGAACCTAAGAAGGACTTGTTTACAAGGCCAAGGTTTTGAAGAACATGCTTTTCCCTTCAAACCAAAAGATCAATGTTTGCTCAAAAGACCATAAGACAAAAGATACACAAGCACATGTGTGGGGTTCAATTTATTTCATCTTGATTAGTGAATTGCTTTTACCACAAAAACTTTCTTGATTAGATTTTCAAACTAAACGTCCAATGTCCTAACTTCTTTTCATCCCACAAAGTGCTATGTGGAATTCAAGGAAATCAAGGAAATGGTTACCTAATGTTGACCTTGGTAGAAGCAAATTAAGATGTCAACCCAATTACTTAGAAACCTCTAAGGACATAATCCCCAAGGTAAGAAATAGTTCTTGGGCTTTTTCAAAGGTATTTTCTCTAACTAAGGGGTTTGAAATTTTGATGATGATGTTAAGTGTTTGTTTCCAAATGTTTTTGAACAAGCAAAATGTTTTGACTCACAAGAAATTTAACATCCTTGCTCAATTGGTATGTTTTTCTTATTGGGCTTGCCTCATGCCCTTCATAGTAGAAGAGATGGTTTACATGCAACCAAGGAAATAGTATAAAGGTATGTTAAGAATGAAGTTTTAACCTCTATACTTTAACCAAGATCAGACATGGCAAGTAACTTCTTGGAATCTAAGTTCCAATGCATCACTTTGATAAACTCGTTGGATGCACTAGTTGGCTACTACAAACAAGGTTCTTAATGACGGGACATCGGGTACATGGCACCTTGATAGCATCCAACAAGCCACTAAAGGCTTTAATCAATCCTACTAGGGGCTCTTATGATTTTTACGGTAGTACCCTATTCTGAAAGACACTATATGGCTAAGGCCTACATACCATGAGGACTTGACAGTTTAGTCTTATCCATTTATATATCAGCCAGAATGAAAAACCAGTTGGAGTCGCCTTCAAATTCTCCTTTCAGATGTGTCTCTTAGGCAAGCCCATCTAAAGGTAAACAATAGCGAGCAAGCACATCCGTAGTTCGACCGACCTTTGTTTAGAAACAAAGGGAGAACACACATGATATACCTAACTCACACTCGCAAGCTTTGTTCAATTTTAGTTCCCAAAATGAAGTGTGGAGGTGATTATTTTATCTCAACCTAAGATCACAAAAAAGGCCTTTTGATTTTCAAGATCGTTGTAAAGCGCGAGAGAAGCGCATACGTCATTTTTTATGATGTTAATTTAAGTAAGTAATCACAAAAACAAAGTTGCACATGTTCATTTTAACCTTTCAGAGCAATTGTGAGTTTGTTTTAAAAGCACCAAAGTAAATGTGACAATTTTCCTTGTTCAATTTTTAATCCCAAAACAAACTTTAGTAGATTTGAGTCCTAATATTCATTTTAACTTTTTGTAGCAAAAATTGAAATGTTCTTTTTAAAGCCCAAATGAAATTAGTGGATCTTAAGCATAAAAAGATAACAAATTTTCCTAAAGCGGATTAATGAATCCTCAAATAGTGTTAAACAAACACTAAAGTGTTTAAAAATACTTATTTTGATGAAATGACCTCATCATACTTATCTTCCCTTTCATTTTTAATCGATTCAACCTACAAGGAAAATCAGTTAGATTCTGCAAAACAAAGGTCAAAAAGATAGAAAACAGACAGAATAATCATAATTTGAAGAAAAGCACATGTTAAAAATTAACGTTCACTTCATACTCCCCTCCAACAGCACAATCTGTGATGGTGTCATAGTTTGATTTCTCTAGCAGTGTTATATAGCACCACTTACCAGTCAATGTCGCTCTGCAGTAAGTCTAATGAGCATGAATGCGTCACCCTTTTTCCCAATAGTGCAGTTTGATTTTTTTGAAAATTACCACAGGTCTGATTGGTCAAGCGATGCAGTTTGAAATTTAAAATCTTGGATGGGAAGACTTCAGCATTGGAGTTTAAATTTCCAGTGGTCCTATATAGCGACGCTAGAGAACTAGCGGTCCTGAACAGTGACGTTGAACCTATAAACAAAGAAAAACATGTGAATTTGATAAAAAAAGTCATGATTGAAAGGTGAGATTTCCCTCCTTCTAGCACCAAATGTGCAAACCCAAATCCAAATACCTGCAAAACAACATGAAAAAACACATTAGAAGATGGAATGCAACCAAGAACAAGGATTCCCCATGAAATCCATTAGCATAGTTTAAAATAGGAAATGAAACAAGAATGAAATGAAAGAGAAATAAAGCAAGCTAAATCCTATTAAAGACAATGAAAACTCTTGATCCCATGGGGGAATTGGTTCCAATTTGATGTGAAAATTGTCCCTTTCCCAGCTCCTATCATGCAAGCTTCATGAATGTTGATGAATGATCCACTTTGATGAAGAATGGTGAGTGCTTCAAGACCAAAATCTGCATAACCTAGCGACCAATTCAAAAATGAGGATGGAGATTGCTAAATATTTGAGCATACTAAGTTTACTCAAATTGTGGATGATGAAATGAGGAGATTAGCCTCTTATTTATAGAATGAGATTGATTAGAGAAGAGGTAAAAGGGATGAATGTGGGACTAATCTTCAACAAATGAGAAGAAGCCACATGTCACCATGTGAATGGTTGAGGAATGAGAACATTTTGAAGAATGTGCAAAGAGGGGGGAGATTCAAATTCAAAATATGGCTTGAAGGATGAGGTGAAAGGTGAAGAAAATGCACATGGCTCAAGAAAAGGACATGTAAGAGATTTTAAATGCTTTGTTGGAAGGGACAAGGCCTTTTGGGGGAGATTTCAAATTTGAGGAATATTCCATCGTTGATGCCTTTTTTGAATGAAAATAGATGATTTATATATCAATTAAAATGATTTTCATGTGCAAGTTGCAAAATCTAGAGGATTTGAGTGATTAGGATTAGCATTAATCATGATTTGATTAAATTAAATGATGTTAGTTGATTTGACCACTTTGACTTAGATTTTAGGATTTAAATAACTCAAAATGAGAAGAGAATGATTTAGACCTAGTTAAATAAATATTTTTGATTTATTTTACCACAAGGGGTGATGTTAGATTAAATGAGCTAAATGTTTGATTTATTTAATTTAATTAGATAAATTTTAGAGATTTAATCAAATAATATGGATTATTTAATTAAATAAAGATAGGAAGATGAAATGACCTAGTTAATTACACATAGACAATGATTTAATTAAATTGAGGGATTTATTTAATTAAAAGGGGAATTATGATGACTTTAATCAAATAAGGATATTTGATTAAATGGTTAGATAGAGGGATAATTCAGGATGAAGCGATGTTAGTAGACCCACATCGAGTGTGCAATATCAATCTGTATATTTTCTATTTCTACAATAATTATTATTCATTTTCTATTTGAATTATGACTAAAGTCTTGATTGATAGGCTGATTGAAAAAAATCTATATCTTTCAAATGCTATCACATTTTTTTAATCCAAAAGATGTGTCACATTCTATGCTTCGCATAATATAAGATTAAAAAAAAAAAATTAAATTTCATGAATTTTTTACCATGTTAAGGTGGTTAGACATACGAGTTTTTTATATTTTTTAAAAGTTATAATAAAAAATTCATAATTAATTGTTTACTTGGAAAAAGATTACAAAAAAATATGCATCAAATTCGGACATGAGTCCTCTACTTATGTCTAAAATATTATAAAAAAATATTATCATTTTATTGTGGTTAGGGTGGTCAGACAGACACCTACTTCTTATTTTTTCCCTAAAATTTAAGTGCTACTGCATTGAAATTTCAAAATGTCACCAAATCAATTTTTTTTCTTAAATAAACCTACTAGTTTAGAAACTAAATTCAATTTTCTATAGATTCTATTCTTACATATTTTTGAAATAATGTAGATAACTTATTCAATTTTTTACGTCAAGTTTCCTAACTCTGATTTTTCTAAATTTTTTGCCACTTAAGGGCTTTATTTTTCTATGATGATCCTGCACATACCCTCTATTTATCTCTTTATCTCCCTCTCACTCCACTAGATCTCTTTCTATTCATATGTATCTCTACCTCTATCTTTGTATCTCTCAATCTCTTTCCCTATCCCTCTCTATGTCTTTATATCACCCTCTATCTTTGTCTCCCACTTCCTCTCCCTCACATTTTCTCCATCTCTACCTATCTATCTCCTCACTCTCTATCTCTACCTATCTCATCCTTTCTCTCCCTCCCCCTCCCTCTCTCTCTCTCTCTTCGCTCTCTTTATCACTTCATATCTTTATCTTTATCTTTCTATCTCCTCTCATCCTCTCCCTCTCTATATATATTTATCTCTTCCATCTTTGTTTATCTCTCTTTCCTCTATATATCTTTTCCTCTCTCCATATCTCTCTCCTCCCTCTATATATCTATATTCCTCTTTATCTATATCCCCTATCTCTATCTCCTTGCCCGCCTCCCCCTCCTCTCCCCTCTGCAGCCCTCTCTCTCTCTCTTCCCTATTCCTTATCTCTCCCCCTCTCTCCCTCTACCCCTTTTTCAAACATAACATGAATCTCTTTATAATTGAGCTAGATTATCTTCCTAATTCAAAAAAAAATGATTTTTCTTTGATCCCTGTAAGTGAATGCATATTTGATTTGAAGCCATCACTTCTCCATCAATACTTTTGTTGCACAAATATCATTTTCTAAATGGCCATCCAATTGACTTCATTTACTCCACAAATGTATACAAGAAATAGACCAAAATATTTACTAATTGATCGTCCAAACCTCTTTGACTACCAATTACACACCAAAATACAGTTGCTAATTATATTTAATTTAGACCTTATAATACAACCTAAATTGTACAAGTAAAATTATGATATACTTCATTTAATTTATATTTATAGTTATAATGAATGAAACACTTTATTTAATAAAATACCAAAAACATTTAAATTTAATCTTTAATTTTGGTTGAACCTCCTATGGATGGAGGTACTAGTTTCGAGGGAGATTTAAAAAATTTAGTTCCACCGACACAATCGTCATAGAGGAGAAAAGAAAAAGCTGAGTATAATGATACCTCTACAATTGTGATAGTGCAAGTGTTTGCATTCAATAGCAGTCGATTCAGCACAAATTTTGTTGTAGAAATAGACAGTTGGCAGTCAAGTTTTGAGTCATGGGAGAATACAGCAGATAAAAGGTTTTCCCCATTTTCCGCAATTTAAAAGTGAATCAGTCAATACTGACAATAATGACAGGCAGTATCGACTTCTTAATTTGAATGATTTTTAGCTAATAGGCTAATGGAGAGGGGGCATGATGGTGGTGCGGACTCCTATAGCTAATAGTCTGGGAAACTATGAAGAAATGAAAAAGCATAGCTAACGTGTAGGAGCTGTCATGATGTGTCGGGAAAACCTTTCCCTATTTCAAAGTGAGTCTGTCATGATTGATTGGGTTATCATATTGACTTCTTAGGGGAAACGTCCTAGTTACTCCATAGCTAATTTTTCATAACCATAGGGGAGAGGGTCAGTAGTAGGGTTCAATAGTCGTGCACTCATTTGTGATTATAATATCTAGTTTTACCGTATATTTATACTATATATTGTAAATAAATAGTCCAAATGTAAATTAAAAAATAACCAAATGTTGATCAAAAGTGGACCTATACTTGAACACATGAGAACCCTTAAATGTTATATTAAAAAAACATAAATAGGGGAGAAGAGCCTACTAGGGCTAACTTTGCACAATTGTAGAATGCAAACAATACGTTGAATCGAAAAAAGTTTTATGGGTTGTTTTCGATCACGAGTTAAGTGCTTATAGCTAATGCTTTGGCTTGTGGGTAATTCAATTGAATGTGGAAGCATTGGATATGTGTGCGGGGGTCAAAAAGTCACCTTTTAGAGGTGTCATCTGCTCGTCGCCACCTAACATCCTACTATCCACCTGTTATAACCACCAATTTTTTTTTTTATAAAAATACCTAAATGTGTCACTATTAACATTTAATTAAAACTATTTTATCATTCAAATCTGCTCAAAAGTCAATGGGTCTAAATCACGTTAGCACTTTATAAAATTATTTTGGTGCCCATTAAAAATCACTCCTACACATTAATCACCTAACATTAGCACCATACACCAAACACATTACACCCCAATTAAAACTTCATTTGGGGTTTGATTAATGCATATGACTAATGTTATTTTTTTGGGTATCCCATTCTTTTCCCTCATTTTACCGTGCACTCTCTCTAGAAGGTTCTCGACAATGAAAGCTTCTGCAAACGAAGATGGCTCTCCATAGCTCCCGTTGGTTCACACACATTGAGGTAACAACAAACATCATTCTCCTTTGAATATGCAAACAATGGTACTGGTTAATCATTTTCTTCTACATCTTTCATAACTTGTGAAGGGTTTATTTGATGATTGAAAATTATTACTGCTTGTTTATGAAATAAATCATTCCTCTTATATGCCTTTTCACCATGTGTTGTATTATTTTTTCAGGTCATGGTGCTGGTGTTTTACACACGGGTTTTTTTGGGGTTAAATGATTTCGTCTCCCTGTTTTAGCGCACACTCATGGATTGGTAAAGTTGATTGTTTCATGATTTTTTCTATAGAAATGATAGAGAAATTTCATGGGTTTGACCACATGTTTGCAAAAAAATGATTTTTTGGTCTGCATCGACCTTTTTATAAAAAACCCATGTGAATATGGGCATAAATCGGCAAGCCCATTTATTATACGCCATTTTTGTGAAGATCCTTGCTTTGTTTTTTTCAAATACATGTTCTTATCGAATTAATCTCATGAAACGCTTGCCTAGAATATTTGACATATACCTGAAAACGCACTTCTTTATTACTATGAGTGATCAATTATTATTATGAAACCCCTGGTTACTTATTTGTGCACATTTTTTAAAAAAAAATGCCATATAAGTGAAAACCCTTTCTTTTTTTTTTCCAAATTTGTGTGCTTAAGGAATTAATCTCATGAAACCATTACCTGGAATATTTGGTATCTATCTCAAAACGTACTTCTATATTCCTGTGAGTGAGGAATTATTATTATGAAACCCTTGGTTACTTTTTTGTGCACATTTTTGAAAACCCAAGTCTGTAATCGATCCAACTCTATTAAAATTAATATCCCATTGTTGTTGAATACAACACAACTTCTTTCATTTACTGTACAATGTGCTTTGTACATTCTACTTATAGTTATTTCATGAGTTGTGCATTTAACATTTATATTTATGCACTATCTTTTTACTTTACTTTATTAGTGAATGAAAGTCTTGTTTGGTGACAAGTTTTTCCTTACAAACCCCATTTACAAATTCAAAAAACTATCTATTCATTTAATATTTTTGGTTATCTCTCAGCTTGCATTTCCATTATATATGTATACATGTCTATATATGACTGTGTATGTTTGTGTATATATATACACACAAACACACTCATATATATATATATATATATATATATATATATATATATATATATATATATATATATATATATATATATATATATATATATTGTATGTGTATATATATATTTGTATGTGTATATATATTTTTGTATGTGTATATATATATTTTGTAACACACAACTTATTCAATTTGTAAATGAATACATGTGTACAATGTTACTTATATATATTTTGTATGACTATGAAAGACATTCTCACACTTCTTAAGCATTACACCTAAAAATGGTGGATAATATGTTGAGGAAAAAGCTTTATCTTGAGCTTGTACACTTTAAACACTTGCCCATTTTGTGCAAAAAAGGGTAATTTACAAACATCTAAAATTTCTATAAGTTCTGCAAATTGAATTCTCCTAAGTTTTGGAGCAATTCTTTTAGCATCCTCCCTGTAAATTGAAAATCTCATCATTGTATGCAATTTGTAGTTCTTTAGTTATTAAACATACAACTTATTGAATTTGTAAATGAATGTGTACAATGTTAATTGTTTCTCCTTACCATACAAAATTGTTGCTTCTTATTCATTTTATGCTCTTCATAGAATCATTAGTGGTATGTTTATCTCTTGTGATGCTCTTCACAAAATTGATTTAATTAGTGTCATATGAATTCCTTTTAGATCTGTACATGCTCCTTAATTTTTTCTCTTAAACATTCATTTAACAATTGTAAATGAATGTGTACAATGTTATTTATATACACACACACACACACACACACACATTCATTTACAAATTCAATAAACTATTTGTTTGAATTTGTTTAGTTTCCTAATGTTCTCTTCATAGTATAAATTTTTGCTCCTTAACATACAAAATTGTTGCTTCTTATCATTTTCTTCTCTTCATAGAATCACTAGTGGTATGTTTATCTCTTGTAATGCTCTTCACAAAATTGATTTAATTACTATCATGAATTCCTTTTAGATCTATACATACTCCTTAATTTTCTCTCTTAAACATTCATTTAAAAAATTCAATGTCTCTTCTCTCAAGTTCATTCAACAAATCAATATATATGTTTGTATCCTTTGCCTATCCTTTCAAAATGCAAACAATGGTACTGGTTAATCATTTTCTTTTGCATATTATTGAATTTGTAAATGAATGTGTACAATGATATATATATATAACACAACTTATTGAATTTACAAATTAATGTGTACAATGTTATATATGTATAACATTGTAGACATTCATTTACAAATTATGTGTCTCTTGTCTCTTTTTCATTCAACAAATCGATATATATGTGTGTATCCTTTTCCTATCCTTTCAAAATGCAAACAATGGTATTGGTTAATCATTTTCTTCAACATCTTTCAGGACCCATGAAGGGTTTATTTGCTTATTGAAAAATTATTACTATTTGTTTATGAAACAAATTAGTCTTCTTCAATTCCTTTTTGCCATGTGTTGTTTGATTTTTTCGGGTCATGGTGCTGGATTTTTCCCACATTGTAGACATTCATTTACAAATTCAGTAAGTTGTGTGTCCATGGTGTGAGGTAACAACAACCATCATTCTCCTTTCAAAATGCAAACAATGGTACTCCTGATTCTTATTATGATGCAATTAAATTATATATGTATGTATACACACATGTGTTTGTATATATGTGTGTGTGTGTGTATGTATGTATGTTATGTATACACATACATACATACATACATGCATATAGATATATGTGTGTGTGTATGTGTTTGTGTCTGTGTGTCTGTGTGTGTGTGTCTATAAATATGGATGTATGTATGTATATATACCTTCCATCATCATGAGAACCTTCTAGAGAGAGCGTGCAGTAAAATGATGGAAAATAATGGGATACCGAAAAAAAATATTAGTCATATGCATGAATCAGAACCAAAATGAAGTTTAATTGGGGTGTATTGTGTTTGGTGTTCTATGCTAATGTTTGGCGATTAATGTGTAGGAGTGATTTTTAATGGGTGCCGAAATAATTTTATAAGGCGCTAATGTGAATTAGACCCATTGAATTTTGAGTGGATTTGAATGATAAAATAGTTTTTATTAAATGTTAATAGTGACACATTTAGGTGTTTTTTTGTTTTGCATTGTATATCAATTATTTTGTAATGTATATGTATGTGTGCATACATTTATATGACTGTATGCATGCATACAAGCAGCAAAAAATCACAAATATATAAGGCTCCCCAAATATGCATCAAATCCAATTATAATGCAAAATTCAGTCATATCATCTCTAATAACCTACATAACTAACACCTACAAATTCAAATTTTAAACACAACAATCAAATTGAATGCATTCAATTGTCAGATTTGAATTTCTAAATAAGAGGGACACCAGCCAACAACATTCAGAATTATTCTCCTCTAGTAATATCCTCTCCACACTATAGAGCATTGAATGACATCCTTTGCATATTCCTCATATATCCAAGGGTGATGAGAAACAATGAATATAACTTGAATAAATCTTGGTATACAATTTTATTAACATTTATATGTTTTTACATATATTTATGTTTTCCATATGGAGCTTTTAATATATTGAAATTGATTAATTATGTGTTGTTGTAAATGCATTATTACAAAGGTCATATGACGCTTGTATGTTACTAGCCTCTGTTGTTACCACCTGTGGTTGTAAATGTTTTCTTGTAGGTATGAGAGAACAAGGAGAGGTGGTGCAACAATGTTCATGGTGGGAAATTCGATAAATGTGTTTGTCAACACACCAAATAATTAAGGATTTTTTGTTCATATGGCTCTAAGTTTCAATTATTGTTTTCTATTGTTCACTAATTAGTATGTATTTTTATTTATTTTCAATAACTATTGTCCATTTTTGTTTGTTCTATTATATTTGTTTGTTGTGGTAGGCATGTCAAATGGCTAGGAGGTTGTAAAGAGAATGGACATCAAATTGTAAGATGACATTTCAAGTAAAGTATTTCAAGACTTTACTTTGGCTGTGACCCGATAGACATTGTGTTCATTTATAATGTTCACTTTTTTTATTCATTGTAATCTTACATTTACAATTTACAATTAGATTGATTTCCAAGTGTAGGGGTTGAAAATTTTATAATTTTAAATAGATTAATTTATGGATATGATGCATATAGATGTATAGATATATGTATGCATATACTTAGTTATGTATACATACATACATATATACATGCATACATACATACATACATATATACATATATATATATATATATATATACATGTACATACATACTAATGCAAAGTGGCAGGGGAAGACAGTCTCTTAAGAGCTTCTCTCAAATACTCTCAAATAAACTCCTTAATACACCATACAACTAATGAGAAAATTAAGCATTATTTTAACTCCACACACCCAAATACAATCAGGAGGCTTGGAAATGACTCATAATCTATTAACATGGCTAAACTAAGCCAACAAACAAGACTTCTCACTTTGGAACACTCTTTCATCTATTGCTGCCATATTATGCCTTATAGCCCTTGTAGCCCTATCTAATGGGACAGTCAACATAAAATCCTTCTAGTGAATGAAACCAGGCCAAACTCACTGGTTTTTGACACTTGATACTATCCTCCACAAACCCTCAAAAGCACAAGTTTTGACTCCAACACAAAGGGCAATAAATGACATGTTTTCTAATGCTACAAGGAGGCCTAAAAGACACTTTTCAATGCAAGTATGGTTACCTTGGCACACCCCAACACCCATAAGCCAATGAATGCATTCCTATACCTTCAATAAACTCATTCCAACTGATCCCAAGCAACACAAAACAGAAAAATCACAAATCTTACTTCAAATCAGATTTTTGCAACAAATTTTGGCTTGTCACATAGAGATGCCAAGCCTAGGGTTGCTCAAAAGTTGCACCAGAACCCCTTCCATCCTCCAAGACCTTCAAGAACATAAATTACATGATCTTCCTCACCTTCCCACCAAAAATCAGGCCATGAGCAAGTGGAGAAGGCGAGTTATAAAGCTTTTTAGACCAAACCCGAATTTTGAGGGTTTTCCAGACCACTTTCAGTAAAACGCGAATATTTCTTTCAATTCTTAATGAAAAGGTCTCAAACCACCACCAAAAGAAAGGTAGTTCAATTATCTATCGATTTTTTATGGTCTTCAGCCTGTACAGTACATAATAATTCCGTACCACATGTTTTAGCAGCAATTTTACACACAGAAAATGAAGGAAAATAGGGTTTCTTTTTATTCAAACTTTCTCGAAACTTCATAATCAACATGCCTCGACCAAAAGAGGCCTATTTCAACCTTGGAAACCTCTTTCCAAATCCCTCCAACTGATTTTTGAATTAGTTGGATGTTGGAAACAACTAATTTTTAAAATATTCCAAACTAGACTCCTAATTGCCTAGTTAAGGCAATTTATACTACTCTCAAGAAGCCCACTTACAATAAACATTTAAAAGGTGTTAAAACACCACAAAACACATCAAAAACATCAAGGAGACTCCCCTCAAATACCTGGTTGCACCAAGGCATCTTAATTCCTTAAATTGCTTAGATGCACCAAGTTCACATGGTGAGGAAGGAGACCTTGTTCTTACAACTAGACTTGACTTCAAACCCAAAACTTGTTACAAGACATGAAAGATGGTTCTTGGAACCTTATTACACCCCAAAATTCTTGACAACACATTAAAAAACAAACAATACCTCCAAGAGGCATGGAGACCCCAAGGTGCTCCCAATTACATTATTATTGGTCTTTTGTAGACCTTATTAAGCCTAAATAAGCACAAAACATTCTTATCCCATCCTAGAATTCATTGTCATCATGAAATTTTTTGAACCTTCAAGGACTCTTTTCCCTTTCATCCCAAGGTGTAGGTTCCCCTGCACCACATACATACATATATGTATGTATGTATGTATGTATACACAACTAAGGAGGATGTAAAGAGCATGTCAAATTTCAAGATGACAATTTAGGTAAAGTATTTCAAGAATTTACTTTTGCTGTGACCTGGTAGACATTGTGTTCATTTATGATGTTCATTTTTCTTATTCATTGTAAACTTACACTTACAATTTACAATTAGATTTATTTCCGCTTACACTTACACTTACATATATATATATACCTAGTTATGTATTTATACACATACACACACAACTATATATATGCATACATATACATATATATTATGTATATGTAAATGCATATACATAGTTGTGTGTGTGTGTGTGTGTGTATATATAAACATAATTTTCTACATTTCAATTACATACATTTCTTAATGTATATTTAAATTTTCAACAATGTTAGTTAGATGAATACAATAAATATATATCCAACAAAATGATAGATGAATACAACCAACACAAAACCGATTTTGAATCACAAAAATCATAAATCATTAACTTGGATAGCTCCCAAAACATGCCTAGGATGAAATCAAATTTATTACATCATAAACATAATTAAAACCAAGTTGGAAAGAAGACAAGGAGTCTTCAGTTTTACAAAATACACATTGGCACACATCAAAGTAGAAAATTTCACAACAAACAAGCATTCAATTTTACAAAAATACACACTAGTATACTTTGGCTATCCAATACAACAGACTAGTATCCTTTGGATGTTCAATACAATAGACTAGCATTCATTTTTATGAAAAAAACACTAGCACACATCGAGGTCAAAAATTTCACAACAAAAAATCCTAATCAAACATCCACATATCAGATTGAGAAGTGGTGTGTCCTTGGGGATCAATTGACTCCACATCAACTAGAGAAGATGTTAAGGACTATGGATTATTCTGTATGGCACTTGCTATACAAGAAAGTAATACTTGATTTTCCTTTGGATTGAGCTATAACTGTTGAGGGCGACCTTTAGAAGACCTATTTTGTAGGCTGCTAAGAGCAGCAAAGGCTGGAGATAACATGTTGATCATGTACCTTAAAATTGGATGTTGAGTTGGAAGAAGAGTTATAGGAACTTACTCTTACTTTTGTTTCTTTATTCTCTTTTCGCCTGCTTTTGGTTTTCCTTCAACTTTCGAGCAATCTTTGCTTGCTCCCTTTCAAACTTCTTTTGATGTCGTTGCCTCAGCTTCTCCTTTGCAATTTTACTTTTTTTGCAACATGCTCCAATCTCTTTGCCTCCCTCTATTACAGGATTTCTTCTCTTTCTACCTTCTTTTCAGCCATTTGGTCCCTTTTCCTTTGTTACAATTCTTGGTTTCTTTGTTCCTATGCCTCTTGTTCATTCAACAAATTGAAAAAATCATCCAATGTCAAAATTTGAAATTTCCTACTTAGGCATAGTACCCCATTGTGACCTCTATTAGATGATTGGTGCACCCTTTGCATTGGGAGTTGGAAAAAAATGCTTCTCTTTCCTGTTGGTTGCTAGTCATTGACTTGTGTGCATGGCACATAGTCAGCTTCTTCATTGCTTCAGTCATTACCTTCCACTTCATCCGCTTCATTTTCAACCTCCTAATTTCTCCCAGTTGTGAAGTAATTGATGGCCTCTTCAAGATCAACATGTGGTGGTGATGGCATGGACAACCCTTCATCCCCTTGAGTGAAATTCAGATGCACCCCTAGGTTTAAATATGCATCTTGAAATTTAGATGGCAGATTGAGACTCTCTTCATTTTTAGCTGCCTAATTACATGTTTGAATTGCTAGTTCTTCTTCAATTTCTACCACCTCAATGATTTATGTGTAATATCCTTATTCTTTTGTTGGATTTGGGGGATTTCTTGCAAAAAAGGTTTCCACAAACTGTCCAATCTTTTCCTCATTCCAGCCTACTATCCTCAAACAAGTCTCCACTACCATGAATTGCGCCTCATCATCAATTGTATCACCCTCTATTTCAACTCCCAATGTGGTTCCTTCGTCTTCAACCATAAAAGCTTGGCTTGGCCCCATATCCAATTCAAGTGCATGTCTATCTAATGGCTAAATTTCCAATCTTCTAAAAATAGTTGCAATGTTATTAATAGTTAAAGCTTGTGCAAAAGCTTTGCTGGCAAGTGTTTCCAACTATTCCCTTCCAATGTCAAGTTGGGGACATGTAGAGAGCCATATACTCCTATGTTTTTTGAAGTATTTTTTGAATGGTGAGAATGCATTGACATCAAGGGGCTACAATTTATGGTTGCAATGTGTTGGAAGTGTGAGAAAATATATTCCCATAGTCTTTTCTTCTTAGATTGTTTTGAATGCCACATGGCTGCCATTATTGTCAAAGATGAGAAGTTGTCTATTTGTTGGTGACACCCCTCCTAGGACATTTCTTGCAAAGTGTTTTAACCATTCCAAAAATAATTATTTGGTCATCCAAGAATGCTCTTGGATATACATGCATGCCCTTGGATCACAATTAACAATATAGTTTCTAATGTTCCTTTTGAACTTGAACAAATAGTAACCCGGTATAGCTGGACCTGCTATACTAACACAAGCTAGAACAATGATCCATTCTCTACTTTTAGAAATTAATTGTGGAACAAATTTTGTCCCTATTTTTGCAATAACTCTCATTGCATATTTTTTGTCAGCTTGCACACATGTTTCATCTCAATTCCATATTTTGTTGGGCCCATAATTGTGTTTATTGTACAACTCCTTCAAGTTGTCATAAAATGAAGAAACCATTTCAGGGCGTAGCATTATAGCTTGATCAGTGTCCACTCCTTCAGTTGTTTGAATTGTTCGATTGGGATTCCTTTGACAAAATCCAACCCACCATGACCTCCCTAGTATCCCATTTGTGAATGGGTTAGGCCTCACTCCAACCATTTGGGCCATCGTTGACTTAAGCTATGAGACTTGAAGGCCATGGCCAATATTAGCCATGTCTTTACACCACTACACAATTTTAGATTCTTCTTCATTAGATAGGACTATTTATGGCCCCTTCCTTTTTTTGGATGTCACACCATTGCGCCATGCCCTGAAATTGCTAGGTGAGATTGCCCATTTGATTGTTGAACCTATGATTGAAATTCAATTTCCCTCAACATCTACAATGGATTTTTCCATGTGATGCATAGACAAATTTTTGTTCATAGATATGGGGTTGTCACATGGTTAGAAGGTGGTGGTTCCATTTCTACCTCATTATTATGAACATCAAGTTCAAAACCATCATTTTGAATTGTCTATTTTGCATTTTCAGAAATAACATCTTCGTTGATGTTGAATGTTGGCTCTTAATCAACAATATTTGGAACATTGAACATCACTCCACTAGGTACTCTAATTAAGCACCTCCCACTCGATCTTTTCCTCTTCTACCTTGGTGCCATGATTATCAGTGATCCTGTGCATTGTAAGCCATTAAGTGTTAAAAAAAAAATGTTGAAAGTGGTGAAAAGAAGTTGAAATCATTATAGAAACAACCAACAAACCTAGGAGTACCATTGTTTTCATTTTGAAAGGAGAATGATGTTTGTCATTACCTCACACCATGGAGAGCAGACATCAACAAACATATGTATGTACAAAAAATTATATAAGTATACATTTATCTATGTAATTATATGTATACACACATATACATATATATGTATATGTATATATACATATAATTACAAACATATAATTACACATAAAATCACTGATATACATTGACAAATAGAAAAGGGTGTTAATTATGTCACTATCAACATGCAATTAAAACTATTTTATCATTCAAATCCACTCAAAAGTCAATGGGTCTAATTCATGTTAGCACCTTTTAAAATTATTTTAGTTCCCATTACAAATCACACCTACACATTAATCACCAAACATTAGCACCAGACAATAAACACATTACACCCCAATTAAAATTCATTTGGGGTCTAATTAATGCATATGACTAATGTTTTTTTTGGGTATTGTTTTTCCTTCAACACACATGCCTCATTTGGAATGGGGACCCTCTCTTTTCTTCACCTCACCAGGTCACTTTTGGTTTCCACCTCATCTTGTGTGCCCCCTATTTGGTGTTCAAAATTGTCAGTGAGTCCCAAAGAAGTCATCTCAAGTTGATCATGTTTTTTCCCCCTCAAATTTTCAAAGTTCTAAGTCTTTGTGGGTTCCCATCAGCTATTTGCCTTAGTATTTTAAAGTTGGTGTCCATGGAGCCCATTGGGCTTGCCATGTTGGCTGCCCCTCATGGGTTTCCCTTGCCTTGTGGCCATTCCCAATGACCATCCTTTGGCATCTTCCCACTTAGTAGGACCTAAACCCTCCAACATTGTCTATTTATCATTGAACAACCTAACGACTATTGCTCGACTGCTGCCCGACCATTGGATCCTGGCGTCTTTGACGCTATTTTCAAATTTGCATCCCACCAACCTTTGGCCCTCTGTACAATCATTTAATGGCTTCATTTAATGCCTCATTTTCTATAAATAGGTAAACTACAAATGTCATGTTCATCTATCAGTCACTCAAAGAGGAGTCAGAGAACTAGCTTCCGGTGCTGCCATCAGTTCTGCATCGTTCGATCTCCATTTCTAGATCATTGATGCCTATTGGGTCATCCACTTTCATTGGATTTGTGAGGTAGGTCTTATGCCTATTCCTTTTTTGTGCAAAATCGCTAAGTATAAGGGAGAAAAAATTAATAGGTAGATAGATTATGGCAAAGCACACAAAAACCACATCATGGAATTTGAAAAAACTTCAAAATTGACCCATACTTCAGTTGTAGGACTTGAACTCTTGACAGTCATTCATAAACTAGGTCTTTTGCCTCCCTTAGACTTGCACACTCTCATCGCCATCACCATCACTTCAAAGTTACATCAAACTTTAAATGACGAGCAACCCCTCTAGGTCTGCCCTAGCGAGAGGACACTCCTTCTTCGCCGCTAAGAACTTAGCAGAATCCATAAGTGAAATTTAAAGTCTAATAAGTTGCTTGGGTCTACACCGCTCATGGTCTGCTATCCCCAAGTGGCTTTCAAACCCCGAAGTTATGGTGCTCAGGTCCCATCCTTCTAATTTCCCCTAAACTCACACTTAAGAAGTCTTAAGTCACTATTTGTCTTGGGTCCTGCCTTGTGGACTTCTATTGGTAGAGTTCTATCCACACCTTGTCATATTGAGTTGCTTTGACTATTTGTCCATTTGACCTTCGGACCCCTAGTCCTCATTGGCCACTTTCATTTTGAACTCTAAACGATCATATTCCAAACTCCTTTTCGGGCCCTGGCCCATGGACCTCTGTCTGTAGACCACCGTAGTGAGAGCGTTGTCTCTTAGGTATTTTGAGCAATGACCTTCCACCCTTCAGTTCCTAGTCTTATCGTGGCTATTTGAAAGAAAAGTGGAAATTGCTAAGGGCTTAACCACCAACAGATTCCTCTTGTCGGATCACCATCACTTGGACTCCATCCCATCACCACTGTAACTAGAAGAAAAATTGTCTTCATCCTTCTAGTGCTTGGAACCCAACCTTACCTTGGTCGGTGAACTTTCAAATGACGAAGTAAAACATGATAGCCTTATCTTCACCTAGACCCAGTCTGGTAGGTTCCTCCCACCGAAACTTTGTCTGACCTCCATCGGTTTCAACAACAATCATCCAACATCCTTATGACCCTTCCGACTTGAAGTGGTTAAATGAAAAAGAGTGATATTGACTACCACCCAAAGTCGCAAGACCCACCCGCTAGAACTATGCCCCTGGGATACCGTCTTACTAGAGCCATTCCCAACAATAGACTCCAAGTAGCCAAGACTCATCTTGACTCCAATTGCCAAAAGGATGGCCTTAATGCCCTTGAAACTTCAAACTAACTTTGACCCACATGCCAAAAATAGGGTACTCTCTCTAGTGGACCCCACAAATAGACAAAATTTGAAGGTGAGTCAAGATGGGTGGGCTGTCGTACCCTGATTCCTATCCCTCCTGAAACTTCCCCAAACTGCCATCGGCCTAGGGAAATCTAACCCCCAGGACTCAAATTATTGAAACTCCCTCCTATAAAATACTAATGTCAATCTGAAAGAAATGTTAGGATTCTTAAATGATGATTCATCCAGTCTAACACCATTTTGTAGAGATTTGGGTAACGTTTCCAAGTTTTCATGTGTGACATTTGTGGTTACCTCTATTTTGCCCATACGATATATGGAATTAGGTGTAGGACCGTTAGGAGCAGCCATGGAGAAGGACAAAGGGAAGAAACAACCAAGGTACCCCATGAGAAAGATGAAAAAGACCAAATGAAATACTAGTTCCAAGGGGAACCTCTAAACTCTAAAGTCACCTCAACCTAGAACGAGGTCTCTGAAACAAACATTAGACACATAGACATTGATGAATTCAAGTAGATAATCTGAGTCAACCCTACAACTAAAAGTGCAAGGAGGATAAAAAGTAGTGGGTTGGCCAAAGCTATAGGCTTCCCTCTCGCTCTTATTGCCGTTGAACTAGTAATGGCCTACAGGGAGGCATATCAGCTAGAGACTAGAACCGTTGTGGACGGAAACAAAAATGTTTTCGTTGACATGTTTTCCAACTTGTCAATAATAAAGAATTTTCATATCCCCACCTTCAGAGAGATGGAGGAAGCATCCATAGAAGATGGCAAGGTGATGTGGGATGAAGACCCTCTTAAATGTAAAAGGTTCATCAACCAATACTAGTTGAAAGAAAAGAGGGTAAGTGTAGTTAAGGTGCCCTAGGAGCTCTTCTGCAGTTAATTTTACAAGGACTACCATGATTTGGTGACCGTGTTGAGTAGATTCACGGGCCTCCCAACAATGACCTATTTCCAGGATTGGATGGTATATTTCATGGAAGAGATCCTTCAAGGTAAAAGTAAGTTTCACTAGGTAGAAATAATTATTGATCGGTTCCACGAGCAATTTATGGCCATAAAGAAAACCTCGCACTTGTATATGATGTCCTACCTAGTCTATTCACTAGAAAACTAGACACAATACAACGGTTTGTTTAGGGCTCCTGGTCAGGAACTAGGCACAAAACTAAAAGTATACACTAGGTACCCTCAATTGTAATTTAGAAACTTTATGAGGGATTATTGCATGGTCAACGATGCTTTCATAGGTCATATCATCAAATTGCTTGGGGGTGACATCAAAAGAAGAGTCTCCCACATTTCCAATTCCTTCCTCAAACAATTTTCCTTCTTATTCATTTAGTATCCAAAGTTCACATACATTCGAGTTGAGGGATTTTTAGAGAAACCATACAAGTTTCCCCAGTACCCCAACAATAGGTTATTACTATTAGAACTCTCTCTATATCTATGACATGCACATGCCCTCTCGAGCAACAAGCATAAGACTGGGATGCCATATCCCCTATCCTTTGGCCAAGGGCTATATGAACTTCACACATCCCAATGTGCTGACAATTTAGACAAAGAGCTCATGGAGTATCACTTGAGGTTCCACACTACCCGACCATGAATGGACCCTTATGGTAAGTTGAAGAAGATGGTTGTGGCTAAATATTCCCATCAGCATAATGTTGAAGATTTATGGGCCAACTAGAAGGATAATAATGAAGTGTGAATGAGGCACTACATTCGCACGACTGCATATTTTGTAAAGACGGTCAACCTATTCCTAGTGCCAAACTAGGTAGTGGAGAATGAGAATATAGTAATGGATCATTGATACAATGTAGTTTCCAACCTGCCGCTGCCACTAATTGACTGGGATGAGTAAGAGGTTGATGACCTTGATATTCTAACCAATCCTGTTGAAGTTCAAATAAAGGAATGGATTGATGGGAAAATTTCCCAATTAAAGCAACAAGGAGTCACTCTGACATACAAGAAACTTGAAAAAGAACAAGAAACTTGAAAATTAACCTTCAAGCAAGATAGATAGTGGGACAACTACTTCCCTAATAGAAAAAGCTTCTCAATGCCCTCCAATCATTAGGTCGAGAAAAAGAAAAGAGATAGTTGAAGGATAGTCTAAACCCCATGTATACTTAAGGAATCCTTTGGAAGGTGTATCCTTCAAAAGGCCAAATACATTAGGTAGTCTTGATACCATCTAGGAGGACCCTCTCCATGAATGGGAGGAAGTAGAGGTTGAGTAGCCAAAGTCCCCACCTGTTGCCTCCACCCTTGCAACCACTGCTACCACTCACATTGCTACTATTGCTGCCTCCCGAGAAATGGTTGCTACTTCCCCACCTGCAATGGATATCTCTATCCACCTTGCTTCCACTCCGCCCATGGCCCAAGTAATGGTAATAGATTCTTCCTCTACCACCACCTCTCTGCTTTCCTTTCCTTCCATGTCTCTAACCACTTCTCTTCCCATAGCAACAACAACAATACCAATTTACACGCTCTCACTTCCAGAAGCCTTCTTCTAGCATATGCAAAAAATTCCCATAGAATTGTCAAGGGTGCTGATGAATCCATCCATATAGATTACCTTGGAACAAATTCTTGATAATACTCCCACCTCCACTCCTCCAACTAAACCACTAGAAATGAAAACCATAATGGAAATATCTGAAGACTTGGAGAGACAAGAGAAGGAAGTCACTAAAGTGATCGAGGAGGAAGCGGATGATTACCATTAGCCTCTAGAGTTCTAGCACCTACCAATTGATGAAGTGGTGCACAAAGGTGAAGAAGCAGAATCCTTTGAGAGTGATGGAAAATATGCTAGCACCAAATTATATTGAGAAGCCCTGTGATGCAGACCTTGAGGAGGAGTTGGCCTAATAATTAAGGGATGTTGGAGAGGAAGAAGAAAGGTATCCTTTCGAGGAAGAAAAGGAATCAAGTGATAAGAGGGAGGAGGATACTTAACCTCCAACTAGGGAGCATGTTGGAAGCCCCGAACATGATGAAAAAATGCCTCTCTTAGGAGAACAAGAAGAGAAAGAAGAGAAAGGAAAGAAAGAGAAGGAAGAAGTACCACCTCAACGTGAGGAAGAGGAAAAGAAGAAGATGAATCCCAAGAAGATGCTAAAACCAACAAAAGCGTAGAAATGGAGCAGCCTGAATAACATGGGCATGAAGAAGAAAAATAAGAAAGGAAAACTATTGAAGGGGAAGATAGCCCCAAAGAATATACAAACATCGAGTCTCCACAAAAGGAAACTATATTCATTCATGATTTAGATGAAGAAGGAGAAAGGATCAGGAAGGAGACCCTAAGCAATAGGGTGATGGAGATTGAACACACCCAAGAAGAAGAGCATGATCATGAATTACCAATGGGAGAATCTTAGATGCTTAAGTGGCTTCAAAAACAACTAGAGAAGAAAGCTCCTACACCAAAGGATCCAAGAGAAAGGCTAGAGGACATCTTGGATCGATCCTAGATTAGCACCAAGAAAGAAAAGAAACCTAAGGTCAAATCTTAGCTGACCATGGATGCCTCTAGATCTAGAACCATGCAAATAGCCAAACTGGTGGTGGGAGAAGAAGTAATAAGTTACAAAATATCCACCATTGACTTAGGGATGGCTACTAGAGAGTAGAAAATTGACCACCTCCAAGGGTCCTTCACCACTATCGTGCATCAGATGCACAAGGATAAGATTTCAAAAGAGGAACTAAAGGCACAAGTGGTTGATTTGACTACATATATTCAACAATGGTCATCAGCAAAAGAGCTTCCCACCACATCCTCGGTACCACCACAATTACTATCCAAGGACCAATTGATCAACTTGAGAAGAGAAAGAATTGGATGAAAGCTATAGAGGATTCATTTAGATAGGTCATCTACAATGGAAACATGGGAATTGGTTGCATAGTTAGAACAACCAACAAATTCCTGGAGTTGCAAAGAGTACTCGAGGGAATAAGAAAATTATGCACCGATTTCCCTGAATTATATAGGATCACATACCCCAAGCTTGAGGTTATCCTCAAGGTACTTGAGGGATCTTGGGAAAAGGAATTTTCTTTGGAAAAAGGTGATCATTGGCTCGTAGAGATGTGGAAGTTGGGCCTTGACCATATAAAGGAGGTATTGGAGCAAGTGCTCGTGATGTGGCGATTGAAATTGATTGGATCAAGGAACTCTATGCTATCTGTGAAGAGTACATAAAGATGATGAAAAAATTTGATGTGCCCACCGTTGAATTAGATCTCGAAAAGATAAATCCCTACTTTCATAGGAAAAATGGAGAATGGGACTACAAATGCGCTAATGCCTGATTTCATGGGTTTTTCTACAAGAGCCTTCTCTTAGTCTAAACAAGTGATTAAGAATGAGCAAAAATTTGACAAGGAATGGGATACCATCACAAAAAAATCAAGGACATTGAATTTCTAGGTGATCCACTCTAATATCTTGGAATGGAACAAGCTCCAAGTTTTGATCAAAAATTTTGTGGAGTACACCACCATGAAGAGAAATAAATGAATCCCTATTATTGATGATGAGTTTCTCACTATGTAGTTGTAACAAAGGGAAATCAGCAAAAGAAAAAATTGCTATAGTGCTGCAACAAGAAGATGAAATAGGGAAAAGACAAAGAATGTATTTTAAATTGTAATATATTTATGGGTAGGTGAAACCCTAGTTTGTAATGAATCTTAGCCACACAATGTAATTCAATCTTGGTCATTCATTTTTATTTTGGAACACTATAAATAAGGGGTCTTCTCTCATTTTCAAGAGAGAGTTGAGTTGTTGTAAATGCATGCTACATAAATTTTAATAGAATTTCATTAGCTTATTGTGGACTCTTGAGTTTCTCCTACATGTTACATGGTTTTTCTCCCATATTTAGTTAATTTGAAGTAGATTTGCGTTGCTTTGTTATTCTTCATGTTTTAACTTGCTTTAGTAGATTAGATAATGTTGTTCATTGGTTTTGAAGCATTCTGTTGTGTGTTGGTAACCTTACTAGTCCATACTTTTTGTTGTTTATTGATGGGAGACAATTATGTAAAGTTAGTCTGGACTTAAATTGAAAGCTACTCTAAATTTTCATTGTTTGTTCATGCTTATAGTGAATGAATGATTGAATATCTGTAGTCCTTAGATTTTTGCACAAATTTCATTCGACAATGATATAATCTAGTCAAGTGAAATTCTATTTAGGAAGGCTATCCATAGTAGAATCCTCCATGATCATTGGGTATGTGCAAGATCATGACATGGGCCAAAAAGTGGTGATATGATGGGTATGCGGCTAATGACTATTTTTTTCATGATGATCTTGCACATACCCCACTATTCATTGCTGAATTTTAAATCTAGGAACCTTCTCTCTTCCCTACCCTTTTTTCTTTTTTTTTATAAATAACCTATGCTAAGGTTCATTGCACATTGTAAAGCCAAATCTTGAGCTGAAATAAGAGTTTAGGACTACTATTTGAACTTGTGGAAATTACATACTAACTTCCCCATATCACAAACTCCATTTCAAGATCCAACTTCCCTCGAGCTTAACCCTATAATTTTTCCCTATGATTACCAAGAAAATCACATTGAAACAACTGAGAGAGTCCATATGTCATGAATTGACACCCAAGAGACCTTGGGGTGATTTTTAACAACTTGTTGTTGGAGATTTCCTTTTAAGAGAGTTAGTGCACCTACGCACTACCTGTGTTGAGAAAGTGCATAAAACACACATCAAAAAAACTAGCACTAGAAGGAGGGCATCTAAGTTAAGCTAGATCAAGGTGATTCACTCTCCATTAAGAGGTCTTGAATATTTTTAAGGTCTACTCCAAACAAAGGGGAATTTCAAGAATTGCAGCCTCCCACAAGGGCTAGAAGAACTAAGAGAGAGGATAAAACCTCTTCTTCCTCTTCCATTCCACCCACTTCACCTCCATCATCATCTCCCTTCTCTTTTTGTTTTCCTCACACTCAACAGAATTCCTTCACCTTCATTCATTCTACTTCGCCATATCACACTACTTTCCCACCTCTTGCTTCACACAGTCGGGGTCCTCCCTCTTTCCCTTCCCTCCAAATCTAAGGTGTAGTCTTGACTGCTACTAACCCTATGCAACCTTAGGCTATTGTTCAACAAAAAATACCACCTCTACCTCCCCTCATGTCTTGGCTTGGTAAAAATCCTTCTTCCTTGCACTTTAATGCCTACCATGACATGCCTAAGAATTCAAAGATATTTTGTTCAAAGTTCAACCCTTGGGATTTGCAGAGGACGACTGAAGAAAACATCAAGATATTCCAAACAATGTTAAAAGACATGCAGATCGATCAAGAAGATGTGGCATGTAGGCTTTTCCCTTATTCATTGGGGGAAGAAGCCTTCTATTGGTACATTAACTTGCTGGTGGGTTCCATCACATCTTTGGATTTGCTGATGAATGCCTTCTTACAAAAGTACAAGATCCCAATCAACCCTTTAGAGCTATATAAAAAATTCACAACAATTCGTAGGGAAATCAATGAGCGGATCAGCGCCTTCAACGATCAATTCCACCAAGCCTACACAAGGTTGCAAGCCCTGTATGTGATCAGTGAAATTACTACCTTGCCAATCTATTACGCAGCATTGGACTACCTCACAGCTATGCTGGTGAAGAGAATGTGACCACCTCTAACTAGACTAGTAGACCCTTATGTAGAAATAGTTATTTCTAGCACTGACTTGGGTCAGAACATCTCTGGTCCACTACCCTCCTTGGGGTAGGTGGGTCATCCTCTACAAATTCAGGGACTTACCCAAGCATTGCAACAATAGACTCCCTAGATGAATCAAGTGCCACAACTCCCTCTAGTGCCTCACTCGAGGCAACCTATGAATTAGGCACCCCTAGTGCCTCACTACTTGTGGCCCCAACAACTACAAGCATATTCGCAACAACCTTAAATTCCCATCTATCTACAAGGGCCTAAATCCTTGCCCGCTCATCAAAATCAGCCGATGGCACAACCTGTCTTCCTTTAGAATCAAACACGGTAGCCAAGCAACATAGAGAATGACTGGTTGGATGAGCTGATGGAGATGATATAAAATATTTCCAAAGAGATCAAACACTTGAGAAATAAAAATAGCCAACTGCAAGCCTCTCAATGCAACATTCAAGCTAATCTCAATCAAAAAATTTAGGATAACTATGAGGCAAGTACTTCATCTTGGCCGAACTATGAACGAGGACATAACTCCAATCATAACTTCAAAAGGAGGACCTCATAGAGACAAAATAGAACATGGAATATAAGGCCAAACAATGGAGGTGTCCCCACCCCTCTTGATCAACTTGCTAGCATAGAGAAGACAACTAGCAGAGTGTACCTTGTCGAAGTTGCTTTGTCTAGATGGTGCAGGATTCATAAGACAAATAGAAATTTCGAATTGGATTGCCCTAAATTCTAGACAACCAAAAAGATCTTTCAAGTGGAGGTCCATAATGTTGTTGAGAACATAAACTATAGAGATATAGTTCCATCTGAGCCCTATGATTCCTCCTATCTCATGGTCAACCAGGTCCCATTCCTGTGGAGCAAAAGCAATGAGCCTAAAATCAAGACCGCCTCCACCAAAAATGAAGAAGTATAAGAGGTAAGTAACGAAGAAGATTTGTCTCAACTCTTTAATTCAGTAGATAATGGCCTTGTTGATGAGGAGGAGTTTTGGGAAGATGAGGTCCAAATGTTCCATTAGAGAGCCACTCCATATTACTTGAGAAACAAACAAGCAGGAGGATCTTTCACTACCTCCACCCCTCCTAATAATTTTAGTACCCCGCTTGACCCCAGTGCTAGCAACAATCATGGCTATCCCCATGTGCCCAAGCAATATTTGAATAACAACCAATAGTCTAATTAGACCCAGAGTCAGCTTGCTAGCTCATCCATAGGTAGATCTTTTGATGCCAAAATCAAACAAATGGGGTAATACATTGTTGAAGAATTTAAGAAATTTAAAATTAGCTTGTCTTCATTTGAGTTTCTTCAGGTTCTTGTTGTTAGTCATTCCTTTTTTAGAGTGATTAATGGAACCCCATCCTCTAAAATAACACAAGAGATACTCACTAAGAGAGTCACCTTTGAGGAGCCTCAACAGGAGCCCATAATCCAAGATATAATAGGTAGGAAGAAGGACATTTCCACAAACCAACAAGTTGGAAAGCAACCTGCCAAAGAATAGACCCTGATGCAAAACAAAGAAAAGTCCAATGAGAAGGACAAGAGTTAAGAGGCCCAAGCTAACACGCCTATGGGATTATTCCAAGGTAAGTTTGAGATGCCACCCTTCCTCAACACAATCAAAATATTTGGAAAGAACTTGCATAATTTTCTGATTGACTCTAGAGCATCAACCAATATCATGCCTTTGGCAGTATGCAGGGTCCTTGGGATTACCCCCATGCCCTTGAGGAGAAAAGTGACTCAACTAGACAAGATTGAGGTCAACATCATTGGGGAGATCAATCGTATCCCAATGTAGATTGCTACAAATCTGAGGGTGCAACAGGTAATTTACATCCAAGTTGCAAAAATTCCTAACACATATGGGATTATCTTGGGATTGGACTACACCCATGCATTGAATGGGTATGTTGCAACAAAATTTTCTCACATGTGGCTGCCATGGAAAGGACTGCCAAACTAGATTCAAATAGATCAAGAGCCACTAATGAAGTTCACAATCACAAAATATAACAATGTTAATGAGGTGTTGTTTACTGAAACAGAATTGGGAAATTATTGCCCCTTTGCTTATCAAGAAAGAGTGGAGCCTCAAGGAGAAGAACTAGCTATAGAGGTTTTCTTGGTGCAATGCACTTATCCAACCAACTTGGACAATGCACCTCAAATCACATAAATTTTAGTGGAATAAGAAGATGAAGAGCCTTATGAAGATGGCAATTTGGAATTCTTGGATAGTTTTCAAAATTTCATGAAGAACTGCATACAAAATAAACTTAGTCTAGGAGCCAGAATGGACTTCCAGGAGCTCCTACTCCCTAGCTAGTGCAGAGTTCACAACGCTACCCACTCCAAGTTTGAATGTTTTCTATGTTAAGCAACAATGGAACATGTCAAAGGACTAGTTACTCCTCAGAAGGAGGTGCCAACATAATGGTTGTCAACCAATCATGCTGAACCGATGCCTACTTTGGAGGATATGGATGGAAGCACACAACCCAAAAGGAATGAATGCATAATTGGTCCTGATGTCAAAGAGCCTTCCAAGTTCTAGATGTTGCACTTCGATGGATCCAAGTCAAAGAAAGGAGCTAGAGCCGGGTTCAAACTTATCAGCCCTACGAGTAAGGCTTACTTTTCTACCCATAGAATTTAGTTTTATTTCACCAATAATGTAGCAGAGTATGAAGCATTAGTACATGGTCTTTTGATGGCTCTGAGAAAGAATGTCAAAATGCTCCAAGTTTTCGGTGGTTTTGAGTTGGTAGTCAAACAAGTTAGGAAGTTGTACTCCTATCATGATAGAAGGCTAGAAAATTATAGGTATAGAGTCTAGGATCTCTTAGAAATTTTAGATTCCTTCAATATATAGCTAATCCCATGTTCCTAGAACCATATTGTCAATACCTTGGCTCAAGCAGTCAACACACTACAACCTCTATCTTTGTCCGGTCTCAAGAGATTCATAGTTGAGCTGACATCTACCTCTTATGTCCCAGAAAATGTCACTCACTTCTAGGTATTCAATGATGATAGGCATATCCTGGATTTTATCACAAGTTACGATGTGTTTGCCACACAAATACCTGATGAAGCTGATCTAGAAGAAGCTATAATTAACATAGATGGGGTCATCAACCTCAAAACCAATACAATCCTACAAGGTATGGTTCATATTGAGTGCATATTTAACTTAGATCAAATTAGAGATCAATACTAGGAAGCAAATAAAGAGTCCATAAGCAACCAATGCAACATCCACAACCTCAGAACAATCGAGGATGTAAATTTTTTTTTATTGGCATGGTGTGCACTACAAAAGAAAAGAAAGGGATTTTTGATGCTTTGCGAAAGTATCCCAATGTGGTAGCATGGAGCTATGAGGATATGAAGACCTATGATACCTCCATCAACACACATGCCATCCCTCTCAAGCCCGATGCACGACCATTATAGCAAAGAAAACGCCCCATCAATGCCTTGTTGGAGCCTATCATCTACAATGAAGTGCAAAAGCTACTTTTAGCTAGAATCATTTTTCTAGTCAGGCATTCCACATGGGTGGCCAATTTGGTCCTGGTCTAGAAAAAGAACAAAGAAATCAGATTGTGCATGGAATTCCACAATTTGAATAGAGCCTAAGAGAAAGACAACTATCCGGTGCCATCATTGGATGAGGTACTGTAGATTGTCAATGGTTCACAAATGATGTCTTTCTTGGACGGGTATTCTAGATAAAACTAGGTGATGGTACAGTATGAAGATCGCCACAAAACAACATTCACCACCAAGTGGGGCACCTTTGCCTATAGATGAATGCCATTTCGGCTCATCAGTGTAGCTGCCACTTTCCAACATGCCATGGACATTGCCTTTAAAGATCTAATTGGAAAGTGCATAATCATTTACATGGATGATTTGACTATGTTCTCAAAGAAGCAGAGTGATCATGTCTCTGACTTATGCAAATAATTTCAAAGGTGTCAAGAATTTTGGGGTTTCCCTTAATCCAAAGAAATGCATCTTTAGAGTCATGGAAGGAAAGTTGCTTGGGAATGTTATTTCAGAGTGGGGAATCTCCATAGAACCTAAGTGCATCCAATCCCTATTGAAGATTCAATTGCCAGGTAGTAAGAAGGAACCGGAATCTTTCTTCAGAAAGATCAACTTTGTGAGGAAGTTCATCATAGGGTTTGCTAAAATTGTCAAGCCACTCAATGCCATGTTGAAACAAGATGATAAGATCAAGTGTACCCTAGAAGCAAAGCAATCCTTTAAATATATTAAGAAATCTATTGTTGTGGCACCTATCCTAGTCAACCCAGACTAGCTGAATCCTTTCTACATCTATTCATTTGCTTCAGATCACTCGTGTGTGCCAACATTCTAACCCAAAAGAACAATGACAAAAGTGAGCACCCAATCACCTTCATGAGTGCTCCCTTGAAAGATGTTGAACTAAGATATCACAATTTGGAGAAACAAGAATATGCTCTTGTCAGAGGAGTTAAGAAGTTCAAGAATTATATCTTGCACAATAAGGTGTTCGCCATTGTTCTTGACCCAGCAGTGAAGACATTACTTGGGAAAAATGAGCTGGGAGAATGAAGAGCCAAGTGGGTTACATTGCTATAGGAATACAACATGGAAATTTAGCCAATGAAGTTGGTACAAGGACAGGACTCACTCAGACTATAGCTGAGATGATAGCTAAAGTGAGACCTAAACTTATAGCTGTGAACCAATATCCTATTACCTGGAAGAACACAACAAATGGACACATTAATAAGATCAAATGAAAGTTAGAATAGAGATTGCCCATAAAATCCATTTATCAATGCTCAAAATAGGAAAATGAAAGCAATACAATGAGAAATCAATAAAAGATATTAAATCCTATGAAAGTAATGTAAATTCTTGATCCTATTGGGGAGTTGGTGCCAATTCAATGTGGAAATTGGCCCTTTCCCAACTCTTTTGAAAGCTTTTATGATGAATAGTGATGGTGATCCACTTTGTTGAAGATTCGAGTGTGCTCCATGATGAAAAACATGTATAACCTAGCTATGGATTTAATAAATTGATGAATCTTGCAAATGCTTTGAAGATGTATTTGAGTATAGTAATCTTAAATTGTGGATGAGATCTCTATTTATATAAGGATGTGAAGAGAAAAAAGGAAAAAGGGATGAATGTGGGACTAATCTTCAACAAATGAGAAGAAGACACGTGTCATTATGTGAATGGTGGAGAAATGAGCACATTTTGATCAATGTGCAAGTTTGAATATTTTAATTTGATGAAATGACATGTTTAGGGAGGATGAAAGAGGAGTTAAATGCCACTTGTCTCAATGCACAAGGACATGTAAGATATTTTAAATGCTTTGTTGGATGTACATGTCTATTTCGGGGGAGATTTCAAATTTGAAGAATATTCCCACTTGGATGCCTTTTTGAAAGTAAATAGAGATTTAATAAATCAAATAAATTGATTTATTGTGCAAGTGGGAAAAGCTAGAGGATGTGACATGCAATTGGATTAAACTAATAAGGTTTTGATTAATTTAAGAGGAGATTAGGTGATTTGACTAATTGATTTAGACTTGTGGGATGGAATAAATCAAAAAGAGATGAAAATGATTAAGACCTAGTTAAATAAATATTTTTATTTATTTAAATGAAGGGGGTGATGTTAGATTAAATTAGATAAATGTTTGATTTATTTAATTTAATTATATGAACTTTAGAGATTTAATCAAATAACATGGATTATTTAATTAAATAAAGATAGGAAGATGAAATGGCCTAGCTAATTACACATAGACAATGATTTAATTAAATTGAGGGATTTATTTAATTAAAAAGGGAATTATGATTACTTTAATCAAATAAGGCTATTTGATTAAATGGTTAGACATAGGGATAATTCGAGATGAAGTGATGTTAGTAGATTAGGATTGAGTGTGTGATATCAATCTGTATATTTGCAATAAAATGTGAGAGGAGTGGTTCAACTAATTAGAGGATGAAAGATAATTCTTTAGAAAGATCAAATATTTGAGGTAGAAAATTTTGATGATGTATAGACAGTCATCGACCATTGGTAACCTCATGTATGGGTATGTGTAGGATCATCATGGAAAAAATAGGCCCTTAAGTGGCAAAAAATTCAGAAAAATCAGAGTTAGGCAACTTGACGTAAAAATTTGAATAATTTATCTATATTATTTCAAAAATATGTAACAATAGAATTTGTAGAAAATTGAATTTAGTTTCTAAACTACTACGTTTATTTATTTTTAAACAAAATCTATTTGGTGAAAATTTGAAATTTCAATGCAGTAGTACTTAAATTTCAGGGAAAAAATAAGAAGTAGGTCTCTGTCTGACCACCCTAACCACAATAAAATGATAATATTTTTTATAATATTTTAGATAGAAGTAGAGGACTCATGTCTCGATGTGATGCATATTTTTTTGTAATTTTTTTCCAAGTAGATAATTAATTATGATTTTTAATTACAACTTTTAAAAATATAAAACTTGTACGCCTAACCACCTTAACTTGGTGAACTTCATGAAATTCAATTATTATTTTTAATCCTCTAGTATACAAAGCATAGAATGTGACACATATTTCAGATTCAAAAAAATGTGTACCGTTTGAAAGCTATAGATGTTTTTCAATCAGCCTATCAATCAGGACTTTAGTCGTAATTCAAATAGAAAATGAATAATAATTATTTATTAAATTCAAAGTAAAGCATAATTTATATTGGTGGAAAGTTGATAATCTCCTTTAAAAACCCTTTTCATTTCATTAATTTTGGGTAAAGAAAAAGTTGTCAGCCACATACCCTACAAATACCCATCATATTGCCACTTTTTGGCCCATCATGATCTTGCACATACCCTTATATTTTGAGATATCACACAAATTTGGATAGAAATGTTAGTAAAGATAGAAGATTAAAAGATGGATGGAAGAGAGGATCCAACAAGTCTATGATCTGATGGGACTTTATTGGAGATGATGATGATGATGATGATCACTTGCCAAGAGTTGGGATTTTCAAAGGGCCAATTACCTTATGTTTGATAACACATGTAGGAACAATGCATCAAGGTATAAAGAACCAAGATGGTGTTGCACCTAGTGTGATGGACTTTGACTCGACAAATAGATAGGAGTATTCTTGCTCACACCTGACATACAAAAACTTTGGTAGGATGCATTTTAGAAGTTTCAAATATCTCAGACCAAAACATAGAAAGGTATAACCCATCAATGCAATAGTCAACAAGCTACCCAAAAAAAAACTTCCATACACACCTAACAAAGAAAGTATTTTCCAAGGTTATATTACAAGAACATCCAACAAGCACAACAAACAAAAGATAATGATCATTGGCCCATTCCTTTCTCTCTAAATCATTTTTATTAGACATCATTGAGAGGTCATTGGAATGAGTGCAACAAAAATGAAAAGATGATTTAAACAACCAAGTCAATGTTCTTCATACCTCCAGCCAAAGGGATGTGTTTTGATAGGATAAGAATCCAAGGTGATATCCAAAATGATTCCCATTGTCAAAGCAATATATCTTAGGGCATGCATTGTATAGGATGATGATGGGTTGATAAGTTGTTTGATAAGCTATTGATATAAAATTGATTGACATGTTTGCAAATGATCAAGAGTATGATTTTGTATTTAAAATTTTTATTGTTTCGATTTTGATTTTACATTTGAAGCTTGTTTTTGCTGATTGTTGTTGTTTCTATTTTTTTTTCCAAAGGATGAGTGTGATGATTGATTTATTATGGATGATTGATTATTGCGGGTGAAAATGAGATGGGGTGGATGGTTTTGTATTTTTTGGAATATTTCAATTTTTTTGGTATTTTCAAGATTTTACAAATGTTTTGATTTTTAATTTTTTGAATTTTTTGGGGTTTTCTGAGATTTTATGAATGTTTTTGGTTTTTGTGTCTTGAGGGCTAATCAAAGATTAGCCTTGCCTACATTTAAGCTTAGAGACGACGTAGTTCGGATAACCAAGTTTTTGATTTGTTTTGGGATTTTTTTTTAGTGTTTTTGGATTTTCACATAATTTTGATGATTTGGATATGTGATGATATCAGTGTTTTGTTTGGTATTTTTTTGAAAATGAAGCTAAGATTGATTGATCAAATTGATGGATTGATGATGATAACATTGTTGAGGATACACAACAATGCAAGGACAATGAACTAAGCAACACAAGGATTAGGATGGATATCCCAAGATGATGAGTGATTGATTGGATTTGATTGATCGGGATTTTGAAGCTTGATTTGGAACAAAATTGTTTTCAATGATTCAATGTGACGTTGAAGCACATGTTAGATACAACTAATATTGATTTTTTGGATTGATGTTCGATTGAAGATTAAAACTTGATAAGGAACATCCTCTTGTCAAAATATGCCATGGGCTAGTGATTTGGATTTTTTTTTGCTCACAAGTGGTTTGACCAATTCAATTTCATGTTTGTCAATGTTCGGATCACCACATAAGTTGGAATACATAGATCAAAATTTATTCCTAAAGAAAGATGTAAATATCTGCCCCCAATGTCTAGCAATGTTTGGAATGCCATGGATGGATGCTTGGATAGGTGTGTGGATGGATGGATATGGTAAGCATGTAAAGGATGCCAAGGATTATCTTGTGATAAGATAAGGTGTTTGAACAGAGTATGCTAAATTTGGATAATGTATCATGGCTCAAATAATGCTTGGTAGGATAGGATCAATGAAAATGACCCATGCCAAGATGTCCACCATAAGCAAGTGTAAAGTGTGCACCAAAATTTCATCGAGGACTATGGATGCAGATGTATAAAGATGGATTGGATAAATGGTTCATGGATGAATGGATTTATCATGGATGAGATGGATGGAATGTTGGATATATTATGGATGGGATAAGATGCTTCCACTTGAACTAGCGCATGTAGATGCTTGATTCTACACGTGACGCCTATTTGCCAAGTTTTTATTATGGTACCTACCCAAAGTGCCACCATAGTGGTTTTCACTAGAGGACAATTTTTCTCTTTACTGTTTTCAATCCTTTTTTTGATTTTTTTTGTATTTTTGTATTTTTTATTTATTTTTGTATATATCTATATATATATTTGTATTTTTCTAAATTATTTTAAGCTCACACTGAATCATCTAGTGGTGTTGATGTGGATGCTTCTATCATAATGTGCCATCGATGTACTACTTGAAGAAGCTTATTTTCCAAGATACATGCACTTGAATACAACTTTTGAGATTCTTGATCTATTTTTTTGATACCAAAGTTAACTTTGTGTTTATGCACACATCGTGATAGAGTGCCTTCTAAATCCTTATGATGAAGGGTCGTTGCCAATGCATGGTCAATGTGAGAATTGGATATCATGTGTGGAGGTGTGGATGGAGTGTGTTTAGGGATTAAATATGGATTGGTTGATAGTTTGGAACCTTTGACTCTCCAAACTTGGGAAGATGAGCAATGATGTGTGGACACGGAAGTGTGTGTGAAATTAGGACCAACTGCTTGATATACTTTGTACGTCGCTTGAGAAGCCTTATTTTTCCTTTGTGGACATCTTTGATGGATACCATTCCCTATTTTTATTTTGTCCCATAGTTTCTTTGACTAATGGAGTTTGATAAGGATAATCTTTCTTTGTATTCTTTGGTATCCATATGTAATTTTTTTGTCCGATATGCTTCTTAGCTTCTTTTTCTTTGATAATATTCTTTGTGATTTGATTCAAAACCTTCCTTTGATGTTGGTCCTAATTTTTTGATGTGGTGATGGGTGGATGAAGATTCATGATGTGGTTGGTTGTCGTATTGGCATCGATTTCATCATAAGGACTCTTCGTGCTCCCTATGTTGATGTTTTCTTGAGACATAATTGCCCCCAGTATGGTGGTAGTAGCACCTTCATGATTTGATTCTACCTATTCTAAGAACTCTTGTTTAGAATGCATTCTCTGATAAATGACCACTGTAGATGATACTATTTCCATTTGCTGCTCTGCTAACTCTAGAATGTCTTGTTTTGTCTGACCTATTTCTTTGAGTGAATAATGTTGGATATCTTCATACATGATGTCCTCAGTTTGAATTTGGGATATATTTGATCCTAATGTTGATAACTTAGTTTGACTATAGGAATCAATAACTTGCTCTTTTTGTGTAATGAAACCCTGCTCTAAATGAAGATCATCTATATATCCATCTACAGAAAGCATCTCATGGGTAGATGGAGGAGTATGTGCTATATGGATATGATCATCATGTATAGATAGGAGAGTTTCCATTAGATCATTGTGATATCTTGGACATATGAATTATTGATCTTGAATGATTTCAAAATTGCTTTCAACATGCTTTGGATCAAGTCATTTAGATCGTATTTTCATTTCAAAATTGCATTCAAAAAAGTCTTATTTTGTTCCAAAATTATCATACATTTGTATTTATATTTCATTAAAAAAATCTGGAAAAATAGTCATTGTACAACCTATTTGTAGATAGGAACAATCATCTTAAATATTAGTCTAAATACTCAGTTTTTTATTTTTCAAACCCTTTAACAAAAACCCATTCGCCCAAGGGTGACCCAGTCCTACTATCTAGGGATAAACTAGCTTTCAATAATAGAATACCATCAAGTAGCCTTGTTTGGAGGTGTTATATGACTTCCTCTTATATCGTGTTTACTATTTTGAATCTTACTACAAAAATTTATCATGGATAAGTGCTTTGGTAAAATCTGGATGTCCTTGAAATCTTTGGTTGATGTGTCTAGCTATGTGTTTGGCGATGATCCTAATAATGAAATTCATGTCCCTACACCTCCCAATGGATGTCCTCATGAGATAGACATCTTGTGTCAAGATGGAGAAAGTATGAAATATTTCATACAAAACTCCTTGAATGTCCTTGAAAATAATTCAACCAACATTTTATCCCTCAATGAAATCGCCTAACAACCCATTGCAACAACCAACACCTCTTATCATTCCACCAATTGATATGTTCAATATTTTACACCTTGAATTTGAGCCACAAGGAATATCTAAACTGAAGATCATAAAAGGATGCATTTTGATAGAAACCATAAGGAACATATGCCACCTGAGACTCTTTTATCTTATGTACACAAAGTTACCAATACACCCATTGATTTGGAACAAACTTATGGCCAAGGCTTTAGGATTTCTAAAAAGAAAGGATGTGAAATTCACAATGAGCATGAGTTCCATTCTCTCTTGGAACAAATACCATTTGAAGATACTAAACGATTAGGTTACCAAGATCCTCCACCTCCACATCAAAAAAATGGCAAAACAAGTAAGAAACACAAGCCTTATAAAATCAAGAAGCTACCATTTCTGCATACTATAACCAAAACTTAAAAGGCCTTACAAATACTCCTCAACCAAGGACTTGTCATGTTACCACCTATCCATGAACAAGAAGCTAAGAAGAGAAAAATTAAAAACATGTTTTATTGTGCATAACATAGAATACTTGGACATCTCACCAATCAATGTCATGCTTTAAAGAAGATACTCAAAAAATTTGATCCTTACACAAACCATTATTAGTGTGTGATAGATTAGAATTTATTTATTTTTCTCCTTTCCATGTGGTAGTTTTAGTATCAAAACATTCTCACTCCCATCCATGAGGGTATAAACTAGACTTTATGCAATTATACTTAATTTTTCAAGGAGCAACATACTATAGATTATGGGCTCATCTTTGTCCCTACACTTGGGGGAAAGGGGTTAAGTAGCCTTGTCCTAGGTGTATTCCTTCTAAGGGATCCTTACTTATCTCCTTAAGATGTTAGTGTAGCAAGTTCACCAACATTTTAATGGGAGGAATATAGTCCCTCATTCATTTTTTGAACAAGAAATTGTCTCTTCTTAGTGATGATAGCATACATCTCCTAGGAAGTGTGACCTTGTTGATCAAGGTGTAGTCTTTTTAATCAATGAAATGTGTCTCCTTTGTGGTGATTTTAGGTTTGATGTCCCATAAGAGTGTGATATTTTCTTGGAAAATGGCATTCCTCTTGGTGGTAGTTCTATGTTTAGTATTTCCTGAGACATGAATCTTTTATTCCTTGGTTATTCCTCTCTTGGTGGTGATGTCAAGTGTGATATTCCCTAGGGTGTTACCTTTCATGAATTAAGAAAGGAAACTTTGATTGCTTTTTATTATGACCTTTTTGGGTGATGTTATTACAACAAAATTTTGTTGCATTTTCCTTTTATTTTGTCCACTTAGATGTTAAGCCTTTTATTTCTATTCCGTCCACTGAGACATTAAGCCTTTTATTTTTATTCCATCTACTATGACTTTAACCATTTTATTTTTATTTCATCCACTGAGACATTATGCCTTTTTATTTTCATGTAACCTAACATAATACAACTTTCCAACCATTTTTGACATTTTCTTGGCTTCACTTTATTCACGGGTTGAACCTAGAGTAAGAATTTGCATAATATTTTGATCATTTTTGTGGAACCTTATCAATGTTATTAGGAAGTATAACTCTTGGTATGGTTTGAAAAAAGGGTACACCGCTATAGACCTAGTGCATCCTTCCCATTTTACCACCTTGTAGATCTAATGTATGTATCACATTTTACTTTGTCTTGGGGGATCACCTAGTGAATATGAAACTTCACTAGCTCTTATGAGTAATGTATTTTGTGGACACATAGCATAATACATTTTTTGATTCCATATCTTTTCTTGATGCATTATTTTTGATATGGTATGTTTGTGTATCTTGTCTTGTTGCATATCATATGAAACATGGTGTTCCTTTATGCCTATCAAAGTTTTCCATGGGATCTTAGATCCCAAGGGTTTGATCACCCTCCTTGATCCTTAGTTATCTTATCTCTCTAACATTTGGACAATTGAACCCCTCTTGACATATATTTCTCAAATTTAATGTTATTTTGAGTGTAACTAGATACTCTCACTAAAGTGGGGGCTAAATGTAGTGTGTAAAATTGTATAGCTTTACAATTTCACATTATGTTTTGGCCCCTAATCTATTGGACTTAATTAAGCTTCTAATTTTCTAAATTATGCATTCCAAAGCCTTATTTTCACCATTTTATGAAGGTGAACCAATATTAAATAAATGCATTCAATCATTAAATCACCTTGGATCAATGTGTCTTGGAAGTTTGGTCCAAGACCCATTTTCCCAAGGGAAAATAGGCCCCCCTCCATAGCTAGGACCCAAATTCAACTATTTATTGGCAGTATTTTAATATCCAAAATTTAAATATGAAGTATTGTCTTTTGGTATATAATTTTTGGGAAGTCAGATAAACACCTATAAATACCTAGTTATTTTACCATTTGAAATATAACACACTTTATGAAGCAATCCTATTGAGAGAATAATCTTGTCAAGACCCTTCAAGAGCAACATATATCAAAGAATTATTACAAAATATCAGGATCCAACATCATGTCAAAGTTTACTTGTGTTCATGTTCATGTTATGTGAAGGATAACATTTTTTTAGGTCTTCAATCATTCAAGCATTCAAGAGATTCTATCAAGAAATATCCAAGACCCTTTAAGAGATGTGTATGTCTTCAATCCTTCAAGGAAGCCATTGAAGGATGGTGAGTTAAAAAAAATTATTCATTCATCATTTCCTTCCTTTCCATTCAATATTTTAACATTGATATTGCCATCAGTGGAAGTGGAAACACTAAGATGGGGTTTGACTAAGTTAAGACCTGTTATGCCTTGCATAACCACCCCATTTTGTTTTTGGTCAAAATGGGTCCCCCTTGTGTTTGTTTGTCCTTGGTGTTCTTGTTTGGGTCTTAGCAATTGTTATTTCTCCTCCTAAGGCCTTGCTCCTTTTGTTCTTGCAAGTTTGGAATGTGGGCCAAAACTGGACTTGGAACTTTTACAAAGTTCTTGATCTAGTTTTCGTTCTGGCCCTAGCCTCGTCTCTTGTCTTGTCATTTTATGTGTTGTTTTGTCTACCTCACACTCTTGGGTTTGTCCCTTCAATTTTTATTCTTTCTTTTTGTGTTATTTTCCCTTTTGTGGAAGAGGATTTAGAACGAGAACTAGACCTAGAAATTTATAAAAAAAAAATTGATTCTAGGTTTCATTTCGATCCCGCTCCCAATTTTTTTATCTCGTTTGGTCTTGTTTTGTGTTTTTCTTGGGATGGGCTTCGCCCCAGTCCTGTTTCCTTTTCTTATTTTTCTTTTCCCTTGGTTTTCTTTCCCTTTGTCAGGAGTCGAACTGGAATTGGATCCGTACTTGGAACTTTATCAAGTTCCAAATCTGGATTCGATTCCATTTCCACCCTTGTTCCTTTGTCATTCTTTCCCTACTGCGAGATTGGAACCGGATCTGAGATAGAGTATGAAACTTTCACAAAGTTCTCACTCCTATTTCGACTCTACTTTTTCTCTTGTTTCACTTCTAACGTACATGATTGGTTGTGTCCTTGGTTTCACCCCAATTCTACCCCCAACCAACTACATTAAATGGCATTAATTACAACCTCCTCACATGCACGAAATGGTTTTAAAACCTTAATCAAAGGTTATTTGGCTCATTACACATACTCAGAGCATTTTAATGAGAAAAGAGCTTAGAGAACTTGAGGAGGACTACAATTTGGTTGCAAGTGTTCATTGGTGTACGGAGGTCCCTATCAAATTTCAACCTTTTTGGTAACATTTTTAGGTAAGTTGTTTTCCCCATTTCGTTTCATGTTTTTCCCATTTTGTTTTATCAGCCTGTTGTTTTTCACGCATTCACAAGATTTCTCCTATGATTCTTCACTTATTACCTTTTGGTCTATTGTTGTTTCCGTTCATTGTTCTTTTTTCGTTTCCTCCCCTTTTTCATTTTTTTGATTTTTTCCTTTCATTTTCACCGCTTTGGGCAACATCTTCATTTTGTTGTGCCCTATTTTTTATTAAGGCTTTCTTTTTTGTGGTTCTTTGTGCCTTACAGTTGTTTTAAATCCATTCTTTGACCCCTTGGTCTCGTTGTTGTTGATCTTATGGGTTGTGATTGTAGGATTTTTGATGCCCTAGTTCTCACTTAATTCGATAGGTTATACGAGATAGCGTTTGTGTTTTTGCACCCTTTTCACATACTTTCCCTAGCTTGCTCAATCCGGTCCTGGTGGTCTGGGTGTATTCGAGCTAGATTTCTACCTCTCCAAGTATTTTTTAAACTCATGTCCAAATTGGTGTCAATGTGCAGAGAGAATTTGCTTATTTCTAACTGTACATGGAAGAATCAGATCCAGAAATGAATTCATCCATTTGAACCTCTAATGAGGTTTTGATATGATTCTAATCCTCAATCTACCTCCAATCAATTCCAATCTTGATCCTAATCCCTTCAACTTAGCAAGGTCGGGTCCTCAAACAATACAAGATATTGAAACTCTTTAAATTTTTGGTTTTGGTTCTAATAATGTTATTTCTTTCACCTCTTTGGTTCCTAATTTTCTCCCAATCCCAGTCTGACTAGGTTTAAAATTTCACTAAGTATGGAGGGTTACCTAGGGAAGAATGGAGAAGTGTGAAAGGGTAATACTTGTAATAATAATTTTCATACCTTTTTTGGCCTAATCCAAGCTTCTCTTGTAGGAATAAATCATGTTAGGAGCACCAAAGGAGATATCACAGAAGGAAGGGAAAATTGTAGAAATTTTGAAAGGAGTAAAGCCCAAGAAGATCAAGGTGGAGCAATTTTCCTACACTTTGAGATACAAACATAAGGATGTTACTCTCACAGCTAGTAAATTTGATTCAGAATGGGTAGACATCATAGACACAAATCAAGGCCCATTTAACTGTGAGGAGCTACTGTGGAACCTTTTTCTGAAGAGGTGAGTGGAAGGACTGAGAGAATATCCCAATCTAGGCTGGCACACATTACAATTTTCCCCTTATCAGTCCAATGCCCAGAGCTCATCCTCACAATAGCAAGGAGGTACATCCCCTTGTCAAGATAGTGTATGGACCTTCAAGGTAATGTCATTATTGATCTATTCGCATAGATGTTGAGGTTCATGTTTAATCCACCTACCCCAAAGAACCCCAAGAAATTAGCTGAGGCAAGGGGATTGGAATTTTTAAACAAGGTTAGGGAAGCTAATAGGGCCCACATGAATAAGAGTTGGTTGAAAATTAAGGAGAAGTCCCTAACCAAGGTTCGGGAACATCCCAAGAGGGGAGACTTCAAGAAGGAGATTGCTGACCTACTCTTGATGCTTTCCAAAGTATTTGGAAAGAGGGACTCAACATACTTCAAGGATGGATGTTTCCATTCATTCAAACCATTTTAGACAGTAGGAAACAATTTGATTAGGCTATGATTTTATCAGATAGCTTGCATAACCAAATTCTCAAGGTGGGGCACACCAAAACCTTCTTTATGACTTCTTATGATATATATTCAACTGTATGGAGGGGCATATTTCCTAGATTAAATGTAGTGAGTACATTATAAGAGGCCCCTAGACAAAAAAAAAGCATGGGAACACTATGATCAACTGACCCTGCGAACTTTGATGCTACACTACACAAGGTTCAATGATGCATTCCTCTATATCATCATCAATCAGTTGAGAGGGGATGTTGGATTTAGAATGAGCAGGGATGCCATGGCTTTCATTGTTTAATGGGGACATTGGTACATCCAATACCCCAAGTTCTCCTATTTTAGATTGGTAGAATTTGATGGAAATCCTCATCAACTACCAAGATGCTACAATAATAGAATTGTGCTTATGGAGTTTCTTTATCAGGCTTTGGGAACAAATATAAGCCCAGATGCCACAAGTTGCCCATGAAGTTGGGAGAATATTGTTGTACTCACAATTTGGTTGCAAGACCAATATTTGAAGAATTGAGATTTCTAAACTTGGGGTTATATACATCAAGGAAACATTTTGACCCAAAGCACAAGATGAATGGCCTAGCTTTTGCCATTTTTGAGAAACATTTTAACTTGTTAGAATTTTTTTGGATTGATATGCAAGATGACTATGATGTGAGGAAAAGAAATTATGAAAGGCTTATCATCCCACAAATGATTGATTATGGGGTGAAGGAAGATATTCCTAATACACTATCAGATGATGGTGTAGTTTTAGACTGTGGGTACCAAGCTGAAAACATAGGCACTAAAAGCTTGGACCCAATAAATTGGGATGAGGAGGAATTCATTGACCATAAACAACTTTCCATGACTATAGTGGATAGAAGCATCCAATGGGTTGTTGTGAGGACAAAGGATCAAGAAGTACAATCCTCAAAGAAGAGGAAAGCAACAAGTACCCAAGTATATAGAAGAAAAAAGAGGAGGATAGCTCCTAAGGAACAATTAGAGTACCTTCCTACTAGCTCTGGAGGAGATGCTAATCCACAGATGCCTACTCAAGAAGTTCATGAGTCACAAGATGTAGAAGCTACTACTATTAGAGAAGGAACTTCATCTCAACCTTCCCTTCTAGAGGAGTCTACTAGGGAGGTACATACAAGTATCCTTCATGAGCAAGCTGAAAAAGACAAAGAAAAAGAGGTTGAGATTCATGACATTGACACTAATTCTGAGGGTACACAATTAGATCATGAGCCTCTTGTGACCAAAACTATTGAACATATTCATGATGTTGGAATCGAGCATGTTTTGACTAAGGAAGACCAGTGGAAGTTGTTTAAAGATACAAAGAGGGAGGTTGATGCCAAAGCATAAGCTGAGGCACTTGCAAAGCAAAAAGAGGTAGAATCCATAGCAAAAACTAAAGAGCTTGCAAGGCAGCAAAAGCAAAAGGAAAAATAAGATGTTCTGCAGCAACAAAAAGAGAATAAATGGAAATCCAATACAAATAGAGAGAAGCTATCCCTCTTGCAGAAAATTCATGATATTGAAGAAGAAAAGGCCCAACATAAAAGGGAAAAATAGGTCCTTGAGGCCAAGGCCAAGGCTGCAAAGGAGGCTCAAAGGAAAAAGGATGAAAAAGAGCTCTTTCTAAAGAAGAAGGAAGCAAAAGAACAAGCCAAGCATGAGCAAGAGGCAGCCAAAATGTAGGAAAGAGATAAACAATTTGAGAAATAGACAGATGACATGTACGAGTAGAGGAGATTGGAAGAGGAAAGAGAGAAGGATGAAGCCGATATGATTGCAAAGGAAATGGTAGAAAAGCAACATCAAGAGGTTGATTCCCAACCTAAGGTAACAATATTGCAACCTCTCTCCTCTACCACTTCTTCACAACAAGTGGTTACTCCTTCTACTGCCCTAACATGTTTAAAGCTTAAATTGGAGAAGAAGCAAATATTCTAGCCCCAACCCTTAAACTAGGATGACATGATGAAAGAGATTAATAAGGAGAGACCCAAGAAAAAGGCTCGAGTCCTTCATTCCACTAAACTAACAGATGTTGGAGAGATTTAGGATAAGTGTTTCATTCCTATGGTAGACAAGGGCATATTAGAGATGAAGTTGAGTGATTATCAACTGGGTACTATGAACTTGGGAAGGCCTAGAAGAAATCAGCAAATGGACTTAATTGATATTGTAGCATCCTCCACCAAGTCAAGAATGGTGAAGGATAAACAAAGGAAAAATGAGCTCAAGGCTCAATTAGATCAATTGCATAGGTTTTTGAAGGACCCATACTCTCTTATTTTTGTAAAATATGGTGTTCACCAAACACCCATTTTGTTAACCAAGAAAGAGGTTGATGATCTTGTTGAAATTAGAAGCAAGGGGAAGATGTTAGATAGATGGATTGACAGGTTGAACCAAGAGGTGGAGGAATTTCTTGTTTAATCTCACAAGGTTCATAAAGAAGCATTAGAATCATCCAATGATGTGACTAGATATAATGAGTACCTTTGGAAACAAGAAGAAGAATATGGAGAGCATGTGAGAAATTTGAAATAAATTACTAAACTACCTCAACAATCACTCTTGGAATAATCTATCATTGAGGAAGGTAATGAAGATTTCATTGATAAGACTATCAACATTATCAGATTTAGGACTTCATTCATTTTTTCCCATAGAAATGAGGTACAATAGGTTGGCAAAGACTTGACATATCAGAATGTGGAGTTGGAAGCAATCATAGCTATGATAGTCAATGAATATTTCCTTGTATAGGATAGTTTCCCTCTTGATGAGTTGAGGAAAAAATGGAATAATATATTTCAAGAGGAAATGTAGAAGGGAGATGATGGTGATGACTTATGGATTGACAGGTTCATGGATGTCAAGGAACTAATAAAGATTTCCCGGAAAGAGCTTTCCAAATTGGAATCAATGCAAAAGTTCACCTCTACAAAGTTGAAGAGAATAAAATTTGAGGACGGTTGGGTAGATGGGAAAGATATGGACATGCTTTTAAAAAAGTGTTGGAAAGTTATGATGAGTACTTTCTTGAACAAAAGAAAGGGGATTAAGCATATGGAATATTCTTTTTTTGAATAAAGCATCAAATGGTACAACCAATTGGGCAGTTCTCCCCTATTTTCTAGGATCATAACACAAGTCTAACTAATGATCTCCCAGTAGTTTGACCTTCTCCTTGTGCATGAGATTTTGATATAGAGTTATCAACCATTGAATTCAAGATCATGATGGGAAGTCATCTCATGCAGTTCCAATTGTTCCCTGATTGGTGGATATCAAATTATTGACTGGAGGAATTTGTGTTAGGGCTTGTCTATATGTATTTTTTCTCTCCATGTTGTAAAGGTTAGCTAATTGAAGAAGGATTGGCTGCCTAAGGAGAGTTAGGATAGTTTTTACAATTTTAGAAGATTTTTATAGTTTTCATGCAAGATACTTATACATTTTTAAAATTTTAATGCAATTTTGTGTTATTTTCAAGTTTTAGCTTAATGGTGATGTCAATGAACAATGAACATTTATATGTCAGTGAATGTTGTGCATAAATGTCTCTTATTTGATGAAATTCAATAGAAGATTCCAAATATAAGGCTATTTTCATTGAGTTATTTGTGAATGAGGTTTCTTGTGTTTATTGATCTATGAATTTTAATGATGAGTTCATGGTGTGTTCCTATTGATTTTGAAGCTTATAAATGGTGAATGATTGTATATCTTGAATTTACACTATAAATGAATGAAATGGTATGGATTTTTCTATGGATTGTATCATTTTATGGCTAAGTTGTTTGGAAATAATGCTCATTATGAATTTTGTATGTCTACATTGAAGGAAATTTGCATTTATATTTTGTTGTCCTCAACTTTGTCCTATCTTTTGATATTTATTTTACACCCCCCAAATGTTAGGTTAATTTATACTATGCAGTTTGTATCCTTTTACTAGTAGACCTCTTGAACATTATAGTTGCATAGGCCACTGAACAACATCAACACAGTTGAGAACCAACTAAAAAGACCTTAGAAGATAGGTTAATTTAGGTTATTTATCCTTTTCAGGGGAAATAGGGTAGAAATATTTTGTTTAATGTTGTTGTGTTACTTTGACCATCAACAGGACTAGTGCTAGAAGGAGGGCTTAAAGGAACAAATTGGCTTGAATCAGGTCCTTTTCACGAAAAAGGTTTGAAAGAGTTCTCAAATATGTTGCAAATCCAAAACTATTAGTTGAACTCTAGACCCATGTTAGGCCTAGAGCCCATAGGGTTTTGATCCCACCACCGTTAACACTATCACTTACTCCACCTAGGTTTCCACCAATACCACAGGTGGTACAACCAAATCCACCACCACCACCATGTATGGAATTCTTTGCCAACAATCCTTCGCCACTAGGAGTCATTCCTGGTGGCATACACAAAATTTCCAAGAACCCAGATAAATTATTCCTTAGGTATGCTCATGGTGAGTCACAAAGTGTTGAAGAGCACATATAGGCATTCAAGAATTCATGTACTCGTGCTTAGATTTCCCACCATGATGTTGCATGTAGGATGTCTCCTCATTCATTGAGAGACATGGCTTATAACTAGTATCTGAATGTGTCTACTGGACCAATCTTGAGCTAGAAAAACATAGAAGATTCATTTATAAACCAATTCTAGGTTTATATTGATCTTGCAATCTTGTATCATCAATTTTCCACTATCAGGAAAGAGCCACATGAACCATTACCCCTGTTTAATACCATATTTCAAAGGATGTATAGGAGGTTACAAGACCCATACTTGGTAGCTGAAAATATTGCTATTCAAGCTTACTTGAAGGCCATAGATCCCCCAATTGGCTTTTTTTACAAAGAACATACAATGAAAATGACATTAATTCTCTTTCCAAATTTTACCACCTTCCTATTAAACTATAGCAGTAGATTAGTTCACAATCAGGAGGTCTAGGAGGGATTATCCCTCCTCTAGGATACTCTCAGGTGCCTAATCCTACCCCATTGTTTAATACAGTTCTAGGAATGTCTCATTCTGCATATGGACCCTTAGTTGAGTTACAATCTCCATCTCAACAATTATTCTTTAATGGACCAACTCATGATCCCTCACATCAAGTTCATAATTCTCATAATCAAGTTGGAGGATCTAATCCCATGACACATACATCAGATGCAACCACTACAGAAAGTGAGCGTACTACTCACTTGACAACAAAGTTAGAGACGCTTAAGAAAAAGTTATCTCAGGTGACCAATGAGATGACATAGCTCAAATACAACCCCCCTCAAAATAAAAACTAAAATCAAAATTACCGAAACCAGTGAGGGTATTCCAATCAAGGTAATTATTCTAACCAAAATTCCACTCAAAACCAAAGGAATTTCTAGAACCAGAATTCTCCCAATCAAAATTACCAGAACCAAAATAGGGGATAAAAATAGAGATCGAATAACAACAAACAATGGAACACTGGACCAAACAATGGAGGAATTCCTCATAACTATCAGGCTAGTGAAGATAAACCACACACTACAAATGTTGTAGATCTTAATTTCATGAAAAACTGGTGTAGGTTGTACGGCATTGCAACACATTCTGAGGTTAACTGTCTAGAGATGGAGAAGATGGTTAATATTGCACAATTTGATGCCCCATTGCAAGGTGCTTCCAATAAGAATGGTGGATCCATAGATACAACCATGGCTTATTAATTTTTTGTTGAAGAACCTCCTTTTCCTAGACAAGAGGAAACTGAACCATAGGAGGATGTATATGATGTTCAAGCCTTCCAATAAAAAGGTCATTTCTTGAGGAACCAGAATGAAGGCCCATTCACCACATCTGCTCCTTTGAACACCATAGTTCCACTCAATCAGAATGCTAACAATAACCCACCTCCACTGAAAGGCTTGCCTGAATTTCAAAATAAAGGTAACTCATCTTTTGTTCCTAAGTATCAAACCAAAAATGATATGGAATTTGATTTTATTTTAGAGATGCAAAAACAAAATACTTTGTTGTCATTCTTTGACATTCTAAAGTGGTTCCCTTCCCAACGTGACATTGTGTTGAGAGCATTGGAAGAGGCAAACAAGTCAAAAGGGAAAAATAAGGTGAATCCAACTACTGATATGAATGTGGTCATGTACAAAGGAAAGACATGAACCCCACCATTCCTTCTAAGCCTAAGAATATTCAGAAAGAATTTGCACAGTTGCCTCTTTGATTCCAGAGCCTTAGGCAATGCCATGCCATTTTCCATCTGTAAAAGTTTAGGTTTAAATCCAGTTCAGACTCACAAGAAGGTAATACAGTTAGAAAAAACTGAGGTTAATGTGGTAGGGGAATTAAAGAATATTCATGTGTAGGTTGGATCAGACCCACTGATCCAAACTTATATGGATATCTAGGTAGTTGATATCCCTAAGACATAAGGTGTGCTTTTAAGCCTATATTTGATGAAAAGTATTAGGGGTTACCTATCTTTGGAATTTTCACATATGTGGCTATCATGGAAAGGGGTAGCAACACAAATTAGGATTGAAAATGAGCCCTATCTCAAACATATGATCATTGAGTATGACTGCCCCCCAATGAGGTAGCTTACTTTGAAACTGAGATAGGAGTATATAGGAGAGAGGAAATCATGACCTTTTTAATGTTCGATCCTAATAACCCGCAACCTTTGGAGCACAATGATTCCATAACCACTGTCAACCAGTAGGTTTTAATTAGAAAACTGCAACAAGATAAGATGGTTATAGGAGAAGAGATTGATCTATGGAGCTTTCTACTCCCTAACTAGTGCAAAATTCATTACCAAAGTCATTATGAATTGATGTGCCAACCTTGTGTTGACATTTTGAACCATGTTTGTCAATTTGAGGAAACATGTGAAAGCCACCCTGAAACACCCCTTAATCAGTTTTCATTTGATGGAAGGGATGCCACTATTTTGACATGAACCCATACTAGATAGGAAGAGGTCCTCCCAATTGGAGAGACTTAGGCTTCATGTTCTACCTTGGTAAATGAGATTGTAGAATCTCAGGAGATATTTGATACACCAACCCCTACCAATCTTCCAATTCCCTAGGGTTTGTTAAAAACAATGACAGACTGTAAAATCACTGATCAGGATCATATTCAAGAAGAAGTTTTTGCACAAGTTCTAAATTTAAATGAAAACTTTGATGATTTTCATTCACATCACTCCCTATGTATAGAAGTCTTAAACCAGTCTGAGCTGCCACCTATTTCCTATGAATAATTACCCCCTGCTCGCCCTAGCAAAGAAATACCCGCTCCAGATCAATAGTGGGTCCTCAAATTTGATGGTTCTAAGTCTAAATCAGGGAGTGGGGTGGGAGTTGAACTAACAAGCCCAAAAGGTAAAACATACATTGCTTCTTATAGGTTGTAGTTCAGTTGTACCAATAATGTGGCAGAGTATGAAGTGTTGGCTAGAGGACTGATGTTTGTGCATCAGAAAAAGGTTACAACTCTGACAGTCATGGGAGATTTAGAGGTCATTATCAAGCAGGTTCATAGTCAATACGCATGCCACAACAAGAGGTTGGCTGCATACCATAATAGAATATGGAATCTGATAGAGGACTTTGATGCTTTTGGGATCAAATTAACTCCCAAAGATGACAACTAGATCACATATGCACTTGTTGTTTTTAGTACTTTGGAACCCATGCAAGACTCAAAATTGAAAATATTCTCAATAGAGTTAGTCTCAAGCCAAGCCATTTCGGATAACGTTCAACATTTTCAAGTCTTTGATGATGACCACCATATACTTGCCTTCTTGGAAAGTTCAGACATGTTTGAAGGAAAAATTATTGATGAATCAGAGAGAGATCAAGGAGAATGGGATCCAAAAACATGTGATGCAGAAGGAATAATAAACCTAAAAACAAACAGCATTCCAAAGGGAATGGTAGCATTAGAGAGGATCTTTGACTTTGATCCTTGAGCCCGTGAAAATTTTCCTACTAACACTAGTGGAGGGAAGTATGAGTCAGTTAACTTGGCAGACTCAAACCTTGAGAAGAATGTTTTCATTGGAAAAACTTGCTCCAAACACATTTGAGAGAAAAACATGTCAATGTGAAAAGTGGATATAGTATAAATTGCTTGGGGATACAAAGACTTGAAAAATTTTGATACGTCAGTCATGAGACATACTATCCCCTTGAAGCCTAAAGTAAATCCTTTCTACCAAAATCAGTGCCTAGTTAATGCCTTGATCAAGCCCTTAATTTAGAAGTACAAAATTTGGTGTCCACAATGATAATCTTTCTAGTAATACATTCGACTTGGGTCGCTAACTTGGTTCTCATTCGTAAAAAGAGTGGAGAGATCAGGTTATGTGTTGACTTTAGAAACCTTAGCAAAGCATCCAAGAAAAGACAATTATCCTCTTCCTTCTTTGGATGAGGTGCTACAAATAGTAAATGGTTCTCAAATGATGTAATTCTTGGATGGATATTTAGGATATAATCAAGTAATGGTCAACTACAAGGATAGGATGAAGACAACCTTCACTACTAAGTGGGGTAAATTTTCTTATCAAAGGATGCCATTTGGTCTTATTAATGCTAGAGCTTCCTTTCAAAAAGTAATGGATGTGGTGTTCAAGTATTTAGTGGGTAAGTGTATTATTATATATGTGGATGATTTGACTATGTTCTCAAATAATAGAGAAAACCATGTTGCAGACCTATTAAAGGTCCTTCAAAAGTGTATAAGTTATGGAATCTCCCCCTAATCCAAAAAAGTTTGTGTTCAAATTTTTAGAAGGAAAATTACTAGGCCACATAATATTAGAGAAGAGAATCTCGGTTGACCCAGATAGAGTGGAATCCACTCTAAAACTGACCATGCATGGTAGAAAGAAGGAGATGAGATCCTTTTTCGGGAAGATAAAATTTGTGTGGAAATTCATAACTAGGTTTGCGGAGATCCTCAAACCCCTAAATGAAATGATGAAAAAGGATGTTAAGATTAATAGGAGAAATGAGGCTAAATCTACATTCTCACAGATTAAACAGTCTCTTTCAGATCCACCAGTTCTAACTAGCCTTGACTATCTGAATCCTTTATATATATATTCTTTTGCATCTGACCATGCTTGCGTTGTTGTTTTGACATAGCGAAAAGGTGAAGGAGATGAAAGGATGATTGCTTTTATGATTTCTCTATTCAAAAATGTTGAAGTTAGATATCCACCCTTAGAAAAATAGGATTTTGCACTGGTGTGAGCTGTCAAGAAGTTTTGGCATTACATCATCTGTAGTCAAATTATTGCCATAGTCCCTAACCCTGCTAGAAAGGCCCTTCTTATGCAGAGTGAACTGGGAGAGAGATAAGGAAAGTGGATGGAAATCTTAAAAGAGTTTGATCTTGAAATCCACCCAATGAAGCTAGACAAAGGACAAGGATTATCCAAGGCAATGGAAGATCAATATACTAAGATTACATGTTAATAGTACACGATACAGTCACTTGCAAATGATCCTTGGTATGCTAATTTGATCTTTTTGTTGCTAAATAATAAATTCTCTAATAAGATGAAAGCCACTTAGAGGAGAGCACTCAGGATGAAAATTTCACATTACATGCTCAAAGGGGGAGCTTTATACCGAAGAAAATTTAAGGGCATCTATCTACATTTCCTTGATCAACACCAAGTGAAACAAGCCATAATGGAATTTCATGGTAGACATGGTACTAGACATGGTTCTATTGATTCCATGGCTCACCAAATTATGAGATCGGGTTACTACTGGCCCCATGTGTTCCATGATGCACACGAACATGTGAGCACATGTCATACATGTCAAAATTCCACATCCAGAGAATTCAATCCAGCAATGCCCCTATAGCCGGTATATGAGGTAAGGCCATTTTCCCAATGGGCACTAGATTTTGTATGGGTAATTAATCCCAACTCTTCTATAGGTCACAAATTTATTTTGATGGCAACTGCTTATTGTACATGTTGGACTGAAGCTCAACCTTGTAAGAACAATACCACTGAAGTCATCATCAAATTTCTTAATGAATGCAACGTTACTAGGCTCAGAGTATCGTTTGCCCTGGTATGTGACAATGGCCCTACTTTCTCATTTGCAAAATTTATTCAATGGGAATATACACATTATATTGTGTTAAAATATTCTTCTAATTACTATCCATAGAGTAATGGAGTAGCTGAGTCTGTGAACAAAAATCTGTTGGAAGTAATTAAGCTATTAGAAAGTAATCCTAAGGATTGGCATACTCAACTCATATTTTCCTTATGGGAAGACATAACTCAAATCAAGGCCACCTTAGGAAACTATCCATTCAAGTTATTCTAAAGCCAAGACCCAGTATTTCCTATCCATTTACAAATACCTTTTCTTATGTTTATGCAAGAATTCTACTCAAATGATGATAGGATAGAGGTTAGGCTAACTAGTTTATTAAATCTGAAAGAACAGAGAGACACTACTTTAGAATAGTTTTCTAAACATCAAGTTGTTGTCAAATGTTGGTTTGAAAAGAGAGTGAAAATCAAAACTTTTAGGATATTAGACCTAGTACTATTATGCGATAAAGCCAAAGAAAGGAAAGGGTACCATCAAAAATTTTACAGACTTTAGTTGGGTCCTTATCAAATTTTCGAGATCCTCTACAAAAATGCCTTTTGATTAAGTACTTTAATGGGAGATCCTATTCCATTGCCTATCAATGGCCAATTTCACAAACACTATTTTGGCCCATGAGGGTATGATGTTCTAGTTCGTTGTATATATGTAATTAGTTGGTGTTTTTGTTTTTTTGTTTTGTTTTGTTCTTTTGGTTTGTGTTTTTGTTTTTGTGTCTTAGGGCGATTTATGTTTTTCTCTATTTCAATGTACAAGGTAGTTATTCAATCTATGTTGGGGATACTAGGAGAGAAGTTGGTTGAAGTATTTTCAAGGATGTATATGGAAATTTTTTGTTTCAAGACCTACTTCTTGTGTTATTTTTAAAGCAGCAGCCTGAAAGGTTAAGAACAAACAGGTGTATTGTAAGTAATCTCATAAATCATAGTTGAATTTTTCACAAAATATATAGAAACATCTATTTACATGGAGGTATATTTGTCTTAGGATAATTTTATTTTGGATTTAGGTGAAAAATCTGAGTCCTGAAACTATCATGGAATCCATTGTAGTTCTCAACCCTAATTTCAGAATGACCTATCTAAGTATTAAAGAAAAGAAGAAAAGAAAAATTATTCAAGTAAGACTATATAAAAGAAAAGAAAAGAGAACTATGAAGAGATGGAAAAACTCAATACGAGAAGGGTAATTTAGGTATCTCTCCCAAGGCTATGGATTCCTGGCTAGCAATAGAGCAATGCTTTGAGAAAACTAGAGGTATTTTTGTCAGGGATATGGATGCATGTCTGGCAGCAAAGCAATACCTAGGATATCATTGCACGATAGTCATAGGGATTCAACTCACGTAGCCTAAATATTTAATACAGTTATTCTAGGATGAGAATAACCTTTATTGGAATAGATACACCATAAATGCACACACTCAAATTTGATGTGGTTTTTGCTAATTTACATTTGAGATTCTAGCTCAACCTTGTTTTCCATAACTGATAATACAAAATTTTAAAATGTACATGAATGAGAAGTTCTGGGTGATTGAATTTTTCAGTATCTTGAAAATGGGTAAACCATTTTCCCAGCCGAGTCACCAATTTTTATTCCTTGCATAACCACCCCATTTTTTTTTTCGTCAAAATGGGCCCCCCTTGTGTTTGTCCTTTGTGTTCTTATTTTTTTCTTAGGAGTTGTTATTTTTCCTCCTAAGGCCTTGTTCCTTTTGTTCTTGCGGGTTTGTAACACGAGCCAAAACTGTACTTGGAACTTTTGCAAAGTACCTGATCTAGTTTTTTTTCTAGTCCTAGCCTTGTCTCTTGTCTTGTTATTTTTTTTGTTGTTTTGTCTGCCTCACGCTCTTGGGTTTGTCCCTTGGGTTTTTGTCTCTTTCTCTTTGCATTCTTTTCCCTTTTGTGGAAGTGGATCTAGAACGGGAACTGGGCCCGAGACTTTACAAAAATTTTGAGTCTGGGTTTCATTCTAATCCTGCCCCCGATTTGTTTGTCTTGTTTGGTCTCATTTTGTTTTTTGTTTTGTGCTTGGCTTTTCCCCGGTCCCGTTTCCCTTTCTTATTTTTCTTTTCCCTTGGTTTTATTTCCCTTTTTCAAGAGGGGAACCAAAATCGGATCCGAACTTGGAAATTTGTCAAGATCCAAATCTAGATTTGGTTCCATTTCTACCCATGTTCCTTTGTCATTCTTTCCTTGCCATAGGACCAAAACCAGATCCAAGATAGAGTATGGAACTTTCACAAAGTTCTCACTTGTATTTTGACTCCACTTCCATGCTCATTTTACCTCTCACTTACATGATTGGTTGTCCTTGCTTTCACCTTGATTCCACCCCCAACCAACTACATTAAATGGAATTAATTACAACCTTCTCACATTCACGAAATGGTTTTAAAACCTTAATCAAAGGTTATCTGGCTCATTACACATACTTAGAGCATTTTAACAGGAAAAGATCCAAGAGAACTTGAGGAGGAGGATGGTTTGGTTGTGGGTGAACTAGCGTAGGTAGATCCCTGTCAAATTCCAACCTTTCTGGTAGTGTTTTGAGGTAGGTGGTTTTCCTTATTCCATTTTATTCTTTTCCCATTCTCTTTTGTCACCTTATTGTTTTTGGTGCATTTGCGGGATTTATCCCATGAGTCTTCACTTGTTGTCTTTCAGTCTATTGTTGTTTCCAGTTTTTGTTCTTTTTTTTGTTTCCTCCCCTTTTCCATTTTTTGTTCATCTTATTGTGCTCCTTATTGTTTTTGTTTATCTGTTGTCATTTTCACCATTTTAGGTGATGTCTTCATTTTTTTGTGCCCTAGTTTCAATTAGGGCTTTATTTTTTGATGGGTTCTATGCCTTACAGTTGTTTTAAATCCTTTCTTGGACCCCTCGGTCTCATTTTTGTCAATCTTATGGGTTGTGATTGTAGGGTTTTTGGTACCCTAGTTCCCACTAAAGTTGATAGGCTATACAAGTTAGGTTTTTCATTTTTGCACCCTTTTCACTTACTTTCCCTAGCTTGCTCAATATGATCTCGGTGGTCTGGGCAGAGTCGAGCTTGATTTCTGCCTCATGTCTCTTTTTAAACTCATATCCAAATTATTGTCAACATGTAGAGAGAATCCGCTTATTTTTTATGGTACATGACAGAATCAAATCCAGAAATGAATTCATCCATTTGAACCTCTAATGAGGTTATGATCCCATTCTAATCCTGAGTCTACCTCCGACCAATTCCAATCCTGATCATGATATTGAAACTCTTTAAAGTATTGGTTCTAGTTCTAAATCCAGTTTTGATTTTGTAAATGTTATTTCTTTCACCTCTTGGTTCCTAATTTTCTCTCGGTCCCAATCACAACAGATTTAAAATTTCACTTGGTATGGAGGGTTACCTAGGGAACAATGGAGAAGTGTGAAATGGTAATGCTTGTAATAATGATTTTCATACCTTTGTTGGCCTAATCCAAGCTTGTCTTCCAAGAATAAATCATGTGAGGATCATTAGAGGAGATCTCACAAAAGGAAGGGAAAATTGCATAAATTTCCAAAGGAGTAAAGCCCAAGAAGATCAAGGTGGAGCAATTTCCCTACACTTTGACATACACAAGGATGCTACTCTCACAGCTAGTAAGCTGGATTCATAATGGGTAGACATCACAGACACAAATCTAGGCCCATTTAGTTGTGAGGAGCTGCTAGTGGAAAAATTTTGTGAAGAGGTGAGTGGAAGGACTGAGAGAATAGCCCAATCTAGGTTAGCACATGTTACACTTTTCCCCTTATCATTCCAATGCCCGAAGCTCATCCTCACAACAGCAGAGGCATACAACCCCTTATCAAGAAAATGTATGGACCTTCAAGGAAATTTTATTATTGATATATCCCCATAGATGATGAGGTTCACATTTAATGCACCTACCCCAAAGAACCCCAAGCAATTAACCAAGGTAGAGGCATTGGAATTGTTTAACAATGATAGGGAAGCTAGTTGGGCCCACATGAATAAGAGCTGGTTGAAAATTGAGAATAATTCCCTAACCAATGTTTGAGAACAGTCCAAGAGGGGAGACTTCAAGAAGGAGATTGATGAACTAATCTTGATGCTTTCCAGATTATTTGGAAAGAGGGACCCAACATACTTCAAGGAGTGGATGTTTCCATTCACTCAAACCATTTTAGATGGTAGGAAACAATTTGATTGGGGTATGATTTTATCAAACAGTTTGCATAACCAAATGCTCAAGGTGGGGTAGACCAAAACCTTCTTCATGACTTCTTATGCTATATATTAAGCTACAAGGAGGGGCATATTCCCTAGATTAAATGCAGTGGGTACATTATAAGAGGCTCCTAGACAAAACAAAGCATGGGAACACTATGATCAGCTGACCCTGCAAACTTCAGAGCTACACTTCAGAAGGGTCAATTATGCATCCCTTTGTGTCATCATCAACTGGTTGATAGGGGATGTTGGATTCAGAATGAGAAAGGAGGCCATGTCTTTCATTACTAAATGGGTACATTTGTACATCCAATACCCCAAGTTCTCTTATTTTAGATTAGTGGATTTGATGGATTTTGTACAAACATAAGCCCGGATGCCACAATTTCCCTAAGAAGTTAGGAGAATACTGTTGTGCTCACAATTTTTCTACAAGAGTAGTATGTGAAGAATTGATATTTCTAAATGTGAGATTGTATACATATCAATGAAACATTTTGACCTAGAGCACAAGATGAATGGCCTAGCTCCTACCATTTTTGAGAAACATTTTAACTTGTTAGAATATTTTTGGATTGATATGAAAGATGACTATGATGTGAGGAAAATAGATTATGAAAGGCTTACCATACCTCAAATTATTGAGTATGGGGTGAAGGAAGATATTCCTAACACACTATGAAATGATGGTGTAGTTTTAGACCCCACATACCAAGCTGAAAACATAGGCACTAAAAGCTTTGGCCTAATAAATTGGGATGAGGAGGAATTCATTGACATTAAACAACTTTCCAAGACTGTACTAGATACAATCATCCAATGGGTTGTTATGAGGACAAAGGATCCATAATCCCAATCCTAAAAGAAGAGGAAAGCAGTAGGTACCCAAGGATACAGAAGAAAAAAGAGGACAACTCCTAAGGAACAATTAGAGTACCTTCCTCCTAGCTTTGGAGGATATGTTGATACATGGACGCCTACTCAAGAATTTCATTAGTCATAAGATGTAGAAGCTACTACTACTGGAGAAGGAACTTCATCTTAACCTTCCCTTCCAAAGGAGTCTACTAGGGAGGTACCTACAAGAAACCTTCATGAACAAGTTGAAAAAGAAAAACAAAAAGAGGTTGAGATTCATGACATTGACACTGATTCTGAGGCTACACAATCAAATCATGAGCCTCATGTGACCACAACTACTGAAGATATTCATGATGTTGGAACCAAGAATGTTTTGACTGAGGAATACTAATGGAAGTTGTTTGAATATGCAAAGAGGGATGTTGATGCCAAAGCATAAGCTGAGGCACTTGCAAAGCAGAAAGAGGTAGAAGCCATAGTAAAAATTGAAGAACTAGCAAGGCAACAAAAGGAAAAGAAGACTTTTTGTAGTAGCAAAAAGAGAATGAATGGAAACCCAATGTAGAGAGAGAGAGAAGTTAGCCCTCTTGTAGAAAATTCATGATCTTGAAGAAGAAAAGGCCTAGCAAAGAAGGGAAAAAGAGGACCTTGAGGCCAAGGCCAAGGAATGAAAGGAGGCTCAAAGGAAAAAGGATGAAAAAGAGATCTTGCTAAAGAAGAAGGAAGAAAAAGAATAACCCAAGCATGAGCAAGAGGCAGCCAAAATGTGGGAAAGAGTTAAACAATTGGAGAAACAGAGAGATGACATGTATGAGAAGAGGAGATTGGAAGAGGAAAGAGTGAAGGTTGAAGCTGATAGGCTTGTAAAGGAAATGGAAGAAAAGAAGCATCAAGAGGTTGATTCCCAACAAGTAATATAACAATATTGCAACCTCTCTCCTCTACCACCTCTTCACAACAATTGGTTACTCCTCCTGTTGCCCCAACATGGTTAAAGCTTAACTTGGAGAAGAAGCAAATAATCCAACCCTAGCCCTTAAACTAAGATGACATGATGAAAGAGATTGAGAAGGAGAGGCCCAAGAAAAATGATTGAGTCCTTCATTTACTAAACTAATAGATGTTGGGGTATGTGCAGGATCATCATGGAAAAAATAGGCCCTTAAGTGGCAAAAAAATTAGAAAAATCAGAGTTAGGCAACTTGATGTAAAAATTTAAATAACTTATCTATATTATTTCAAAAATATGTAAGAATAGATTTTGTAGAAAATTGAATTTAGTTTTTAAACTACTAGGTTTATTTTTTAGTTTTTAAAATCTATTTGGTGAAAATTTGAAATTTCAATGCATTAGTACTTAAATTTCAAGGAAAAAATAAGAAGTAGGTATCTGTCTAACCATCCTAACAAAAATAAATTGATAATAATTTTTTATAATATTTTAGACATAAGTAGAGGAATCATGTCCGGATGTGATGCATATTTTTTTGTAATTTTTTTCTAAGTAAATAATTAATTATGAATTTTTTATTACAACTTTTAAAAAATATAAAAACTCGTATGTCTGACCACCTTAACTTGGTCAAAACTTCATGAAATTCATTTTTTCTTTTTTTAATCCTATATTATGCAAAGCATATAATGTGATGCATGTTTTGGATTCCAAAAATGTGATACTGTTTGAAAGCTATAGATTTTTTCAGTCACCCTATCAATCAGGACTTTAGTCGTAATTCAAATAGAAAATGAATAATAATTATTTATTAAATTCAAAGTAAAGCATAATTTATATTGGTGGTAATCTGAGAATATCCTTTAAAAACCCTTTTCATTTCATCATTTTTTGGTTAAAAAAAAAGTCGTCAGCCACATACCCTACAAATACCCATCATATCGCCACTTTTTGGCCCATCATGATCCTACACATACCCGCTGGAGAGATTATGGTTCAGTGTTACATTCCTATGGTAGACAAGGACATATCAGAGATGTAGTTAAATGATTATCAACTGGGTACTATTAACTTAGGAAGGCCTACAAGAAATCGGCAAATGGACTTAATTGATATTGTAGCATCCTCCACCAAGTCAAGAATGGTGAAGGATAAACAAATAAAATATGAGCTCAAGGCTCAATTAGATCAATTGCATAGGTTCTTGAAGGACCTATCCTTTCTTGTTTCTATACAATCTTCTACTCCACAAACACCCATTTTGTTAAGCAAGAAAGAGGTTGATGATCTCGTTGAAATGAGAAGTAAGGGGAATATGTTAGATAGATGGATTGACAAGTTGAATCAAGAGGTGGAGGAATTTCTTGTTGAAGCTCACAAGGTTCACAAATAAGCATTGGAATCATCCAATGATGTGATTGCATATGCTGAGGACCTTTGGAAACAAGAAGAATATAGAAAGAATGTGAGAAAGTTGAAATAAATTACTAAATTGCCTCAACAAACACTCTTGGAACAATCTATCATTGAGGAAGGTAATGAAGATTTAATTGATAAGACTATCAACATTATCATATTAAGGACTTCATTCATTTTTTCCCATAGAAATGAGGTACAACAAGCTGGAAAGGACTTGACAAATTAGATTGTGGAGTTGAAAGCAATCATAGCTATGATGATCAATGAAGATGTCCCTGTAAAGGATGATTTCCCTCTTAATGAGTTGAGGGACAAATGGAATAATATATTTCAAGAGGTAATGTAGAAGGGAGATGATGGTGATGACTTATTGATTAATAGGTTCATGGATATCAAGGAAGTAATAAAGATAGCCCAGAAAGAGCTTGCCAAATTGGATGATATGCAAAAGTTCACCTCTACAAAGTTGAAGAGAATAAAATTTGAGGACAGTTGGGTAGATGGGCCAGATATGGACATGCTTAAAAAAGTCTTGGACAGTTATGATGAGTACATTCTTGAACAAAAGATAGGGGAGTAAGTGTATGGAATATTCTTTTTTTGAATAAAGCATTAGATGGTACGACCAATTGGGTAGTTCTCCCCTATTTTCTAGGATCAACACAAGTCTAACTAAAGACCTCCCAGCAGTTTGACCTTCTCCTTGTGCATGAGATTTTGATATAGAGTTATCAACCATTGAACTGAAGATTATGATGGGTAGTCATCTCATGCAGTTCCAATTGTTCCCTGATTGGTGGATATCAAATTTTTGACTGGAGGAATTAGTTTTAGGGCTTGTCTATATGTAGTTTTTATCTCCATGTTGTAAAGGTTGGCTAATTGAAGAAGGATTGGCTGCCTATGGAGAGTGAGGATAATTTTTATAGTTTTAGAAGCTTTTTAGAAATTCCAGGCAAGATACTTATACATTTTTATAATTTTCATGCAATTTGATGTTATTTTCATGTTTTAGTCTTAATGGTGATGTCAATGAATAATGATCATTCATATGCCAGTGAATGTTGTGCATAAATGTCTCTTATTTGATGAAATTCAATAAAATATTCTAAATCTGAGGCTATTTTCATTGAGTTATTTGTGAATGATGTTTCTTGTGTTTATTGATCTATGAATTTTAATGATGAGTTGGTGGTGTGTTCCTATTGATTTTGAATCTTATAAATGGTGAATGATTATATGTCTTAAATTTGCACTGTGAATGAATACAATGATATGGATTGTATCATTTTATTGTTCAGTTTTTTGGAAATAATTCTCATTATGAAATTTGTATGTCTAAATTGAAGGAAATTTGCATTTATATTTTGTTGTCCTGAACTTTTTCCTATCTTTTGATATTTATTTTACACCCCCCAAATGTTAGGTTAGTTTATACTATGCAGTTTGTATCATTTTACCAGCAAACCCCTTGAACATTACAATTGCATAGGCCACTAAAAAACTTTAGCACAGTTGAGAACCAACTACAAAGACCTTGGAAGATAGGTTACTTTAGGTTATCTTTTTCAGAAGAAATAGGGTAGAAATATTTTGTTTTGACGTTGTTATATTACTTTGACCATCAACGGGACTCTATATGGCACAACATTTTCCCCCTTTGCAAATGTGTTGGTTGCAGGTTTGAAGTGGATTGAAGAGAGATTGGAGATCCATTTTATATTGTTGCATTTGTTGTCATAAACCTAGTTAAGACACAAAATATCACCTATAGGATTTATTTATGGTTTTCTAACTATGGGAAAAGCATGAAACAAAGTATCATTTCCGACATCAGAGGACCTCAAAAGTTGAGCAAAAAAACCCTACATGCACTCAACGACCATTGGGTGACCCTATCCTTGTAGACCCAACACAAATATTTTTTTTGGGTAGGTACACAGTCATATGGACCTTCTAGATCCTTTGGAACTTGATTGTTTATATTTATAAATTATTAGATAATTACATTTATTGCATTAGGTCATTTATTTTAATTAGGGTAATCAATCAAAATTATTTCCAAATCATTCCTATCGTGAAAAGGATACATATCTAGGTCTAAATGACTCACCATTGAGGTTGAAATTCAATCTATACACTTTGTTGTTCTATATCCTAATGAAACTATAGAAATGATGGAAATGTACCACAGGATATGAGAATTAATTCTAGGGTCACCCCACATTTTATGTTTCACTAACACTCATTAAAATAACCAATTTTCTTTATAATAGTGTGCTCCACTTAATAGGCTAGCCAACTAAACTTATACATTGTTGATAGTGCTCACAAAATTAGCTTCATATAAATCTATAGAAACACACTTTCCATATGCTTTGGAAACCTTAAAGATGCAATAATTCATGAAAATGAGAGGAATTACATTTCTTCAAAGACCAAAGTCTAACAGTTAATTATGAACCAACCATCCATTAATTTAGGAATATGGTCTAAAATGGATCAACGTGTTATTTGAAAACTTGAAATTCCTAACTACACCTCAATAGTTTCCTTTTTATCTTTAAGAAAATTAGTGGAATTAGGATTCGTGGAAAATTGTTTAATCTCTTTTATTGTTGAAAATTTTGATAAAACCCTATCCCTATGCTCAAAGATCCTACATATTTTATTATAAGGTAGATTTATTTTTATTTGGCTTAGAATCAATGTCATATGTACAAGGTTATACATAGACAATTGTTGAAAGAATGAAGAAGGTTGTCATTAATGAGTTGTCATTGATGTAACACTACATGATGGATGCCAAAATAGTATGAAGGATGATTATAGAAGAGTTGTGATATTGCTATCAGGATTCATTGTGTAGTTTTTGAGTCAAACTCATTGACACATGTTTCACGAGTAGTGGTTGACAAGAACCCATCTCTCATGAAATACATGGGTCAATGAGTTTGACTCAAAAAATACACTATTGAATCCTGATAGCAATATCACAATTTGATACGCCATGGAAAATACTTCCTACTTATCAATTGATGAGCTAAATGGGCTCTATAATGAATGGTTCATAAGGCACAACACTTGTTGAAGGTTTTTCAAATGGGGTTGCAAGCTAAGTGGGCTTAACCTTGGGGAAAGCTCTATGGTTAAGTGTTTTTGAGCTAGAGAAATACTAGGATTGGTGACCTCCCAAGAAGGCCTAGTGCTTCACCTTTGTGAGCATCACCTAGATGCAATGAGTGCTAACTGGACCATTCATTATCATGAGATATGGGTTCTTGTGAACCGCTACTCATGAAACATGGGTCAATGAGTTTGACTCAAAAACTACATAGTTGAATCTTGACAGCAATATCACAATTTGACATGCTATGGAAAATACCTCCTACTTATAGAAGAGATATTTTCAAAAAGGTTTGATCCACACACCAAAATAATTCGACACTTTGAGCCTTTTGGTAATTTGATCTACATTTGTTCTCCCATATAGATTTACTTTTGAGATTCTAATATGTGGCTTATGGACATCAAAAGCATCTTAATTCTAAATTTTACTTGATTTGGATAGATGGTTTGGTAGATACAAGTAATAGAAGACCGACATATATGGTTTACATAGTTTTCTGTGTAATGGCTATGACCTAGTCTATCTGCAATCCTCCATAGATTTGAGTTAGAGCTTGCGGTTTTGGGAGAATTTTTACAAGTGTCAATACATTGATTTTTTCATTTGGCATGATATTTTGAGGTCCACGTATCCTATGGTGATGATTAGTTGAAGTATTTTGGTTTTAGGTCTTATGCTTGGCTAACCTAATATATGTAAAGAGTCTTGGATATTAATGATGTGATGTGAATGAAAGAAGGATATATTATAGGTCCATGAAGACCTAGATTACATGTGGTTTTGGCACAAAGGAATTTTTATTTGAATTTGGTGTCGACAGTGTACATTTTGTATGGTTTGGGTCTACATCTAATTTGGTCAACCTAATTGATGTTTGCAATGGATTTTGATAAATATACAAGATTATTTTGAGTTTGTGGGAAGATGAATCTAATGTGTACATGATCCATTTATAAGCAGCGATCCACAATTTTGTAGAGGATTGAGAAGAGTTGTGAGAATGTAAAGAAAAGTAGATATTTGTGATATGAGTAGTTAAAGTGTATTAAGTTAGTGCTTTGAGATTCAAAGGAATTTAATCTATCATATGTTAGATGCATTTTGCATAAATTCAAATCATGGTTGTGTATCCTTTCTATAATATCTTCTAACCAGTTATAACATATTGTGAAATAATCCTCATTGTGAACTAGTCCAACTGGTAGTGAGCCTTTCTATAATATCTTCTAACTAGTTATAACATATTATGAACTAATCCTCATTGTTGTTTTTCCATTTTATGGTTTTCCATGTAAAAAATTGGGTTTTCATGTGTTTCATGTGCTATGGAGTGTTCATGTTTTCATTCTTTATAATTGCTAGGTATGCTTTTTTAATTGGATGGTTAATACTTGGATGGTTTCTAAGAATACTGATTCACCATAGCCTCTCAGTATTCCAATTGTTCAACAAATGGTATCAGATCTTGGTAACACATGGCTGATAAAAAATTTCCAAAAGTGATTCCTTCTATTGGATACACAGAAGAATATTGCATGCTTGACAAAGATGGAGAACTCAAAGTTCCTCTTGAAGAACTTGACAAAATTGAAGATGAAAATAGAGATCTAAAAGAAAATATTAAAGAAGAAAATAACTACATCAAAAAATTGAGAGAGAAAATCAATAAGTTCAAACAAAGATATAAGGAGGTCAATGAACAATTAAAACAAGCAAATGAGAACATTATCAGACTAAAAGTGCAAGTAGAAGAGAAGAAAATAATTGAGGAATGTCTGAATGCAACGGTAAAGAGAAAAAGTAATCAATGCACAAGGATTGAACAAGAGGTGGTAAATCTAAGATTAGATATTAAGAAAGCAATAATTCATGAAGATAGGTTCAAAACAAGTTCTTCAATGCTTGATGAGTTAATTGCAAGTCAGAAAGTATCTAAAGACAAAGGTGGTTTGGGACTTGAAAAAGGTGAAATATCTAAAGAAAATCAAACATCTAATGTAAAGAAGATTGGTGAACTAGAGAAGACTAAAGAAAAGAAGAACAATGGCAAGTTCTGGAAGACCCCCAATCAAACAACCAATGATCAAAGGTACCCATCTTTCAATGGTATTTATTATTCTTGCAATAAATTTGGACATAGAGCAATGGAATGTAGAAGCAAAATTGAATCAAAATGTTCCATCCTTTGCTGGTCAATGCTTTACATGCAAGAATTTTGGACATGAGAAAGTAAATGCAGAAGTCAAATGATGAATGCTAACAATGGTAGAATGTTTCAACCTTTCAATAGTTACTATTATATATGCTATGCATTTGGAAACAAGGCTAATCAATGCAGATCTAGAATGAATGAAAGGAATAACTCTCAAAATAATGTCATATGTCACAATTGCAATAGACTTGGACATATTGCTAGATTTTGGAAAAGCATAAACATGAGGAAGAACAATCCGGTAAAGAGAAATGAACCAGTCGGAAAGATTGATCTGATAGAAGTTAAGAATGAAATGGAGAAGATCTAGAGAAAGAAAGAGGAACCTAAGAACAAGGAAGAATCATAGATCACAAATGAATCTATAACATCCTCCAATGTAGATAATTCCTCTAGGAATTGAACCTGGGCATTGGATTAAGGGTAGAAATAATAGATAATCAAATAACCCCTTGATGATATGAGGTGCCATGACTTGGAATGAAGATATGAGATGGAGATGGACAATTTGGATCTTTTGCAAAAGACTCTGAAAGAAAAAAAAATGTTATGGTTTAGCCAATAAATCATGTCTAAATTATAACTAGATTGACTTTGAAACTTAATTAAGAAAAAATATTCAATGAAATGCTATGAAATCAATTCCATGCACTAGACATCATAGTTATGAATCTAAATTCAAAAAAATAGAATTTTATCCTTTATAGAAAAAAAGTTATGTGTTAGCTAGTAATGTTACTCTTTAAAAATAGTGTTTACTGTTAAAAACTAGTTTTCGAAGGAGATGGAAAAAGAATTACAATCTAATTCCAAAAATTTTGAAAAAAGTATATTTGGAAACTATAGACAAAATATCACAAATCACTAGTTTGCATCGTCTTCAAATTCCTCGCAGCTTAGCAACTATAGGTGCCCAAAAATGAAGATTTAGTTAAAAAAATTCAGTTGAATGTCCAATTTGGCCAAAAATTATAAACCAATATTGTGGGATCACCCATAACCGGTTATAACATATTGTGAGCTAATCCTGACTGTGGTTTTTCCCTTTTTGGATTTTTCACATTAAAATTCTAGTGTTCATGTGTTGCATGTGTTATGGTGTGTTCATGCTTTCATTCTTTGTAACTACTAAGTATGCTTTGGTAATTAGATGGTTAATAGTTGTATGGTTTCTAAGAATATTGATTCAACCCCCCTCTCAGTATTCCAAGTGTTCAACAACAACAACACATTTTGTGGAACTATTATATCACTCACTTGAGGAATAAAATATATTGGGAAAGAAAAAGATACAACATCATTAAATTTTGTGTTTTCCTTCCCTTTATTTCCATCTCCATCTAAAATTTGAGAAGGTGTGAAGTTTTTATTCACAATTGGTTTCTTTCATTTTGAGGTTTCTTTCACATTTGTAGGAATTTCATCTTTATTGCTTTTAGGGAAGAATCTCTTTTTACTTTATGGTTTTTATATAGCATGCTAGGATAGTAAACTCTAAAAATTTGAAATTATTCCTAGTCATTAGATATTGAATTGAAAACCTCCACATTTCAACTTTTCATATTTTAGCAGTATCCAATATTTTTGGTCCAACATGGAGGGGGAACAACACTTAGTAAAAATTTGGCCAAGGAAGAACCATTTGGAGTGTTTTTACATTAGTTATGTATGATGGAAAAAATAAGGCCAAATGCATAAGGGGGATAGGACTAAAAAAAATTACACTATCATATTGATTTCGAGCATAACCAAGGATATAATATTTAATACCTTAATCTAATATTTTTATTTGTGTTTATTAGGAATTCAAATGGATTTTTATTAACAAATTAATGCCACCTAGCTTACAAGTTATCTTAATAAAATAATATAGCACCTCAAATTAAAACTATCTTCCCTATTTGCACTTGTTTACAAATATATATTTAGGGTTAAGAAATAAATTAAGTATACCATTAAGTAAAAGATACAAAAATATCATCTCTAGCTAGTGCATAAAAATAGACACTTGAGTTGATTAACTTGACTTAGCTTAATATTATAAAGCATATTCAAATCTATCATAAATATAATTATAGACTACTATATGCATGGAAGGAATTATTTATCTCATAAATACATTAGGGTCCCCAAATATTAATAATTTGATTTGCAAAAAATAACTAGGATCTATATAATCCTAGTATAGAATTAAACTATGTATACACATTAAACCTTCTAGGAATCTCATATATGTCTTAAAAAAATTATCTAACATGTTGAAATTAAATTAATTAACACCTATCTATATCCCTTGAACATTGTAACTCATCTCAAGACTTCGTCTAAGGTTTAGAAAATTAGTTTGCATAATGCACTATATAAATTTATATTGATGTATCTTAAATAATTTTATAGGATTTATAAAATAAATACATCAAGTTATTCAATATTCAATCTTCTAATGTTTCTATAAGAATCTAACTATAATCCATATTCCTTCCAAGAATGGATTTCCCTTAATACTATTGACCCCGGTGGCATTTTGTTTGGCATTGTGTCAAATATGGGTGCAATGTTTCAAGGTGATGGAATTCATATGTTTTCTATAGCTAAGTTAAAAAGGAGTTATTACTTGCTTTGAGTTATATTCTTTACAAGGAACTTGTATCTTCACAAGGCACTAGCATGCTTTACAATTTGGGAAACTCTTATTCTTGTTTAATTGAAAGCATTACTTGCATCTCATATACTTCATACTATCAACACTATGGAAGAACTTTCCTAGAGGTCATTGACTTAATAAGTCCTAAATTATTTTTCATGGTGTCATCGGTCCCGTAAAGAATTGACTTGCAAGGTAATTGTAATATTTTGATTTTTGTGGTAAAGTCATTTAAAAAGGAGATGGTATTGTTGAAAAGGAAAAGTGTCGAAACATGACTTTTATCATATGGCAAATAAGTTAGGGCTCGGTACAAAACAGGGTTAACATGTGAAAAGAAAATATTATTTCTGGTTATCAAGAAAAAAAATGCTTGAGGAGCTAGGGTTTTCAGGTGATGATGATGGTATCTCTTGGACAAGACATTTCTTGAACGTTCACTAAGTGAAGATGAGGTAGTTTCTTTCAAGCTGCATTTTTAGGTAATATCTTCCATATATTTTTTTGTTGATAGGTAGTTATCAGTTTCATTAAATCCTTCAATTTTAATGATGTCAATAGTTTTCTTGAGATTTGTGGTGTCATTGATTAACTATCTTCTTTGAACAATGATTCTAAAATAGTGTAGAAATCCTTGTTTATTTAAAGTGCATTTGTTAAGGAAATGGTTTTGTCATTTCAGAGGTTAATGATGCCTATTTCTTCGAAAGCCTTGTCTGGTTTTTTGGGGTTTTGGTTTATTTCCATCAATGGATAAAGAGACAATGTGGTTTTATAATTGTTTTGTTGTCAAAACTAGTAATGTGTAGCCTACCTATCATTGTATACGGGTATCTTGAAGAAACAAATTTTTTATCTATCTTTGTACAGAAACAGTTGGTAACTGAAAGTTTTTTCAGAGGCAGAGTATGATGATTTAAAGGAAATATAAATATAGTGTTATTTAACATTGTAACTATTTTGTTTTTAAAAAGAGACATTTTTTATGTTGAGAACATATCTGGAATCACAATGCAAGATAAATTGTGAAAACTACATTTAATATTTTGAAGACTCCATTATGAGCTTTCATATATTAATGTATTGTTTGTAAATGGTCGGTTATGTATTGAAATAGAGAAACCCTCTATATTGAACTCTTTTTTATATGATTGAAACATGCAATGATAAGGTCAAGTCAATGAGACAAAATGACCTTCGCCAGTGAGGCCTGTAATTAGTGAGATTCAAATTTTAATAAGCCAATGAGGAAAAAAAATTGAGTGGTTTTTCTACCCCATGAGGTTTTTCCACTCAAAACAAAAACAATTTTATAACCTTGTTGTCTTGACATGATGATATTATGTGTTTAATTTCTTTAATGTTTCTCATTTCAGATTTATGATTGCATTCAATTCATGAATGTTTTAATCATTGAAAATATTAAAAGCATACATTGTTTGAAGATTGTTAAAGGAAAAAGATAAGTTAAGACACTGACTCACCCACCCTCACAATTTCTTCACCAATCCAACAAGAGGTATTAGAGCCAAACCCTTGATTTAACATGCCTAATCATCTTAAGGGTCCCTCGTATTGGAGTGTTGTTTGTTATGGAAAATTTAGACAAACCACCTATTTTTGATGGCACAAACTTTCTCTATTGGAAATTCAAAATGAAACATTATTTGGCTTCTTTAGGATTTTATTTTCTAGAAGTTGTTAAAGTTGAATACACTGGAACAAATCCTACTACATAAGATGAAAATAAGGCTTTTGGTCATGATGCCAGAGAAAAAAATGCAATTTTCTTTCCTCTTAGTAATGAAATTCTTGTGAAAGTAATGGATTGTAAAAATTCAAAACTAATATGGGAGAGACTGTCAAAGATCTATGAAGGCGATGATAAAGTAAAGGAAGCAAGGCTTCAAACCTTCATAAGTAAATTTGATGAATAAAAAGTGAATGATGATGAGAAGGTATCAAAATACTTTCTTAGAATTCAATAAATTGTGAGCTCAATGAGAGGTGAAAGAGAAACTATAGATAAATATTTTTTGTTATAAAGATTCTTAGGACTTTAACTCCTAGATATGATTCAAAAGTTATAGCTATTGAAGAAAGCGATCCAACAACCCTTTCTGTAGTAGAGTTACAAGGAATATTTATAGCCTATGAAATTAGAATCGACAGTGATGTCTCCTCAAGAAAATAGGCACCCTTTAAGACAAAAAAATGGAATCTAACACAAACTTAGATTTGGAATTAGACAATGAAGATGAGTTTGTTTTTTTCTATAAATTAAAAAGAGGTTCAGGGAGATACAAAGGAAAATTTCCCTTCAATTGTTTTGACTATGGAAAGTCTGGGAATTATGCAACCCAATGTCCTAACAAGGACATAGTTAGTGATGATGATCACAAGATAAAAAATTACAAGAAGAAATATTTCAACTCTAACAACTCAAAAAGAAAAAACAATTTTAGAAATAAGAAGAGCCTACTCACAAAATATGTTGATATTTCTGATAACCCATATGAGGACTCTTTAGAAGAGCAAGAAGATACTCTGTTTATGACTCAAGTCACTCCTCATGATGTTAAGATTGAAAATGTCTCAAATGAATCTGATAGTGAAGAGGGTGAAGTTGATTTAGAAGGTGAGTTGAAATGTGATCTGTCAAAAATCAAAGAACTTAAAAAGGAGATCAACAAATCTAATCATTTAGTTGAAGAAATAAAGTTGCAACTAGAAGAAAATAAAATAATGTTGGAGGTAACTCAAGCTCAATTAGAAAATAAAGAGAATCAATGCAAATCTTAGAAGCTGAAATTGTAAAACTCATAAAAGAACATGAATTGAGTAACAACAACAATAAACTTGTTGATATGTTAGGCAAACAAAAGGGTCATAATTATATGATAGGCCTTCGCTTCACAATGGGTCAATGCTCATATAATAATGAACTTATGAGTGTAGATTCTCAAAATACTCAAAAGCCTCTTACTTTCAAAAAAAATCTTCCATTTAGATTCCCAGGTTATTGTTTTCATTGTCATCAATATGGTCACAAGGAAAATGATTGTAAATTTGTGACTAAAAGAAAACAAAGCTTTTTGGATGGTAAAATATTTAACTTTATAAATATCTTGAGATGTTTTAGATGTAAAAAACTTGGACACATAGCCAAGTTTTGCAATTCAGATGTTGATTTCCATCTAAAACAATTTGATAGAAAAATGAAGCTTGTATGGATGCCAAAAGATAGCAAGAAAGATGAGGCTATGATAGTTGAAGTTACCTTTCATGCAAAAATAAAATATATATGGGTAATTGACAATGGTTGTTGCCATCATATGGTAGGGGACAGAAGCAAGTTCACAACATTTGAAAATTGTGTAGTAGGCTCAGTAAAATTTGGTGATGACTACTGTGTGAAAATCATAGGTAAGGGTACTATTCTCTTAGAAGATAATACTCCCTTAAAAGGTGTTTACTTTGTGGAAGGATTAACTCATAACTTGTTAAGTGTGAGTCAGATTTGTGATAGTGGATATAAAGTGATGTTTACTTCACAAGGCTGCAAGATTCTTAAAAATTCAGGGTAGGCAATTGCTTCTAGTTTAAGAAAAAAAGGAAATATTTACAAATTTCATGGATCTAAAAATGATGGTAGAAATAATGCATGCCTCATGAGTCAAATAGAAGAAAGAAAATTTAGCACAGAAGGTTAGGGCATACTAATTTTGACAATTTAGTCAAAATCAGTAAGAACAAGAATGTAAGAAACATGCTTGTTATATCTAAACCTGCAAATGAAGTTTTTAAAGAGTGTTAACAAGGTAGAAAAACAAGAACCATTTAAAAAACTAAAGAACATTGATCTACAAAACCTCTTCAATTAGTTCACACTAATTTGTATGGTCCAACAAGGACCAAATCATTAAATGGAGAAATATACTTTATGTTGTTTATTGATGACTATTCAAGAGAGACTTGGGTCACCTTTCTTAAGCATAAATCTTAGGCCTTTGATAGATTTAAGATTTTTATGAGAATGGTAGAGAGAGAAACAAATCTAAAACTAAAATGCCTAAGATTTGACAAAGGAGATGAATATACCTCTACTGCATTTATGGAATATTGTGAGAAACATGGCATAAAGAGACAATATGCAGCTCCTAGAACACCCCAACAAAATGGAGTAGCAGAAAGAAAGAATAGGACAGTTAGGGAGATAGCTAGAACCATGCTTCATGATGCAGGTTTTTCAAATGTATATTGGAAAGAAGATGTTCATACAACAACTTATATTTTGAATAGGGTGCAATTAACTGTGAGAACTAGGTATACACCTTATGAACTTTGGTATGGTAAATTTGCAAATATTTCTTATTTCAAAATCTTTGGTAGTAAGTGTTATGTTAAAAGAGATGAAGGTAATCTAGGAAGTTTTGAATCACATTGTGAAGAAGGAATATTTCTATGTTATTCTACATACAACAAGGCATATAAATGTTACAATAAAATATTAAAAAGAATTATTGAAAGCTCTAATGTAAAAGTTGTTGAGAATATGCAACAGGTTGAACATCAACCTCATGATTAGCAAAGAGAAGAAGGTGATATTTTGGATGAAACTAATATAAAAGAAGAATCAGAAGAAGGGTCAGACCATGAAGCACCTCAAGAGACTCTAGTAACTCCTAAGAGAACTTCTAAAACTTCTTCTTATGCTCCTTTGAAGAAGTTGTTAGAAAAGAATCACCCACATGAACATATAATTGGTGATTTAGATTCAAGAATACAAACTAGAAGGAGAGCTACTCAAGAAAACAATTAGGTTCATATATGTTTAGTTTCATAGTTAGAGCCTAAAACATATACAGAAGCTAGTCAAGATGATTTATGGATACAAGCTATAATTGCAAGAGGATTTAAATCAAATAGAAAATAATAGAACTTGGGAACTTGTCCCAAGGCCAAAAGATAAAAACATCATTGGGGCTAAATGGGTGTTTAGAAATAAACTTGATGAAAAAGGAAATGTAGCTAGAAACAAGGATAGACTTTTTTGTAAATGGTATTCCCAAGTAGAGGGCATAGACTTTGATGAAACATTTTCTCTTGTTGCTAGATTAGAAGTAATCAAAATATTTCTTTCCTTCTTTGTATATAAAAGTTTTAAAAATATGGATGTTAAAACTGCCTTCTTAAATGGTGATTTTGAAGAAGAAGTGTATATGGAACAACCAAAAGGTTTAATTTGTGCAAAGAAATAAAATCATGTATACAGGTTGAAAAATCCTTTATACGGTCTAAAACAAGCTCCTAGAGCTTGGTACTCCAAATTAGACAAATTCTTGCAAAGCCAAGGGTTCACTAAAGGTGAAGTAGATAGTAATCTGTATTTTATCACTAAAAATGACAATATTCTAGTTGTAGTGGTCTATGTTGATGATATTATTTTTGGCAGTAATGATGAGCAGATATCTCTTTCATTTCCCAATGTTATGAAAAAGGAGTTTGAAATATCCATGATAGGGGAACTTTCATTCTTTTTAGGATTGCAAGTTTCTCAGCTTCCAAATGGAATTTTTTATTTCTCAAGTTAAATATGCAAAGGAAATGTTAATAAAATTTCAAATGGATGGCAGCAGACTTGTAGGTACACCAATGGAAATTGGTTGTAAACTTGGAAAGGATGAAGATTCACCTGATGTGGATCAAACTCAATACAGGTCCATGATTGGTAGTTTACTTTACTTAACAACATCTAGACTAGATATAATGCATGTTGTTATTTTGGTACCAAGGTTTCAAGGTGCACCTAAGAAAACTCATTTAAATGTTGTCAAACGAATTTTCATTTATGTCAATGGAACAATTAATTATGGTCTCTAGTATCCTAGGCATAATAATTTCACACTATTCTCTTACACTGATGTTGAATAGGTTGGTTGTCTTAATAACAGAAAAAGCACTTTAGGTGGAGCATATTTCTTGGGTGGTAGACTTGTTGCTTGGCAAAGTAAGAAGCAAGAGTTTGTCTCATTGTCTACTACTGAGGTAGAATATATTGCAGCAACTACTTGTTGCACACAAGTGTTGTGGATGACACAAACTTTGTAGTATATTCAAATTGAGGTATCAAAACCTATTCCTATTTTATGTGAGGGTATGTTCAGGATCATCATGGAAAAAATAGGCCCTTAAGTGGCGAAAAAATTTAAAAAAATAGAGTTAGACAACTTGACGTAAAAATTTGAATATGTTATCTATATTATTTAAAAAATATGTAATAATAGAATCTATAGCAAATGGAATGCAGTTTCTAAACTACTAGGTTTATTTAAAAGAAAAAAAAATCTATTTGGTGAAAATTTAAAATTTCAATGCAGAGCACTTAAATTTCGTGGAAAAAAATAAGTAGGTGTATGTCTAACCACCCTAACCACAATAAAATGATAATATTTTTAATAATATTTTACAAATAAGTAGAGGACTCATGTCCCAATGTGATGCATATTTTTTGTAATTTTTTTCCAAGTAAATAATTAATTATGATTTTTTTATTACAACTTTTAAAAAATATAAAAAATTGTATGTCTAACCACCCTAACTTGATCAAAACTTCATGAAATTCATTTTTTTCTTTTCTAATCCTATATTATGCAAAGCATATAATGTGACACATATTTCGGATTAAAAAAATGTGTACCGTTTGAAAGTTATAGATATTTTTCAATCAGCCTATCAATCAAGACTTTAGTCGTAATTCAAATAGAAAATTAATAATAATTATTTATTAAATTCAAAATAAAGCATAACTTATATTGGTGGAAAGTTGAGAATCTCCTTTAAAAACCCTTTTTGTTTCATCAATTTTGGGTAAAAAAAAAGTTGTCAACTAGATACCCTACAAATACCCATCATATCGCCACCTTTTGACCCATCATGATCCTGCGCATACCTGTGGTAACACAAGTGTGATTAACATCTCAAAAATTCATTTTATGCACTCATATACCAAGCACATTTCCATTAAATATCATTTTCTCAAAGAAAATGTGCTTGCTAATGATGTTGTTCTTGAATATGTTTCAACCAAAGATCAAATAGATGATATTTTTACCAAGCCTTTGACAAAAGACATATTTGAACATCTGAGGGATAGACTTGGAGTCTTCTCTCTCACCTCAATTCAATAATCTTTTATTAGTATAATTTAAGGGAGAGCATTCATGCACTTTTTTTTTACCCCTAGGTTCTATGGTCTGCACAAAGGCCTTTTTTTTAGTTTGTTGTTGTTTTGGTGATCTCTTGATATTTATTCACTTCTTTGACTTTGGAATTTTTGTAAAAATGGGGAGAAAGTGTTGCTTGGTTTCAGAGGTTTCAAGATGGTTTCTATTGCTCAGATATGTGATGCTTGGTGTTCATGCTTGGTTATGTTTATGGCAGTGGTACTGATGGTTGTGGTTATGGTTTCAGGATTGGTTGCAAGATTGTTGTAGCATTGTGTTTAAAAAGGTTGGATTATTTTTCAAAAGGGGGAGAAAGTGTTGCTTGGTTTCAAAGGTTTCAAGATAGTTTCTATTGCTCAAATATGTGATGCTTGGTTATGTTTATGGCAGTGGTACTAATGGTTGTGGTTGTGGTTTTAGGATTTTTGCAAGATTGTGTTTAAATAGGTTGGATTATTTGACACCAATGCCAAAGGGGGATTTTTTTGACCCCGGTGGCATTTTATTTGGTATTGTGTCAAATATGGGTGCAAGGTTTCAAGGTGATGGAATTCATATATTTTCTATGGCTAAGTTAAAAAGGAGTTATTACTTTCTTTGAGTACTATGCTTTACAAGGCACTTGTATCTTCACAAGCCTCTAGCATGCTTTACAATTTGGGAAATTCCTATTCTTTTTCTATTGAAAGCATTACTTGCATCTCATATACTTCATACTATCGGCATTGTGGAAGACCATTCCTAGAGTTCATTGACTTCATAAGTCCTAAATTATTTTGCATTGTGTCATCGGTCCCTTAAAGCATTGAATTGCAAGGTAATTGTAATATTTTGATTTTGATGGTAAAGTCATTTAAAAAGGAGACAGTATTATTGAAAAGGAAAGGTGTCGACACATGACTTTTATCATATGGAAAATAAGTTAGGGCCAGTACAAAAAAAGGTTAACATGTGAAAAGAAAATATTATTGTTGGTTACCATGAAAAAAATGCTTAAGGAGCTAGGGTTTGCAGGTGATGATGACGATATCTCTTGGACAAGACATTACTCGAACTGTCACTTAGTGAAGAAGAGGTAGTTTCTTTCAAGCTACATTTTTAGGTAATATCTTATAGTTATTTTTTTGCTGATAGGTAGTTATTTGTTTGATTAAATCCTTCAATGTTAATGACATTGGCAGTTTTGCTAAGATTCATGGTAACATTGATTAACTGTCTTATGTGAACAATGATTCTAAAAGAATTTAGAAATCCTTGTTTATTAAAAGTGCATTTGTTAAGGAAATGTTTTTGTTGTTTCAAAGGTTAATGATGCCTATTTCTTTGAAATGCTTGTCTAGTTTTTTGGGGCTTTGGTTTATTAGAAAATGTGGTTTTATATTTTTTTTGTCAAAAATAGTAATGTGTAGCCTACCTATCATTGTATACAGGTATTTTAAAGAAACCATTTTTTTATCTATTTCTATACACAAAGAATTGGTAATTGGAAGTTTTTTCAAAGGTAGAGTATGATGATTTAAATGAAATATAAATAAAGTGTTATTTAACACTGTAACTATTGTGTTTTTAAAAAGAAAGACATTTTTTATGTTGAGAACATATCTAGAATCACAATGCAAGATAAATTGTAAAAAATGCATTTAATATTTTGAAGACTCCATTATGAGTTTTCATATATTAATGTATTGTTTGTAAAAGGCCAAAAATGTATTGAAACAGAGCAACCCTCTATATTGAACTTTTTTTATATGATTGAAACATGCAATGATAAGTTCAAGTCAGTGAGACAAAATGACCTTCGCCAGTGAGGCCTGTAATCTATGAGATTCAAATTTTAATAAGCCAGTGAGGCAATTTTTTCTAGTGGTTTTTCTACCCCATGAGGGTTTTCCACTCAGAACAAAAACAATGTTATAATATTTTTTGTCTTGAAATTATGATATTATGTGTTTAATTTCTTTAATGTTTCTCATTTCAATTTTATGATTGCATTCATTTCATGAATGTTTTAATCATTGAAAATATTAAAAGCATACATTGTTTGAAGATTGTTAAAGGAGAAAATAAGTTAAGACACTAATTCACCCCCCCCCCTTCTTAGTGTCTTCACCACTTCAACAAATACATTTCTCTATTGAGTCTAAAACAAGTCCACACCTCACTTACGTATGTAGTCATATTGAGATAAAGAAAAAAAGGATCCTTCTAGAGAATTCATTTATACCTTATGCAACTTAAATGAACCTTTGGCAAAGATCAACATCATACATGAACTATTCCTATGTGCATAAAACTACATAAATATATTTAAGGATGAGTTATTATATTTTACCAAACATAAGCCCTAATTTTTTTCTTATTTTCTTGGTGGGAAATAAAGTATTTGACCTACTTTTCAATTAGACCAATCTCATGGTGTAGACATCAACTTTGTAGGGGTGTTAGCAATGTGGATAGTGAGTAATAATATTTATAGCTAGCCTAATAACATTTAATTCTTTGTTAAACCACCATTAATAATATCCATTACTATCTAGCCTAACAAAATAAATAAGGCATTCCACCATTCAACCAATGTAAGCCCTTATTAGCTTAACTAGCACACACATACCAGCATGTGTACATGTAAACACACACAAGTCTCAAATATATGATTTATAAATAAATTTAGGAAGTGGTCTAGGAGGGTAAAAGATGAGTTATAATGGGTCCAAGAATTATGAAAAAGAACCACATTAATGTCAAGGCAACTCCTTGCTAATGTATGTGATTATTCACCATGACATCCATCATCTTGGGAACATCTTGTGAATATCATTAAGGAAAGGTAGTTCTATCTAATATTTATTATGACAAATATCATCTTAGAAACACCTTGAAAACAAGGAAACAACTTGTTAAGGTAAGACAATGTTCTTTGATTGTTTAGCATGATAAATTTACCATTCTAAATAAATTAATATTGTCATCATCTAGATTCCAAAATTACAAAGATGAATATCATCCTAATTAATTCATATATTACAATAGAGCTCTACTCTCCATAATGGAAACTATCTAGCTCCATTAAGGCCCTAATTTTATAGATTCAATATTTTCCCTAGCTCACATGCATTTACTATAATACAAAGACATACTCATACACAAACATTCTAATTTAAAAACACATCATGAACATTATAGATTAATAATTAACACAAATACTTAAACCTTGATCACACACATTATGCTAACACAATCGAATCGAATGCACATATAAAGCATGTATACAATAATTTAATCTAGTTGTTACTAGAACCAAGCTCCTAAGTTGGTTTATTAATCATAGTTATTACATCAAGAAATAACTAAAACACATATATAGGTTATTGTAAAAAAAAAAAAATATTCCTTATTATCAAATAAGATTAAAAAATCTATGGTGAAATTTTTTACAAAATTCAATAACCTTCCAGAATTTTGTCAATTATACACCCCTTCAAGATCTTCCTTTCAAGGACATGTTTATTGATCTAGTTGGATAATTAATTCTTATAATGAATATTTAGAATTTTTATAGAATTAGAGAATTTTTGTATTTTTTAGACTCCCCATACAATGCAAATCTTTGGCATTCTTTGATTGATTATTTTCTCAATAGTGTGATTTGGTATGCAATGTTATTTTTATCAAGGCACACTATTTTCTTCAATATCATTCATGATTATGTATTATTATTAATCTTAATTTCACTAACATTTCTTACAAGTAGTTGGCTAATTCTATTCATGACTCTTAACATGTGACCTTTCTATCTAAAATTTGGCTATATCATTTTTCTCTTGTTATATTACTCATCTACTATTGCCAAAACCCTTGGAAACCCTCCTTTTTAAGATGTTCACCCCCTCTTCAACTTAGTTGACCCTTCCATGTTTTTTATAAGAGGTAAGAACATGTTTTGAAGGGGCCCATAACCAATTACAAACAGGTTTTACAGGGACCTAAAAAATAAAACACAAACCATCAACAACTAGAAACAGCAGCCATAAAGAGAGGGACAAGAAAAAATGAGTTGCACGAAATAAGTTCAGAAGGGTCCTTAAACCCTTTTACAAGCAGGTCTTGACATGAGCCTTAAACCCATAGATAAACTTGAGCCCCGCCTAAGTCATCCAAGTGTCAACAAACCAACTACTTAGAACATCCATTTCAGATCCTAGAAAAACAAACAACATCACCTAAATCATCCATGCGTTAGCAAACCAAATACTCAGAATGTCCATTTCAGATCCAAGAAAAAAAGAGAACAAAATGGTGTAAAACACCAGCTAGACCCTATTTCTCAACAAAACCAAAATATCCCCACACCCCACCTCAATAGGGGATTTGGGATACACAATAGAAAAATGCAAGAACTCAGCTTCCCTGCAGCACAAAAACACCTAGTACCAGACATCACATATATTAAGTAATTTAAGTATATTAGAGTTAACATTTGACTCATTAGCCCTTAATTTTAAAACTATAATTTTTGAGTTGAAAACCATAGCTAATGGAAAACCTGTCATTTAGTTCCCATGACAAATTTGGAATCAATCTAGTAATCTAAATTTAAATTGAAATCTAAAATTTAAATACCCATGCAAAATTGTAAAAATGTATATAGCATTAAGTTCATTTTATATTCCTATAGATAATTCTTGGAAAGAAACATGATATTGGGTTATAAGTTCTTAAAAATTCTTATCTACTTATTACCCTATAAAAAATTAGGAACAAAAATGGGTATTACAATGTCATTTACAATACTCATATACAATATGAGAAGAGAAGAACTTTCCAAAAAAAGGAATAGAAATGTCCAAACACACTCAATCGAAGTGAGAAAGAACTTGATTTATGTATTTTTCAATCTATTGACTATTATTGTCATTACAACATTGGAGGGAATTGGGATGATAAGTGTTGAAGACTCCATGTTGAGCTTCATCAAAAACATTGCAAGAGAAAGAATTAGAATTCACTAATAGAACGACATGAAAAGCATACTGAAATATTATAATTAAGGGGAGAACAACTATCAAGATAATCTCTACCACCATTGAATGGTAACAGGTTGTTGTTTGGTTCATGGATAGAAAATTTATTGATTTACAAAGGAGAAAAGGGCTAGATTATCTTCATTTAAACATGGGTATATGAGTATCACTCCAAAAAGTTCCTAGTAAATCTATATATGATCAAGATGCTAACCAACCTTGTAAAGTGATAAAGGAGGCTTATTCTCTCATAATAAGTGATTATGAAGAGCATATCCATATGGAAGTCAAAGAGGAATAATAAGCTGGATCATATACAAGGTAACAAGTTGAATTCAGCATTCACATTTCATTTGTTGATGATTGGTATTGATATCTGCTTGTTATGCATAGCAGGGAAGGATATATATAATTATGTGAAGTTTCATAGCTTTAAAAAAAAGCATGGGAAACATATAGGTATTTATCCACTATTATATAAGCACACATATCCTATCATGGATTTTTTTAAAATCCTTACATGTAATTTATTCCACTTACTATATAGTAGAGAAATGGAATCAACACCATTTATTGTGTGTATCAAGTGGGTTGAAAGCAATAGGGAACTCTAAGAGAGGAAGATTCACAAAGCATGAGGTTGGGAATCCATTTTTGACAAGGAAAGAAGTATCACATTGATGGACCATATGACTATTATTGTTGTATATTACATGAGATCTCATTATGATAGTAAAATGTGCATAGTTGCAGTATGAGGATTCATATGATTTTTGTTGTTGTAGCATGAAAGATAACATTAGAACATAATTGTATAAATTTATCATAATGTATTATGTTCATTGTAACAAATGCTCTTGAAAGTGGATATTTCTTCTAAGAACTTTACCCACACCTCCTATGCATGTATTTTGGTGGAGGTTGATATGTCTCATGTATTACTTGGTGAATTCATGCTTCAAGTTAATGGTCGGTTGTGGACTCAACTTATGGATTATGAAGGAATCTCATTTTGTTGTAGACACTATTTTGCTACTAGGCACTTGGCCTATGATTACCCTCATGGTTCTCATAAAGCGTCTTTGTCCACTTGGTGGAAGACCACTCTTCTTGACCATCTTAATGTGTACCTCAATGATGATTCCACTGATGTTAGTGATTAGTTGGAGCTCCACTTGCCTTATGTGCCTCCTCATCCTCCTACATAGATGAAAAATAAGCTTGTTGCCCAATCTCTTGTTTGTCCTGAGGTTCTTGATGATCTAGGTTTGGAAAAGGTTGTTTCTCCACCTTTTTCTCCTATTTCTTTTGTTTCTTTAGTTAAGCACTGTAAGGGAGCCTCTCTCCCTTCTTGCCTAAATGTTTCCAATTTGGTTAATGACTCTTCTTGGATAGTTGTACATTGTAGGATAAAATTTCTTCTTAAGAAGGACTCCATTTTTCTTGACAAGCCCTTGGGGGAAAAGTTGTTGGGTTAAAGCTATTTTACTTGATCTATTTCTCTCTTCTTTACTATTTTTGTGTTGTTTTTGTTTTTTTACAGGTTCAAGGCCCTTCCTTGCTTTTTTAATCAAAAACATATGTTTTAGTAGAAATAAAAACCATACATCACAATCAGTTGAATGAATCAACAAGTTGTAAAGAGATTATCATAGAAAATATTGTGATAGGGTTTCTAACCTATGGCATCCATTATAGCAAGTTTTGTGCATCACAAGGTGTTGTAGCATGACAAATTTTCAATGATCACCAATGAGAAGATAATAGAAATAAAATGAAGAATACACAATTTTATGAATATTGCAATGTATTGAAACTCAATTTAAGTTAGAGGTGTTAATAAATAGGATAAACCTAGATTTTAAACATTACAAAGTCCTTATTATTATCAATGATATAATGGAATAAATCTAATCCAGAAAAAAAATTAAATTTTAACCAAATAAATATCTAATTGAAAATATCAAACATGCTAAATAATTTATTTCTAATTATTTAAATAGTATCAACCAAAACATTAGAAAAACATTCACTAATTATCTTTTTCATTTCTGTTAAACATTGTTGACCATTACTGAAATTTAATATTTAAAATAAATTAAATCAAATCTACTCATCAATTTAATTATATGCTATGATTAGTTTACCTAAATAATATTTGAATATGAATATGAATTTTATTATATGAATAGAGAGGGAATGTGATTAAAGCAACAATTCTAAGCAATTAAATGTAGTGCAGCTGATTTTTGTTACGTGGCAGCAAAATTGAAAGGAGTTTATCTTGGTGATTTTGTGGCAAAACATGCAACATACAATACCTGCAAACAAATATTCATTCATTTCCTCAATCGCCTGAAAAGGAAAACAGTCAGGCGTCTCCTATTTTTATACCCGCCCAGAACACAGCTCTGCAATGTAATGAATAATATTCATTATATCAATAAAATAGTATTTTTCTACCGTTCCACCAATTTGTTACCCTCCCAATATTACTCCTATATAAGTATTGCCTTTGGCTTTTACAGTGGAGCATCACAACAGTTGGCTAGTCTGTGTAGTCGTCAAATTTCTTACAATCAGAGATAAGTATTTATAATATTCCTCAACCATGTCTGGGCGTCCAAATCACCGTAGCCAAAAGCCTTCAGCTGAATCCTTGTCGGAAAAGTTGTCGGATTTTGGAAAGATGGTGGATGAAATATTCAACCCGCCTGAAAGAAAGGATAATTCGGCTCTGCCGTTGCCAAAACCTTCAGGTTTGCCGCCTCTCGGATCCGGCAAGATTACGAAAAAGTCCCCTGGTTCATCAAGCTCCAAGCCAAAATCATAGATGCAGCCAGGTATTTGACATATACGCATTGTGTATGTAGATGTCTCTGTCGAGCTCTCTTTCGTCGCGAATTTTCCAAGTGGAGCAGCTTAACTGCAACAAAGAGGGTTTTTGGACAGTTTTTTTTCTTTGTTTGTGTTATGCATGAAGACATTTAGGTTTTTCTTAGTTTCAGTTTTTAGTATGCTTCATGTTTTTTCACTGGTTTTACTGTGCTAGGCAATTTTTCTGCTTTAATGTAAACCTGTTTTAAAGATAAAAGGCTTTTCATAGCTTGTAACTGCTGCAGCATTTTGTGCTGTAAGATATTAAATGTTTTTTGAAAACAGTCATTAATCAATGAACGAACAGAGCTAAGTATTAGTGATAATTATTTTATTTTTTAATCTCTCAACTCTGCTCTTAGATATTTCTGATTTTCCCGCATAATGTTAGAGCTGCTCTGATAAATATTTCTGATTTTCCAGTATAATGTATGAGCTGTTCAATTTCAATGTGTGATCGTGGGTCTTACTGTCTGGTTGTTTTGTAAAGTTCGAATAACAATCAGCACAGATTTAAAAAATCTACGAAAATGGCTCTCTTGATTTTGAAGGAAAAATGAGATGAGTGTTACTGGAACTTGTTGCTCCTTTGATTTCCTGGATTTTTTCTTTCCAGAATTGGTTATGGAAAAACGATTATGTTGTCGATTGATTATTATTGATTTAATAGTGAGAATGATTAGCTTGTAAAAAGCTAATTAGGGAGGAATTTTTTGTCGAGAGCAAAATTTCTAATAAATGATAGATAGCTCTGCTTAAAGAACTATCTGTTAAAGGTTAGATTCTTGTTGATAGCTCTAATTAAAGAACAAACCTTTTGAATTTTTGACTGGAAAAATATAAATGATAGTTCTTCTTAAAGAACAAAAGCTTTTGGATTTTTGGACTGGAAAAAAGAAAAGGTTTGAACTCGTCATCTGCTACTTGAATCGCTCACTTGGTCCCTTGTCTAGAATAGAATTGACTTGTATACAAGAGATTAAAGCGGATGGAAAATGAATTAGCACTTATCTTCTTGTTAAGTCCTATTTTCTTCCAAGAAGTGTTCATAATATATCCCTTATCGTATCACATTATCATATTATGTATTTATTCTTTTATTTGACGTTTTAGAATAATAATGTTGAAACTTAGTTGATAAGTATTATATTTGTTGTTATTAATGTAGCTATTAAAAGAGATAGAAGTAAACATATTATAGGTATTGTAGTACTTCAAGTTTTACATTAATATATTAACAAATGAAATATTGATAAAGATTTTTTTGTGTTACAATTGTGACATACATAATGACATCCACACATACAATATTGTTGAAAATAAATAACATAATGACAAAAGCACATGGTAATAGAGTGAAGTACATGAAAGAAAAATCTCAATGCATATTTATATAGAATAACACTAGTAGATGACTTACGCAAATATTGTGGAATGACATTGGCATGATGGTAAAGAAAGAAAGTAAACCCTCCTCACAATTGATGATAATCACACCATCAAGACAACTAAAAGACAAGGACAAAAGAGATTGAGATAGAACTAAGGCTCATCCTCACACATGCAAGCCTATAGGAAACACTCCAAGAATGGATTCACATCATCCAAATATCTTGTCAAACAAGCCATGATTTTTTTTATCACATGGGAGAAGCAACAACTTACCCATATATAGTTAGAGACTCACCAAGCATATTTAGGGATGCAAAAACAACACAAAAAAGGTCACAACTAGCTAAGGGCAATAGATAACATCATACCAAGAAAATATGCATTCATAGTAAACTCTAGGGAACAACTTTCCTTTAAAAAACTACTTTGAAAAAGGATCAAAAGTATCATTGTTCTCAAATAATCCATATTGGACCAAAATCACCCATGTTTCTAGTTAGGAATCTCATGGGTGATTTGTAAATTGCACATGCTTGTTAGATGATCCTTGTTGCTAGGTAGGTGATTTAAGAGTCAAAAAAAAATTATGGCCTAAATGGTTAATAGACATCATGGAAGCACCAAAATTAATTCCAAAGAGTAATCATTGTTCTCAAATAATCCATATTGGATCAAAATCACCCCTATTGCTAGTTAGGAATCTCATGGTTGATTTGTAAATTGCACATGCTCATTAGATGATCCTTGTTGCTAGGTAGGTGATGTAAGATTTTTAAAAAAAAGTATGGCCTGAATGGTTAATACACATCATGGAAGCACCAAAAGTAATTCCAAGGAAAGAAGGACCCACATCAAGCCTAACAACCTACAAGATCTACAGAAATAGGTGTCAAAACTAAGAAACATAATAAATAAATAAAAATCAACCCCAAATAGGTACATGCTAGGTCAATGCAAGACAAAAAAAAATATAACACTAACATAACTACCTTGATTTATGAGTTGTTAATGAATAGTTTGAAGAAATGGTTTTCATTATACTTACCCACCACTTTAAATTTTAAACATTTTATAAAAACTTACATTCCAATTTAGCCATAATTCACATGTAAATAGGCCATAAGAATAATGCAATAAACAATCATTGCACCAAGCTCAAATATTCCAATACAAGATGTAATTAACAATACTTTACCAATGAAATTAAACATACTCTAACATTATAATCAAACATATACAACATGTACAATTTAATTTCCAAGCTAATCACCTATTAGATATAATAACTCACACAATAATGATAATTTCATTACAAATGAAAGTGTAATTTTAATCAATCAATAGATATTACATGATTTCAATGTGTTGGTAACATCCCAAACATGTATGAAACACACTACAATATAATAAGGAGATAAATATACAATTTTAATATTTTCATGCATTCAAAAGAAATCCTCTAATAACCATGAGTTTTAATTTACCAATAATTAATAATTACAATGAAAGGAAGCCAAGGATATCTAAAATATGCATATGAACTTGATTATTCCACCTTGATCCACCCTACAATCCCAATGATGGTCAATAACACCCAATTATATTAGATACTCAAGGCCAACCCTTTATACTAAGAGATAGTCTCCATCATTTTCATACAAATGTATGACATATAATATTGGCGACAAACAAAATACTTCAACCAAATATTTTCTCATACATATGATGAATTACACAATTCTAAAAAATAAGGAAGATGAGATAATTTTAGGGAAATAAATGGTGTCCTTCAATTCTCAAAAAACAAATTAGGATAATTTAGATCTATGGTATCAAATGATAAGTGGACCTCTTGATAATGCTCACAAGTGTAACCAATCTTTCCAAATATGCTACGGTCTATTGCATAATTCTAAATGCAACTCATCCTTCTAGATGTCCTTTCAACATGTTGCATCCCCAATAAAATGCATGGCTCTAGGAAAATTCACCATCAGTAATTCACTGACAAAAAATTCACCGCCATTGTTGGTAGTGAATTTTCCAACCAGTGAATTGCTGGCATGAATTTTCCAAAATGCATAATTATGAATCTTTTCATCATATTGATACTTAAATTAAAATTCATTAATAATATGTGAAACATCTTTTCAAATATAGCACCTAATTAGTCTTATATTCATTATTATCATAAAAAAATGTCTATTTTCATAATTATGTATTGCATAATAAAAATATTGTGTTTATAATAAGGATAGCAAAAGTCATTTGAAAGATTACATCTCATAGTTATATCCGCCAACTCAAGGGCTTCACTTCTCAGTTCTTTCTATCATGGATTCTAATGAAACTAACTTCTATAATTAGCCCTTGGAAAAGAGACAAAGCTTTAACACAAAACATGCATTTGAGAGAAAGAGAACAATATTCATATATTAAAATTCATGTTTCAATAATATAAATTTAATTTTTAATTTTCAATTTCTAAAAAATAAATATACCTTTTTTGAAAATTCCTTCAATGCCCAAGTTTTACATTAAAGAACCTTTAGTTTCTCAAATATGAAAAACATAAAAAAATCAAATAATCCTCTTGTCCAAAATTCCTAGAACATCATAGAAATTCATTCATTTTAATTCTAAGAGAAATTTGTACATTTTAGATACAATTTCTATTTTCTAAAATTTTAAAAGAATTTATGAACTAAAAATACATAATAAAATTAAATTAAATTATAATCTATAAATTGAAATAAGAAAAAAATCCCTTCCACCAAGTACACAAAACTAATAATTTGTATCAAGGTTTTTCAAAAAAAATAAAAAAAATTATTCATTTTAAAATAAAATAACAAAAAAATAGTTGAATGAGTGATGACAAGAAAAGGAGATACTCTCAATCCACAAGAATGCCATTTAATTGTTTACCATAGTCTAAGCTCTTGAATCTCTCAAGCAAGCTTTTAATTTGGACCCTAGGTCTCTTTTTCTCTCCCATTTTTTCTCAAACTAGAATTTATGTGATAAAAAGAGATTGAAATTTTATTTTATTTTTCTTAAGAGGTAAAACCTAAATAAAATATTGATTACCCTTTTTCACTTCCTAATATAAATTGAGAACCTCCAGTCAAAATTATCTTCAATTATCCACAAGTTCTTAGAATTTTTCCAATTTGAAGCAAAATCACTCATCATCCCTATTTCAATCCTCAGTGTAGTGGAGAGTGCAATGGTAAAATTCCTTTAATGCGGATATTTTTTGGATTATTTTGGCCAAGGTGGCCAATTTTCAAGTCTTGAAATGTGTTTCACATAAGCTAGGTGGATTTCACTTAATGGGTTTCTTCATATTGGTATTTTAAACAATTTTGCAAATTTTCATGAAAAATAATGTAGCCAATCAAAAGTTATGAAAATTTCCATGTTTCACAGGATTGTGAATTTAAATGGTTTTCAATTGCAACAATAAAAAATCATCTACATTATTTTGTGTCAAAAATGTTTGAAGCATGATCAAGGTTTAATGGATAGAAGAGGTACAAACTTCAATAATTTAATTGGATTTTTCAAGTTGAGGATTAATTAATTACTTATTTAAATTAAATAAGTAACTAAAAGTCTAAATGGGAAAAACAATTGAAGTTCAAAATGAAGTTCAAAATCACAACTTAAAATTTTAAGTTAGAAAAATAGGTTGTGAGTTTGCAAAATTCACTAAAATTTTCAATTCACAAACCAAAATCCTAACTTAGAAAAGTAAATTGTGAATTTGCAAAATTCACTAAAATTTACACCTCACAACCCAAATTTCTAACTTCATAAAATAAAAAATTATAGATTTGAATAACTAATTTTAATTGATTATTTTTATTTTAAAGAAAAACATTAATAATTTTAAAAAAGCAAAAAAAGAGTTAGCAACTCAGGTACACTATTTTTTTCTCCTTTATTTTCGGCTTATTGTGGAGGGAAATAAAGTTAAAAAGGCAGTTAAAATATGCATGGAAAAAGTTTGTGATTGTGAAGGCTTGATCAATAAAAGCTCAAATGTTATATTAGCTATCGCCCTTCGTTTACATGCAAAAGTTGAAACTGTAAGGAAGCAAAGGTGTGTGAATCGCTTCCTACGCTAATCTTGAGAGGATGATTATGCAAATTCAACTAACTATTACAGAGATTTCAAGGGACAAATAAACATGCATAAATGAAATATCACAATAAACACATAACACAGTAATTACCATGGGGAAACCCTTTCGGGAGAAAAACCCCACGCTCCAAAACTCGCACAATGTATTATCAAATCAAGAAGATTACAATACACTTGCAATGCAAGTTCTTACAGGAGCGCATCACCACAACTCAAACTCAGACTCAGAGAGACTCCTTCTAGCACCCAGTCTTGCAAAATGAACTCGATGATTCAAACACCTCCCCAAGCCCTCCTTTTATAGTGATTTACAATCTAGAAACCATTTGTGGTTTTACAAAACCATGGGCAAAACAACCATGCCACATGTTACCCACAACCAAGTTAAAATAGCATTTTCGTCCACAATTTTGTCCTCTAGTTTAGACCCCCATTAAATTCATACAATGAGTTGTTTATACTCTAAAAACAACCCTCCTATATTCTAATAGGGACAAGGCACATTTTTAACAAATCGTACACCTTTTTTCAACACGTAAACATGTGGAGAACTACCACAAACAAATTCTAGAATTTTCTGAAAAAAGCTTGCAAGGTTGAGACACGATTCTCAACATTCTCCCACTTGTTGAGCACCTTGCAAGAGTCAGGGATCCAAAGTGTCATGGACTTAATTGCTAGGGGCCGAGAGCCCCATAGACTCTGAACACCATCTAAATTTCTTTGTGCTCACGGGCTTAGTTAATGCATCAGCAACATTCACCAAAGTCTCCACCTTCTCCAACTTCAACTTGCCATCCTTGACCATATCTCTCACAAAATGATATTGTACATCAATGTGCTTGGTCCTGGCATGAAATGTCGGATTGTTCGCTAGGCAGATTGCACTCTGACTGTCACTATAAATTGTCACTACACCCTGTTTGAACTCTATATCTGAACACAATCTCTTTAGCCAAATGGCTTCCTTGCAAGCATGAGTAGCTGCCATATACTCTGCCTCTGTAGTGGACAAAGCGACCACAGCTTGTCGCTTGCTCATCCAACTGATTACACCATCGAATAATGTAAACACATATGCACTGGTGGATCTTCTTCTATCAACATCACCGGCCCAGTCTAAATCCACGTAGCCTTGAATATCCAAGGAATGCTCATTTCCTATTCCATGGAAACATATAGAGTACTCTGAGGTACCCTGCAAGTATCTGAAAACTCTTTTTACTGCATCCCAATGTGCTCTTCCTGGATTAGACATGTAACGGGAAAGTACTCCCACTGCTTGGGCAATGTCTGGTCTTGTACAGACCATAGCATACATCAAACTTCCATCAGCACTTTGATATGGTACTCGACTCATCTCTTCCATCTCCAATGGGGATGTAGGACACTGTGAGTTGGAAAGCTTTGTTCCCATAGTAACAGGAACACTCAATGGTCTGGAATCCTGCATATTGAATCTTCTCAGAATTGTACCAACATACTTACTCTGGCCTAGCCAAAGCTTTATGTTTTTCCTATCTCTTATAATCTTCATTCCTAGAATATGCCTTGTTGCACCAAGATCTTTCATTTCAAACTTTGCTGAGAGCTGAGATTTTAATTCTGCAATCAAACCTTTTCCTTTGCCAATAAACAACATGTCATCAACATATAAGGCAATAACCAGGAAATAATCACCATCAGACTTGTAATAGATACAATGATCAGATTTAGATCGCACAAATCCCAAACTCAAAACATATGTATCAAACTTCTGGTACCACATCCTAGGACTTTGTTTTAAGCCATACAAGGATTTCTTCAACTTACAGACCAAATGACTTTTACCTTTCACCACAAAGTGCTCTGGTTGTGTCATATAAATTTCTTCCTCCAAATCTCCATGAAGGAAAGTTGTTTTCACATCCATCTGCTCAACCTCTAGATCATAAGTAGCTGCAATAGAAAGTAAAAATCGAATGGATGTCATTTTTGCTACAGGAGTAAAAATTTCACCATAATCAACTCCTGCAACCTGGGAGTAACCTTTTGCAACCAAACATGCTTTATACTTCTCAATGCTTCCATTTGAACCCATCTTCCTTTTGAACACCCATTTACAACCAACAGGCTTCCGTCCTTTAGGAAATGGTACAAGGTCCCATGTGTCATTCTTCTTAAGAGCTGCCATCTCTTCTGCCATGGCTATTTTCCATGACTCTGAATCATTCATACCAAGAGCCTCTTCTACAGATCTCGGTTCATCAATATTAGCATTCAAAGCAAATATACACCTCCAATCATCAGGAGAATATCCATACCTTTCTGGTGCTTTCCTTTGTCTACTAGACCTTCGAACAAGATTTGGTTCAGGTTCAGGTTCTCCCTCTTCCTCTGATGATTCAGAACTCATAGAGCTCTCCTCGACTTCTTGTCTTTCTAAGGGCCTCGATTCAACTTTCTCAAGTGTAGCAGGTAGTTGAATCACATCTTTCTTTTCTTCCATCTGTTCTGGCTGCACTATAACAGAAGAAGGCTTAGTTTCTCTAAAAATAACACTTTTGGAATAAAATACCTTTTGTGGAATAGGATCCCAAAGCTTGTATCCTTTCACACCGTAACTATATCCGATGAAGATACATTTGACAACTTTGTTGTCCAATTTTGTCTGCTTCTCCTTTGGCACATGAGCATATGCCTCGCAACCAAACACTCTCAGATGTCTAAGTGAAGGCTTGTGGCCCAACCACGCTTCCATTGGCATCTTATCAACAAGAGTTGATGTAGGAGACCTGTTTATTAGGTAGCAAGCAGTGGCAACAGCTTTAGCCCAGAACTTTTTTTCTAGTCCAGCTCCACTCAGCATACTCCTAGCCTTCTCCATCAAGGTCCTGTTCATTCTTTCTGCAACTCCATTCTGCTGTGGAGAATACGGAGTCGTCTTCTCTCTTTTAATACCACAATCTTTACAAAATGTGTCAAAATCATTAGAGCAATATTCACCACCATTATCAGTTCTCAAACACTTTATCTTCTTTCCAGTCTGCAACTCAACCATTGCTATAAATTTTTTGAAACGGCTGAAAACTTCAGCTTTACTCCTAAGAAAATAAACCCATGTTCTTCTACTGAAATCATCAATGAAAGAAACATAATAAACTGATCTACCAATAGAAGAAACATCAACTGGACCAAATACATTTGAATGGATAAGATCCAAAATACATGAAGACTTATGAGAACTCGAGTAAAACTGAATACGATTTTGTTTACCATAGATACAATGCTCACAAAAATCAAACTCAAGATTGTAGTCATTCAACCCATCAACAAGGTTTTTATTTCTCAAGTTCTGTAGACCCTTCTCATCTATGTGGCTGAGTCTTTGGTGCCATAAAATGGTCTTCTCTGCAGGCAACTTTGATTCGGTAGATAGAGTACCCTTGGGTACCCAAAAACCACGACCATCTGTTGAAAGAGAAACCCTCTCCTTCTCCAACAAAGTAGTCATTTTCACAATCTTATCAGAAGTACTATTGCACTCAACCATGCATGCATCGAGCTGGTACAATGTACCCAATCTGCTTCCTCTTGCTATTACCATAGCACCTCTCACCATTTTCACACCTGCTTCAAAAAACTGTACAAGCACACCTGCATCTATTAGTTTGCTAACAGATAACAAATTTCTTGCTAGTCCCGGGATATGCAAGACACCATCAAATCTTCTAATTCTACCATCAGAAAATTTCACATGAATACTTCCACGACCAACAATATCAAGAACAAAGTTATCACCCAAATACACCTTACCACCATCAAAATTTTCATACTTACTAAACCAATTTCTATTAGGAGTCATGTGGAAAGATGCACCTAAGTCTATCAACCATGCATTGTCACCTGCATGAGTGGCCAAGGCTACGATGAAAGCATCTCCATCTTCCTTCTTGGACTCAGAATCAGAATCTTGCTTCTTCTTCTTCTTCTTCTTCTTCTCCTCTTTGCAGTCCTTTCGGAAGTGTCCAAGTTTGCCACAATTCCAACAGATTGCCTTGGACTTACCAGGAGATTTTGATCTCCCTTTATTCTTGGACTTAGAACGGCCATGCTACTTTTCGTTCTTGCCTCTTTCTTTTGGTCTTCCTCGAACACTCAAAGCCTCTTTGGCATTCAGAGAGAACTTCCTTCTCATCTCCTCAGAAAGTAGAGAACCAACAACGTCCTCCATCTTCAAGACAACTGAAGTGCTCCCTATGGCCATGACAAGGCTATCCCATGAGTCTGGCAATGAACATAGCAAGATTTGGCACCTTTCTTCTTCATCCATTTTCACCCCAACTGAGGTCAACTGAGTCACCAACATATTAAAGCTTTCCAAATGCTCAGAAATTCATCCACCTTCTTCCATTCTCAAGGAATACAACTTCTTCCTCAAGAAAATCTTGTTCACAAGTGATTTCGCTTGATAGATCTCACTTAGCTTCTTCCAAAGCTTCTTTGCAGTAGATTCTTCATGGATATTAATCAGAATTGAATCTGTAAGACACAATCTGATGAGACCTTTAGCTTTTCTATCTATTACATCATATTGTGCAGCTAAAGTTGGATCTACGGGCCTCAGCGTATTCTCATCCACTGCATCCCATAGATCTCGATCAATTAACAGATCTTCCATCTTCAGCTTCCACATCTCAAAGTTTGTGCCAGAAAACTTCTCTACATCAGTTCTCCCCGACATGCTTGCCATCTTTACAATCCTACAATACAAAAAATAAAATACTCTGCACAAGCTCCCACTCAAACCTTGATTAGCTCAAAAAACCCTATACCCAACAAATAGAACCAAAACTGGCCAGGCTATGATACCACTTGTAAGGAAGCAAAGGTGCGCGGAATCGCTTCCTACGCTAATCTTGAGAGGACGATTATGCAAATTCAACTAACTATTATAGACATTTCAATGGACAAATAAACATGCATAAATGAAATATCACAATAAACACATAACACAGTAATTACCGTAGGGAAACCCTTCTGGGAGAAAAACCCCACGCTCCAAAACTCGCACAATGTATTATCAAATCAAAAAGATTACAATACACTTGCAATGCAAGTTCTTATAGGAGCGCATCACCACAACTCAAACTCAAACTCAAAGAGACTCCTTCTAGCACCCAGTCTTGCAAACTGAACTCAATGATTCAAACACCTCCCCAAGCCCTCCTTTTATAGTGATTTACAACCTGGAAACCATTTGTGGTTTTACAAAACCATGGGCAAAACAACCATGCCACATGTTACCCACAACCAAGTTAAAATAGCATTTTCGTCCATAATTTTGTCCTCTAGTTTAGACCCCCATTAAATTCATACAATGAGTTGTTTATACTCTAAAAACAACCCTCCTATATTCTAATAGGGACAAGGCACATTTTTAACAACTCATACACCTTTTTCAACACATAAACATGTGGAGAACTACCACAAACAAATTCTAGAATTTTCTGAAAAAAGCTTGCAAGGTTGAGACACGATTCTCAACAGAAACTACTAAACTTGAAGTAGCAGTTACCTATTATTAAGTTTCAATTATTCATTCTCATTCACATTAATTGGAAGGCACACTTCACAACCGTATGAAGACATGCAAGTCTACGCATAGCGCCAGCTGTGTGGAGGAAATATGGAAACCACGCCTCATGGGTTTATTTTTGCAGATTTTATGAATTGATTTCTCAGTCTTCCTATAAGTCGTGCCCCTATTCATACGGCTTAAGCAAATTAATTGCTAGCAATTCACTACCAGCAATGCGAGTAATTATCACCAGTAATTTATCATGTTAGTATATTCACTGTATATATTTTTTTATGGGTTCAACAAAATTTCTATATTTTTTCTTTTTTGAGTGCTTTTGACCATTTAAATATTGAAAAATGTATACATGATGAATATGTCACCATAATGAATTACTGTCTGTGAATTGTTGAAGATAAATTATTGATAGTGAATTGCTGATGATGAATTTTCCTAAAACCTTATTCATATATACAAAGGGATACTCATCAAACATATAAATCATGATGCTGGAATTCTTCAAAGGAATGCCACTATACAGAGGAATACATCTAAGAAGGCATGATTGAGTGCATCATAGATGTGTCGCTGATCATGTAAATCATGTCATGTAAAGTGTACGCCTCACAGAGATGTTATTGCATGTAATGCTATGACCACAACTATGCACGAAATGGGTTCGTTGAAAAAGCTTCAGGAAACCACAAGAAAATGCAATGGCAGGTGTAATGCTAGGTCGAATTAATATTATTAGGGTTCTAAATGACTATGTCAGCGTAAGTTTGGAATCGCATAGGCACATGTAATCTCAGTAGATACATAAAATGGGCGGTTATATATCTGTGAAGATTTTAAAGTTTTACACTACCATCTTCTTTCCTGCCCGTGCAGCATAATGAATGATAACTTCTGAAGATATAGCCGCATAAGGGATTATAGAGAAATGTCATTGCATGGAATTGTATTGTTATAGGATATGAATGAAATGAATTGCTTGAAAAGACTTTAAAAGCTTTCAGGAAAATACTTGCTGTAGATTACAAGTGCCATGGCAGCCGCATATATACAATTTTGAGAGTACATAGCTAATGCATGCAAACTGTTTTACTTCCAAAATATGGTGCATAGGAAAGATAATAAACTATTTGACAGACACCTCAATGAGATGCCATTTCTTGGAATGCATGATTGCAGGTTATGCACGAAATGGATTTGTTGAAAAGAGGCTTTAGAAACCCTAGCGCAAATGCAAATTGGTAAGTATAAAGCTGGCTTCTACAACCTTTACCAGCATCCTCTCTACAGTGCCAAGATAAGAGCTCTGGAATAAGGCACCTTCAGAAATGGAAGATTTTTATCAGATGTTGAAGTCGCGATTGCCCTGGTAGATATGCATGCAAACTGTGGGAATATATAATTGATTAGACACGTTTACATTTGCAAAAGTATTATGTGTTTAGTTTATAAAACAAAAACACTTAAACAAATTTTCTATTATTCTAGATTAGAAAACCAAAACATAAATAAAAAATTTCTCTCTAAATCAACATTTACCATCCTGTCATCACTTTTCTTCTACTTCTCCAACCTCTCCTTCTCTCTTCTATCTTCATCATCTTGGAGAAAGTAGGATTATTTGTTCATTATGGATCTCTTTCTACAATATTTCATGTGTTTGATGGGTCTTTTAGTAGCGATGATTTTGATATGTTAGATGAATCTCTCAATGGCTTCATCTTGATAGGATCATCCTCTAATACTTCAAAATATCTCTTTGTACCAAAGATTAATTAACGCAATTAATTATGTGAAACCTAAAATTATTGTTCAGCTTCATTCTAATGTTCCTCAACCATAAGCTAATCATGTCCTTACTATTCAAGGTGTCCCAAACCCACCTTTGCAAAACAACTTACTCAAAACAATAATCTTGATCAAAATGTGTCATAATGACCTCATTATCATGCAATTTCTCACACATATAGTACCCAAAATAATAAACAACCTAAACAAACACTAATATTTCCCACTTCTATTCCATTTTCCCAACCTTTTATTCCTCCTACACCTTGTTTTTCTCAACATGTTAGTAAATAGTATGATCTTTTTGAGTAGCTTCATGCTACTCCTACTAAAATATCACTCTAAGAGTTGTACAAACATTGCTTGTGTACCACAAGATGCTCTAGGAGGCCTTATAAAATATATTTGTACCACCTATTGTTAGACCAAATGATTTAGCAACTTTGTTAGATTGTATGCATGTCACAAATTTAGATATTGTATTCATTCAACATGAGTTATCTTTTTTTAATATTCAACAACATGATCCTCTTATGATTATAGTCATCATTAATCAAAATGGAATAGAGCATACTCTAATTGATAAAAGATCAAACCTTAATATTTGTAGAATTGACCTGCTATATAAGATCAATATAGATATGTCTTTCATCAAACCTGTTACTCTTTTTATTCTTAGCTTTGGAAATGTTGGTAGACACTCATTAGGTTCAATAAAACTAGCAGTTGAGGTAGGACCTATGAATTTTCCCACCCTTATCCATGTTATTCTCGATTCTCTTTCATACAATATTCTTCTTGGTAGACTATGGATTCATGTTATGGGGGCAATACCATCTACTCTTCACCATACAATGAAGTTTTTTTGCAACAACAAGATCTATATAATTGAGGTTGATCCAAATCCAGAAAGTTGCTTACAAGTAGAAGTTGGATATCAACCTCATATTTCTAAATCTCATATCACTTTGATTTCATCTTCAACATTTGACTCACTACTTTTCAGTAAAAAATAATATTGTTAAAATTAAGATTCTCAATCACCTATGAGTGTGCTCTTTGGCGATGATTGGGATTCGTTAGATTTTACACATTCCTTCATTGGAGAATATAAATTCTAACCATCAAAGATTGAGACCCCAAAGGTTGTTTTGGTGGCGTCTACACAATCTTTTCCTTTTTCTAAAATATATAAGCTTAATATCCCAACTTCTTCTAGACTTTGACGTTTTATGCTATTTGGACCTCCACCTTTGATGATGTCACTAATGGTGATCTACCATCTTCAGTGGAAATGGCATCCCTTTATGGTTATGGTTTTAAAGTCTTGTCTCAATTTTGGTATAGAGGCAATGGTTGTGGTGTAAACGAGTAGGGTATCAAGATCCCCTTAGACCCTAATCCCAATGATTCCATGGTTGGTCTTGGTTACCACCCCTCAAAGCCTACAAAATCCTCCCATCAATCGTATCTTATATAAATATGATATCTAAGTCTCAAAATATGTATCATCACTTAATCTAATCAACCCTAAGATGATATAAACAATTTTTTCTTCTAGCACACCTTTATTTAACAGTTTCTCAACAAATGAATCCGTAGCTAAATTTTTGGGGGTCTATGAGCACTTACCTTGATATCATCGTGATTGTGAATTATTTTATTGTTTAAATGCTAAGACATGTACTTTGGGAAATATGCTTGTTTATTGGATGAGACCTTGGTTTCTCAAGAGATGTCTCAAAAATTCCCTTAACTGTCTAATGTCCTAGACTGTAATACTCTCCTTGTTGGAGATATTGTTGATGTTTGGATGGACCTAGCTAACGTCAAGAAGGTTACCCCAGTTGGAAAGTTCCTAGATTTTAATGAACATGAACATTCTTCTATTCTACATGAATTTGTTGATCTCTTCACTTGGTCATACTCAAATATGCCTAGTATTGATCCAAAGTTGGTGATGCATAATATCATATTGCATTCTGATGCCAAACCCATAAGAAAAAAGTTCAAAAATGAATCCCAAGGTGGCATTGTTAGTTAAGCCTAATATTGAGAAGCTTCTACAAGCTAGATTTATTTTCCCTATTGACTATTTTCCTTGGATAAATTGAATATTATTTTTGTCACTAAACCCAACAATTGTATTTAGGTGTGCATTGTTTTTTAAGGGGTGCTGGCAAGAAGTTGAGTCCACTTTTTGGCCAAAAAGTGGAAGTGCTTTCCCTGATTTTCATAATTTGACACATTTGACCTTAAAATTTGAAGCACTTAGAGATGGAATCTTCAAAAAAGTCACTAATCATAAAATGTAGTACTCAAAGTCTAGTTTCCAAATATGTAATTTATTTCAATACCTAGATTGTACAAATTGAGTTTCAATAGGCATTTCTAAAAACCACTGTTTAAAAGTTACTTTTTTTTAACCATACCATGCACATGTACAACATCCATATTTTGACCTAAATTTCTCGTATTTTTCTAAATCCTTTTGGGAAAAGATTTGTGACTCACTAAATATTTTTTTTGATATTTTTTTGTAATTTTTTATTGAATATATTTTTTTGTTAAATTTTTATTAGGCATATTTCTTGTTTTGAAAATTTGTCGTGTACGACACGCATAAGATAACCTAAAATTATCATTTTTTGATTTTTTTTAAATTGAAAAGAATTGTCTGAAGTTTGTTCTTGTGCAATCCATTCGTCAAAATGTTATGTTGATCAAAAGTTATTAAAATAGTAAAAAAGCCTGATATTTAAATTTTATGGACTAGTTTCATCATAAATTAATTGAAAAATAGAAAAAATAATCCAATTGTAAACAAATTACATATTTGGAATCTACATTGTCTCATCTAAAATGGGTTTTAATTTCGTCAAAAAATTTTGCAAAAAAAGTCGTCAACCATATGTCCAAACTCAGTATTTTTCTCTGACATTGTTAGGACCTTCAACTTGCAAGTCAAACCAAGTTGAAGGCCTAGGTTCGGATTCCCAATGCTTTTCCCAAACCAAAATACAAGGAAGAAACCCAACCACAAAGAAAATCCAATTTCAATTTTTTTGAAACAAGATCCCATTTCATACTAATCGGGATCTCGTTTCATAATCAAGATCATGTTTCCTAATTTTAAATGTTGTGACTGTTGACAGAGAAATGGGATCCCGCTTTATAAACGAGATCTCGTTCCTTTTTCAATGGTCCCCACATTTAATATTGGGAACGAGATCTCATTTTTTAATAAACAGGATCCCATTTGTTTTTAATTGTTTTATTTAAATTTATTGTCAAAATTTACTATGAAGTTTGTAACTTCACATGTACGGCCGAGAGCAGTAAAATTGGGCTATTTTTCAACAACTATTGTCTTTACAGATGGTGAACTTGCATTTTTTATTGAAGTGCAATTGTATTAGTTTTGTACTTGTTTAGAGGAACAAAGGGTCTTCAACTTGCAATATGGATTGAATTTTTCAGAGGCATGATGAAAATAGTTTTTAAAGTGGAATTGTGCTAGTTTTCTAATTGTTTTGAGGAACACAAGAGGAAGAATTTTGTCCTTATAGGTCTTAAACTTCTAATTTGGATTGAATTTTTAGAAGAATTTCACTATTTACATTCATTTGTGCTTGACAATTTTATAATCATGGGAGATAAAGCTCGTAATAAGAGGAGGAAGACATTGACTCCTGAAGAAATTGAATCAAAAAAGAGGAGAGACAAAGACAAAGAGAAAGAAGAATGAGAATTAAATCAATGAATGATGGGCCCGAGCATCCAATTCCATAACCATTGAAGATGAAAACATTGAGGATACCATGGTTGTAGATGAAGTAATTTACACGAAGTCAATTTGGAGAAGAATCTGATTATACAAGCAAGTCCTACTATGTCTTCAAATCCCTCTTTCAATGCTATGGAGAATATTTCAATATGCACAAATCCAGGTACGTCTTCAAATCCACATGTTAGTGAAATGGTAAATTCGTATGTAGAAGTCTTACAAGATGCTAGACTTAACGATGTTGACATTGATAATATTTAGAGAGATGAAACTTTTATAGAATTTGTTGAAAATGAAAATGAGAATGATCCTTTTGTTGAAAATGAAAAAAAAAAATCATTTTGTTGATGTAAATGAAAATGAAAACTATTTTGTTGATGAAAATGAAGATGAAAATGTAAATCATTTTGAAGTTGAAAATGAAAATGAAAATGAAGATGAAGATGAAAATCTAGAATGTGATGTTGAATTTAATGAAAATACTTTTTTAAAATTGAAAGTGGTGTTTAAGATAATCTTCCTTGTCAAATTTCTTGGAGGCAAATAAGAACAGATGTGAATAGAATATACAACAAATTCTTTTATCGTAAAAAAATTGCAATTCAATGTCAACTAATGATGCAATTGATGAGAATGCAAAAAATGAGGAAAATAATGAAAAGGTTAGGCTTTTTTGTTAAACCAAAAAGAAAATATCAATCATTAAAACATGTTATGTCTACTGTTGCTAGTGCCATTCAATCTATTGGGAAAAATAGTCGATCTAAAGATAAAAATGCAAGAAGAAGAGCTATAATAATTGTTATAGTTAATAAAGCAACTTTCAATAAAAGAATGGTAAGCAATATTAGTGAAGTTTTAAAAATACATCCTAGAACATTGCTAAGAGTAGCAAAAAGAAGAGAAAGTATAGAAAATGATCCTATCAACCAGTGTTGGAGTTTTAGTGGTCAACTCCCGAGGTCTGATATGAAATTGAATGTTGAAATTAAATCTTTGATCAAAAAAATATTGGCATGATAATACTAGGGTTTCATCTAATGCTAGAGATGTTTTAAAATTAAGGGTGGGGTCCAAAGTTCATGATCCCCACCCAAAACACCTACTAGATACAACACAAATTGAATTTTATAGAAAATTTTGTGGTGATTTAGTGTTACCTGGTAATATTAAAATAATTCAAAGGTCTTTTGAAAAATGTAAACCATGGTATGTAAAAATTAATAAGCAATGAATATCTTTTTGTTGTAAAATGCATGTTCAATTTCATTATTTTTATGATGTTTTTCGATATATATGTTGTACTTTGCATACTAACATGATTATACAGGAATGTGGTATTAATATACCACCTGAAGCAATAAGGGGGTTTATTTCAAGTTTTTTTTGTGAAAGATCTAATGGTAAATTATTTTATTTAAGTTCTTGTATTTCTAGACAATGCATTGATTGTGAAAATTTTTCATTCTTAATAATTTGTATGCATGAAAGTATTGATAACGATTTTGGACAATTAACTATAGATGTTAAAAGATTTAAGAATGTTCACTATTCATTAAAAGATGGAAAAGTAGGAAAGCGTTGTGATTTAGTTACAGAAAAGTTAGTGTGCATGCACTCATGAGTGAATTTAAGAATAAGATTGTACCAAAATATGTCATGCACTCTCAAAATACTTGATGGCTTGATGGCCAATTCCGTGCATGTAGAAACACATTTCCAATTGGTACTATACTTTCAGTGGTTGATTTTGTGAAAAATTATACTCTAGCTCCGCAAGAGGAAATTCAATCACAGTATTATAATTCAATGCAAGTAGCTATGTTTGTCCATATTTTTTATAGAGATGTAGACGATAGCATTGAGGATGATAGAAAATTTTTGAGGGAGTATCATTTTTATTTGAGTGACAACTGATTACACTCATCAGAGTTTGTTCAATATTGTTTCTATACAGTTTATAGAAATTTAAGAGAAAGAGGAATCCAGATGAAAGAACACCTCATATGGTTAGATAATTGTACGGGGCAGTTCAAGAATGCTTAACTATTCTATTGGTTAAGTAGGGTTCACAAGGAACTTAATGTCCAGCATATATGGAGTTTTTTTTAAGCTGGGCATGGTAAAGGAGAACATGATGGAGCTGGTGCATGTGTCAAAATAATTCTTGCTAGAGAACAATTAAAATTTGAGGATGCAATAAAATTTAAAGATGTACGTGGGATTGTGGATTGGTGTAATACAAGACTATCTACACTTGGTTCGAGTGAGTACTCTATAGTTCATCGATTCTTTTGGTTGGTTCAAGAAGAGAACATTGTACCTAGAGTTGACTATGAGACAATCAGTGGATCTACTAAATGGCATTCATTTAGGAGTTCGACAACAAGCACATGGACTATATGGACAAGGGAGCTTGCATAATTTTTCCAATTTTGTATCTTAGGAGATTGGGAAGCATGTGAAAATACATAATGGGTTGAACAGTGGGAGCAAAGATCATTGACACATGCACAAGCACATGATGAATATGAAAGAACTATTGAAGAAAATGATCAAGTGTTTCCATCTGAAGACTATGACCATGTTTTAGACCTTGTACAAGAAGGTAATTTAATTCAATTTATTTCATTTTATTTCACTTTATTAAGTTATTTTGCAATACTAAATTATTTATATGGATGTGTGCAAGTTAAATTAAATCAATTTTTATTTGCAGGACATGTGTATTATGTTGTTAGACCTAAGGGGAATGAAGAGCAAATAGAATATTGGTTGGCTCATTATGTGGAGACTAAATATAATTTAATAGCACCTTGAGAAGATGATGATGGCTATCATTATCCAACAGGTACGATGATCCCCTTAAGACATCCCCTTAAGCAAATTTTGATAACAAGTTTTTGATCCCCTTAAGCAATTTTTTAGAACAAGTCTTTTATCCCCTTAAGAAAATTTTGAGAACTTATTTGATGATGGTTTTCATGTTTTCCAATAGGATCAGTGGTGGTTGTTGGCACTTGGCTACGAAAATACCTGGCAAGGAAGAATGGTCTACTTGCATTTGAAGATTATGAAATGCATAAAAATATTATACATTATTCACATTTGGTGGTGGCAACAAATTTAAAACTAGATCAGTATCATGGAAGACCTGCAAATAAAGTGCTATGGATAATTTCTATGGAAGAGCATGAGACAATCATAGATGCATTGCAAAAAAGAGAGGATGCAAATGGTACAATGGAATAAGTAAATACAGGTAAATATAGTTTTAGTTTTATATTGTCCTTTTAAATAGATTAAATACATGTTTCGATATTGGTCAAGTGTGTTATTAGTTGAAATTGACTTAAATTGTACTTTTATAGATCCTTAATCCATAATTAGAAAAAGGATTTAGTCCATGCAGATTCAACCTAAACAACCTTAAGACATTGTATTATGACCCCTTAAGACATCCCCTTAAGACGTCATATTATGACCCCTTAAGACATCCCCTTAAGACGTCATATTATGGCCCCTTAAGACGTTGTATTGTGACCCCTTAAGACGTGACATATTAGCACATATCCTAAATATTATACTTAATTATATCATTTGTTATGATGACTCACCCTAAAACTTATAATACTTGTTAATATCACTTAATATTTATACTCAATTATACTCTTCTTTGATCCCCTTAAGACATTGTATTAGGACCCCTTAAGACATCCCCTTAAGACAACCTATAATTAGTGTTGGATGCTATTATTTGTGTTGACAACTTATAAATTACGATTTGATGCCATTATTTGTTTTGACAGCTTATAAATTAGTATTGGATGCCATTATTCGTTTTGACAGCTTATAAATTAGTATTGGATGCCATTATTTGTTTTGATAGCTTATAAATTAGTATTGGGTGCCATTATTTGTTTTGGCAGCTTATAAATTGGTATTGGATGCCATTATTTGTTTTGACAGCATATAAATTAGTGTTGGATGCCATTATTTGTTTTGACAGCTTATAAATTAGTGTTGGATGCTATTATTTATAGAATTTATTAATGCTTTTTTTCTCTAATCTTGTATGCTATTGTTTATTTCTTAAAATTTTATCCTTTCTAGTATATAAACGGATTGCTTTTGTTTGTAAATTATGATTTATTAACTAATTATTGATTGACATGAATTGAATAAGTTCATTGACTAATTATCGCTAATTATTGAATGTACGTATCATGTATATCATGTATGAGATCACTAAATTTGTAAAGTATAAATATTAAAATATCCTATTAATTTCAACTTTAATTTTATATTTATATAAATTTTCACATTAATGTCTTATATTAATGTCTTGACTATGAACATAAAATGCATAAATGTACATGTGTAAATTAAAATTTCAAACAATAATAAAGTCTATAATTTATGTAAATATATTAAGTGCATGAACCCAATGTATTAAGTGCATGAAATAAAGTCCATCAAAGTACAACCCATGAACTAAAGTCCAACTAAGTACTTGAGCCATGAAATATAAATTCCAACTAAGTACATGAGAAACCAGAAATATAGTCCATGAAATAAACAAATATAACCCATAAAATCATGTTTCTAGGTCATGTATTGTCTCTATAATCAAGAGACCTCTTCATGCCATGTGGACTATGTGGATGACCTGAAACACTCTATACAAGAGAAAGATGAAATCAGATGTAAGACAATGAAAAATGATTTAATGATAATTTAATTTATAATTCATCATAAAATTAAATTACCATCATATTTGGGTCTAGATGCTCTGGTGCACCTGAAGCAACCTCTAAATTCTTTGAATCAATCTACATAAACAAGACAAAGAAAGTTAAAATTAGATGTAAGTCTACAATTAAAAATGATTTAATTTCAATTTAATTTATAAGTTATCATATTGTAATTGTATTGTATTCTGAGGTTGTGCACCCTCTTCTACAGAACCTATTTGTACATGCTCAACTACAAGATGTGTCTCATGCTATAAAAGAAAAAGAATTTAAAACATGTATTAGCTCATATTATATATATATATATTCAATTTGAAATTTAAAATCAAAGTTATATTCAAAATATATAATTTATAATTGACTTTAAATATAATAAAAATTTTAAATTACCATTTGATCTGGAGCCTGCTTTGCATGTCCTCCTGGAGGTGTAACTATGTTTGGGTTAGGGCTGAAAGTCACACTAACAAAGTCCTACAAGATCAAATTTAAAGCATGTATACTTGAATTAGCTTAATATATATATATATATATATATATATTCAAGTTTGCACATTTTTTGCAGAAAATTTTTTAAACACACTGAAAATCAGAGCCCTCACGAGTAGTTGCAACATCTAATGTTTTCCTGATGCCCATTCTCATTGTGGTATCAACCTAGATACATGTAGACATTTAACGCTTATAATATTTACAAGTGTACATGCATATTTCATATATAGTGAATTCAAAATTCATAATTGTAACTATACTAATCTAAGTTAAACATTTTACAATATAAATGTACCTACCCCTAATCTACAATGCCTGATAGTGGAGGAGTGCTCGACAACCCCTAGGGTGGAATTAACGTGGAAGCCGATTGACTCGCCTAAACAGACATAAATATTTTAAACATATATGTGATTCAATTATAAATTTAAAACTCAAGTTAAAAATCATTTCATATATAATTTTAAAAAATTAAATCAAAATACCCCATAAGGGTTGCCAAGTACAACTGGTGTCAATGTATGTACTCGTCGAATAGATGATTGCCCCATCGTTAGTGTCATATATACACCAAACAGTTTGATTGTTAAAATGTATTGCAAACTTTTCTTTGATATATACATTCATCAAAATTCTTATAAAATGAACATGTAGATGCATATTTATACCTGTGTCGCAGTGTCCTCAAGGTGATGGTTTGCTGTAAGAAACTCTACAAATGAACTGATGAGATCAAATGAACCACCAAAATCTCCATGTCCACCTAAACTAGGTGTGGCCTGATTAGGTCCATAACATATTTGATGACAACTAGTACATATATGTGGGATAGGCCTTGACACTCTTGGAGTGGTACTCAAACTAGCTCCATAAAAAACTCCTCCATCATCATCATCTCTTTGCTCCCCACTCGCTATTGCAGAAGCATGTTGATCAAGGTCTCCTACAAGTGTACTAAGGGAACCTAATGTCGAGACCACAGCTCGATGATGTGGAGGTGTGGGAATGGGAGGACCAAGAGCAGTAACAAGGGGTTGTGCATGCACGAGGCATTTGGGATCAACCCTTTCCCCTAACCTCTGTTGTGGCATGTCACCACCAACACCCTGAAATGATTTAAAATCAAAATAATTGGGCTTTTTCCCCATAACAAACTCTACATACAATTTCTTCAAAAAATACAATGGGAACTCCCAATTAGTGTGTGGGGGACTATCAAAAACCATATACCATTGATCCCAAAAATGTGCACTCATCTGTGGATGTATGCACCACCTCATGGATATTCTAGATTTTTTGGGAGGAATGGGTTGTCGAGTAATGGGGTCAAGAAAGTAGGGGGCTACGTAGGATTTCATTATTTTAAGGTCTAAATTTTGTTTATAAGAGAGATTGTCAACATAAGATTGTCTCATCTGTTCTATGTCTCATCAATTCCTATCTAGATCAGAATCAATGGTCCAGATGGCATCCACAACGTTTTGCATCACAGATGCAAAACATCTCACATGTGGAATCAATGCTTGAATCTGCATAGCATTGATTTGATTTTGCATAGATGCAACCTGATCATTTTTGTGTGCTCACAAGCAAGCCTCATCAGATGCAACAGGTGTTGGAGGTGGCATATTAGGTGGAGGGGGAGGTGGAGGTGGTTGTGGCTGAGGTGGTGGATTGATGATATCATCAATGTTAAAATCATCCATGATATGAGATATAAGTGTGCACCTACATTAAACTATACAAAATTAACATACAAACTTTAAAAATAACAAGAAATAGTTAAATTTGAAACACACATGCAAATTTGTTTAAATAGGATGTGCATACATATATTAAGATCATATAAAATTGAAACACACATATACATTGATTGAACTTGAGCATGTACATACATTTAAAATAAAAAATACAATGCATAATTTGCATGCATACATCATTAAACTAAACTATGTACATACATACAAATTTCAAAATTTAAGAACTATATGCAATTTTAATACATGTGTCCATACTAATTGAAACACACATACATCTATTGAACTTGAGCATGTGCATACAAAATTCAAAATTTAACATGTAAATACATTTAAAATAAAAAATATATGATGCATAATTTGTATGCATACATCATTAAACTAAACTATGTACATACATACAAATTTTAAAATTTAAGAACTATATGCAATTTTAATACATGTGTACATACTAAACAATAAACTTGAAACATTCACAACAAGCTCATTTTATGTCTAACACACACACACACACACACACACACATATATATATATATTACAATTTTCCAACAGGAGAAATCATGATCTAGTAGATAGTCATAAAATATATACTATTATAAATTCATCATTATAAGTTCATAAATTCCACCAAATTCATAAATTCATGTCACTAAAAATATCCATCTAGAACCAAAATCATAAATTCATGTCACTAAAAATATCCATCTAGGACCAAAATCATAAATTAACATCACTAAAAATATCCATCCAACCAAATTTATAAATTCATCACACAAAATATCCATTGTTCACCAAATTCATTAATTCATAACTATTTAAGATCATTGTCTTAATTTAGAAACTATTGTGGCTCTCTACTGCATCTCTTCATTTCTTTGTGCTTTCCTTTTCAGAATCAGAAGTTCTCCTATCCTCTAGCTATTTTCAATGCTCATCTAAGATCCCATCCATAGCCCTGACAACATCAACAATGTTTTGCATTCTAGATGCAATCATCCTCACAGGTGATGCAGCACATTCTTCATTTTGAATAATGTTGATTTGATCTTGGATGGTTCTAACATTGGAATTGATTTGTGATTGCAAATGAGCACCATCGATTTCAGGTGGTGGAGGTGGGGGTTATGAGGTGGAGTGGGTGGAGGTGGAGGTGAAGGTGGTGGAGATGGATGGTGTGGAGGTGGATTGTGAATATTATTGAATCGATCCATGTGATCTCTAAGATATGAGTGAACCTACATTCAATTTGTAATTTCAAAATGTAAGATAGATGTTTAGGAAATACCCTTAAACCATTCAATATAAATGGCCTAATTGAATACAAATGATAAAATATGTAAGTCTCATTTATGTCTAAGGCATGTTACTTGAATGAAAATACAATTAACTATTAATATAGGAAAATTTATGAATGCTATAGGGTTTACAATTTAGAGTTTAGGATTTAGGTTTTAGGGTAATAGGATTCCTTAAGGGGATCTATGTAGTAAGGTCCTAGTATAAAATGACATGGATTTTAAGTGAATAAAATTTGGTGAAGATGCCCAAGGAAACCAAATTTCATTAATTTCTAAGGAAACTTCACCAAATTTTATTCACTTGAGCCATGTCATTTTGTCCTAGGAACTTACTAGACATAGATCCCCTTATGCCATCCTATCACCCTAAACCGTAAATCGATCAACCTAGATCATGATTTATCTCATTCTTATTATAATCTTGCATGATCTTATTATTGTTAAATTTGCCAAATTTTGAAAACTTATTTGATCCCCTTAAGAAATGTCATATTAGGACCCCTTAAGAAATAGATTTACGGTTTACGGTGATAGGATGGCTTAAGGGGATCTATGTCTAGTGAAGTACTAGGAAAAAATGACATGGCTCAAGTGAATAAAATTTGGTGAAGTTTCCCAAGGCAACCAAATTTCATTAAGAGCCTAAGCAAAAATGATGGTTTTAGAGTTTAGGGTTTAGAGTTTAGAGTTTAGGGTTTAGGGTAATAGGATAGCTTAAGGGGGTCTATGTAGTAAGATCCTACGACAAAATTGCATGGATTAAGGGAATTGTAACGCCCCGTCATGCGAACCCTAAAGGACAACTAAAGCAACAATTACCACACAATTTATTTTTTTTAATTAAAAATAAAACTAACATACATGAGATGCACATTAAGTTATGACGTGAAAATTCATTTAAACAAATCCACTATCACTTACATCCCTTGGGGTACATGAGGATACATTACGAAACTTAATTCCATACCTCAATGATAAAGAATGAAAGCCAAATTTAATCCATGACAAAGCATTCATATAAACCATCAATAAGAAACCATTCACTTAAATAAATACAACACATTGAATAACATCAGATATGGATCCATATCCACACAAGGTTTACCAATGATAAAATATTACATCACATCCTTTTCATTACTTTACACTGTTCAAGTCTTACAATGATACAAACATGTTTCCCAATATGGACGGGAACCACATGAATAGATAGAATGATACAACTTTGGAGTTGCCGCAACAGCACCAATCCGCACCTCTCGATCCTCGACTGGGGACCCAATGGGGTGCTTAGCACGTTCCACCCGACCATGTGGGTCCGAAGACCCACCCCCTGTGCTAAGGAGCTGACAAGAAAGAGACCTCAACCAAGAACATCCAAACAGGGAACCACAAGACTCAACGTCATACAAAGGTATCATAAAACTCAAGGATTACAATGACATAATCAACAACATTCATGAGTCAACACAATAAAATAAAGCTACGAAAACTCATCACATTTAACCCAAGCAATAACAATTAAGCAAGTCACCAAAGAACATTCATAAATCATTTTCACAAGAATCTGAATCAACCATAAGAGTACAAAACCAGAAGAACCGATATAACATCCAAAAGACATTTCCAGAGGCAACAAAGAACAAGGCATACGGGTGTCTAGTGGAGAGTGTCATCGCATAGCTCTCATGGGATCTCCTGGCCCTTCCTCCAACTTGAGGCGCCGGCACCCATTTATGGATCTCCTGGCTCTTCCTCCTACTTGAGGCGCCGACACCATAGGGTAGCTCATGTGGAGCCGATAACCTCTCATGAAGATGATATTACGACTTTGCCGACCACGGCCTTCTCAGTCTATCATTAGTCTATGATAGCCCTAATGCATAGACAAGGTATCCAATATTTATTATCTTGATTGTTTTACTACCCATCCCCCTAAATTCTATTTTTAGGTTATCACTTGTTTAACTACTCTTACGTGGGTTCTCCTGTGCACTTCCTCTTACCCGAGGCATCGGCCCCCATGAAGAGCCACTCTCCCTAAGACCCCTAACATAAACCAAACCAGGCAAGGGTTGTATCGTAACAGATAAAGAAAATAATCTCAAGACCAAACCACGCGAGGCATTACCAATCTCGCTATAAACACATAATCAAAGTCTCAACAATTCATGTACAACCCTTTTAAAATCATAATATCAAAACACTTGCCACATCAAGGGAAAACAAAGAGAGAACATCAACTAACAATAATCTCAAGCCTCTGGAAGCCAAAAGAACGACAATCCACAAATGAGGGAAAAATGAAGCAACAAGAGTTTTTCCCCAATAATTCCAACACAAGGATAAAATTTCCCTCAAAGATGAGATTAACTCAGAAAAGGCACGCAAAGAAAGCTTCGTCAAACCCCATCCACAAATCAATCAACCCTAAAACAACAATACAATCCACATATCAACAATGGTGTCACCTAAAAAAAAAAAAGGAAATACAAAAGAAAATCAACCTTTAATTCAACAAAATCACTCAATATCCAAAAGCCACCAACTAGGCATTCTACGGGAGACCTCAATTTTCTCCTCACAAGAACCCCCTTATAGTGGTACGTAAATCACCTTCAGAAGGACAGCAATATGACAATGACAACAATTATCTATTCACACTTTCAATTAAAAAGAAAACAACCTACTCAGCATACCAATCAATTACAATCTCAACAACATAAAGTTTCCCAACATTCTCAAAAGCATGACTATAAGAGAGTTATCCCATAATTTCCTTCATTTCAAAATAACACTAGAGCACGATTCATAACATAGAAGATTCCACTTTTCATTATTTCTAATTTAACTATTCCACTTGGAACTAACCAAATTAAGAATAAACTAATCTATCAATATTTATACAAATTATAAAAAAATTAACATAAGAAATCTTTTTCTAATCACTTTACTAACTTACTCATTAACACTTCCTACTTAATCTTAAAACCTAGTTACTATACTTACATATTGAAACTCTCATCTACATGTCATACCAAATAAAATTTAGTCACTTAGATCATTCTTCTATTACTTGATCATTCTTCCATTGCACATATATTCCTATGCATACTTATACGCATCATTATAAATAACTAAGTCTAAATACAAATATACATACATACAACTATATATTTGAGACATAATTTAATGTTAAACATATCTAAATTGTTTTCCCCCTTGGTAACCATAAAACCTTATTATTATTATGATTATTGTTCTAAGCAAGTTCATAACTCTATCCCAACTTATAACGGAATACATTTGTATACCTATTCATTCATTAAGGCTTAATCCAATATATCTAAAGAAGCTATTTGAGCACATTGATAAATATCCCAATAACTTTTAGGGAACACATTAAATTACCTTTTAAGTTTCACTATGACACCTAGAGCAACCAGTTTCAAGGAATTTTTTATTCATAATTACATTTACTAAGGACAAACTAATACAAAGTCTTTTAATGACCAAAATATAAATAATTTGCTATTTAAGGCAAAGGTATTCCCATTTGAATATTTTAAAACATCAAATTTTATCTCAATAAATATGTCAAGACTTTTCTAAAATAATGTACTTTTTAAGCATTAAACCTTAATGTTATCTTATTTATAACAAACACACTAAACCTTAATATTACCATACTCATACTTCCTCTAAATACTCCAATTCAATATACTATAGATATCCCATTATACATCAAAGGTCAAACATAAAAAAAAATACCATTTTCTCAAAAGCAAGGAAATATACATGTTATTCGAATTACAAACCTAATGGAATTTTATTCAAAAGGCATAAACATCTAAGGCTTAAACATATATCCTATTTACATATATTATATAATTCCATCTATAGAATCTAACTGTACTGCAACATAGTGCATTATTTACCATTAAATTAAATGTCAAAACCTTCAGTACAAAATATAGTATGCAGAATCAGGAAGCACTGGAAATGCTAGGGAAAAAGAAGAGATTGCTGCAATCCGGATGAAATCGAATACCAACAGAATGGTGAGACATACGAGAATACAGTGGTTAAAGACTACGCATTCATACCAGAAAAGCTTGATGCAGTTCGCATTCAGATAATCAATTAGTTTGCAGAGCATTTAACACTATTTTAGACCGTGACCAAGTTTCCGAGGAGATTAGAGGTGATGCAAAAAAAAACATTCTAAAAATGGGCTTATACCAAAAATAGCTTCGAGCAGAGGAAATTGGTAGGTGTAAAGCCAAGTATCAAGTTCCAAATGTTATCCATAGGCTTGAAGGGAAGGAGAAAGGTGAGGTGCAGATACGTGACTTAAGAGTGGGAAGAAAATAATGTACAAATTTCTCTTTTTTGAACAAGGCGCATTTCTGTTTGGTGGCGAGATTCAGAGGCGGCCTCAAGTTTGAAGTTTGAAAATTAATTTTCACCACGATCACGGTAATCTCTCTATTATGTTAGTACATTGACAAGATTTATTTTCAAGTGCTGGAACTGCGACAGATTGTCGGTAGAATCAAGCAGGTTATTTAAACCTTTGAAATTTCCTATTATGATCAAGCGCTGCAGCTGAGACAGTTTGACAAAGAAATCAGAGAGATTAACAAGAAGATAAATTTGATTTGCAAGGAGCAAGATAATATAATTAAGGGGTGAAAATGAGGTAACGACCCTGAATTCTCGACGGAAGTTTCTAGAACCGGCTGCAGGACAAATTACAAGCAAGAATAGGCTACAATATGAAGTGCTTACAAGCAAGAGATCACGAATCACAGAGGATCGAAGTAAATGAAATTAGAGATAGAAGTTTTAACGCCAAAGACGAGAGCCCACAACACAATTCAATTACAATATCAAAGCAAAACACACATATATGCCATTCGAGGAAACAAAGGCCAAGCATTAGATCGGTGTATACAGTCGAGTCAAATCTTCCTGCTGCGAGACAAATCAGGGTCACATGAGATTCGATGAAGAGTTTAGACATGGCAATTCAAAATCTCAAAGGTAAGCGAATGCAGAACCCCAGATATGTATATATCTAAAAATAGGTGACACAGGTTTAATAACTCCTATGCGCCAATTTGCTGAGTGGGGCATGATCCGCCATAGGCACTCAATGCAAAAAATGAAGCGCTGCACAAAGTGGGTTCTTGGTAAGACCAAAGATATCGAAGGCCCAACAGAATTAGAGAAGTAAATTTAAAACACACAGAGGGAAACTTATCAATAATAAACACTGGAGGGTAGTAACCACGACAAATAATACAACACCATCGATTTCCAGCCAGATACATATCCATCAACAAAGGCATAACTAAATCCACCTAAAGGAAGCACTCAACATTATCGAATGCAGTACCAAAGACAATGAAATTACACCCCTGCAACATCCGACTACTCTAGCGAAAACATAAGTGTATAGGAAGATTCAACAATCCTCTGACCTGATAAATAGTCATTTCCTCATTCCTCCACCATCCAGAGCGACGAGTAGCAAGCTATGTCTTCTACAGGTATAGCTTCAACTGGTATGAAGCTCCCAGCCAACCTTCATGCCTCTTGGGATTGCTAACACCGGAGATGTATGAGCTCTTCCCTCCTGCCCTCCTTCTACCTATGCCGTATATAGGAGCTCTGGAACAACATCCTTCTTTATCCTCTTTCATGGGGAAGAATATATTAGTTTTTTTCTTTTCCCCAATTATTTTTGTAGAGTCCCAACTTCCTTTCCCCGAATTCCCCCTGAAAAATGGCTTTCTTTTCCCTTTTTTTTTTTCTTTTAAAAAAAATATCTAATAAAACTCTCACCAAAATGGCAAGATTCCCAATCTACGATTTGATTGAAGTCATGCATGTGCGTGATTTATTCCTTTTTCTATTTTCTCATGCTTTAACATTAGTTCGGAAATATTTTCATCGAGATTTATTTAAAATCACCTTATCTTTCCATTTAATTAATTAAAGTCTCACAATTCCCAAATTCTCAATTATTATTAAATGAAATTTAAATGGTATTTATTTATTTATAACAACTCAATTTCATTACTTATAAACATTTACTTTCCATTTCAAGAAATTGATTTGTTTTAATTATTATTATTATTATTTTAAATTCTAAATTTATAAGATTATTATGCAAGCAAATTTTAATTTAACTAATTGATTTATCAAGGCCCTATAAAATATTAAGTTTCCTTCATAAATCCAATCATACATCCATAATAAAACAACCAAATCAACAATGATATAACACCATAACCTCTTACCTAAATGCCCAAAAAGGACTGATACGGAGGGGCATTACAGGAATAAATTTTGGTGGAGTTGTCTAAGGCAACCAAATTTCATTTTAAGGTCCTAGGACAAAATGAATGCTTTAGTGTTTAGGGTTTAGATTTTAGAGTTTGGGGTTTAGGGTTTACGAAAATTAGGGTGAAGTTTTGGTGTCCCTTGGAATATAATGAACTTGCATGTTAGTAAAGAAAATTTTCTTGTGGAACAGTTGATTGAGATAGCTCTTGTTTCAACTGACCAACCTAAATAATGAAATCTCATTCATATTATAATCTTGCACGATCTTATTATTGTTAAATTTGGTTTCCTTGGGAAACTTCACCAAATTTTGAGAACTTCTTTGATCCCCTTAAGAAATGTCATATTAGGACCCCTTAAGACATGGATTTACGATTTAGGGTGATAGGATGGCTTAAGGGGATCTATGTCTAGTGAGGTCCTAGGACAAAATGACATGGCTCAAGTGAATAAAATTTGGTGACATTTCCCAAGGCAACCAAATTTTATTAAGGTCCTAGGAAAAAATGATGTATTTAGGGTTTAGGGTTTACGGTAATAGGATGGCTTAAGGGTATCCTTGTAGTAAGGTCCTATGACAAAATGACATGGCCCAAGGGAATAAAATTTGGTGGAGTTTCCTAAGGCAACCAAATTTCATTTTAAGGTCCTAGGACAAAATGAATGCTTTAGTGTTAAGGGTTTAGCGAACTTAGGGTGAAGTTTGGGTGGCCCTTGGAATAATGTACTTGCAAGTTAATGCCTAGTTTATGAATATTTTTTATTTTATGAATAGATTGACTATTTCCATAATAGAAACACATAAAATTTTATGTATTATTAAGATTGAGTTTGATGTATATTTTAACTAGATATTTTTGTAATTGAATATAAGATTATTTCATTTAACATTTTTTTCATTAAAATTTCCCACCTAAATGAATTTTATGATATAAAATGTATAATATAAAATTAGTTAATGTTGAATCAAGTATTTTATTTTCAATTGTTTGGAATTGAAAGAACCTAAAAGAAAGAAAAGAAAAATATTTAGATTCTTTTAGTGTCTAGGTAACTAGTGCAAAAATTGAGATTTTAGACTAAATTAGAGGCCTAATTAACAAGTAATTGACTAGAATGAGGGTTAAGGTTGTCAAAATACAACATAAAACACATGCAAACAAGAAATGGAAACAAGGCATGAATAAGAGAGAGCAAAACATAAAATAGAAATGAATGTTGAATACTATCTAGTTAAGTGACAATTGGAAATCGATACAACATAAAACACATGCAAACAAGAAATGGAAACAAGGCATGAATAAGAGAGAGCAAAACATAAAATAGAAATGAATGTTGAATACTATCTAGTTAAGTGACAATTGGAAATCGATTGTACACTTGGATTTACGAATTTGCTAACTAAATTTGCAAACAAACATTGATAAAATTTATGAATTGTAACTATTCTTTAACATATTGTTTTCTAATCTAATTATAATTTAACATTGAAACTAAAGTTTAACCTATCATTTTCTCCATACAATGCAAATGAAATTTAAAACATTTAAGTAATGCAAATGAATTTTCTTGAGCTTGAAATTAGGGTTTCAAAATTAAAATGATTTGTTCAATTTCAATTTAGGGTTTTATCAAATTATTTTGTTTCAATTCAATTTAGGGTTTCAATTTCTAATCAATTAGGGTTTTTAATGCAATTTTTTCATTTCATTTCAAAATAGGGTTTTCAAATTCATTTTTTGTTTGATTTGAATTGTGGTTTCAAAAAGCTTGATTAGGTTTCTAAATGCAATTTTTTTTTATTTCATTTCAATTTTATGGTTTTGAAATGCAATTTTTGTTTCTTTTCAATTAGGGTTTTCAAATACAATTTTTTTTGGTTTGATTGAACAATTTAGGTTTCAAAAGCTAAATTTTGTTTCTAAAATACAATTCAAGGTTTATTTTTTCATTTCTATTCAATATCTTCAGGTTTCATTGAATTTTTTCATCTATTTCTACAATTCCTCATTTCTACTATAACAAGAAATAAAATTCTTAAAACATGAAATAAATTTTAAAAAAACATGCTAAAATCAATTATTCTATTGACAATTTCAATAAAAAACTAAAAAAATGCAAAACATGGGGGTGGACGGGTACCTGGAGGCTATTTCTAGTGGTCGTTGTCCCTCACAACTCAAGATCTTGTGCTCTGCTAAAATGCAGGTTTGTGTGTTTTTAAAAAATAAATACCATTACAAAATGGGATCCTGATTTTTATAAACTGGGATCCCATTTCATACTAATCGGGATCTCATTCCCTGTCTATCGGTTCAAGACCCTTTAACAAATGGGATCCTGATTTGTAGAAAGTGAGATCTTGTTTGACTTTTAGGCTCGGGATCCTAAAGTTAAACAGGATCTCGTTTTTGCAATGCCAATTTTGTTTTTTTGGCTAATGTAAAAACTTCCACGTTTCGTGGACTCAACTTTGTGCACGCACCCTAAGATCTCAATAAAAATTCTTTAAAAAAAATTTCCCTCTTCATAACATTGACATGATTATTGATTCCATTGTTGGAAATGCCTCAGTCTCCTTTATTGATTACTTTTCTAGATAAAATTATATTTTTATTAATCCTTAATATCAATATAAAATAAATTTTATTAGACCTTGGGGAACATTTTGTTGGGTTGTCATGCCTTTTGGACTAAAGAATGTTGTTGTGACATACCAATATGTTATGAAACTCATCTTTCATGACTTCATTCATAAAATTTTGTAGGGCCATGTCAATAACATTATGTCTAAGTCCATCTAGCGTCAAGATCATGTCAAAATCAATCAAAAAAATTGAAAAAATTTGTATATACAACATATGTGGTTGAACCCCTATAAATTTGTTTTTGGTGTCAATAGTGGCAAGCTATTGGGGTTCATTATTTCACATCATGGTATTGAGGTAGAAACAAAGAAAATTGATTCTATAGTCAACATGCCACCTCTAAAAAAATATTTCTAAACTTTGTAGTTTATATGGAAAAATTCAAGCCATTTGTCTATTTGTCTCATTATTAGTGAATCAGACTCTCCCTTTCACTCAAATTATTAATAAGGATTATAATTTCAATTGGAAAGAGGATTTTCAAAATGCTTGAACAATGATCTTAAGTGATATTTGGCTAACCCTCTTGTCTTACAACCAGCTATCTCAGGACATCATTTCCTTCTTTATACTTCAGCTTCATCGAATGCTCTAGCAACACTGTTGTTACAACATGATGACGATGATAAAGAGTGTGTTGTATACTATACCAATTATACTTGACTTGATTATAAATTCCAATATTCTGTAATTTTGAGAAATAGTGTCTTGCTCTTGTATTCACAACACATAAATTGAGATACCATCTTTTTAATTTTGAAATGCATACCATTGTAAAATTTGATCCATTGATGTGTCTCTTTTCTAAAACCAATCTTGTGGGATGTCTTGCTAAGTGGGTGATGTTGTTAATAGAATTTGATCTTAACTTTGTCTCCCACAAAGGAATTAAGGGTCAACATTGACCGACCACTTAGTTGATGCTCCTTCACCACTTGCTCTTCCAAATGAAGATTCATTCCCTAATGATCATGTCTTCACCTTAGATATTGATTAGAGGTAGGATTTGTTCTTTGATGGTTCTAGATGTTGAACTAGCTCTCGTACCAACATAATACTAATACCCCCTTTAGGAAATCCAATTCTCCTACCTTGTTGTCTCAATTTTTTATGTACTAACATTATAAAATATGAATCCCTTATTGTATGTGTGTTGCATTGTATATTAATATTTAATATCTTCATATTTTTGATAATTCACAGTTGATTATCAGGAAAATCATTAGATCTTATCAAGTGAAGCAAGATAAGTTATCTTAGTATTGTGACTTGGACTTATAACTATTGAAGCATTCCTCTTATTTTACTATTGATATTATTCCATTGAAAGACAATTGACATGTGGATGCAATGGCGAGAATTTCCTCCATTATATCCCTTGATGATTCATCCATGGATTTCCAATTTATCATTTATAATCTTTCTTTGCCATCTATTTCTAAAATTTATTTTGATATTTTCTTTTGTTACAACATTAATTCAAAAAAATAGTACTCCCAAATATATCAATATGTGCATAATGGTACCTTTCCTAATCCTTCATCTAAAAATTTTTGAGCTCACATTTGGAATATCACAACACATCATATCATTTGATCTAACATCCTTTATTGTAGAGGATATAATGGCCTCCTTCTTTATTGCCCTAGAAAATCAGAGATTCCCATTCAAGTGCCTATAGGAGGATATTTTTGGTGATTGATCTTTGGTTCAAAATTTTCTTCGTATGGGTTACTATTGGAAAATTATAGAACAAGATGCTTTCGCCTTCTTCAAAAATTTCCCTTAATGTCAACAACATAATAATTTAACTTGAGCTCCCATCTAGGAACTTCATGCCTAAGTCTCCCCTTGGCCATTTTCCATGTATTTCTTGGATCCTATTGGAAAAATTTCCCCTCCTTCTCAAGGACATACTTTTATTCTTATAATTATCGATTACTTCACAAGGAGTTGAAGCAATTCCACTTTTATCCATGACTACTAAAGTGATCTATTATTTTCTTCTTGATAATATTATTTATCAATCAGGTCTTCCTTCTTCTTTGGTTTTTGATAATGGTTCATCATTTAAGAACAAAGAGATGAAGAAGTTACTTGATAAATTTCATGATCCAACATCTTTTCTCCATGTCATGCTATCCTCAATCAAATGGTCAAGCAGAAGCTTCTAATAAAATAATCAAGAAAATATTTCAAAAGACTTGTTAATAAACATGGAATAGATAGGCGCACTCAACATTATTATACATTATGCGCTTACCAAATGAATGTTCATACAGCTATGGGTACCACTCCATACAATCTTGTGTATGGTGTTGATTCAATCATGCCTTTAGAGTTAGAGATTCCTTCATTGTGGGTTTCTCTCAATGACATTCTCAGTGAAAATTCTTATAGGGAACAATAACTTCAGCAACTTGAGATACTTGATGAATAGCATATGCATTCTCTTAAACATCTCTAATATTATCAAAAGAACATTCAACACAATTACAATGAGTGTGTCATTCATCACTCCTTCATGGTTGGTGAATTGATGCTCTATGAAAAATAACACAATGTGAATGCTCCTCTAGGTGAAAAGGGAAATTCAACCAAAATTGGTTATGACCTTATGTCATCACTAAAGTTTATGGATCAAGTTCATATAGATTATCTACAATGAATGTTATGTCTCTCAAAGAACCTATCAATGCCATGCATCTATGTAGATTTTACACTTAAATTATTCGCTTTCATTTTATTTGTGAATGGTATGTTGTCATTTCTTTAAAGCATGTATATTAGATGGATAATATTCTTCTCTATTGTGTATATGTTTCTTCATTCATTTCAATCATATGTGTGTCTTGAATTATGCAAGTACTTTTCCTAGTAGTGAGAATTACTTTTTTATTAGCATATAGTTTAGTAGTTTGTGTGTTACATTAATTAGATAATTCTTGCATTTAATTAAATAATGTTATTATATTATTTTGTGATATCATGGGTTTATTTAATTCAATGTGTGTATACAATAGACAATCATTTGTTGTATTTAATTAAGCAATTTTAATAAGTTGTTTAATCAAATCATATGATTCATCCAATTTAATAACATATCACCAATACATGTATTAATTAGATCATTGCAACTAGTATTTATTAAATAATCTTATTAAGCTATTTAATTAGGTTGCAATTATATTTAAATAATTCATGCATATCAGTTACCACATTTAATTGGACATTTTTTGTATTTAATTAAACTTTGCATTACATTGTTTCAATTAGAACACAAAAAACATCTAAATCAAATCATCTCATAACATAAATACTAGCAATTGCACCTCAATAAGGTGCAATGGTTACACTGATAGAAGGCTATATATGGAAATGGGTTGGGTGGCGGAGAGGGGAAAACCACATGGGAGAAGTGCTAATAGTTTATTTTGAAGACCTTGTATGCGTTACAAAATTCAAGTTGGTGAGGGGGTGTGAGTAGGGGTAAGTATGAACACATGGAACTTAATTTGAAGCGGTATGATATGGTAAACGGGTGAACAACATGATCTATTATGTATAATTGGGGAAGGCCTCCAACATTTAAGGTCAATTGGACCAAGTACACTTGTTGGTAGTCAATGATATAAGAAAATTGTTTTATGACAATTAAAAATATTTTTGAATAATTTTGTACAAAAACTATTTCGAGGGAGACCAAAACTGCAAATGGAAGGGACCGGCTACAGACAATACAATTGTTGGTGGCTGACAGTGCGGGGCTATGCTTTATGGCATTTTTGTTCAAGGGCTACATAGGAAAAGCAAGGGAATGGTTAGATGCGATCATAATTTGTTGACATGTACAATGATTGCTACATATTTCAATTTATCGTACTACTATTAGTGGAAACCATCTTTTTCCAATATAATTACAAAAGTACCATAAGAGCATGAATATGTTGGAGTTGTTGATGACATCAATGCCCTTGAGTGAAATGTGTGCTTGAGCCTTGATCTCATGTCCTTATAGCTGATTTTGTCATGATCTATAACAGATGTCTGTAAAAGGGAAATTTGTATAAGAGGAAGTGATGATCTGAAAATATTTCAAAGAGATGTGAGGGAGAAAGGGATAAGAGTTGTGTACCTTCACTTTTTAGAGACAATTGTTGTAGTCGAGAATGTCAATGTCATTTTCTTTCAACCAAGTTTTAATTTGCTATGTCTCCTCTATTTCAAGGTCTATCCATAGTTTTGTAGCTGATGAGGTGTTAATCACCTTGCCATTGAATTTAGAGACATGCCCATTTCTAATAGCGAGAATTGTTGATTCATGCATAAGGTATTTCTCGTGGAGCTATGCACCCTCCTTCTCAGCCGACAATCCCCATAAAGTAACATCTATAGTTGTGTTGGTCATGTCAAAAATTGTTAAAGTTTTTCTTGCAACCTTTGTCCCATCTCTTCTCCTGATTGTGGAGCATGGATGTACGCAATTGACAATTCCAGTAGCATCAACATTCGAACCATTGCTTTTGCTTACTAATGCATTGAGAGGTGTGAAAGAGTAGTGGTCTTTTGGGATGGAAGCATCATCTTCACAGAGGGTAACCCTTGAGTCAAGCAAAAGCAAAATTTCCAACCCACTATTAAGCTTGTTATAGAGTCTATTAACAGGCTGGATTGATCCTCCAGAGAATGTGTATGTAGCTCTTGTGATGATTTTATTGCAATGGATGTGAGCTGCTTCATTGAAGCACGTCACATGTGTCTCAGTTCTTGTACAGTCTATGATATCAAAGGTAAAGAGGTGGCCAATTCCTTTCTTCATGTTATAGCTATGTATTTTAGACTTCACAGCTACATGACCTTTGACGGTCCACCTTGGCTAGAACAGGTTCAAGTTTTCGATAGGTGTGATTGTCAATGGGGCTTCCTTCACTAGAGATGGATTGCACACCGTCAAAGATGTCCAACCTATATTGATTGTTGTGTGTATATCCAGAGCCAAAGCTCAAGATAGCTATGACCTGTACATGAGGTTCCAAAGCCACATTTCCATCATGCATCAATCTAATTGCATTTGGAGACAATAAGCTTTCCATGGTGTGAGTCAATGAAAGAAGCCTGCAAAAGTGTATTGGATGTAAGGCGTTGTGCAAAGAAGTAAAAAAAAAAAAAAAAAACCTTTCCATCAAACAATAGCAACTAATTGCTAGATATAGTCGAGCAGGCGAAAGATGAGCCCAACAACAAAATTCAAATGGGTGCAAGGAGCACCACACCTAGAACAATTAATTTTTGCACACTTTCTATTACCATCCACCCCATTCTGTGGAGCAAGCAAAGGAAAAATAGATACTCTCTATGCGATTCATTATCAGCTAAACTCATTTTTTGGCAATCATGTACGTGACATATATATAGTTTTGGATTGTAATAGCTCAAACATGCATGTGTGTACTTGAGTTAGAATAGATGTAAGATACATGAAGTCAAGCAGACACAAAATTCACACTTAGAAACATCAAGTCAACTGCCATATTGTTTGATGTATCTTTACAATGGAAAGTACCAAAGGACAAAGCAGTAGATAGGGGAAGGAGCTGTACATTTTTCCCACCATATTATATCTTCTGAAAATGCATACAAGGTTTAAGTATTTGGTGTGCTAGCAAAAAAGAAGGGGTCGGATGATTAGCAATCGGTGTCTACATTTTGTATCAAGAGGGAAGCCATGTTCCCCACCTTAAAAAAAAATCATAAGTTGATGTCTCGATTTTGTATTAAAAGGGAAACCATTTTCCAAAACATGACAAAAAATAGCTAGCTATATTACGCAAGCTATTTACAATCTATTGTATGTTCGCTAGGAGTTTCAGAAAAGCTTCCTTAATCCTAGTAGCATTTCCCATGCCATACAATGCATCATATTTTAATGCTTGGAGGGAGTCGCAGTATGCATCCAAAACAAGAAATGTTGTATAGAATTTTTGGACTGCCTGTTGCACCAACTCGATGTCGTCGTTTTTCACATGAAATGCTTCATCACATGTCTTTTTAACATCTTCAATAGCGTCGTCATAACCTCGCATAATGTTCTCTGTGAGGATTGCAGCGTTGCTTCGGTAGACGCGAGACCAATCAACAGAGCAAGAGCCTGATGGCGAGGGAGGAGGAGCATCAGCCTTCGATCCTATAATGTCTCCCTCAGATGAGCTACTAGAGATGATAATGTCTGTAGGTGGTTGCAAGTTTTCCATTACCTGGGGAGTTCCGTAATAGGAACACATCTAATTATTCGATAACAATGAAAGTTGCATTTGTATGATTCATAAATAGACAATTGGAAATGGCATGGACTAAAAAAATGTAAAACAAAGCTTCAAGAGGGTATGGGCACTCTAGACAAAGGAGGGCTTGCTCCAAAGGAAACACAATAAGCCAAACTATACCTACAATTAATAAATAGATGTCTTTTACTCCAGTTTTAGTTATGTATGCAACCCTTATTTTTTATTTAATACACATGCTATGAATATGTGAACAAATGGTCTAAGTTTAAAATATATCATTTAGCAACCCTTTAAGCATATATTATTATTTACAACCACTTGACACTTGACACTTATAAATGATATTATAAACTCGATAACCTTATAACCACTTGACACTTGCAAAGTACTACTCATATCTGTTACAACTAAGCCTATATGATACCCTTAATATTATAAAACAATAATTGTTGATGGAATGTTCAAGACTAAACTCGAAAGATAGGATAAAATGTTATTGTTTTATCTATTGATTATAAATTGAATTCATTTATCTCTTTTTATGACTATATATACTCTATGAAATAATATAAAATTAAATAAATATATGATAATAATAATGAGTATCCATTTTAACTACATAAATTATCCTCTATGAACATCTTTTAATAATTTTTTTTAAAATAGTAAATAAATATATATATATTTTATAGAATCTATTTCACCTAAAGGAGAAGGCCTAAAATAAAACATAGAATATTTATTTAATTATTTTATATCAATACAAAGATTTTGAATATAATAATAAATTAAATTTTCTTATCTATAATTATATTTTTGAAGGTAAATAAAGGAAAATGTCCCATTAATAATCAACACCTTTGTTTATATTTATTTCCTATTTAATGAAATAAAAATAATAATTCATCACTTTTTAATTATTTGATAACAATAAAAGTTGCATGTGTATGATTCATAAAAAGACATTTGGAAATGGCATGGCCCCAAAAATGAAAACTCGAGTTTTGGGATGTTCCAAAGGTAACTGAATAAGCAAATCTATACTAACAATCAATAAATAGATATCTTTTACTTTAAGGAGACTTCTAAAACTATTAGTAAACCCACATCAATACAATCAATTCTTGTAGAGTAAATGACAGTTGTAACCCAAGCAGATTCTCCACCAAGAAATGCTTAGAAAATACAATAATGATTCTCTTTATGAACATGCTTGGAACTGACGAAGGGAGATCTTTTATTAGTTCAATTAATCATCTATTTGTAATTAGATCAACAAATAAATAATAAGGTATTTTTTTTAATTTTTATTCCATCTAAGGGATAGATTTAAAATTAAATTACAATTTTAAAAAAAATAGCATACACCAATAAATATATATACTAATTCTCTTATATGCATAATAAAGATCAACAAATATAAATATATATTAAAATTTTCATTATATTCATGATGTTATTTTCCTTTTAACTATAAGGAAGCAAGACAATTAAAAATAAATATTTCTTCTATAAATATTTTCTAGTAATTCTAGTCTCTATGGTTATATAAAAACATGGGATATATCCCCTTCTTGAAATGCCATATATATAACTATTATAAAATTTCACCCACTAAATAATTTAAAAAAACACATTTATTCATACACATGTAAGCCTAATCTTTTTAACATGAAAAATTCCTTAGTTTAAGGTCTATAAAATTCATATAGATAAATACATTTAATTATCTATATATTCCATTTATTTTCATTAAAAAAAATCCCATTGAAAATAATAGAAAGATGCCTTGCTTTTTTAAAAGTAGTATTGCTAATAAATATCTAATTTATTTAATTTATATTTTCAAAGTTTCTTTTCCCACACCAAGGAAATGTAGTTGCTTTATTAAAAGATTATTAAGGAAGTATTTATTTTTAAAGAAAGCTTCATAAAGGAAAAGAAACTATATGAAAAAACTTCATAAGGGAAATAAATGTGGAGCCTACCATTCACTCCTTTTTTTTTTTTGGCGGTTACATAAAAAATCATTGAACATGATACAGATGCCATCGTTAAAATTAGGTAAAGCACCATACGTTTGGCTATTTTTTTTATTTTTTTTAACGAAAATGAATGAAGTGAAGAAGATGTTTTGCGGGGAAGTCAAGTCAAGTATTGTATTTAATTTAAAGTCACTTTGAAACTATAATTAATAGTTATAAAAAAGAAGTTTGTAAATTGTAATTTTAATATTGCAATGTCTAATTTAGAAACTCAATTTGAGACACTCTATACTGTTAGTCAAGCCCAAAAATATTTAATCCTACATATTTCTATGAATAAATAAATAAATAAAAACATTCACCCTTTATGCTATTGTTTGGCGCGCTGCAGCCAAAGGCTATTCTAAGTTTTCTTGTGCTGCAAATTTCACAAAATACATTTCCTCTCTCGTTTCTCATGCAGCTCCGAGATTGACATACAAACAAAGTGCACTCTTGGCATAAACAAGTAAACTCCCACTGTTAAAATCTGAAACACGTTACACTTGGCATAACTAAGTAAACACCCACTGCTAAAAATCTGAAACACCATACACTTGGCGTAAATGCACCACCCCTATCAACAGTTATTTTGCTCTCAACTTTGTTGTGGAAATAAGGCACATCCTACTTGCCATTTCTTTCTTATCTTTGGCGAGGAAGAGAGTGAAGAACATTTCTGCGACACTATGGGAGAGAGATTTAGGCCACAAAACTGAAAATGGGAGGAGGCAACAGCAGTGGGGAAGGAGTATACGCTGTTACACCCTATGTTGGCAGGCGACCCCTTATGGGAAGCATGTACAATTTTATTTCCCCCTTTGTTGAATTCATTGTCATTGATTTAATTCTATTTTCTTTGCTTCTTCCAAATTATTATTATGGCTACTGTTATTTCTCTTTGTTGTTACAGAAATAATAAGGTGCACAAAGTCAATTTAATTGCTAGTGTTCTGTAGCTCTCATTGATTTTTTTCTTGTTATCTACTGCAATATTTTGGTTGAGAGACAAGAGACTTAGAGATGCTATACACCTAACATCTATAGACCGCTCTGTATGATGCCCATGATCTCCAAAGAAGCATTGTCAGTTCAACTATCTGTAACTTTTGGAGTCAAAATATGTATGTGTTTTTGTTTTGGGTGGACTGAACCATCTCTTTATGTGGAGCAGCTTTCTATCTTTGTACAGTAACCTTCTATGAGCACCAACTAAAGAAACTTTCAGAAAATATAAACCTGCATTTAACACAGAGGACCAAAGCTAAAGAGGTCAAGGGTGTCCATTCATGGTCAATACAATCATTGCTCCATTTTAATTTCCAGTAGCTTAAAAATAACATCATACCATTCATAATCGAAGTTTATCCCTATAATATTGTGACTATATTGTAATCTAAAATTTATTAAATATTTTTATATTTGATTTTCTTGGTTGAAAGACCATTTGAGAAAGATTGTCGTGAAATTGTAAGCTGAAGCCCTCCTTTTCCTATGAAAAAGGCTTGAAGGCTAGGAAATAGAAGGTTTAATGCTCAAGTAGTAGCTACTAATGAGAAATTATAGGCAGCCAAACTGGCAGGTTTGAATTATTTTTCGGCATTAAGCATTGATAAGAGTTTTCTATGAAATATTAACTGTATTTTCTCTCCAGCGGTGGCTTTTTTAGGTGTAGCATAACAAGCGAACATTTAAAAACAGAGGATTTTCAAGAAAATGAAAATTTCAATCAGGTAGGTATTGAAGGGGTACCGATTGTTGAGCTTCACAAAATGCAAAGAAGCGCATCTGGATCTCACTTGAACGCCTTTCGTGCAGAGTTGGTACGCTGCCTCTACTCCACTGTATACATAGCCAAACAGAATATCAAATCAACAAAGCAGAATATCTGAAGAGCCTTACGCTTCGAGATTGGGAGTATGCTACTCACCCAGATTGCTCAAGGACAGTATGAACTAAACCAGACCAAATCTCTGAAGGGCTTTTCCCAATATTCTCAGTTCTTCCCTTTAATTTAAACTAAAAATTGAAAACTATGTATACATCGGCTATAGAAAACCACACCCACTTGAAAGAAAGCAGCCAAACTCGTTCGTCTTTTGTGTGTCTTACGTCCAGGTGAGAGCCATTTAACATTGGTAGACATTTATTGTAAGCAATGTAGTTTTGGTGGCCTCTTTAAATGCAGGGCAAGCACGGAGACCCAAAAAAGGTGTGGATCATTTGCTTGAGCCATCCTTGGTGACAGAAGCCAACTTCTGAGAGATGCATTTTATATACTTATAGGCGCCGCTCCACAACGTATTCCATGCCAAAATCTACCTGACGCCATCAGAAGATTTCTGTGTGACTTTTTGCTTGCACCCCAAAAAATTGTGTGGAACGACGCGAGCCATACCTGGTGACACAAGGCAGCGTCCGAAATTTGTGGTTTGAAATATGCAGTTTGTGTACTTACAGGCGTCGTTCCACCACGTTTTCTATGGCAAGATCTATTTGACGCCATCTGAAGATTTGTTTGGTGGCTTTTTGCTTTCTTCTATAAGCTGGAAAAAAAGGGTAGCGTCTATTGATGGCTTTTGCAAAAGATTGGTCAAGCTCATTGGGCTTCGAGCTTTAATGGTGTGGAGAAGTGCCTGTACTGTAAAACAATGTTGCCCTTTCAAGAAAGTGAAGGGTACGAAAACCTACAATCCGGTAGGGAGGGGGCCTGAAATTTTTCCCAGCATTAGATAGTAAGACTTTTCAGTTGAATTCCCACCTATAATAGCCTATCGGATAATTATGGGACCCCACCCCACTATTGGACCCTCCCCTCTCTACTTTTGTGTTGGATGATGAGTATTTGTACTCATTTTTGTGTATTAATGAGATATATTAGATTAAACAATGATTGAACATATTTTAAGATATTTATTGATATTTATTTATCCAAACAATAATGAAAATATATTTTGTTATTGAATTGAATTATGATAATTACCTTCACAACTATTGAAACATGCTCAACTATTATGTCATCTCCCCTATTATCTATCAACACATTTATGAGTTAGAATTTTTTTTAATAAAATACTCAAGATGTAATTTTATGTCGAGGGCATATCTAATTTGAAGAAGGTCAAGCTAAAAATTGGAATCCATGGTATACTCTTTCATAGAGCACCTTGACAACTATCAAACTGATCGTATCCCTCCATTTCACATTAATAAATCCTTTACCACTTGCCCATATTAATACATTGTTTCCTCTAGTTTTTTCATGGTGGTACACTTGCACATTTATTTGCTGGACCAAACCCCTATTTCCCTCACTTCTACACTAGTATTGTAGAATGGAATAATTAGAGGGAGCATTCACTTAGTTTTACTGTCACAAAATTGCTTGTAAATTCATGTAAACACTCATAGATCATTGAATGAGAAGAAAAATACAAACCCTTACAACACTGGAATTAGCTCACCGCTAATTGGTAATTTATTCAATTAAATCATATTTTCTGTGTTCTTTGTTTTTATTCTTTCAAGCCCTAGGTTTATATGTTTTTCTAAATTTATACACTCACTTATCACACTCATCCATGAACCTACCTCCATTTAGTTATTGCCACCTATATTTGATAGTTATCCTATTTTGGGACAATACTATGGTCACATAGGTGACCCTAAAGTCACAAACTTGTCCCTTTCTTATTTTTAATTTAATATTCAAATTTGATCAACTAGTTGCAATTTCCCTTCCTCATTAAATAGACTAAACACACATTTGGCATTATTTGGTGTTATGTGCTAGGATTCAAAGAATCCAGTGCATGTGTTTTAATAATTAAGTCTTCATATCTCATAATCCATTCAACAATTCAATATTATGACATTCTATACTATTGGAGTAATTAATGTCAACATATTATGATTGGTACAAAAAGAGTAAAGCAATCCTCATGCTTAGGAACTTGCCTATTGTTTTCAATATTAATAATTTTTGTGAATTAATTTAGGTGAAATATATCCTTCTAACATGGTGATAATCCTTTAAGGTATTTTTAAATAGTGTTAGATCATGTAGTATTTAGGAGTAGATGTTATGCTCATGCATTAAGGTGGATTTATATAGAAAATAATATTTATTATTAGGATGAATCCAAAGCCTAGATGCATATTTGTAAATACAAATTCTTCCTAGGACCACAAACTTGTCATTAATAAAAAAAGATATAGCATAAGATTTTAGATAACTTGCTAATAAAGAGATAATATTTAAATGTCTGGCATTAAACAAGTTCAACAATCTTATCCATTTGATCTTCATTTCTTTACTTTTGAGCTAAGTACTCAAAATGGGTTGATTTTTATTATTTGGTTGCATATACTTAATTAGTGTAGGTTAAATCTAAATAAAAATATATATTTTATTTTCAATAACTCAAGCTCATGCAAATGGGCTATATGGTACTCTTTTTCATCAATAAACTGCTACATGGATACCCTCAAGGATGGTAACATGACCTCAATGGGAAGAATAGTTTCAAATCCAAAGAAGAGGGAATATGGAGTGGCTCCTATGGGTATATGGATGCTAGTGTAATAGGCCTAGAATGTAAGATTGAGTTGGGCATGCCAATCACATTCAACGTTATTGATAGTCTTCTTTAAGATTTTAAATATAGTCTTATTAGATGCCTTAGCTTGACCATTACCTTGGGGATAGTCGGGAGTGGTGAAATGGTGTTGGATATGAAACATATCACTTAACTTTCAGACATCTTGATTCTTAAAGGAATGAACATTATCTATAATGATGGACTGAGGAACACCATACTGGAATATGATGTAATTGAGGATGCATTTAGATATTTTATTTCTAGTAATGCAGCTCATTAGAATGGCTTCAATCCATTTGGTAAAGTATTTGATAGAAACAAGGATAAACTTATGTCCATTGGTAGAGGTAGGGTGAATCTTTCCCAAAGGGTCAAGTCCCCTCTAAGAGAAGGGCCAAGGGGATGTAAGTGGGTACAAATCCTAAGTAGGTGTGTGTACAATATCTTCATGTATTTAACATTGGTGATATTTCTTCACAAATTAATAAGCATCATGTTCCATTATAAGCCAGTAATATCTCATTTGCATGAGATTTTAAGCTAGGGTAGGACTAGGAGACTGAGCTCCACATATACCTTTTTTTACCTCTTGTAAGGTCATTTTTGCTTCAAATGAGTTGAAACATCTGAGAAGGATACTATCTAGGCTACGATGGTAAAGGGTTTATATGGTTCATCTCCTAGCCTTTAGGTCATATGGTTTATGGTTTGGGGTTTCTAGGGTTCATGAGATGCTTAGAATAACAAATCTATATTAGTTTTAAGGGTTCATGAAATGCTTAGAATAACAAATCTTTATGGGTTAATGGTTTAGAGTTCATCTCCTAGTCTTTAGGTCATATGGTTTAGGGTTTAGGGTTTCTAGCATTCATGAGATACTTAGAATAACAAATATATATGGGTTTTAAGGGTTTATGGTTCATCTCCTAGGATTTAGGTCCTATGGTTTAGGGTTTAGGGTTTTAAGCCATTCTCTCAGCTCCCCTTAATCCACCCTCTTACATCCCTTTAATTAATTATATCAACTCCCCTTAATCCATCCTCTTACATCCCTTCAAGTCATTCTATCAATTCCCCTTAATCCATCCTCTTGCATCCCCTTAAAGCATCCTCTTAAAGGACCCTTAATACATATTGTCTTACATCCCCTTAATCCACAATCTTGCATCCCTTAAGTCACTCTCATAATTCCCCTTAAGGCATCCTCTTAGGACCCATTAAGCCCTATCCTAGGGTTCATGACATGCATCCCCTTAATCCACCCCCTTACATCCCTTTAATTCATTCTATCAACTCCCCTTAATCCATCCTCTTGCATCCCTTCAAGTCATTCTATCAATTCTACTTAATCCACCCTCTTACATCCCCTTAAGCCATCTTCTTAAAGGACCCTTAAGTCCTATCCTCTTACATACCCTTAATCCACAATCTTGCATCCCTCAAGTCACCCTCATAGTTCTCCTTAAGCCATCCTCTTAAGACACATCAACCCATATCATAGGGTGCATGACATGCATCCCCTTAATACACCCTCTTACATCCCTTTAAGTCATTCTATCAACTCCCCTTGATCCACCCTCTTACATCCCTTTAAGTCATTCGATCAACTCCCCTTAATCCACCCTCTTGCATCCCCTTAAGCCATCCTCTTAACTCCCCTTCAAGAATTCTCTTAGGACCCCCCTTAAGCTATATCCTCTTAGGTTTCCTTAATCCATCCTATGGTAAACATCATTTTAATTTGTATGGAATTTATAAGATCCAATTTTCTAACTTTTACTATATATTGTTCTTTTCTCGCATGAATTATTTACTTAAATGACTCATAAAAACTATAGTTACTTTACTTACATTAATTATTTTTGCATATTCTCATCAAATCGGTCTACCATGTGATTGTCACTATGAAATTATTTTATCAAGAGACTATGTAAATATCAATTTGTGGTCTTGACCTAAAATTTGATAAGCTTTAATTGTATCTACATGCACATATGTGTTTCATCATGTTATATAGTTTTATTAAACATAAATATACATTATATATGTTTCTTTCATATATGAACTTCAATGAACTTATTAGTCACTTTTTAAATGTCTTGTTCCAATTTTATAGATTTACCACATTTTATATTATATCATGTCTTGTATTTACCACATTTTATATAATTTTTCAATTGTATAGATTATACATTTTGTGCATACAAAGAGATAGATTTTGTTTATTGATTCAAATATTTGCTAGAATTGGAAAATAGTTAAAATTACTTGCCCTTAGTTTACTATGAATATGATCTAAACTATTTAAGGAATGTTTTAATTTGTCACCTAACCATGTGATAAATTATATATATGAAATTTTATTCTAGATAAGAATCTATATAGTGCATGTTTTACTTGAAAATTAGGTAAAATATCTATACATACATGTGTTCATATAATCATCAATATGAACATAACACGATCATAATTGACTACATATATAATCATCATATTAAAGTCAACTGATATAAATAAATAAAAATATGATAATATTAATCAATATAATGTATGTGAAATGGTCCATGAAATAACATGTTCAAATGTATATGTCAAGTCCAACACATATATTTAAATAAAACTTTAGAGATCTATAGTCCATAAAATTTAAAACCATCTAACTATCAGGTTGATCAATCATATCAAGTCTCCTCTTTGTTCCATGTCAACTAGATGTACCTGCATCATGTTGTAAAAGAGTACAAGAAACTTGAAATTAGATTTAAATTCATTTAGCTATTATTTTGATATAATTAAACATATTTAAACTTGAAAATATAAACTTCTAGATAAAAGTAAATTTAATTAAATATGTAGTAAATACAATAAAAATGATTTGTAACTTATGCATAAATTACCATATGATCATGTGAATCTACTGGCACATTTTGTTCAATGGGTAGCATAAATGTCAGTTGAGAAGGTCCAAATGCTTGATCTACTATATCCACCATATTCATATAAAGGCAAGGGTATGTGCAATATCATCATGGAAAGAAATAGGCCCTTAAGTGGTAAAAATTGAGGAAAAATGTCGAGTTAGGCAGCTTAGTAAAAATTTGAATAAGTTATCTATATATTATTTCAAAAATATGTAAGAATAGAATCTATAAAAAATTGAATGTAGTTTCTAAACTACTAGGTTTATTTAAAAAAAATCTATTTGGTGAAAATTTGAAATTTCAATGCAGTAGTACTTAAATTTTAGGGGAAAAGTAAGAAGTAGGTGTCTGTCTGACCACCTAACCACAATAAAATAATAATATTTTTTTATAAGATTTTAGATATAATTAGAAGACTCATTTCTAGATGTGGCATACTTTCTTGTATTTTTTTCCAAGTAAATAATTAATTATGAATTTTTATTACAAGTTTTAAAAATATAAAAACTCGTATGTTTGACCACCTTAACTTCATCAAAACTTCATGAAATTCATTTTTTTGAATCCTATAGCATGCTAAGTGTAGAATGTGATGCATGTTTTGGATTCAAAAAATATGATACCTTTTGAAAGCTATAGATGTTTTCAATCAGCCTATCAATCATGACTTTAATCGTAATTCAAATAGAAAATGAATAATAATTATTTATTAAATTCAAAGTAAACCATAATTTATATTCATGGAAAGCTAAGAATATCCTTGAAAAACTCTTTTCGTTTCATCAATTTTGGGTAAAAAAAGTCATCAGCCACATGCCCATCATATTGCCACTTTTTGGCCCATCATGACCCTGCACATGCCCACAAACAATATGTTAAAACCTCAAATGTATATATATTTAAAATTTTGACAAAAAATGTATAGGAGATCTAGTAAAGTTTACAACCTCGAATGATATGACCTCATGATCATGCACCTGAGATTTCCCATGCATAAATGTTGACAATGTCTCAGGTGCGCCCGCCATGGGTGTCTCATGAAATCCTTGCATATAGATATGCAACAATTTGTATAGATAAAATTAACATGTGTATGTAAATGAACAAATTAAATTAGATCTATGATGTGTATTTAATTTAAACTTAACAAACTTGTGAAAGAACGCACCTAAGTTGATGATGTCTCAGGAGCACTCACCACAACTTGTGGTTAGTTATAACTAGGTATCGTATGACCTCCTTGCATCTAGATATAATATATCATTTCACACATGTACAAATTCAAATTAAATTAGATATATCCACACAAATTATTTAATATATATATATGGTTCAAGTACTTGAACAAAAGTTGAGCCCATATCTACAACACTCAACATATAGACACGATGGTATTGAGTTTGAGGCATCATTTGATCATGCATCTACACTAAACACTTGTTGAGTTAATATATTATATACATAACTTGATGTTAAATTATTTACATGAATTTTGTACATTTCGAAAAAAAAATTAAGTTCAAAAGATGAACATACCTGTGTAGGATGATCCTCATAATAGAGTAAATTCATATATGATTCCGTCCCAAATGCATGTGGGTCACCTGAAGTGGATGCTTGAGTATTCCCATAGCCTGAGCCTCCATGCTCTCTATTGACCACTTCAGCTACTGCGTGTGTAGTATGATGAGTGAGATGTCCTGAAAGTGAACTCAATGCTCTTAATGTCCATAACATGGTTTTCTATTGAAATGTAGCGGGAACACTAGGAGAAGGAGGAGGAACAATAGGAGCAATTGGATCATGTCACTAAGGATCGACGCGTGCTCCTAGTCTATGTTGGGGCATGCCACGCCCAACTCCTTGAAATGAACTCATATCAAAATAGTTGGGTTTTAAACTCCACTCAAACTAAGCCCATAAATTTCTCAGAAAGTATAGGGGCTCCTCAAAATTTCCATGTGGTGGATTATCAAACACCATCCACCATCTATCCCAAAAGTGTGCAACTATATGCGGGTGCCTACACCATAAAATTGAAACTAATTTTTTGGTGGGTGGAATTGGTTGGTTTGTTTGGGGGTTAAAAATATGTTGGTGCATGGCTTTTTTTGTAATTTTAAGGTCATTAACTTATTTATAGGACAATCCATCTACATAGAATTGTTTCCTCTCTTCTCTCCATTGATGGAACCTATTTAGGTCTGCATTAATAGATAAAAAAAAATCGACAATAGTTTTCATCATAGGTATGAGATGGGGGGATTCTAGGCTCATTTTTTATCAGATCTATATTTCTATGATTAACAATAAGGTTTTTTTTAATGCTCTCTCTCAATTGAGCATAATCTACTATAGGGGGTGAGGGGTTAAGAGGTGGAGAGTGTGGAAGTGTGGGGTTTTGTTGTGGTGGTGGATCTAGATGTATGGGATAAATAGGAATTTTTTGCATGAGGCATAAAATCCTCTATGTTAAATTCTGGATCCATGTGAATGTAATGAAATGGCAACTGCATGTTAAACAATTTAAAAACATATATCAAAAAACTAATTATATAATGCACACAATTTGAAAGTTATTTAAAAATCACATTGAATGTGCACAAATTCAAAATACATTTCATTTGAAGACCATTCTATTTATAACAATAAAATATCCATAACATTATTTAAAACCATAACATGTACACATTAAATTGACTCGAGTGTGTGGTTGTTAATATGAATGGTTTGTTACATTACTACCAACTCTTAGAATGTAACTAAAATTGGAGATAATTGTCATACCAAGGTCATAAAATTTTAATATTTAATCCTACCTACATATTACTTAAAACTAATTATTGAACACCTTCTAGTAACCCTTCCCAGAAGAATCATCAAGTATATCGAAATTATAAATCCACTATATATAATTTAGATCAATATGTATACTATAATTAAGATACCTAAAATATCTAAGGATGCACTAAATTACATTTTGTGTACATGGAAAGGGAACTCATATGTTGATTCAAGTATAAGTGCTTCTACATCAAAAATTTGTAGACAATGACATATTTGTCATAATTCATCTACGAATTTTATGTTAAACCTTTAATAAATGGGATGGTTCAATTATAAATAGTTTTGAGTTAGATCTATATGTGGTACATAGGATATCTCTCAGTGAAAATAGGGAGGTAAGTTCTAATTATAACTCTAATCGATAGAAATGAAATTAGGGGGTTTTATTAGAACTCTATGAATGCATGGACTATTTCATTGGTTTATTAAGTGAATCCCCCGAAAGAAGGCCCCATAAACTTATTTTTAGCTAGATATCACTCAAGATACTTAAACTATAGCCAAATTTGATGATATACATTAATTGATTTATTTAAAATAAACAAAACCAAATGGATTAAGGTAAAGGCTTAAGATTTAAATTTAAATAAATCACTAGATCAACAATGAAACTAGGAGTTTGATAAAATGTAGATCAAGAATTGAGAGCTCAAAAAAGGCTACGATATCAATAATGAGGCTTCTTCGAATCATTATTGGAAAAATTAAATAAGAAGATTAGTAAATAGAGACTGTGTTCACATGAGGTGAGGAACCATTTAATTTCTATATGGAAAGAACTAAATAATTAATTCAAACAAGACACATGTAGATATATAACTTTTATTTCTCAAATTGGGAGTTAATAGGAGGTTAGGAGTTGTTTAGAGTGTCTTCTATTAAATATATAAAGGTGAAAAAAGAGAAGAAAAGGTCCCCACTAATTTAGGTTATGAACAACTCAAGAATAAGTGCCAAAATGGGTAAATGATGAAAACCATGTAGTTTAATTCAAGTAAAAATTATACTAGATTCTATTTATATATTAGGATTATTGTTAGACAAGGGTGCTCAATGGAGCTCATAAATATCAATCCTATCATTAATTAACTAATTCATCAATAAGTAAATTATTCTTCTAAGTTTTTATGGGTCTAGAGCTTTATCATTAGGAGTGAGGGGAAGTTTGTACTCATATGTGTGGTTGCTTCCCAACAAGAGTATACCTATAGAACTAAGGTATATTGATTGTGAATACATATATTTATCAAGTATGACATCGAATTTATAATCCCATTGATTGTTTTCAAATCATACTAAAGATTAGAATAAAAAATTAATAGAAGACATTCAAAGCGATGCATAGATATATGCTAGTGGTAAAATTGCAATGTACAAAATAAAAAAAGATAAGCTTGAGCTCTATTCACACATTGAAAATGGCTTCCTTAAGTACAAAGACTTCACTAATTTTTTTTAGTTCTACAATGAAATCATATTTATACATGTGAATTGATGTGCATAATTTATCATGCAAAAATGGAAGAAATTTTAGATCTTTACTATATAATTCTTTAGAGATTTGATGACATGAAAACATATCTATTTCAAATAAAAAATGTAAGAAACCTCCAAAGAGGGATACTTCTAAAATTATGTGAAGTGAAAGTTAAGAACCAATGACAAGGAGGACAAAAAATAGAGCAAGGAAGGAGGGAAATTTCCAAATTTAAATTACTCAATGAGCAAGAGAAACATGATCAATCCTAATGATATTGAAACTTGTAACCATACTAAAAAATGAGAATGTTTAAACTATAGTTGATTATGGCAATGGTGTAACATAGCAACATGATAAATCCTAATTAGATCAACCTCATAAGTTTATGCTATGATTTTTTGAACTAGTTAAGAAACATCTCCTCATTTCTCAACAAAAATGGTTACATTGAAAGTATTGACTGTACAAGTTCAAGTTACACTATCTAAAAGGTGAAAATATTAGGGTTTTACGTTTAGGTTTTAGGGTAAATAGGGTTTTAGGTTTATGTTTTAGGGTTTAGGTCCAATGATAAACTTGGGTAAATTATTTTTTAGGGACCTATTTTTTTTGGAGCCTAGGGTTTAGGGTTTTGATAATTTCTAACTTAAATGTGTCTAATTTAGGTTTAGTTTTTATGGTTTTCAATTAACAATTTAACGTTCTTTGTTTCGTTGATGTTTATGGTTTTTTAAATGCAATTGAGAAACTATAAAATATTGAGCTAAAACAAAATAAACAAACAAAAACTAAATAACAATTACAAAAAAGAATGCAAGATATAAAGGAAAAAATGGCAGAATTCAACCAACCTAGAGGTCAGTTGTGTCGATAGGAGGAGGTGGTAGTGAAAATTTGATTCAATTAGGCCCTTCAAAATGCATACGTGATCTTGCTTCTCCTTCTCTGGTGTGACTTAAACTCACAGGTAAAAATGAAACACATTTGCTTATTTAAAAGAATAAATTTCTTTAAGAAATGTGTGCGTGTTTCAAAATACATATGTGTTTTGTAACATGTATATGCTTTACGTTTGTGTACCCAAATCTGAACGCATACACATTTGGATTTAGGCTCAAGTCCCTGATCCATAATGCATATGAATTTTTTTAGAATGTCTATGTGTTTCGTGTGAAATTTTTTGTTTTGGCCAAAACTTCCCCTCTTCGTGGACCCAACTTCTTGCACTTACCTAGGCATGAGAACTAGAGGAGATAATAGATAATCTTTTATTTGTTGAAATGACTCTTGAATTTTTTTTTCCATATGAGGGGAACTCCTTTACATAACAAATTTTGAAATGGATGAATCTTGTCTGTTAGTTGAGTAATAAACCTTGATATTGATTGCAATATTCCTTGTAGAGTCCTCAACTGACTAATATTAGTAGTTAGTGGCATATCTATGATTTATTTTAATTTTTCAGGATCAACATCAATTCCTCTAAGAGAGATGGCATATCCCAATAGTTTGCTTGATTGGACCCCAAACACACACTTCTTCAGATTTAGTCTGAGCTTATACTCCTATAGTCTTTTGAAAATATCGTCTAACACTCCTAGATGACCACCTCTTGTAAAATATTTTGTCAATAAGTCATCAACATATTCTTCCATAAGAACATGCATATAATCATGAAAAGTGGTTGTCATATCCCTCTGATATGTTGCTCTAGCATTCTTGAGTCCAAAAGGAATCATATTCTAACAAAAGGTAGCCCAAACACATGTGAAGGCTATTTTGTGATCTTCAATAAAAATTCTAATATGACTGTATCTTGGAAATCCATCCATAAGTGATAACATGTCATATCCTATTGTAAGGTCTACTATGATATCAATGTTGGGCAATAGGAAATCATCTTTAGGACAAGCCTTGTTTAGATCCCTAAAATCCATGCATATTCTAATATTGGTAGTTGGTTTAGTGATAGGAACAAGGTTGGATATCCATTCTACATAATCTATGGGACAAATAAAACCAACGTCTGAAAGTTTCTTTAACTTAATTTTTGATAGGTTTAGCATTTGGAAGCAATGGTAAATGATGTAGAGCAAATTAAAGGTCCAACCCAAGCATATCAATATATAACCATGCAAAACTAACTTGTCTTTCTGAAAATAATGTAGTGAAATCTAGTTTTTCTTTTGTGGTAGAAAATGTTACAAACTGAATAATTCTAGGAATTTCCCTTGTCCCAAGATTAGCTTCTTTTGAATCTTCTGTTAGCAATGATGATCTCTCTTGGTCAGTAGGGAGAATATCCAACCCTCCATCCTTAGGTTCCTCAAAAAGGTTTTCACCTTTGGATACGTCCTTTATTTTTATTTTTTCATGGTCTAAAGGTACATTTTGGTTTTTCACCAAGAGACCTATTCATGTTTTTTTTTATTATTATCATTTTTCTCACTTTTGTGACTAGAAGGAGGAACCAACTCTCCAAAGTATGTTTCATTATCAATTTCAATGATGAAACCAACTTTATGATCCCCACTTGGTATCCCTTCACAAAGTCCCATGAACTCAACAATTGCTTCATCGCTCTTGAATGTGTCTAAACTCAGTGGTCCTTGTTGGTCCTAATCTATGGGTTGCAGGTAAATAAGGGGTAAGTCATCATCAGTATTATCAAGGGTTAATGTATCAAAAGATATGATGAAGACAGAGGTATATTCATCTAGCTCCCAAAAGGTATTAATTTAGATATTAATATCCATGATATTGGTTGAGGATGAGAATAGGTTAAGTTCTTGGAAGACATTGTCTAGTCTGTAATCAATAGTTGTGCAGGAATCCCATTCATACTCATAGAATCAATTTCCCCATAGTAATAATCCTCCTCCTTAGATATCTCAATTTCATTTGAAACGTTAACGTTCTCACTCAATGTTAGTTTAGTACCATGAATACTCACTTTTACAAGCACATACCCTAGCCCAATGTACTTTGGTTAGCGAGAAGGAAATATTGATTCGATCATTCCATTCTTGTTTAGGACAAGACCACTATGTCCATCATATCCTTTTTTCTTCATAAGCTCAAACCCTTTTGGATATTGCTCAATTGCTAAATTCTCAGACTCAATGTTTTATTCATCTCTGTAAATCCAAAATCAGTTATCCATGTCCCTTGCGCATAAGGGTGGATAGCCATGCTAGATAATATTTTTTGGCTACCATAAAGAAAGTATGGTTTTACTCAATAATGTACAACCACAAATGGTAGTGAGTAGGAAAAGCTATGAATGCCACATAATAGGTAGTGATACAATAGAAGAGTTGTAAGAACCTCATGATATGATTCTTAGAATGGATAGGATAGAGGTAGTCCTTGATATCACTTATCATGTTGTAGTAATGGAAATGTATCCATTTTTCTTACTTAATTTAGGAATAATTAATATTAAAATGAGCTTAATGTTACCTTGATTTAGTGTTGTAATGTGCTTTACATATTCACATTAAGTTTAGGACCCCTTTTTATAAAATGGACTTAATGATGCCTTATTTAGAGTGTTGTAAATTGTATCTGAAAAGAAGAAAATGGTGTAAGTTCTCTTTCACTTCTAGGGTTTTGGACTTAAAAGGAGAGAGACAATTTTCTTAATCTTCACTCAAGAACAAGACCTTGAGATTAAAGGAGATTGAAATATGGTAAAGGGTATTATTGTAGGGATTGAATGATGTCTAGTGAGGGGTTCACCACGAAGTGTAAACTTGGAAATGACAATGAATTGGAAAAAATAGTGTGATATGCAAAATGACCTAGAAATGCAAATGAAAACAAAAAACAAAAAGTTATAAAACTAAATGTGTGCACCTAGAAACTTGCAAAGACTTGGATGGAGATTGGAAATGTTGTTGATTCTAAAATTTTAGCCCACTAGGACTCATTCACCAATTGTGGAAAATGAGTCCAATTTGGATTTTCTAGAAATTCAAAGTTCTGATTTGCACCTCTTAGTATGCTCTATATGTTCCTCTAGGTTCCCAGTTCAAAACTCCAATTTTAGGGTTGTAGATGACCTTTTAGTGAAGATTATGGCCTTGAAAATTGGGAGATAAGCTTGACACCTAATCTTCAATAATTTTTTAGTCTTCAAAGCAACTAGACCTTTCCATGATGATGGATCTTGAAATATTGCAACAATTGATAAAGAATCCTACTCTTGAATTCCTTATAATTGATCTTGAAAACTATCTTGATGACCTTGTGAAGACTTGAAATACCTAATTATTTCTTGCTTGAATTGGTAACATGAATGTATGATGAAATGATGATTTGAGAGCTCATTTATATAGGAAATCCTCTCACATGACCATTAATTTGATCCCCAACGCTGACATAGAAAAAATTGAATTAAAAATCCACTTTTCCCACTCAAAGCATTACAAATAGGCCAAATGGGACTCGTCCATCAAATTGGATGAATGAGTCCCACCTAAATGGGACTCACTCACCCAAGGTAGTGAATGGGTCCTATAGGGGTTATTTTTAATGCTAAAGTGTTAGGGAGTGAAGATTTTAAGTTTTTATGTTGATAAATTGTTAGGTCTTTGATCAAAATATGCCTTGGGATGCACAATATGGAATCATAGGTGCCTATTAATGATGATATTAAGGTCATAAATGTAATAAGGCCAAAAATACAATCTAAAAATGTAAATAAATACATTTTACAATACTAAATTAAGGAAAAATTGAGTCTACTTAGCTTAAAAGGGCCCTAAATCCCATGTGAATGTGTAAAACACATTACAACACTAGATTAGGTCCACTTGATTTACAAGCCTCACAAATTTAATATGAAGATGTAAATAAATACATTTTACAACATTAAATTAGGGAAGAGTTAGGTTAATTTATCTTAAAAGGGACCAGGACCTAATGTGAATACATAAAACATCTCACAACACTAGATCAAGGTGACATTAAGTCCAATTTATCATTAATTATTCCCATATCATGCAAGGGATACTTTTTTTGACACTACGGTATCTTTACACTTTCACACTAATCTAGGGATTTTTAACTAATTGAGGTTAATTTGAGCTCAATGGACCCCTTTAATTCAAATCCAATCCTAATTAATTGCATTTTCTGAGAGATAAAACTCAACATTCATTAATTAAATTACACAACACCTAATTTTACAAGGAATGTGTTCTAGGATAGTGACTTAGGACCCATTTGCCACCTAGTGAATGGATCCCCACTTGGTCTTAAGATCCTCTTTTGACATGACATATCACAATCCCCAAAAGGTGTCCTAGTTAAGTATGCCCATACCCATTCACCCTATGGAAAATGGGTTCTCACTTAACCAAGGACCCCCCTTGGAATATGATTTTGGTGGTATTTTAATGAATTCAAATCCTAGATCTAATGTTAGCTCGTGTTATTTGAATTTTGGGATTTAGTTTTAAGTTATGTATAAATACAAGGATATTTCACATAGTTTCATCTAAGAAATACTTGAAAATTCAAGTATTCAAGCATTATAGCAAGTTTATGAGTTCAAGAGTTCACAAGAGCATTACAGGCATTCAAGGAAAGATTATCAAAGTTTATTTCAGTAATCAAAGATCAATTTCATCATGTCAAACTCATGCATGTTGTTGAGCTAATGTGATGTAGCATTGAAGATCAATTCAATCATATTCAATTCATTATCTTATGATTAAGATCTACATTCATGAAGGACACTACATGCTTACTTCAGATTTGCAATCCAAGGTTTCAATTAAGGATTGGTGAGTAGTGACATTACTTTGTTCATTCATCGATCCTTTTATGCATTATTTCATTCTAGGGTTTAATTATCAAAATGGGGTTTTACCAAAGAAAACCCTTATTCCCTAACAAAATAATTTTTTTCTTCTCACTTGATGTGTGATTACAAGTTTTAGGTTGAAGATTAAGTGGAGAAGAAAATTTGAAAAAGTTTTCAAAGTTTCAAAATCATTAAAGTTGTCATCTTTCTTGGAAGATCGCATAAATTCTTCTACAATTTTTTTTTTTTACTATTTTAGGATCTAAACACCTATGGTTTGGGACTATATGCATTGAATAATAGGATCTAGAAACTTATTTTCTAGAACCTTAGCAGGGACCCATACACCATTGGGTGAATGAGTCCTTGTGAGGCTCAAAAAAATACTTTTTACAATAGGTACACATCATTTTACCATCTTAAAACCTACCTTTTACTGTTATATGAGTTAGGTTTATTTTCTAATGTTCATCTATGCATAATGGAACGAAATAACAAGAGAAAAAGGGTGGTTTATCATATTGTTAATCTCCATTTTAAAAACCAACCACCATCAAACCATTTTTCTATGTTTCACTTTGGTGAACACGACATTTTGAGCATTGTAGTTTTATGATTTTAGGAGTCCTTTGAATCTTAGATTAGATTTTTCATTCATTTTCATTGAATTAGTTGTCTTTTAGGGTCTTTATTTTGCATTCAAATTTGCATCTTATCTAGGGATTTAGGATTGCATTGTTTGCATTCTTTAAATCTGAAAAATACAAAAAAATCAATCATTTTTCATATCATCTTGCATCACATAAACTTGCATTTGAGAATCAAAACAAGATTTCATATCAAAATAGGTCTTTTACTTCATCATTATCACATTTTCAACATGCATTTCACATTACATTTACATAAAGTTGAACCTGAAAATTATTGTAGTAGACCTGAATATAAAAATCATTAGGAAAGAGTTCAAAATCTGCAAATGTCAATTTCAAAACCCTAATCTAGGACCCATTTTCCCTACAGTTAATGAGTCCTTGGTCATCCCCTAATTTGGATTTCTGAAAATTGAAAATTTTTGTTCTATGCTTCTATTTATTGTCATCAGATTTTTGTTTTAGTTTACTGAGTTTCTATTTCACCAATTTCATTAGATATAGCTTAATCTGGTTCATTTAGTGCATTTTATAAATTCAAAATTGCATTTACAATGATTTCATTTTTAGATTGTTGCATAGCATAATCAATAAATTGTCTTGTTTAGAATCAAAAAATTGCATTTACACATCTCATTCTAGGTCATTGCATTACATTTTAAGTCTCTTTTCATTTTAGGTTTGTACACTAAGTTTGTAAAACTTATATGAGCTTTACAACTTGGTGGCATGTTAGCAATTTTATTGTGAGATGTAGTTCGAGACTCATGTCATCTAGTGATATACAATTCACCGTGGATCTTTGGTTTTCTATTTATCTTCCTAATAGTGTTGATAATCAACCCCCTATGGATCATGGTATGCATACCTCATTTCCCATGACTTTCATATCTACAACCAATGTGCATAATATTAGCAACACCATCCCTACCATGACTAGTACTCAAGCTTTGGGGTGTACCCAAAGCTAGGGTGGAACTTCAATTCCTCCTACTACAATTCCCATTTCCACTTGACTACATACACTAGTACTCAAGTTACCATAACCATTCAACCTACTAGCACTATAAACATTTCCTTAGGTATTTTCATAGCGAATCCCTCTAGATTTGTGCATTTGAACAGAATATCTCCTCAATCATCCTCTCTCACAAACATATAGTTCAATTTCCCTCTACATACATACACTAGTCCACCTTATTCCACTTCACCTTACAACAACCATGATACTATCCGTAACTCACTTATGCAAACTATGGCATTTCTCCAACAAAAAGTTGCAACCCTAAATAAATAAAAAATGGTCAACCTTCACAATACATCAAAACCAATTTGTTATCCCTGGAGATATTGAGAGAAAAAATGCAACAAGGTATAGAAGTTCCTAGATTTGAGAAATATGATGGGAAAGGAGATCGTATTAGCCATGTTTCCGCTTTTACAACCCTATGTAATGATTTTATCTTTGAAGATAAGTTCTTGGCTAAACTATTTCCTAGATCATTGGAGGATACTGCTTTAGAGTGGTTCTCTTCCTTTACCAATAATTCAATTGGTTAATTCAATGAGCTTGTTGATGCCTTTTACAACCACCTCCACATTCACATGGGTCCCAAGATGACCCTAGCTGATTTAATGACATGTAAAAAAAAGGATGATGAGAAAGCGATTGATTTCATAGCAAGATACCAAATGTTTTACTCACAAATAAACATTAATATTATTGATGTCAAACTTCAACGAATGTTTCTTGCCAACTTACAAAGAAAACTCCAAATAAAACTTGAGATGTTGAGATTCCCATGCTTTAGACAATTATGTACAACCCTTTGTGATTATCAAAATATGGCTAATGGTTGTGATGTTAAAAATCCACCTAGCCATCCTAAAAAAGTGAATCCACAACTCAAATTAGTTACCAACCTTTCAAGGAGCAAAATAGGGGCTTCTTACAACT
>VDFB02000017.1:483260889-483357610 GCA_007258455.2 Sequoia sempervirens | reverse complement strand
TAATACTGCATTGAAATTTTAAATTTTCACCAAATAGATTTTGTTTTTAAAAAAATAAACCTAGTAGTTTAGAAACTACATTCAATTTCCCACAAAATCTATTCTTACATGTTTTTGAAATAATATAGATAACTTATTCAAATTTTTACATCAAGTTGCCTAACTCTAATTGTTCTGAATTTTCATTGCCACTTAAGGGCTTGTTTGGCATACCATGATCCTGCACATACCCTACACCACTATCATATCTAGAAAGCTCATTTGACTAGATTGCTCATTTCTAAGGGCTTATGGTCCACTTTGGATGAAATCATCAATCTGAGATATCTCATCATAGGAACAAGACGAATGAGGCTATATGATTGATTTCACTACATGTTTCACACAGTCTCTTGTTTCATCTTGAGTCTTGCACCACTCTTAGGAATATGTGTGCAAAGTTCAGTGATCATGTTACACCCCATCCCTAAATTACTATTTACTTTTCACTTTAACTTAAATGTAGTATGAAATTATTGTAACAATCAACTTTTTCCATTTGAATGTTATGATGAATTATATGAGATGCAACAGTTTTATGTATTAATGGAAATATTGATGAATATGCCATCACATGGGTGTAATATAAATGATGTGGCTAACTACGTGTTTTGTTGTCCATGTGGATATACAATAAATGGATTTCATGCCTCTAGTGGATGAGGGGGAGTATCACCTGGGAGAAGGCTATGGATAAGAAATGAATAGTAAATCCATTTGAGTTCGTTGATTATGTGTAGGTCAAGTTTCGGATGTTGTCGTAATTGAGTAAGTTGATCTTAAGTTATGTCTTTTGGTTGCCTAAACCTAAGACGAGTCAAGTTGGTTTCCTTATAGAAGAATATAAGATTATTGATATTTATTATTAACGTATTGATCATATATAACTATATACATATATCATTATTGTCAATGTGGATTTAGCATTGGTATTGTCATTATGATATTCATATATGTTTATAGTATGCAAGAATGCATTAAGATTAAATGGCTTAACCATTTAAATATGAATATATATATAAATATATATATATATGTGATATGTATAAATGCGTACAAGTATATATTTATATGTAAAAGTAAACGAGCATGTATATACACGACTTAATATCAATCGATAGTCGATATATATATTATACATATATAGCGTATAAATACATATGTATGTAGATATTTACATACATACAAAAATATATATATAAACATGAAATAAATTTTAAATATTTATCAATCATTTAAAGATTGGAAGAGGTGATAAGAATTAATAATTTTGACAAAATTAAGATGCTTCTAAGCCAAAATAATAGGCCATTTTATGAAGCCGCATTATATCTGAAAAGTAGCTAATAATAATGCAAACTTATGACAAGATAAATAGAGAAAAATGGGCTGCAAATGATGCATAAGATGGACCTTGAAATAGTCTATGTAAAAGGCGCAAATCTTTGTGATAACAACAACAATTTTCAACCTTTAAAATCTGCTAAAATATAGCGCACATGTGCATGCAGTTAAGAAGCCTCACATGCCTATTAGAGGGCATATTTATTAGCAAACTTAAAGGGTATGGAACAACTCAAATAGTGGCGAGTTGATTTCAGTTGTAAAGGCATTAAACTCAGCAATCAATAAATCGATATCGACCCTCTAAGAAGGGTGACCCAGTCTGCAAATAGAATGTTCTCTGCAACAAACTGGAGGTGGTTAGTGAGAAAACTTCATACGCCTATTTAGGGGGCAGCTTAATTGACGAGTAAATGAGAATTTCCAGCCACATTGTGGCAAGCTTTCTGCTATTTAAATAGACTCTAACTGAGTCGTTGAAGAACATAATTTTAACGTAGAGTTTTCAGCAGGTTATAGAAGATTAATTTAAACTTAATTTGCAGCCATCTCAGCATGAGAAAACAGAGCTATAAAGACTCTTCAATCTTATTTTTATTATTCTAAAACTGTTTTGCATCATGGCCAATTAAAAGAAGTCGATTATAAGCATTATGGTAGTTTAATTCTGCATTAGTGAGGTGTCATAAATTGGTAATAGTAGAGAGCAAGGTTGAGTCTTTTGTCTATAATAGCAAGAGCTTTGCATTGTATTGGGGTTGGCTACCAAGCTAAGTAGAGTCGTTGAGTTTGTATTTCATTGCTCTCAAGTTTTATTAGTTTGAAAATCAATTTATAATCATACTAGCAACATATTATAAGTCTGAAAATCATTTCAAATTGTGCCATAGAAAAATGGCCCTTTATCATTTTCATGGCCTTTTAGGTCTTGTTTCATGGTGTTGGAACTATATTGTTTTGATTTTATGTTGTATCATGGCTTGAACATGCTTATTTAGTTACTAAAACTCAAAGAACAATGTCTTGTGAAAGTATTGTTAAGTGTTGTAAGACATTTCTACATTCTTCTAGACTTTATTTAATACAATTTACCTAAAAATCACCTTTTTTTTCTCATCAACAAGTCCTATATTGAAGTGTTGTAAAGTCTTGTAACAAGACTTCACGCTTTTTTAGGCACATCTTCACTATTTACACCTTTCTCATGCTTTATTTTGTCTCTTTATGCCCTCATGGCTTAATTAAGTGTATTTTTGCATATTATCCCGACAAATAACATTAAATACAACATTATTCCTGACACTTGTTTTTAGGTCTTAGGTGGGACCCATTCACCATGGGTGGCAAATGAGTCCCCCTTGGCCCCAAATTCAAAATATTTCAAATTTCCTTTTGGGATTTTATTCAAGAACACTTGATGTCGACCTGTGATGAGGTATGGACGGATAGTAAGGCACAAGAATTGTATAAATAATTGATTTTCATCTCATTTCAACTCCCCCACACACCCCCATTCATCAAATTCACTTATCCACCTATACATCCAAGCATTCAGCATCTTACATCAATAATTAAAGCACTTTGAAGTTGCCATTGACATTACTTCAAAATTACAAGATCAAGAGTTAGGTGAGTGGATATCATTTGCATGTTATTACTTTATCTTTCTCTTGCATTTCATTATCTTTTCAAGGGTTTAATTACCAAAAGTGGGGTTTGACCAAGGCAAACCACTATTCACTAACCCTAATTATTTTTCCCCTTTTGCTTGTGTATTTGCAGCCTTTTTTTTGCAGATTTGACAGGTTATAAGGTGTTGAAGATTGATTTTCATATCAACTAGGTACTTCAAGTCAGCATAATTCAAATTCAAGCTTGGAGAGACTTATTTGTCTGTTTTCTGCAGATTTGACTTTGGCAACCTGACAATCAAACATTCCTAGATCTATTGTTGCAGAGTTGTCTCCTGGTTTTTCAAAAATTTGGGAGAGGACTGATTCGCCACATGTGGTGAATGAGTCCCACCTTAGGACTAGAAACTTGAACTTTGTCAGATTTCAAATCCTGACAAACAAAAATCAGCTCCCGACAGTTTTTCATTAATAGGAGGACTAATTCACCACCCTGGGCAAATGACTCCCACTATGAAAAATCAATAAAATTCATCAGCATTCCAGACACTCCAGATAGCTCATATTTCATTCAGGTGCACTTAGATTTACCCATGTACCTTTTGTTCTACATAATTTCTTCATTTTCATTGTTGTTTGCATATCACAATGTGTTTTCAAACATAACTTAAACTGCACTTTTGCATTTATTTTAAATCATCTTAATCAGTCAATTGCATTTAGTCAAGTTCATTTACATCATATCATATAGCAACATCATAATTTGAGTGTTACATAAGCATTTTGGGACCCAAATCTCTATCCTTTTAGGTGAAAAACCCTAGAAGTGCAACAGCCAAGCATTTTGGGTTCCCAAAATCTACGTCACATTTTGGTGAACCCAACTTTTGAACACTTTAAATTTTTTATTGCATTCATATTTTGCATCCTAGTTTCCATTTGCATTAGCATTCAATTAGGGCATTGATTTGTTATTGCATTCTAGGATCTTTCATTTTGCATTAGTGAAACATTCATTTAGTTTTCATTTTTGCATTCAATTTCATTGAAAAAAAGTAAAAATCTGCATTCTGCATCTGTAATTGCATTCCGTAGAACATTTAAATCACTCTTAAAATTCTGAAAAACACAAAAAATTGCATCCTGGGACTCATTCGCCACCCAAGGCGAATCAGTCCCTCTACACATTTTAAACAGTAGTTTTGTGCTTTTTCTAGCATTTTTCTACATTTATGTTTTCTATATTTGCATCTTTGTTACAATTAGCAGATTTTTTATTATTTTCATTTCACATTCTTAGATTAGCTTGCATTTCCATCCACCCTTCCTTTGTGGTACTTGCATGAGTGTTTGGTGCCCCGTTGATAATACTTTAGTGAGAAAAAGTTCTAGACCCGTGGCATCCTGTGATAGCACTTTCGTTGTTGACCTTAGGATCTCACGAGCGCTTACACCTAGTATGGACAATGGTGCATTAGGCCCTGACAATACCACTTACATGCCTTCACCTTTCCATCCTATGCATGTTGACAATCAAAACAAATCCCTCTCGCAAGAAAAGGTCATTAATATTCATGAGGACTTTGCACATTTACAATAAGATTTGTCACTTGAAAACATTTCCACCATTGCTATACTGGCTATTGAGAACCTTCATCGCCTAATTGAGAGTGATGATGACTTACAAGTGCTAAAACAAATTGTCGAGATTTACAATAAACACGCCTCTTCAAATACCCAATCCGCAAACATTCTTGTAAGCCAAGGAGCACCTCAAGTTCCTCCCCCTTCAACTATAGCTTCCATACCAACTTACACCAATCCACAAGTCCACACAACTATGCATCAACCTAATTATGTGGCTACTTCTTTCCCGATTTCCACTAGCATTCCTACTTCTTTTGTGGCATCGCAAGATCCTTCCACCACTTTCACACCCCTTCGCATTCCTTTCGCCTCCCCTAACATCACCTACACTCCATCACCATTTTCCCTTCCACCTCAACCCAATTATCCTAATCCTTTTATTACACAACTCCTTGACACTATTTCATCCATGCAACACCAACTTTCCACCATTAGTCAAGGTCAAACCACTCCACCCACATATCTTGTCCACAACAGCCCCTTATCATTAGAAATATTATGTACCCCGATGCCACAAGGGATAGAAATGTCGAGGTTTGAGAAATATGAAGGAAAAGGACACCCTATCAACCATGCCAATGCTTATATCGCTTTGTGTAGTGACTTTGTCCTTGACAATAAACTTTTAGCAAAAAAATTTCCAAGGACCTTGAAAGATACAACTTTAGAATGGTTTTCCAACTTGCCCAATCATTCAATCCGTTCATTTAACAAGTTGATGGAATCTTTCATTAATCACTTTCAAGTGCATATGACACCTAAAAAGACAATGGCTAACCTTATGAGATGTAGACAAAACACAGATGAAAAAGTGACAGATTTCATCTCCCATTACCAATCCTTATACACTCAGGTTGATGTCAAAATTCCAAATGCAGGTCTGCAGAAGATGTTTATTGAGAATTTGCACACTAACCTTCAAGATAAACTTACCATGATGAAATTCCTTTCATTCATGCATTTGTGTACAACCTTATGTGATTATCAAAATTCGGTTTCAAGTCGTGAGTCAAAATCCACTTCCAGCCAAGTTGGCAAACCTAAACATAACAACCAAAACCAAAACACGTAAATTTTTTGCAAAACTAATAGAGGATTTTTACAATTGAATCCACCTCCTTCACCCCAACCGCAACCAAATCCCCAAGTTAAAAATTCAATGGCCGCTGCTAAGACAGCCGTGCCTTATCATTATGGCGATCCGAATAGACACTTCACCCCTTTGTACCCCACACCCTCCATCATACAATGAACCAATTAATTCAAAAATGCATGCTTACCTTACCACCAGTTAGACCACTTGATCCCAATCAACCCTTACCACCTACCTTCAAACCTAATGCTTATTGCCATTTTCATCGTCAAAATGGCCACAACACTAAACATTTGCTAGAGTTCTCGAGGAGCATTTGGTGGCAATTTGAAAGTAGAAACTACATGCATGTTTAATATGTTTCTAAACTGATTATTTTTCTTGTCTCCAAGTTTGAGAAAAGATTGTTTGAATGTAAAAAGAAAGAGCAACATATGACTATTTTGTGAATGAACATATTTCTTTGAGAGATAAGAGATAAAATGATAATATTTTGATATTGATTAATTTGAAAATACGAACAAGTATATTACTATTTATGTTACTCTAAATGCATTCTAAAAAGTATATGAGATCGTAACCAGTGATAAGGTTTAGTGGCTAGGTTAAAAGTATCTATATTGTGTATATTTTTAAGAGTGCTAAATAAGAATCCATAGTATGTTACATTGCTTGAATGATTTTTTGGAGTTTTGAGTATGTAGAACAGATGCTCATAAAAATGATATTATAGCATATTGGAAGCCACATTAACTTTTGTGTTATTTTATGAACCCAACCTTATGACTAAGTAAATGGAAGTCTTAAACCATGAGTAAGAGAAAGTAATCCTCAAGTTGGCTCAAACAATGTTATTTCTATGAATGTATGACATTATGTCATATTTCTGAATGACCATAGGTAATGTCAAGATGGTGGCATAAGAGCCATCTTTATTGTTTAAATAACCTAACAATACATGAATGGTAAACCTTATAGGTTTGAAAGGACTTGACTTAGAGGTAGTAGCCTAGATCCCAAATGTTACAGGAATCGTAACAAGGGAGAATACATTGCCCGTGAAGTTATAACTATTTAGTTATTTAACCTTTTTTTGGTATATTTTATCAATATAAACCTTATGACGGTAGAGCTAGTTGGTGTACAATATGTCAAGCCATAGGTCAGTTGAAGTTCTCCAAGTCGAGTAGGGTGTGTGAATAAATGACTTCACTCCAAGTAAGTAGTGATTGTATTTAATACAAATAACTTTAACCAATGTGGGTGCAGTATTCTCTGCATGCACTTATCTATTCACTATGTTCTGGATACTTAACACAATCAGAGTTGTCATTCATAGTCAGAAGGTCTCCATACTTGATTAAAGGTATTGGTTGAGTAAGGCACAACACCAAAGTTTACATGGCTATTACTAGGTGGTTCTTAACCATTTTCTTCATTGAAGGGTAGAGCCACTTCCAATTAGGAAGGTGTGTGAGGGACTATCGATCTATGGTTAGAGGTAAAGCACTTGTGTGATGCTTTCCCTTTCGCAGATGACATGTCGAGTCTTTGGAGATAGAAAGAAAGAAAGTATCCAAATATGGATCTCTGACCTTGTTCCTTATTTGTTTATGCTTATATATTTGGAATTATTCCTATGGAAAATGTTGAAAAGAAAAGCAGTTTATACTTCATAGTTTGAAAAAGTGAAATGAAATTATTATGCAATGCTTATGTTATCAACTATGCAAATGTAACTTTAATTTATTGAAGAAATTTTTTGTCTTATTCTTATGGAATATGTACTTTTTACTTTATGGTTAAAATTTCATGTAAATTTCTTGTTATAAAGTTGTGATTGTTACATGTGGTATCAAAGCTACCAGGTTCCACACTTTGGGCTTATGAGCTCATTACATAGGTATAACTTTCAACATTGAATGACTAATGTTTGGATATATATGTGTGTGTGTGTGTGTGTGTGTGTGTGTGTGTGTGCTAGAATGGTGAGATTAAAAATGACTTCGAGGAAATCCGTAGCTGGCAATGAGAAATATCTTAAAGCCAAGGAGTATAAAGCTCTAATCAAAACTATAGAAGGAAACATATGCGATGGGGATATATGGCTTAAGGACGAGGAAACTCTCAAAAATGCCATGAAACACATTAATCATGAAAAGGAGTTGAAAGAAGCAGCCAAGTTCGTTACTGACTTTTCCCTAGCCAAGTCAGACAAACCCTCTCCATCTAGATATGTACCAACTGAGTGTAGTGTTAACACTTCTCTAGATAAACCCTAAGGGCTGGGAGAGCACTATGAGTGTGTCACCCACCTGAAATTATAGTAATAAGCTCCAAAAGTGGATCTAAGGGATACACGCCACCTTGACCTGAACAATTAGTTGCTTAAAAGCTAAGCCCTGCTATAAATAAAGATGATATGTAAATCCATCTTTTCTATAATAAAGGAATGTTTACAAAAAAATTGTGTCAAATCTCTTCTCTTTGATTTATGGGCATGACAATGTGTGAAATCATTTGATTGTGTATTAACTAATGCAATAGGGGGAAAAATAACGAAAACCATTATTTAAAATGGAACCTACAAGTTTAAGTAGGATGTCAAAATGGTGCGTACTAGGAATAACCAAGATAAGTGGGTCAATCGTCTGGACCTTTGGAGGCTAAGCTGGACCAAATCCTCACTTTGTTACATGAAATCAAGAAAAGGATTCACACCCTCAAGGACGAAGTTAGAGGAAGACCTAACAAGGAACCCTCCATGGAAGGCAAGAATGAAAATCATCATAACCACAACAATGAAAAAGAACATAGTAAAACCCACTCCAAGTTTAGGTTTGATGGAGCAAAGAGAGATCAACTGGCTAAAAAATTGTTGAGAGACATGAATAAGGTTTTTCCCCCCAAAATTTGACGGAACACTAAGTGGGGATGTCACTGAGGCATGGCTTATTGATATGGAAAAATATTTTGAAATCTGTAATTACTCAGAGGTAACCAAAGCAATATGGAGAGCATACCAATTAACTAGTGAAACAACCACGTGGTGGATGAATAAAAGACAGAGTTGGGTCTAAGTTCCTTAAGGCTAACTTGAGATGAGTTTGTTACTATATTCAATCAGAGGTGGTTACCCTAATTATACTTTGACCAAAAGCTAATGGATTTCCAAAATCTTAGGCAAGGAGATCCTTTTGTAAATGAGTACTAGGAAAAATTCACCTGCCTTTTGAAGTATGTCCCACAATATCAAAAGGAAGAAAGATTTAGGATCAGAAAGTTCATAATTGGACTAAATTCCCAAATGGGCAATGACGTGGATGTGCATGGTCCCACCACTATGGACCAGATTTATGAAAAATCCATCAAACAAGAGCAAAGATTGAAGTTCATGGCCATTTGCATGGATAAAAATAAGAAGTTTAACTTGTCCCATTCCTCACAACCATTGATGAGAAGAAATGATAGGAAGGACTACCAAAAGAAGGGTGACGAGTTCTCATGGGAATCGTAATGAGTCCAGAAGGGATAAGAGGAACAACAATGGCAATAACAACAAAACAAACAAGGATAACTTTGGCAAGTCCACAAAAAGGCAAGGTTCAAGGAGGGTGTTACTCATGTGGTGAAGACCATTATGCAAGCAATTGTCCAAAAAAAAATCAAGGTTTACAACAACGAGGGAACCCTTTTTTGTCCCAACAAGCTGCTTTTCATTAGAGGATACATGCAGCCTTGGACAATCGTTAGGTAGAGTACCAAATCATGCCTATTAAGACATTGGGTAAATTGTTTGGAGTACCCATTTTCATTTTGACTGATATTGGTGCAATAGAATGCTTTGTTTCCCCTAAATTGTTAAGTAGAATGGAAAAGGGAGCATTAAAGCTTTGTAAGATCCCCTTCGGAGAGGTAACCAAAAAAAATTATACTCTTTGCAAGTATGCAAAAAAGAATTTGAAATCTTTTTGAAAAAGTACATAACAATAGAAGTAGTTAACTTGAAGATGTTGACCTTTGAATCTCTTGCAAAATGACTTGCTAGTTGGATTTACTCTCTTCCCAACACTTCTTTGCTACTACTAGGATTTTGCATTGTAACTCAAGCTTCACTAAGATTTCCTTTCCTTCTTTCGAAAGACTGGGATTAAGATTCATTCTTGAAGTTTCAATTGCATTGGCAAGGGTGCTTGAAATAGGTATGTAGCTCTTCTTCACCAAGTCCCTTAGCATCTCAGATTGTTTCATTATCTTATCTCTCTAACTTTGCAAGGTGAGGTATTCTTCATGTAATGTCACTAGAGCTGTCCAAGTTTGTTCATCCCTTTCTTGTGTTGGGTCATAGGTATTTGATGCTTAACTTATTTGAGTCTCAATTATGTTCATGACATCCTTTATGCATTGTGTGGCAGTAGGCCACTTCATACAATACTGAAATAGGTTCCTTGCTTCTTCTTCACTAACTTGCATACTCCTCAAGCTTTCTTCTACTTTTTCATGTGTAGATGTACACCTTTCTACAATGTTCAATAGATCCTTGTTTGTCAACCATGTTTCAATTTCTTTTTCAACTCGCTCTTTTAGTCTAAAGACTTGTTCCTCTTGCACTATTTTCACAACTTTGTCCAATGATTCATGCTCATGTTGACCTTCATCTACATGCATATCTCTTTTCACCTTTGGATCTTCTCCAAGAATCACCATGGTACTAACTTCCTTTTTCCTCATGGCATTCTGCTTAACTCTCCTTGTTTCTTGTTTTATCTTCTCTAGTCTAATGACATGGACTTCCAGAGGGAAGCTCTCTCTTACCAGAGGCTTGTCTATGATACTCCTCTTCTTACCAATTGCAGGTGGAGGCATAGTGATTAATCTCATAGAACTTCTGGAGGATTTACCTATACTCATTTCAGCTCTAGCATTTTCTATAGCTACTCTTTCCCTACATGTCTCCCTTGAGATGCCAAATTCTTTGATATATGATTATGTCTAAGCCTTAATCTCTCTCTTTGTTTGTGACTTTCTAAATTTTTCCTTAATCTCCATTGTCTTTTATTTGTAACTTCCATATCTTGGCCTGCTAGGATCTTTGGGATTGTTAAGTAATATTTCAGCACAACCATTAGCTTCATCTTTTGTTACTTCATATCCAAATTCAGGAATCCAAATGGTTCTAGGTTCCACTACTTCCATGATGCAAAAATCAGTAGAGACTGGAAAGGTTATGTCATTTATGTGCCTCCTTACAACTTCTCTAGGAACTCTCTACCTTAGGCATCACCTTGAGCATCCATATCTCCAAGATTACCCAAGTAGTCTCTTATTTGATGAGCAATAGGTTTTTCAACTGACCAATTTGCTTCTCCAACCACTGGAACTTCCTTCAAAAATTAGAAAACCAAACATACCACCAAAGACCCATATTCGAATACTACTTTTTTCTTCTTGATTTCCTTCAGGTTCTCTATCAATTGTTGTCAGAGCAACTCACAGAGGTCATACTCAACATTATTCTCCATCATATCTATTACTATATTGATTGTAGTAGCAAATACCAAATTTTCTCCATAAATTATCATGTGTCCAATAACCATTGCTGCATATTGAATTGTTGGATTTCTAATAGGGTTTATTATTGCACCTGTTGTCGACATTATATCTTTGCTCCTATATTTTCGGATAGGAATCGGTCTAGAGGACCATAATCGAATGATTTCTCTAATTACTTCTTTGCTAATCATGTGGGGACCATCAATCCAAATGAACTAATCATGAATTCTGATTAAAGCCATTTTAATACATTTCTCCTCATGGACGAAGTTCGAAAACTAGTGCCACATATCTAATTTCTTCTCACTCATGATATTCTATTCTAGTTTTAGGGTATAGTCTTCTCCAATCAACTCTTCTACCCATAGACTAAATAGATTTCTATAAGGGTATTCTTCTAATTTCCAATGAATATAAGCCCTAACGTCTTTATTAGGTACAACACTAAGAGGTAAATTTGAGAATGCACCTAGGAGATCATCTTCTAAAACCTTGGTTAAATATCTTTTGAATTTGAGTTGCGGTGTTTGAGAAACATCTACAATTATCAGTGTTTCCACTCCACTTGGTTTTCCTTCTAAAGCCAATTCCATAAAATCAAAAAAGGTATAGGGCTTGCAGAATACATTTTTTTTGCTAGAGTAGGGTTTTGTGATTCTGCAACTTGGAGATGCTCCAAACCATTCAAGCTTGCTTCCAGCTTCTCTTTTCTTCCACAAATGCACTTAATGAAGTGAATTTGTCTTCACAACTACGCATTTATCTCTTCGATTTCACCTAACTCTACAATGAATGCTTCAGACCAAAAAGTTGATAACCCTAAAACTGTGTGCATAGTCATCTTTCCAGACTCTGCAAATTGCTGCATTACATTATTTTCTTCCACAACTTTCTTCCATGATATATCTTTGTGCCATATCTTAAGCACTTGTTTTCTGATGGGGGTTATGAGATCTTCATTAAAGCTCCCCCTAAGCCATAGCTTTGGATTAGTTACCAAAGGAAACATTTTCACCAAAGGATGGTACAGATTCTCCCTTATTCTCAGTGTCTTCTTTCTTTTTCTAGGTCTTCTCCATCTTCTTCTTTATTTCCTCAGTACCAACCTTCTTGACCAGTTTATTATTTTCTATTGAATTAATCTTCCTTGTATGTTTGCTTCTACAAAACTTGGCTGTGTCTAGGCCTACTACAATTGTTGCATATGACACATCTTTGATCATTATTCCTTCCATTTATCCTGGATCTTCTTTGATTAGCCTTATGTACAAATCCATTGCATATATATTAGTAACTATTGAAGGATTGAATCATTCTACCATTGTTGTATCTATTCATTATTTGAATTTTGCATTCATTTGCTCTATATCCAAATTTCTTGCATGTAAAACATTAAATGAGAAATGATATAGCATTTTGATTTATTTTGCTTCTACATTCCATTGCTTTGTGTCCAAACTTATTGTAGAAATAATAAAATCCATTGAATGATAAGTACCTTTGAGCATTTGGTTGTCTAATTGGAGGTCTTCTTGCATTGTTCTTTGATTGTGGATCTTTCCATTGGTCTTCTTGTCTTTAGTCTTCTCTGGATCACTGTTCTTTTTTTTTGCATTAGGTGTTTGGGCAGTTATTGAGCTTTCTCCTTTTTCAAATCCCAAGCCACCTTTGTCTTTAGATGCTCTTTGTCCTGCAATTAACTCATCAAGCCTTGTAGAACTTGTTTTGAGTTTATCCTCATGAATTCTTGCTCTTTCCAAATTTGATCTCAGAGTTACCACTTCATCTTCAAGTGTACATTCCTCAGTCTTGCTTTTTACCCTTTCAATCAAACATTCCTCAATTCTTTTCTACTCTTCCACTTGTACTTTAATTCCAATGATGTCTTCTTTTGCTTGCTTAAATTGTTCGCTAACTTCCTTGTGTCTTTCTCTAAATTTCTTGATTTGTTTTCTCATTATTTTAATGCACTCATTTGTCTCTTTAAGATTTTTTTTCAGATTTTTATTTTCATCTTCAACTTTGTCAAGATCCTCAAGAGCAAATTGAGCTCTCCATCATTATCAAGCATGCAATCTTCTTCAATATGATTAGCAAGAATTTCTTCTAGAGGAATAGGAGCCATGTGTTCAAATTTCAAGATCTTCCCCAATCGGTCAAGCTCATTCAAGGGAACCAAGCTCTGACACAAATTATTGAACACTCGGAATACTGAGGGGGGAGGGAGGGGTGAATCAATATTCCATTAAAATTTTGAACACAACCTATCCAATCACCAAAGTATTTCAACAGAAATAAAGAATGAAAGCATGAAACATCCACAAGATCACATAACACATGAACACTAGGGTTTTTACATGAAAACCCAAAATTGGAAAAACCACGGTGAGGGTTAGCTCACAATATAGTATATTCAGATATAGTATATTACAAAAATGCTCATTAGAGGTGGACTCATTGTCCAATGAACTCACTGTTCATGGAGAATGAAGAAGATAGAAGGAGGGTGATCCCACAATAGTGGTTTACAATTTTTGGCCAAACTAGACACTAAAATTATTATTTTTAACTAAATCTTCATATTCAGGCACCTATAGCGGCTAAACCGTGAGGAATTTGAAGATGGTGCAAACTAGAGTCTTATCAAATTTTGTCTATAGATTTTAAAAATATTTTTTTCAAAATTTTTGGAATCAAATTGCACTTTTTTTTCCATCTCCCACCAAAATTGGTTTTTTTTAGAAAACAACATTTTTAAAAAGTAACGCACACCGTATAACGCATAACTTTTTTTCCATGAAGAATAAAATTCTAATTCTTTCGAATTTAGATTTGTGACTCTAATATATAGTGCTTCCACTTGGTTAGATAGTTTTTTATTGAATATTTTTTCCTTAATCAAGTTTCAAAGTCAAACTAATTACAATTCAGACACAGCGCGACCGTATAATGCATAAACTTTTTTGTATATGTCAAAATTCAATTTATTTATTTTTGTTGGATCAAGGACTTCAATATCTGGTGCAATCATATTTTTCAAATTTTTTTCGATAATATTCTATTTTTCCACATGTGAAGAACAAAGAAATTCATTTTTAATGCAAAACCTATGTTTAATAAAACTAAAAAAACAAATACATAACAAAATCAAAACATATTAAAATTATTTTCATTGGATAGTTCATTCTGAGGAATACCATAATCATTTAAAATAAATTTTAAATGAATTTATTTGATCCCCCAGAAGCTAAATCAAAAGTGATTTTTTATTAGCATTTTGATAGGTGTAAAGGAGACTCATTTATAGGTATAGTTTAAAACTAGCAAGGTTCTATCCAAGGGGGTTTGATCTAAGGTGATTTGATCAAACCCTCTTCAATTGGAATCCTTAAAATGGAACTTTTAAAGACTTAAATCATTATATTTTTAAAAAAAATATGATTTCAGCTAAAATCAGCTCCTCTCAGAAATTGTAAACCACTATTGTGGCAGCACCTAGGAAGTGGTGGCTACACAGCCTATTTGAACCGATACAATAGCATCTATCATCTACAGGATTAAAGTTCCAATGAGGAAAAAATTTGATCTTTGCACTAAACAAGATCAACACACTAATTTTGTTCTAAATTTTTCATAATTAGGACACTTCTGATTATGTTCACATCACACACATGTAGGTGAAACACCATACATGTCATCAGTCGCATATAGCTCACATATATCCTTCTTATTCCAATTCGCATTCGCCTCTTCTCAACAAAATTGGTTCATCAATATATATCCACATTTAGTGAAACTTCAATTAGGTCGGCCTAATTAGAAGTAACACACAAAATCAAACATGTCATCCTCAAAATCTTTTATCCACATCGCATGCCTTAATTCATAATCCAATTTTCCTTAGGATAGGTTGGGATGGACCTAAACTAGATCCATATAAAATAACGTAACTCAATCAACTCCCACAATATATCAAAATGTTTTACGTCGGCCTAGAATAGGACCTAAACACAAAAACCTTCAATTATACATACACTTCGCCATGCATGCAACTTCAAAACTCGATCTTTCTTCAGATTCACACTTAGCCTAAGTAGCCAATTCGCTGGGTTCTGGGCCTGGTCCTGGTCTAGGTTCACATCTAGTTCGGGTCCTAGATTGGTCCCTCTGTAGGTTTAACCAGGGTCCATTTTTTTGAGGCCTAGTTCACCGATGAAGAACCCGGGCGAACCCAAGTAGAACCCAGGTCAAACCCGGGCGAACCCAAGGAGAACCCATAGGTTTGGGTGCCCAAAAAGCATTTTTTTGCATTTTTTTAATAATTTCTCTAGTTTGACTTTGACCCACGCCCAAGGGAACCCTAAAAGTGACCTCTAAAACACTTTAAACACCTAAACTACCTCATTTTTATTCATTTGTTTTGCAAACAATCATTTTCATTCCAAGAGGCTGAGTTCTTATTTTTGCTTGTTGGATTGACAAAAAGGAGTTGAATATTGATCGTTGAACAATGAATATTTATTATGCATGTTTTGAACAATGAATATTTATCATGCATGTTTTAAATGACATTCAAGTTTATGGTGGTTTTGTTGTTTATATGATGTTATGTCATATTCTAATCCTAATTCATGCTTCTAGGCTGCATATATATATATATATATATATATATATATATATATATATGTTTTGGTAATTTGTACTAACGAATCGAACCCATCCCCCAAAAAATTTTTGCCGAACTGGCGAACCGAACCCCTGAACCCGAACCGACAACTTAGCACTTAGCCGACATTAGTAAGTATATCTTCAGAACCAAATACAAAATAATTCTTCTCGAAGAAATGCAGAATCTCTCACACTGATACACAGAACAAAGAAATGACAATGATATACAAAGTTGAACTCTATCATTGATATCTTCTAAGTTACTTCACAAAACATCACAAAATCTTGAATGTCGCTACATTTGATAATCTTCAAAGTATGATTAAAAGCATAGAGCAAGATCACTTCATGTGGTTCTAGAGTGCGGACCCAAAAACTAACGCACTGAACCACAAAACTGCCAGAAGGAATACTTAGTCGATTTTCCTATACACCCATATTTTTTGAACCAACTTGTTCTATACAAATGTCTTCAAAAATACCTTCAAGTCATGCTAGAAAGATCACAACAATTTTGACATCAATGACAACACTGAATTATACAATATGTGCATCTCATGTTCATGTTGCCCAATTGCATCATCAATGACAAACTTCCAACACTATTGTCTTACAAGTCTCAGAAGCTTCTAGGAGAAGAAGGCAGAGAGTCCATAGACTAAGACATATCAAATTTGGAGTAGTATCCCTTTCTCCAAAAATTTGAGGATGTATTTCTAGACGAATTGCTTGGATTACCTCCCAAAAGAGCCTTCGAATTTTCAATTGATATCACTAGGATTAGAGCCAATATCCAAGGCCCCTTGCTAGATGACTACAACAAAATTGATGGAGCTAAAAGCTTAGTTACAAGCATTGTTAGAGAAGAGTTTGATAAGACCTGTTGTATCACCTTGGGGAGTGTCGATGATCTTTACCGAGAAGAAGGATGGTACATTGCGATTATGCATAGATTACTGCATGCTCAACAAGGAAAAAATAGAAAGCAAGTACTTGTTGCCACGTATAGATGATCTTTTTGATCAGATGCATGGAGCAACAGTCTTCTCAAAGATTGATTTGCGATTGGGATATCATTAATTGAGACTCAAGGATGAGGACATCCACAAAATGACTTTCTAAACCAGATATGGGCACTATGAGTTCACAATTTTACCATTTAGACTGAGGAATGTGCCTGCAACATTCATGAACTTGATGAACAGCATATTCAGGGTTTGTCTAGATAAGTTTGTTCTTGTCTTCCTTGATGACATATTGATATATTCTAAGAATGAGGAAGAGTACCATCAACATTTGTAGTTTGTTTTGCAGCATCTTAGAGAGCACAAGTTGTTTGGGAAGCTATCCAAATGCACATTCTTCTAGAAACAAGTGCAATATTTAGGTCATATAATCTCGATAGAAGGAATTATAGTGGACCCTACAAAGATTGAAGTTGTCATAGAATGGCCGGTATCGAAAAATATGCATGAAGTTTGTAGTTTTATGGGACTAGCTAGATACTACCAAAAATTTGTAGCTAATTTCTCAAGAATTGCCTATCCCATCACTTCTCTGTAAAAAAAGGGTAAAAAGTTTGAATGGTCAGAAAAATGTCAAGAGGCATTTGACCTATTGAAAGAGAAGTTGACTATCGCACCAATTTTGAAAGTGCCTGACCCAGAGGGGTAGATTGTAGTCATCATTGATGCCTCAGGTGAGGAGCTAGGTGGAGTGCTTATGCAAGATGGTCGGGTCATTGCTTATGAGTCTAGGAAGTTAAAAACATATGAGTAGAATTATGCCCCCATGATCTTGAGCTTGCAACCATGGTTCATGTGTTACAGATGTGGCGACATTATCTATTGGGGAAACCTTTTGAACTAACTTGGTCAAACCATCAAGGTCTTAAGTATCTATTTACCCAACCTCATTTAAATGCTCGTCAAAGGAGGTGGTTAGAGCTGATATCAGATTATGACTTTGAGATAAGTTATATCAAGGGCAAGGAAAATCGGGTTGCAGATGCCCTCAGTCGAAGAAGACATATCTCCTCAATGATTTCCATACAAACTGACTTTAAGAGTCAAGTACTACAAAAATCCAAAGGAGATGAATATTGTATATCCAAGGTATGTTGGATTTCTTCTTGAGTCAGATGGACTATTGAGATTCAAGGGAAGAATATACATTCCAAATGCACGAGAGCTAAGGAACATGGTTTGGAAAGAGGTTCATTCCGCACCCTATTCAAGACATCTAGGAGTGACAAAGTTGTTGGCTGATGTTAAGCCACTGTATTTCTAGAAAGGGATGAAGAGGGATGCCACAAGGTTTGTAGCAAAGTGCCTAGAATGCCAAAGGCTAAAGGTAGAACAACATCACTTGGCAGGACTATTCTACCCCCACATGATTTCGAAATGGAAATGGTAGACTATTAGTGTGGATTTTGTGTAAGGTCTCCCCATGCCTAGGAATAAGCATAATGCAATTTTAGTAGTGGTAGATAGACTCACCAAGGTAGCCCACTTTATACCAACAAATATTACTAATGGAGCACCTATCATAGCCCAAAAATTTGTGCAAGAAGTTTTCAGGTTGCATTGTGTTCCTGAAAAGATTATTTTAGTCAGGGATGCACATATGGCTTTGAGGTTTTTGCAAACCTTATTTACCTCATTGGGAACTTAGTTGAACATAAGTTTAGCGTATCATTCAAAGAAAGATGGTCAGATGAAGAGAGTGAACCAGGTGTTAGAGGATCTACTGAGAGTATATTGCATGGATCAACAATACAAATGGGAGGATTATCTTTCGATTGTAGAATTTGCATATAATAATTCATATCATTATGTAATTAAAAAAAAACATTTGAAGCATTGTACAAGACAAAGTGTCGAACTCCTATAAGTTAGGATAAGCTAGAAGATAAGATTAGCCTTGGATTGGAAATACTTTCAGAAATGGAGGAACAAGTCAGTTTGATCAAGAAAAGGCTAGTGGAAGCCAATGATAGACAAAAGAGTTATGCTTATGCCAAACACGTACCCAGACATTTCTCAGTAGGAGAAAAGGTTTTGTTGTGAGTTAAACCACAAAAGAGTGCAATCAAGTTTGAGAAGTCTTTTAAGTTAGCCCCACATTATGCAGGTCCTTTATAAGTTCTTGAGGAAGTTAACTCGATTTCCTACAAAATTTCTTTACCACCCACTCTTGCTAGGATGCATAATGTGTTTCATGTTTCCTATCTTAAGAAATATTTTCCAAGAAATAATCACATAATTGATTGGAATGCACTTTAGGTTCAAGACCCAGGGGTGGGGTCATGATCAAGTCTCTCAAGGTGCTTGAAACGTATAAGCTCCCCTTGTGCAATAGAGAGGTGTTTCAATGCAAAGTCCAGTAGGACTAATATGCCGAGGATGGTGCCACATGGGAAGATTATCAAGAGATTAAGCAAAAATTTCCACATCTTTTGTTTGAAATTGAAAAGAGTTTAAAAATTAATTAATTTGATATATGTTATGATACTTTAAATCATTGAGGACAATGATTCTTAAGGGGGGAATATATTACACCCCATCCCTAAATTACTATTTACTTTTCAATTTAACTTAAATGCAATGTTGAATTATTGTGACTATGAAGCTTTGACAGTTGAATGTTATGATGAATTATATTAGATGTAATGGTTTTATGTATTTAATGGAAATATTGATGAATGTGAAATGATATGGGTGCAATCTAAATGATATGGGTAATTATGTATTTTTTTGTCCAAGTGGATATACAAGAAATGGATTTCGCAGCTCTAGTGGATGAGGGAGAGTATCACCCGAGAGAAGTGTATGGATAAGAACTAAATAGTAAAGCCATCTGAGTTCATTAATTGTGTGTAGGTTGGATTTTGGATGTTGTCGTAATTGAGTAAGTTGATCTTAAGTTATGTCTTTTGTTGTGTAAACCTAAGTCGAGTCAAGTTGGTTTCCTCATAGAAGGCTATAGGATTATTGATATTTATTATAAACATATTGATCATATATAAACATATACATATATCATTATTGTCAATGTGGATTTAGTATTGGTATTGTCATTATGATATTCATATATGGAAATGATAATGTGTTTTATGGTATGCAAGAATGCATTAAGATTAAATAGTTTAACCATTTAAATAAGAATATATATATATATATATATATATATATATGTGCATACACATATATTTATACGTAAAAGTAAATGAACATGTATATACACGACTCGATAGTAATTGATAGTAATCGATAGTCGATGTTTATTATACTCATTGCATATAAATACATATGTATGTAGATATTTACGTACATGCAAGAATATCTATATATATAATATAATATACATATGTGTGTGTGGATATGAAGTAATATTTCGAATATTTATCAATCATTTAAAGATTGCAAAGAGGTGATAAGAATTAATAATTTTGACAAAATTAAGACGCTTAAAAGCCAAAATAATAGGCCATTTTATGAGGCCGCATTATAGCTGAAAAATAGATAATAAAAATGCAAACTTATGACAGTATAAATAGCCACGAATGGGCTACAAATGATGCATAGGATAGACTTTAAAATAGTCTATGTAAAGGGCGCATATCTTTGTGATAACAATGGTGATTTTCAACCTTTTAAATCTGCTAAAATAAAGCAAACATGTGCATGCGATTGAGAAGACCCGCGTGCCTATTAGAAGGCAGATTTATTAGCAAAACTAAATGATATGGAACAACTCAAACAGCGGCGAGCAGGGCTTAAATTTGATGGCTGTATGGCTGTATTTAGTCATTTTAGCTGTAAATTACAATTAAAATTTTAGAAAGACTATATCATTTGAAAGGAAAAATTTTAGTTAAACTGTCAAAATTTCTATGTAATTATTTCTATATATGTTTTTTCAATCTACATATATTTTTTTTAAAATAGATAACCTTTAATATTTGAAAGGCAACTTCATTTTTTTCAAATAAATGACCGTCACAAAAAAATTGCTTGGCATCGACCATCAAATTTAAGCCCTGGCAGCGAGTTGATTTCAATTTTAAAAGCATTAAACTCAACAATGAATAAGTCAATATCGACCCTCTAAGAAGGGCAACCCAATCAACAAATAGAATGCTGTTTGCAACAAACTATAGGTGGTTAGTGAGAAAGTTTCATAGGCCTATTTAGGGGGAAGCTTAATCGACTAGTAAATGAGAATTTCCAATCACATTGTGGAAAGATTTTTGCTATTTAAATAGACTATAATTGAGTCATTAAAGAACTTAATTTTAACATGGAGTTTTCAATAGGTTATGGAAGATTAATTTATACTTAATTTGCAGTCATCTTAGTGTGGGAAAACATAGTCATAAAGACTCTTCAATCTTATGTGTATTGTTCTAAAACTATTTTGTATCATGGCCAATTAATGGAAGTCAATTATCAGCATTATGGTAGTTTAATTCTACATTAGTGAGGCGTCATAAATTGGCAATAGTCGAGAGCAAGGAGGTTGAGTCTTTTGTCTATAAAAACAAGATCTTTGCATTGTATTGGGGTTGGCTACCAAGCTGAGTAGAGGCATAGAGTTTGTATTTCATTCCTCTCAAGTTTTATCAATTTGCAAATTAGTCTAGAATAGTACTAGCAACATATTAGAAGTTTGAACATTATTTCAAAGCAAGAAGAAAACAGTGTTGTAAGTGAAGATTAGAGCTTTGGAAGCTAGAGTTCTCAAGGAGCATTTGGTAGCAATTCAGAAGCGGAAACTACATGCATGTTTAATACGTTTCTAAACTAATTATTTTTCTTGTTTCCAAGTTAGAGAAAAGATTGTTTGAATGTGAAAAGAAAGAGAAACATGTGACTATTTTGTGAATGAACATATATCGTTGAGAGATAAGAGATAAAATGAATATTTTGTTATTAATGAGTCTGAAAATACGAACAAGTATATTGTTATTTATGTACTATAAATGCATTCTAAAAAGTATACGAGATCGTAACTAGTAATAAGGTTTAATGGATGGGTAAAGGTATCTATATTGTGTATATTTCTAAGAGTGCTAAATAAGAATCTATAGTATGTTATATTGCTTGAATATGAGTTTTTGGGGTTTTGAGCACATGGAACAAATGCTCATAAACTTGATATTATAGCATATCGGAAACCCCCGTCATCTTTTGTGTTGTTTTGTGAACCCAACCTTATGACTAAGTAAATATAAGGCTTAAACCATGAGTAAGAGGAAGTAATCCTCAAGTTGGCTCAAACAATGTTATTTCTATGAATATATGACATGATGTCAAAGATTTTTGAATGACCATGGGTAATGTCAAGATGGCGACATAAGAGTCGTCTTTATTGTTTAACTTCAAGTAACCTAAGAATAGGTGAATGATAAACCTTATGGGCTTGAAAGGACTTGATTTAGAAGCAGTAGCCTAGATCCCAAACATTACAGGAATCGTAATAAGGGAGAATACATTATCCATGAAATTATAACTATTTAGTTATTTGACCATTTTGGTCTAGGTATGTTTTATGAATATAAGCCTTATGACAGTAGAGCCAGTTGGTCTACAATATGTCAAGCCATAGGTCAGATGAAGTTCTCCAAGTCAAGTAGGGTGGGTAAATAAATGACTTCACTCCAAGTAAGTAGCAATTGTATTTAATACAAATAACTTTGGCCAAAGTGGGTGTATTAGTCTTTGCATACACTTGTTGGTTCATTATGTTCTAGATACTTAACGCAATTAGAGTTGTCATTCATAGTTGTAAGGTTTCCATAGTTGATTGACTTTATTGGTTGAGTAGGGCACAACACCAGAGCTCAGATGTCTATTACTAGGGGGTTATTACCCATTTCCTTCGTTGAAGGGTGGGGCCACTTCCAATTAGGAAGGTGTGAGGGGGACCACCAGTCTATGGTTGGAGGTAAAGTGCTTGGGTGATGCTCTCCCTCTTGCAAATGACATATGCCAAGTCTTGGGAGATAGAAAGAAAGAAAGTATCCAAATATGGATCTCTAACTTTGTTCCTTATTTGTTTATGTTTCTATAATTGGAATTATTCATGTGGAAAATGTTGAAAATAAAAGCAATTTATACTTCTTAGTTTGAAAAAGTAAAATGAAATTATTATGCAATGCTTATGTTAACAGTTATGAAAATGTAACTTTCATTTATTAAAGAAAAAATTTATATCCTATTTCTAAGGAATATGTACTTTTTACTTTATGGTGAAAATTTTATGTAAATTCCTTGAACTATAAGGTTGTAGTTGTTACAGACCTTTTTGGCACCATCAATGAGCACTGAGCTCTACAGATTGAGGTAGATTTGACATCACTTCTACCTATTTATTTCCCCTCCATTGAGGACTTCTTACAGAAGTTTAAGTCACTCAGATCACTTTTATAGGGTCGTGGGAAGAATAAAACTAACAAAAAGTGCATTTTCATAATATTGTCTAAGCTTAGAGGGTCATTTATGGTCTTCTCTTTTATATTCTATTCTACTATGGATGCATTGGGCGATGGATTTACCATGCCTACTTTCAAGGTTTTTTGTGAGTGTTTGACTCGTGAATAGGAAAAGTTGACTCAATTTGATTCTAAGTTCCAGTTCCAAACCTCAAGCATTAGTAGCATAGACATCCAAAGGGAAAGACAAGAAGAAACAAAAACCCAAGACATATACTTCATCAAGTAGTGAGTGTTGCTCCAAACCATCTCAAAAGTCAAAACAGAAACCTCAAACCACTCCTCAGTATATAAATCTTCAAAGTCTAGTGAGTCTTCCTCCAAGACGAAGAAGAAATCAAGTGAACCTTGCAATTTGTGTAGTAAGCAAGGACATCCAATCACTATATGTTGGAAGAGATTAGAGGCTTTGGAGGAATCCGTGCAATAGCATAACATCTCCACCCCTAATTCTTCTTACTCATTTACATGTAAAGGTCGTGTTCTTTTTGCAAGGTGATGCAGACCAAGGTGGAGAAGACTCAACAATGAACAATGACAACTGCAAACAAAGAACCCTTTCTCACAATGAACTCAGTTTGGTAGACATCAACTCACCCTCAAGAACTACTATCCCTGAAACTTGCAAAAATGGACTCCAGACTTCACCAAGACTCCTACAAAGGTCCCAAACATCCACACAATGGAAATTGAGTCAACTCAGAACATTCCCCGAGGCAGATTCTTCAAGTTCCTCAAAAATCATCATTTTGCACCAAGTTTCCCTTGTAGTAGTGGAAAACTGGTTTTTGACACTTTTCACACAAATTTCCCAAAACACCAAGAAAAAAAAACATGGATTCAAGGACCCTTTTCAGGTTTATGCAACATATCAAAGAACTAGATACAACTCTTTTGGACCAAAAGCTTCAAAATTGAGATTTTCACAGTTTTAGGCCTCCAATTAGGCCACTTTTCCAAAGAGACCTGCCTCAAAACTCCTCACCAAACTTTCTAACCCCAAAAAAGTCTTGCCTTGGGTTGCCAAACCAAATATTTTTCAGGTCTTAAGACCCCAAATGCTCAAACAAATCCACAAACCTAAAACCCTCCTTTTAGTTTAAGTAACTAGGGTTTTGGAGCACCCTTATTGTTTCTCCAACTTCTAGACCATTCCAAAACAAAACAATTGCTCATACATTTATATTTTGGTCCTCTTATGCTCAAGGAACATTTTCTTAGCCAATAACAACGTGGGTTTGCAACTTCATAGGTCTGACCCACCAAATTCCATGGGAAAACACACAATTTCTGCCCTTACTCTCATTGTTAAAGCCAAGAAACCATTATTACACGCATCCTACTCCTAGAATTTCATTCCCAACATCCAATACATCATCCCACTGAGTTACAATCAAATACAGTAGGTGGGATGATGGTTAAGTCATTAGTGCAACTTCAACCCTTAAGGTTGATCAAGAACCTGGTTGGAGAACTTGGATGTATTAAGGCCCTAATTGATCAAGAAAAATCTTGCCAAGGCACAAAATACAAGTTAAAACATGGATCTACTATTTCCTCATAAGAAATCAACTCTTAATGTGCTTGTACAGCCTGTACACAAGCAAGAAACACAAGAAAACAGAAAAATATATAAAAACAGAGTATCTCCAATGTTGTTCTTTATTCTCTTTTTCTTCAACAACCTTTACTCGGGCTTGTATGATGTTTTTATACAATTACAAAGCAAAACCAACTCCCTTCAATGCCCATAACCACCCTTGAACTACCCATCCTTTATTAAGCCTAAAAGTACTTGTATTAACAATGGTTTGCGTAATAAGCTCCATTATGCCAATTTGTTGTTCTAAAGACCTAAGACCATTTAGACACCCTTACTTTACCCATCACGTGACTTCTAGACTCTTTCTCTACATTTTCATTTACATTTTACATAATTTTCCTTTATGGCAACATTAACAATCATTTGATTCAAGAGTGCTTTTTTTTTGCACATTTGACCACCTTAGCCCACAAATTCCCTAAATACATAGAAGATTGGTCTATTAGACCTTATTTAGACAAAATAAACTTAAAACACTAGCATAAACCTACTAGGCACTCAAATAATCAAAAATGGATGTTGTGGTGTAGGTGCTCCTGCACCACATGGGCCTTACATTCTGCATCTCCATGAATACTTGATTTCAATACGACACGTCACATCACACACTCTTAGGATTTGGTCTCATCAATTTCAAATTGTAGCACTACTCAAACTATAGTTGGGGATTCTACACAACTTTCAATTTTGGGCTTAGGTACTGTCACACTTTGAGGGTGGTTTTCTTCAAGAAGTTTTTGTTGTTCCTGATATCTCCACCAACCTTCTTTCAGTGTATTAGATTTGTCATTTTGGCACTGGTAGGACAATTGAGTTTACCCCACATGATGTTATATGTGACCTTCATGATCTAATATTATTGTGGTCACTAGATGTGTTGAGTCTTCCTCTAATTTATATTGATTTGATGGCATTAAGACTTTATCTAGTTCAAGTTCATCTTTCATAGCATATGCAGACACTGTGAGTAAGTTATGGCATGAACGTTTTGGTCATGTCAATTACAGATATCTCTAGCAAATGAGTACACAAGCATTGGTGTTAGGGCTCCCTAATATTTCATGTACTAATGGTGTTTGTCAAGGATGTTCTCTCGACAAACATCACCGATATTCTTTTCCTACGAGTATAGTCGCACGTACTAAGGCACCCTCAAAGTTGGTACATAGTGATCTTGTGTCATTTCCAACTCCTTCATTTTCAAGGGCCAAATATGTGCTCACATTTATTGATCACTTCTCCAGGCATACATGGGTAAACTTTCTTAAGTACAATAGTGATTTCTTTGATTATTTTAAGATCTTTAAGGCATTTGTGGAGAAGTAATTTGGTCTTTCTATCAAGTAGATACATGCAATAGAGGAGACTATATCAATCAAATTTTTAGGGACTTTATATTGAGCATGATTTGCAACATCATCTTATGATTCCATATACCTCTCAGCAGAATAGTGTCATTGAGTGAAAGAACAAAACTTTATGAGAGATGGCCAACTGTATGATTCAATCATGAGATATGAATTCTTATTTTTGGGTTGAGGCAGTTAATTGTGCTAATAATATTTAGAAATGTATGCCTCACAAAGCATTGCGATATATGATTCCTGAGGAGGTTTGGTCCATGTCAAGCCCGATGTATCTTTATTCAGAATCTTTGGTAATGAGGCTTGGGCATTCATTCTTTAAGCTCAATGAAAGGGATGAAGAGGAAAAGTCAACCACTAATATTTGTTGGCTACTGTGAGGATGTTAAGACGTACAGGTTGTTTGATCCTAATTCAAAAGATGTATTGTTTCAATGAGATGTCTAGTTTGATGAGCACTTTCCTCAAATGGATTCTCCATCTGCAGCTTCTCTCTCATCACCTAATACTCACTCTTCATCTCTTGAGGATGAGGACGATGCTTTAGCTATCCCTCTACCTCTAGATATTCAACCCTTACCCAAATGGGCTCACAATGCTATTGATGTAGCTGAACCTTTGGCAAGTGATCCTTCAGACTCTTGTCGCACTCGTGCACAAACATCAGGTGTTAGTCTTTTGAGTCATACCATTTCGGATGATCCTCAAAAGGTTTCAGAGGTGGTTGGTATTCTTGAGTGGGATAGTGCTATGACAAATGAGTATTCTTCTCTAATGAAGAATAATACTTGGGATCTTGTTCTTCTTCCTAAGGGAAGAAAGTCGATTCAGTGCAAGTGGGTGTACGATACCAAATATGTTGTAGATGGTTCCATTGATAAGTACAAGGCTCATCTTATCGCAAAGGGGTTCTCTTAGGTCGAAGGCATTGATTATTTTGAGACCTTTACACTTGTTGCCACAAAGAATTCTATTTGCCTTGTAGTGTCACTTTTAACTTCACAAGGATGGATAGTATTTTTAGATGGATGTGAAGAGTGCCTTCCTTCATGGTGACCTTCATAAAGAGATTTATATGGAGTAGACACATGGTTTTTTTTAGGACTCTTTACTGGTTTGCATGATTCGTCATTCATTATATGGTCCTAGACAAGCCCGTTGGGCTTGGTATTAGAAGATAAACACTTTTTCTACTTTCTTCTAGCTTCACGTGATGTCATTCTGATCTCACAGTGTACATTCAAAGATAGAAGGGTGATCTTTTGATGACTATACTTGTAAGAAAGAAATAATAGTCCAAATGAAAAGAAAATGGATGAGTAGATGGTATATTAGCATATAAGTGTGTTCAAACACCAACATATAAATCAAAGGATGAGTGAGAGAAAAAAATCAAAGAAACCATTTGGACATTTAAGAAAATCGAGAGAAAAAAGAATATTATGTCAAATAAGTTGATCCTAAATGTAACCATTAGTAAAATAATTATTTGACTAGAAATAAAATGGAAAGAAAAATTGTTAATAGTTTAGGTAAGGACTAGCTCACATCATCTTAGGTGAAAATTTGGAATGTGGACACTACCTAAAGAAGCATGGGTAGATACAATACATTATTTTGCACTTTGGGATGTGTGAAAACAAAATAGCAAATGTGACAACATAGAATGTCTAGCTTATAAGGACATATAGATCAATTACATGGATATTTTAAATATTGAATCTATGACTACCTTGTTTGAAGAGGAAAGGCTAACAAAAAGAAAACGTCAACATTCAAAACAAAAAATCAAAAATCAAAAAAGAAATAGATGTCAATCAAACATAATATTGAAAACCTGCTAGTTGAGGTTTATATGCTTTGTAGTGTATTTTGTTACCTTTAAATTTTGTAGATTACTTGATTTCATGAACATTATTAAGAACATTCATTCTATTTTTATGCTTGATCTATAAAAGATACAAGGATTTTGAAATACCAGAACATGCATACATTGAAATCACTAAAAATATGTTCCTATAAAATTGCAAAAATACTTTTCTTCCTATTTTAAAAACAATTTCATAAAATTAAAAATCTAATTACTATACATATGTATATAATTTTTTAATTAACATATAATTATCACAATCTCATTAAAAAATAATTATTTCCATCTAAAAATTTATGGAACCTTTTGCTTACAACAGATTGGACTAATTTTCCGAACAATGTCTACATAACAGTAACTTCAAAATCTCCTGAAAAACATCACACCATGAATCAGCTCTAATAAGCCTTAGTGTAATGACAAGACCGTTGTTGTAGGGATCTAAAAAATCTTGAGTTCAAGCTTCCATAATATTAAAAAACAAAAACAAAAACCTTAATGTTTCACCGCTCCCACGCCCAAATGTGATTTGGGCCGTTGTCAGTTCTCTAATTTGCCACAAGATGTTGCACTAGACAATATCAGAACACCTTGTAAATCTTAGCATCTGCATTCTTTTCAGATGTTCCACCTTGGGTACTATTTCCAGTTTTTTACAACCCTCAATATCCAACTTGACGAGACCTTCAGGAAGAATTGGTAACTCAAGAAGCTTTGTACATTCACGGAGGACTAAGAAAGAGTGGAGCAGAGCTTAAAAGCAATGTGGAAAATTTATTATGTTGCAAATGGAGAATTTTCAAGGATAAAAATTCTCTGAAACTCTTTGGAATGGACTTTAAATCACAATATCCTACCTCGAATCTAACCAAAGATTTAAGTTTGGAAATACTCGAGAAGAGATTGTTGTAAAGTTTTCACATCCTTTGAGTAATAATTCCTCCAAAGATTCCAAGGCACCAATTTCATCTGGAATGGCAGATAAAAACTCACAGCCGTTCATATTGAGGTTGCGCGGGTGTTTGAGATGTCTAGCTTATGGAGGTAAAATAACCATCAAACAAGACTCTTGCTCCAGTTTCTCTAATAGGGATAGGCTGCCAATAGAGTGAGGCAAATGGCTTATATTGAAGACATGTTTAAGTTCCAATATTTTGAGAAAGTTGAGCCCTTCAAGGACATATGGAAGCTTGTTAAGACTTGAGCAATAAGAAAGAAATATTTTTTGCAAACTAGATAGCTTTACGATACTTCTTGGAAATTGTTCCAGTTTTTCGCACTGAGAGATTCAAATACTCGAGTTTTGCAAATAACCTATGGAATAAGGTGAAGCCTTGAGAGAAAAGCATTCCGCCAAGCCTAAATGTTTCAGTTCCAAGAGCTTACCTATAGAATATGGTAGTTTCTCAAACCTAGAACAATATGAGAGTTCAATGTAGTAGAGCTATGACAGAACCCTACAGAAGCGTGGGTGGATATAGTATGTTTTTTTGCACCTTGGGGTTTGTGGAAATTAAATGGCATTGAATTTCTAGCTTACAAGGACATATGGATCCATAGTTGGAAGACTCGCCCCAAATAAAAAAATTGCATAGTTAAAAATTGGAGAGTTTTTAAAAACTCGACAAAAAAATTGTTTAAATTTCTTAAAAAATTAAAAAATTGCTTAAATGTCATTAGAAACATTTTTTTTTTTGCAAAATTAAATGACAAGACGAATCCAATGAGTACAAAAGTGTTTTCTATTAATTTTAATGGACTTTAATGCAAATTGATTACAAAATAGTATTCTCATATAGAATCTCGATGGCTAAAAGCCTAAAAGTGTGATACATGAAAACAGTAAAACTAGAACTAGAAGCAAATACTAAAAAGTAACTAAATACAACATGCTAGGCTTTCCCTCTTCCCTAGTCTAACAGCAGCTAGGGAAGGAGTGGGTCCTATAGGCCTGCCGCGTGTGCGTGGTGAAGATGGTGGTGCTACTACTGTTGGCTCCTCGATTGGCATGGAAGGCTGAGTATCTGGCTCTGGAAAACTCTCATCCACATCCTCAAGAATGTCCTCCAACCCTACATCTCCTGTTACACTCATATCCTCCATTGCTTGTCTCTCCAAGTCAAGGATCTCACCCGCAGTAAACAATGGAGGCTATTCATCTCACCCTGTCCAATCACTGTAAGGATCTATCTCATCTAAATCAATAGGATCCAGTGATTTTTCTTCTACTCTCTTTGTGTGCAACCGAAGGTTGTATTGCACAAATACAAGGTCATTGAGGCACTTTTGAGCTAACTCTCAAGTGTTTTTGAAATGAAATGAACATCAAAAAAGATGTTTTCAGCTTTAAGTTCTGCATAGTTGAGTTTTTCGAAAAAACTCAAAAAAACTCGTCTGAAAAAACTCACGAGTTAAACTCAAAAAAACTTGTTTTAAAAAAGGACTCAACGAATTTTCTGCGAGTCCAACTATGTATGGATCAATTATATTGATATTTTAAATAGTGAATATATGACTATTTTGTTTGAAGAGGAAAGGCTAACAAAACAAAAGACTATTTGATCAAGATTCATAACAAAAGATCCAAAATCAAAAAAGAAATAGATACCAATCAAACATAATAAAGATAGACTACTAGTTGAGGTTTATGTGCTTTGTAGTGTATTTTGTTGTCTTTAGATTTCGTAGACTACTTGATTTCATGGACATTATTAAAAACATTCATTCTATTTTTATGTTTGATGCATAAAAGAGGTAAAGATTTTGAAATAACAGAACATGCATACATTGAAATAACTAAAAATGTGTTCTTATAAATTGAAAAAATTATTTTCTTTCTATTTTGAAAATAATTTCATAAAATTTAAAATCTAATATATATATATATATATATATATATATATATATAGTTTTATTAATTAACATATAATTATTATAATCTTATTAAAAAGTCCCGTTTAAAAATTCATTGAACCTACTGTTTACAATAGATTCGTAATTTTCCTAGCAGCTCATGCATAACGAGTACGTACCTCAAAATCTCTCCGAAATCGTTCATTCCATGAATCAACTCCAGTAAGCCTTAGTGTTTCACCGCTCCCATGCCCAAATGTGATTTGCACCGTTGTCGGTGCTCTAATTTGCCACAAGATGTTGCACTGAACTTTTTCAGAACAACGTGCAAAGCTTAGCATTTGCATTCTTTTCAAATGCGACACCTGGGGCACGATTTCCAGTGCTTTACAACCCTCAATATCCAGCTTGACGAGACCTTCAGGAAGAATTGGTAACTCAAGAAGCTCCGTACATTCACGGAGGACTAATTCAGTTAATGGAAAGAGTAGAGCAGAGCTCAAAAGCAATGTGGAAAATTTATTATGTTGCAAATGGAGAATTTTCAAGGTTAACAATTCTCTGAAACTCTCTGGAATGGACTTTAAATCACAACATCCTGCCTCGAATCTAACCAAAGATTTGATTTTGGAAATACTCGAAGGAATTGTCGTTAAGTTTTCACATCTGTTGAGTAATAATTCCTCCAAACATTCCAGGGCACCAATTTCATCTGGAATAACAGATAAAAACTCACAGCTTTTCATATTGAGGCAGCGCAGGTGTTTGAGATGACCAACTGACGGAGGTAAAGTAACTATCAGACAAGACTCTAGGTCCAGTTTCTCTAACCGGGACATGCTGCCAATAGAGTGAGGCAAATGGCTTATATTGAAGACATGTTTAAGTTCCAATATTTTGAGAGACCTGAGCCCTTCAAGGATGTTTGGAAGCATGTTAAGGCTTGAGCAGTAAGAAAGAAATAATTTTTGCAGACTAGATAGCTTTATGATACTACTTGGATGCTGTTCCAGTTTTTCGCATCGGGAGAGATTCAAATACTGGAGTTGTTGCAGACAACCTATGGAATAAGGTAAAACCTTGAGAGAAGAGCATTCTGCCAAGCCTAAATGTTTCAGTTCCAAGAGGTTACCTATAGAATCCGGCAGTTTCTCTAACCTAGAACAACATGAGAGTTCCACGTAGTAGAGCTGTGCCTGAAACCTAAAGGAATCTGGTAGTTCGGTGATCAGGGAGCACCTGTCAAATCTAACTTGAATAATGATTTCTCAATTGGAACAGCAGGAAGCCTCTGTAAATCTGGACACCAATTCACCCGAAGAACTCTGAGATTTTTGGGCATCTGTGAAACATATGTAGTTATTGATTAATGGTTGCAAGTAAATCTATGGATTCAATTCATTCCAAGCTCTTATGCAGTACAGGGTAACACTTGTGGCTAAATAGGCTACTTACTTTATGATATGATTGTTCATTCCACAACTGCTTGAGAGAGAATTGTAAGTCACTGCCGTGGGAAATGAATCTAGAGCTCAAATCAAGAATAGCTAGCTGCTCAAGGTTCCATTGCCGTGGCAAGACTTCCAGTGAACACCGCTTCCACTCTAACCATTTCAAATCAGGTGATAATTTACTTGTATCACCTTCCATTATTGTCGTATCCTTGAAACAAAGATACCGCAGACCATACATTGAAGCCAAACATCTCTTTTTCAATCTAATTTCTTCTCTCTCTTGTGCTTGTACGAGATACTTGACATTCTCGGTACCCTAACCAGGTGAAATACAACATATATCAAAAATTATTATCACATTCCTTCCCTCCATTTGACAAATCTAAAGAAAAATTATTTAAGAGAAAATTTCCTACCCGTTTCTCATTAATTACTTTTTCCACATCCCGCTGCCTCCACAATCTGCTTCGCTTGCCGGGATTTCCAGGAGCTTCATCTGCCACTATACGTCTTCCCTAAATCTCGTAAAAGATCATGCATTCTGAACTAATCATCAATATCAATCTTTATGAGCAACTTATGCTGAAGATTGCGGAGGGCTATGTGTACATCTAGTCCCAATTCTTCCCAGAAGATAGATGGCTCTTCTCTATCTTTGCCAATGAACAACAGGCAATGTCCAAGGAATATCTCTTTCTCGGAAGGAAGAAGAGAGTGATAACTGATCTTCAAGGGTTCAAAAATATCTGGATAAGTGAGATTTTCAAGCATTCTAAGTGCTTCTATCCAGCATTTATCACTGTTCTCTCTGCCAAATAAAAATGCACCCAGAACCTCTAATGTAAGCGGAACCCCACCCGAAGCCTTGATTATCTTTGTGGTAAGGTTTTGGTAAGAATCATATTGATGTGCTTGCTTAAATGCATGCCAACTGAATAACTCTAAAGCTTCATCCTCCCGAAGACCTGGCAATTCGTAAATGTTTTCAGGGGGCATCCTTAAGTTTAGGATATGCTCCTAATGTCTGACAGAAAGCAGGAAGCTTCGAAGGTTGAAGAGAGTTCATTAAAAACAGCCTCGGCCAGAGTGGTCTTACCAATGCCCCCGATGCCCCAAATGCCCACTCGAACTACTCTGTCAGTGAGATGTAGACTTAACAGCTCCTTAACCTTTGCCAAATGATGTTTAAGTCCAATTTGAGGCGCTGGTCGGTGTAAGCAGTTCAGTGCAGCGATGTCAGACACAACTTGCTTCACCAATTTCGCTTCATACCTGAAAATTGAAAAAGTTATGTCTAAATTCTTTTATAAAAATTAGTGGGGGACAAGAAAAGAGTCTTATGGCAAATGCGTACCCTCCGGTCATGTCAAGACACCATCCAGATAAGGAGGAGACTTTTCGAAGAGCATTCTTCCATTCACCAATTTTGTGGGACTGAAATCTACCTTTATTGTAAGGATTATTGAACGCCTCTGCATATTTGCCGTTAACTTTTAGAGGATGGCGGACATCTGAGGGATCGACATCATAAAAGAGAGCGATAATTAATCTTGTGGTTGTGGATCTGCACTGCCATATTTGTGTCACCTCTTCCAGACACCAGGCAGAGTCCGCGTAACCTTTTGAAAAGATGGGAATGAGAATGGGACTATTCTCGATCGCCTTTTCCAAGCTCAATCCGATACTCTCGCCTTTCTCAAGTCTTTCATTGTCGAGAAAAACGTGAATTCCAGCCGCTTTGAGATCTAGGAAGAGATGATCTACAAGAGACTTTCGGACATCCGGTCCCCTAAAACTAAGGAAAACATGATATTTGAAGCCTGAGAAGCGAAATTTTCCCTGGGCAAGGTTTGAAACTGATGAAATTGGCCATACTTTACAATCTCCACAACGAAAGGAATAATGAGACAACTGAACAAGAACTTGCAGGACCCCCAGAAAGTATTGCGAAGGAATTGGTCGGCTAAAAATTATTCAAATCAAGAAGTCAGTATTTGCCTTTCATTATTGTCAATATTGACTGATTCATTTTTAAATTGCGGAAATGGGGAAAACCTTTTATCCGCTGTATTCTCCCGTGACTCGGAAACTTGTGTATCTAAAACCAGAACTAAACTTCCGTATTTCTTCCACGCGGTTTCCCACTGCGAACCACAGTCACTCACTCCAACTGTCAAATAAATTGATGTCTGACAAGACTATAGTACTTGCATTCATCAATAAAAGTAGCCAAGCTGAATCGACTGCTATTGAATGCGAACACTTGCATTTATCACTATTGCAAGGTATCATTATGACTCGCAGCAGCTTTTTCTTTTCCACTTATTGAATGAATGAATGATTTTAATTACGTCCGTGAGACCAGCCAGTCTATGGGACCCAAGAGAAAAAAACCGGAAAACCGCCTTTGCCAAAACAACAAAACCGCTGCACCAAACTACCTGCTGTTGTTTTCAATCTCTTTGCTAATTTTGTTTCTTCTACTGTGAATTTTGGTCAAGTAACTTGTTGTTTTATCAATCTTTTCCTCTTCAAACAAAGCCGCTAATGATTTGACTTTTAACAAATCTGAGTAACAATATCGGATGTCCTCATAAGCTTGGCACTCCATAACGTAGTGCCACTCTGTCTCCACTAAACCCGAAGTGCAGAAACAACAGATTCTATCCGACCACCCCTCTTTGGGTATTTTCCATCTGCCTGTTTCGTATCTCAAACGATGCGAGCTAGTTCTCAATTGAGCTATCAACATTTTAGCCTTCCATTTTATATCAGTGGAAACAGCTTTTCCACCTCTTTTTAATTCTGTCGGGGCGCTAGTACTTGCATTCATATGAGGTGGAACCAGCTCTTTTAAGTCTGCCTGGGCGCTAGTACTTGCATTCATATGAGGTGGAACCAGCTTTTTTTTAAGTCTGCCGAGACGCTGGTACTTGCATTCATCCAAGGTTGAACGAATATTTCCATAGGAATAAACTACCAATGGCACCTTACTGTATGGTCGCATGGGGTCTTGGGCTTCTATTTTCATGGAGGAGGAGGTTCCATGCCAAAAAAAAAATTGTGCTACGGATTAACTGGTATCTTTTCCAGAAAAAGAAAAATAGGAGCCCCTACCTTTTAGAAATGAATCTTTCAGCTGGTGAAATTGGGGTGGGGCTAGAAATTGCCCCTACAGCGTAGGAGTTTTTTATGCCACTTGTCTCTCATATAAAATTTTAAATTCTTATTAGAAAATAAAAATGAGAGAATTTTGATTTATTTATTATTTTTTTTATCAAAGCACTACAGTTCATTCCTGAAATTTTGGAGCTTGAAATTTTAAGCAGAATTGTAAAATTAAATCCATGGGACCAAGAACTTTAAAATATTCCTAAAAAAATTAAGCAGCATATGTTGAGATTTTCAAGGAAGCCCCCCTCCATGGGACCGTACCCTTAGTGTGCAATGGGCACGCCGAAGAGTTTGTGGACTGTGAATTAGGGATAGTTGTTTTGTCTACAATGAACAAATTTAGTATTTAAAAATTGAATTAAAGTAATAATAATGATAAATTTATTTTTAATAAATGAAAATTCAGTTTTTTATTTTTACATCCTTCTAAAAGAAAATAAAATACTTTTTAACTATTTGCTCTAAATGTAAACTAAATTATAAAATAAAATAAACTAGATTATATATAATATTTTTTAACTATTTATTCTAAATATAAGAAATATATAAATAATTAATTTGAAAAGAAATAAGCCTTTTTTATTTTAACTATTTATTTTAAATTTAAGCAATATATAAATAATTATTTTTAAAAATTATTAAAAACTATTTTTTTAAACCATAAATGCCCTATTATTTTAACCTATTTCTAATTTTTAAGTCATGACTTTGGGTTTAGGTTTTATAATTATTGGGAAGGTAAAATCTCCATCATATTGAACACAACCAAATATTATTCCCAGAGGAGTTAATACTTAAAAAACGTGGACACTGCATATTTTCTTGGGTGCCACATAGCTCCAACTGCCCATTCCCTCCACTATTATCATTGGCAAATGTTTTATTTGTTAAATCAAACATTCTCCTCTTGTCCAGGTAGTTGTTGTCTCTGCTACTAAGAATAGAAGGGACGCATATTTTTATTAAGTCCTATGTTTATTTAGCATTCTTTTTTGGTGATTATTCTTTGCTAATATTTTTTTCTAAGCTACATTTGGTTTTGGTGGGCTGGTGGACTGGATTTTTCTCTGCAGACTTGTTTTATGATCTAAGGAGATTTTTCTCCTCTTGTCCAGGTAGTTGTTGTCTCTGCATATTTTCTTGGGTGCCACGTATCTCCAACTGCCCATTCCCTCCACTGTTGCCATTGGCAGATGTTTTATTTGTTAAATCAAACATTCTCCTCTTGTCCAGGTAGTTGTTGTCTCTGCTCCCAAGAATAGAAGGGACGCATATTTTTATTAAGTCCTATGTTTATTTAGCATTCTTTTTTGGTGATTATTCTTTGCTAATATTTTTTTCTAAGCTACATTTGGTTTTGGTGGGCTGGTGGACTAGATTTTTCTCTGCAGACTTGTTTTATGATCTAAAGAGATTTTTCTCCTCTTGTCCAGGTAGTTGTTGTCTCTGCATATTTTCTTGGGTGCCACGTATCTCCAACTGCCCATTCCCTCCACTGTTGTCATTGGCAGATGTTTTATTTGTTAAATCAAACATTCTCCTCTTGTCCAGGTAGTTGTTGTCTCTGCTCCTAAGAATAGAAGGGACGCATATTTTTATTAAGTCCTATGTTTATTTTGCATTCTTTTTTGGTGATTATTCTTTGCTAATATTTTTTTCTAAGCTACATTTGGTTTTGGTGGGCTGGTGGACTGGATTTTTCTCTGCAAACTTGTTTTATGATCTAAGGAGATTTTTTTGTTTTGTCCAGATTATCAGTTTAGCTTCCTTTTGTTCAAACCCTGTTGTAACTACAAAAGCGTACAAAACAGTGCTTTTTTTGGGTTGCAAAAGCGTGCATTCAATGGGGGTTATATTGGAGCAGTATTAATGAATGAGGAAATTTGTGTAGAATATTGAAGTCAAGATATTACATAACTTGCTGACAAGGATGTGTTTACTTTCCTAATTTTGAATTTTGTCGAAAAAACAATTAAATGTTATTATTTCTTTAATTTGTTTCTAATAATTATGTTTTCCATTATAGTATTTAGTATGTTTTATGTTTCAATCCTTATAATTGTTCGCTAATATCTAGCAACAATTTCCTACTAAAAATTAGCTTCTCATTATGAAATTTATGTTTATAGTATGTCTTGCACATTATATGTTTACCTCTTCTTGTTTTGTGCAAGGAACCAAAAAAAATTGGCCCTAAAACGAAAGGAACAATACTTAGAGAATGGGTATATAAAATTCATATATGTCTTTGTAGAGCAAAAGGATATTTGTCTTTTTTGCAAAAGAGTCATTAGGTAACTGCTCTATTCACGCATTCAAAAGTGTTGACGAGGAAAGACTTGGAGGAGTGGAAGCCAATAGTGGAGGGAAAAGCAGCAAAAGATAGCTAGTAAATCCCACAAATTGTTTGAAGTTCACATACATAGAGTTAAAGAAAATGAACAACATCACCAGTGGATGCAATCTCCTCAACAGTGTTACTCACGGAAAATGAAACAATCTGCAGAGTAATGTGTCAGTTTGTTGAAGATTGGGTCTAATAACCAACCTAGGTGATAAAGGAAATAGTGGGACTTTAACCTATACAGTATGTGTGCGATGTTGTTCAAAAACTAACCCCAGATGACAAACTTCTCTGCAAATCACTGGACCATCAAATATAAATTCAACAAAAGGAAGAATGGCTTAGAAACTTGTATATTGATTTTGTCATAATTGTATCAGCATTTGTTGTAGCCATTGCTATCACTAGCTCCCCTATTAGAAAGCAGACATGACCAAGTTGTTTGGACTAAGTCTAGAAAAAAGCAAAAAAATCAACAACAAATTGATTCTAGGAAAAATACCTTCATGATGGGCTAACTTATGCAAAGTCGTTGGAGCAATCATGATTGGTGCAGAGATCTTGAATCCTAATATACTGTTTGACAAATCTACATGACTTACATCTACCAAAAATCTTGGACGAAGCTGATCAGTATTGAGCAATTCTTCTGATTTCAACAGTGGCCACCTGTGCAATAAAAATCTCATGGAAAAGGTAAGTATGGAGGAAATATCGGATTGTGGCGATGAATGTATTAGGTGAGATTGAAGGAAGCAGTAAATACTACGCAAAAGTTTTGCAATAACTCTTTTTTTTCTCTGGCGTACACTTCAAGATATCTTTGTGCATGTCTGACAGGTGAAAAGGGCGACATGTCAGATTCGTCCTCTAATTTAGTGAGTTGCAGACTAAAAATATGGTTTCAGCGAGGGTTTTAGAGTATGTTTATTAAAAAGTAGTCAAATAGTTTATTAAAAAAGATCAACGGTTGTCATTTAGGAACTGTCAACCATGTCGTCTCCCTCCATTTGAATTCTTGAAGGAGAAAATGAGCTTGAAAAGTTCATATAGAACACGCCTTCAGCGTAAAGATAAAATTTAAATCTATTTTGGTATTTTATTAAATAAAGTATTATGTTCATTGAAAATATAAGAATAATATATGTGTAAATTAAATGAATTATTACATCATAGTTTTATTATGATATTGCTATCAGGATTCAACCGTGTAGTTTCGAGTCAAACTCATTGACCCATGTTTCATGAGTAGTGGTTCAACAAGAACCCATCTCTCATGATATCGAATGGTCCACATAGCACTCATTGCATCTAGGTGATGCTGCAGAGGTGAAGCAGCTGGTCTATCCCGGGAGGTTGGACCGTTTCACCTTTGTGAGCATCACCTAGATGCAATGAGTGTTATGTGGACCATTCGATATCATGAGAGATGGGTTCTTATTGAACCACTACTCATGAAACATGGGTCAATGAGTTTGACTCGAAACTACACGGTTGAATCTTGATAGCAATATCATAATTTGACTCACTGTGGAAAAATACCTCCTACTTATCATAGTTTTAGTTGTACAATTCATGTGGTATTTATAAGCTCTAAATTGAACATAATTAACGATGGCATCTTGGTGAGCCAAAGAGGTTTGGAAGGTCAATTAGAATTAAAAATTGGTCTATGTATTCCATATATTTGTGTAGTACATGAAGTCAATTGGTGAGTCAGTTAGCAAATGATGTTGTTTGTGCAACAAAGGTCTCAATGGAGAAGTGATAGCTTCAAATCAACTATGCATCCACTTACAGGGATCCAAATAGATTAAAACAAGATCTCTAGATCGGTAAGATAATCAAGCTTTGTTATCAATAGACTTATGTTATGTTTGCAAAAGGGAGGGAGAGATAGGGATAGAGATAAAGAGATAAAGGGAGAGAGAGAGAGAGAGAGAGAGAGAGAGAGAGAGAGAGAGAGAGAGAGAGAGAGAGAGAGAGAGAGAGAGAGAGAAGCATATAGAGAGGGAGAGGGAGAGGGATCAAAAAGGGATATGGAGAGAAGGGGAGGGAGAAATAAAGAGAGGAAAGAGGGATAGATAGAGATGGAAAAGATAAATATATTAAGAGGGATAGAAGGATAGATAGAAATATAAAGATAGAGATAGGAAGTGACATACGGAGAGGGAGAGAAAGGTGGATATATAGGGGTAGAGAGAGAGAGATGAAGAGATAAAAAGATAGAGATATAGGGAGATATGGAAGAAGAAATATGGAGAGATAGAGATAGAGAGGAAAAGAGATATAGATATAAAGGTCTAGGAAGAGGGGGAGGGGGAGAGAGAAGGGGAAAGAGAGGGGGAGAGAGATTGATGGATAAAAATGGGGAGACACATGTCTAAAGATACAAGGGAGAGAGGAAGATAGAGGTACAAATGAAGATAGAGGGAGAGAAATAGAGAGAGAGAGGTAGAGGGACAAATAAAGATAGAGAAAGATAGGGAGATATAGAGGAAGAGATAAATATATATAGAGGAAGAGGGAGAGGGCGAGATAGAGAGATATACATGCAAAAAATAAGAGTGATAGACAGAGGGGTGCTGCCACAATAATGGGTTACACTTTTTGGGACATCCTGATTTTTTCCTGAAATCACATATTTTTAGAAAATGCAATGATTTATGACTTTAAAGGTTCCATTTAAATTATTTTAATTAAAGAGGGATTGATCAAACCCCCTTAGATCAAACCCCCTTGGATAGAACCTTGTTAGATTTAAACCATATCTATAATCTAGTCTCCTCTACACCTATCAAGATGCTGATAAAAAACCACTTTTGATTTAATTTTTGAGTGATCAAATGAATTCATTTAAAATTTATGCTTTGTAAGCCTGTAGCCCTTATTATAAGCTTCCTAAAAAGTATAATTTTAAATATTTTTAATTTGATTATTATATTTATTTCTTATTTCTTGTGAATGTAGGATTTTCAATGAACATCAAGTTCTTTATTTCACAAATACGAAAAAATAGAAAAATAGAGAAAAAAATTCTAAAAAATACATGTGCTCTAGGTATTGATGTCCTTATTCCAACAAAAAAAAGAATAAGTTAATTCAAATGAATACAAAAAAAGTTATGCATGCCGAAGTACACCTCTGTCCAAATTATAATTACGCTGACTTGGAAAATTAATTAAAAAAAATATATGTAACAAAAAATTATGAAAAAATATCCATACCCTAGATATTGGTGTGAAAAAATTTCATTTTAAAAATCAGAATTGTATCCTATTTATAAAAAGAGTTATGTGTGCCAAAGTGAACATCACTTTTTAAAAATGCTGATTAGTAGAAAAAATAAGTTATTAAAAATTACATAAAATGATTCACAATTTATTTTTTAATTTATTTTAAAAAATGTAATTAGAATCTACACAAAATATCTAACAAATAACTAGTTTGATTCATGTTCAAAACCTTAATGGTTTAGCTGCTATAGGTGTGAGAAAGTGAATGTCTGGTGAAAAATCCTGATTTTAATGTCAAGTTTGGCCAAAAAAATTAACCCATTATTGTGGGATCACCCAGAGATATAAGGAGATATAGAGATAGAGGAGGGGGAGATAGAAATAGAGAGACAAATAGAGAGATAAAATAAATAGAGAGAAGTAGAGATGGAGAGAGGGAGAAGGGAGAGAGATAAAGGGGGAGATAGGTATAGATAGAGGGAAGGGAGAGATATAGATAGAGGGTGATATAGAGAGATAGAGAAGAATAGGGAAAGAGATAGCTCAAGATATGAAGATAGAGGTAAAGAAAGATATGGATAGAGAGAGGAGTGAAAGGGAGATAGAGAGAAATAAAGAGATATAGATATAGATTAGGAAAGATGGGGAGATGGAGGGGGAGATGGAGTGAATAAGGGAGAGAGGGGGAGAGGTATAGAGGGAGATAAAGGAGAGGGGGAGAGATAGCTCAATATATGGAGAGGGAGAGATGAAGTGATTTAGATAGAGAGATATAGAGAAATAAATAGGGATAGGGAGAGACATAGAGAGATAAAGAGATAGAGGAAGAGATAGAGAGAGGAGTAAGACAAAGATAAATAAATATATATAGAGTAGGAGAGATAGAATGAATACGAGAGGTAGAGATAATGAGATATAGATCTAGAGAGGGGGGTGGAGAGACAAGGAGATAGAGAGAGGGCGAAAGAGTGACAAAGAAGGTGATTGTTGGAAAGAAAAAAATAGTGTAGACACCATCGAGTAAATCCTACCACATCTTGTTGCAAAGAGCTTGTAAAACTTAAGATTGAAAAGATACCATCTAAGTTCAAGGTAGAATAGATGGGTCATGTCTCATCCTATAAATATATATATTTATATATCTAGGAAATGATATGAATAAGAGAGTAAGAGAGATATATGCAGAAGTATGTATATGAAATTGTATGTAAGAAGATATTGTATAAAAGGATATATGTAAGAAGAGGATAGAAATATACAGAGTATAGGGGAAGATATATTCAAATATACTCCTTTGATATGATTATTATAAAATTTATTACCAGATTTTTATCCATATGATGTTATTTGTCATTTTGTGAATATAAAATTAATTTGATAATCCTTTATCCAAACCAAACCATTATTGTCCTTATATGTCTGAGTTTGACGTATAAACTACAACACTCAAAAAGTACTTGGGGTTTAAAAAATTGATCTATGCATTTCCCTTTTTTTTGCTAACATTGGTTTCACTGTCAAGACCTTGGTTAGGTAATATAAAGGATAATAATACTCAAAATTTTAAAATTTTAAATTGGACATAGGATTCAAAGAAGAGAAAATCAAAGAAGATATGGGTAATTATGGGTAATTGTAAAATGATGGGGGCCCAAAAAGGGGTTTCAAGTGGCCGATTTTTTTTTAAATCAAGAAATATTGACCTTAGATGAGAAATTGAGGATAGTTACACTCAAAATTTTAAGATGCAACAAAAACCATGTAGCAAGTTCTTTGAGTCTTCTTTCTAAACAACTATTTTTTTATGAAAATGGTATAGATTAAGGGTTTTAAAAGAGGGAGCCACAAAAATTGGTATTGTTTTTGTCAAAAAATCATATAACATAGCGTCTTTTGTGGCTCCCTTAAAAGGTTAAATTTTTTTTGGTATTTTTAAAATTGCTTTGGTGATAAATTAGTTAAAAACATGTATTTTATGCCTAATTTTTTAGTTAAAAAAGTTAAATTAAAAATAAAAAGCTTTTAAAATTGTCAAATTTTTTTAAAAATGCATCATTAAATAGCTAAGAGAGAGACTAACATTATCCAAGTGTTTGATTTGTTTAACCTTGAAACATGTGCAAACTTAACGGTTAGTATGAACGAGATTATGTGAAATCTTGTAGAATATGCAAAAAACATGTCTTTGGATGTTAGGAAGGCACTCTAAGCCTTTGGGTTGGAAATCCAAAGAAAATCCCAAGCCTAAGACTTGGGGATTTCGAAAGCAACATATAACACAAGTGTGTTATAGCATGCTCACGTTATGTTTTGTTTTGTATTTTTTTAATTTTTACAATAGTTTGGTGTGTGTTTTCCATGCTTGACATAACATGCTCGAATTATAACTCGCTTGAAATGTTTTATGTTCAACTATGTTAAGTATGTTTGATGTATGTATGTATATATATTTGTATTTATGTATGTATGTATGTATGCATGTACGTATGTATATATGCATGTATTATTGTATGTATGTATGTATGTATTTATGTATGTATGCATGCATGTATTTATGTGTGTATGCATGCTTGTATGTATGTATGTATGTTTATATGTATGTATATATGTATGCTTATATGTATGCATGTATGCTTGTATGTATGCATGTAAAGGTTTTGGGTTTAGGGTATATAAGGATTTGAGGTGACTTGAGGGTATAGGTTATGCAAGTGTATGTATGCATGTAAGGGTTTTAGGTTTAGGGTATATAAGGACTTGAGGGTATATAAGGACTTGAGGGTATATAAGGACTTGAGTGTATAGGTTATAAGGTTGAGGTTTGAGGGATTAGGGCTTAAGTAATAGGTTGAGGGTAGAGGGTTACAGTTGAGGAATTTAGTATTCTACTTGTTGAGTGTATAAGATTAAGTGTGTGAGGTATAGGGATTAGGGTTTAGGATATTTAGTTTAGGGTTTATGATATAGATTGAGAGTATAATGCATAAGGTGACTTGGGTTGAGAGTATATGGTTTAGGCTTATATTATAGGGTTGAGGCACAATATTCAGGATTTAGGTTATAAGGTGAGGTTATAGGGTATAGGGATGAGGGTTTGTGGGTGTAGGTTTCAAGGTTTAAGGTGTAGGTTTGAGGATTGAGGGATTAGAACCTTAATGTTGGTGTGTGGCGACTGATCATGCTATACTGAATAGCCCATGGTATACTGCACACCCTGACATGTATCCTTACTGGGGTCTGGGGCCAGGCTGGGCATTGGGTAGGGGTTTGAGGGCAGTAGCCCCCGAGAAAAATTTTCCTCCTATTTTTCGCGTCATCACCGAAAAAGGGAAAAATCAATGAAAAAGGAAATATCTGATTTTGTACAACCCGAAATTTGGAAGCTTCTAAGCTTGTTAAAAATGGTTTGGTTGGGTATTACAGTATGATGAAAAAGTGATTATTCACAAGATTGTAATAGGGTTTTTCACTGGATAATAAAAGTATTGGATGGCTGTGGTTTGGTGGATGTAGCCCAGATTGGGTGAACCACGTTAAATTCTGTGTTATGATTTATTTTGTGTGTGTTTTAGTTTCTTTGTTTTATTAATTAAATCTGCATTTAATTGTTAGATATTTGCCATCTCTAACCCTAACACTTAAGTATATGGTTGAGGATATAGGGTAAAGGGTTGAGGGTTTACAGTTAAGGGCTAATGGTCAAGGTTGGGTGTCTAAGATATATAGTTTAGGATTTAAGGTAGAGGGTATAAGGCATATAGATGAGGGTTGAGGGTTTAGGGCATAAGTACAGTGTTAAGGGTATAGGGAATAGGATAGAGGTTTTAAGGTTGAGGGATAATGTTCAAAGTTGAGTGTCCAAGATAAAGTGTATAGGGTATAGGGTTTAAGGTTTAAGTGTTTAAGGGTATATAGGGGTTTAGGGTTTAGGGTTTAAGGGTTTAAGGTTTGAGTGATTAAGGGTTGAGAGTTGAGGGTTTAAGGGTTGATGGATTGGGGTTTAATGTATAGTGTCAAGGGTAGAGGGTTTAGGGATATGATTTGGTGTTTATAGTTTAAGGGTTGATGCTTTAGGGATATGGTTTAGGGTTGAGGGTTAAGGGATTAGGGTTTAAGGGCTGAGGGTTTAAGGCTTTAAGGTTTAAGGGTCAAGGGTTTAGGGTTTAAGGGTTGAGGGCTTAAGGGATTAAGGTTTAAGAATTGAGTGATAGGAGATTAGGTTTTAAGGTACATAGGGTTAATGAATGAGGGCTAAAGGTTTAATGTATAAGCTAGAGGGATTGAGGGTTGAGGGTTTAAGAGTTGAGGGTTGAGGCTTTAGGGATAGGGTTTAGGGTTGAGAGTTAAGGGATTAGTGTTTAAGGATTTAAGGTGCAAGATTCAATGTTTTAGGGTTTAAGGGTTGAGGGCTTAAGGGATTAGGGTTTAAGGGTTGAGCATTAAGAGATTGGCGTTTAAGGTATAGGGTTGATGAATTAGGGTTAAGGGTTAAATGTATAGGGTACATGGGTTGAGGGTTGAGGCTTTAAGGGTTTAAGGTTGAGGCTTAAGGGATAGAGTTTAGGGTCAAGGGTTAAGGGATTAGGGTTTAAGGGTTGATGGTTTAAGACTTTAAGGTTTAAGGGTCAATGTTTTAGGGTTTAAGGGTTGAGGGCTTACAAGATTAGTACTTAAGGTATAGGGTTGAGGGATTAGGGTTGAGCATCCAATGTATAGGGTAGATGTTTGATAATTGAGGGTTGGGGATTTAATGTATAGGGTAGAGGGTTAAGGGATTAAGGGGTTGAGGGTAAAATGTATAGGGTAGAGATTTGAAAATTGAGGGTTGACTTGGTTTAATGTATAGGTTAGAGGGTTGAGGGATTAAGGGTTTAAGAGTTGAGAGATTAGGTTAAGGGTTGATGGTATAAGGTTAAGGGATTAGGTTTGAGGGTTTAAGGGTTGATGGATTAAGGGTTTAAAGGTTAAGGGATTAGGGTTGAGGGTCAAATGTATAGGGTAGAGTTTTGATAATTGAGGGTTGACCTGGTTTAATGTAGAGGCTAGAGGGTTGAGGGATTAAGGGTTGCGAGATTAGGGTTGAGGGTTGAGGGATTAGGGTCTAGGGTTGAGAGTATAGGATTGAGGGTATAGGGTTGAGGTACATTAGGTCTAAGGGTTTAAGGGTTGAGGGATTAAGATTTTAAGGGTTGAGGGTTTAAGGCTTTAAGGTTTAAGCGTTAAGGTTTTATGGTTTAAGGGTTGAGGGCTTAAGGGATTAGGGTTTAAGGTTTCAACATTAAGAGATTAGGATTTAAGGTATAGGGTTGATTAATTAGGGTTAAGGATTTAATGTATAGGGTAGAAGGGTTGAGGGTTGAGGCTTTAGACTCTAGGGTTGAGGGTTAAGGGATTAGGGTTTAAGGGTTGAGGGTTTAAGGATTTAGGGCTTAAGGTTCAAGGGTTTAGGATTTAAGGGTTGAGGGTTTAAAGGATTAGGGTATAAGGTATAGGTTTGAGGGTCCAATGTATAGGGTAAAGGTTTGATAATTGAGGGTTGAGGTTTTAATTTATAGAGAATAGGTTTGAGGGATTCAAGGGTTGAGGGTTTAATGGTTGAGGGTTGAGGGTATAGGGTTGAGGGTCCAATGTATAGGGTAGATGTTTGAGAATTGAGGGTTGGACTCATTTAATTTATAGGTTAGAGGGTTGAGGGATTAAGGGTTTAAGGGTTGATGGTTTATGGGTTGAGGGTTTAAGGGTTGAGGGATTGTGGTTGAGGGTTGAGGGATTAGGGTTTAGGTTTGTGGGCTTAAGGGTTGAGGGATTAACAGTTTAAGGGTTGGGGGATTAGGGTTGAGGGTATAGTGTTGAGAGTATAGGGTTGAGATATTAAGGGTTTAAAGGTTTAGGAATTTAGGTTGATGATACAGGGTTGAGGGTCCAATGTATAGGGTAGAGGTTTGAGAATTGAGGGTTGACTTGTTTTAATGTATAGGTTAGAGGGTTGAGGGATTAAGGGTTTAAGGGTTGAGGGTTTGAGGGTTGAGAGATTAAGGGTTTAATGGTTGAGAGATTGGATTGAGGGTTGAGGGTATAGGATTGAGGTATTAGGTTTGAGGGTTTAAGGGTTGAAGGATTAGGGTTGAGGGTATAGGGTTGAAAGCCCAATGTATAGGGTCTAGATTTGATAATTGAGGGTTGACCTAGTTTAATGTATAGGCTAGAGGGTTGAGATATTAGGGTTAAGAGTTGAGGGATTAGGGTTGAGAGTTGAGGGTATAGGGTTGAGAGCAAACAAGAACCACAGTTATGGAGATATTAGAATTTTTTTTGGCCAAGATAAGTAGGACAAGGTTTCCTAAGGGAATATGAGTCTTGGTTAGGGGTTTTGAAAGTTTGAAGTTTGACTGAAGACTACTTTGTTTAAGTGTTCTAATTCTACTTGTAGATAATTGAAATAGTAAATAAATTTCTAAAATTTTCTTAATGTATTCGAATTTGATGCAAAATGCAAGTATAAAATGATTTTGAGATTTTTGAACAAATTTTAATGCAAATTTCAAATCTAAAATGTAATAATTAACTGATTGTAATATGAAAAGATCTCAAAATGATAATTATGAATACAAATTTTGATATTAAATAATGCACTTTATTTCACTAAATGAACTAGATGTGAAATTCTTTATAAAGTGCAGTTACTGATTCCAAAATAGAGATATGCAAGTAAAGTGCAATTGAGTAGATAGAGACATAACAGTGTGCAATTTTTTGTTGAGACACCTATACAAGGACAAGGTAGCCTAGGGGCAATTGAGTCTTTGTTTAGGGTTTTGAAAAATAAAAAATCTAAATGTTGATATTTGTGTTTAAGGTTACTATTCCTATTTGCAAACAGGTTTGATAGTGACTATTTTTCCAAAATTTCTCAATGTAAATCTATGACAATTTTGGAACAAAATGACACTTTTTTAAATGCAAATTTTAAATGAAGATCTAATCTAAATGACTAAAACACACTGTAATACAACCTATGATGCAATATGAATGCAATATTTTTGTATTTTTATAATTTTTATGATGCAATATGCAACCCTAAATGTGAAACACAATGATACAAAACCTAAATGAGAAGTGCACAACACAATGTTGCAAAACCTAGATCTAGGTTTGAAAGACTATCAAATCAAAAAATTGTGATGTAAATATGTTAGGTTCACCAAAATGAAACATAAAAATTTGGTACACCTTAAGTTTAATACTCATGGCATAGGGTGTATTCCACTATTTCTAGGATTTCATTAAGATGTAAATCAACAATGTGCATAAATTGACTTTCAATCTCAAAGGCGAGTCAATTTAACCCAAATATGCATCTTTTTGAGTCTTAGGAATGATTTAGAAATGATTTGAAATTATCAACCTAATTAAACTAAATGATATAATATGATAAATGGGATTTATTGAAGATAAATATATGGAAACAAAATTTTGCAAGTGGATCTAAAAAGTGCAGACTGATGTGTACATGTCACCAAAAGTAGGATTTGAGTGCTTTAGTAGGACTAGGTTGTTGTAGACATGTAAAATTGACCTAATACTTATAGCACAGCTCAAATGACATGTTTGCATCATCGACATCATTATCATCGAATATTATTGCATATCACATCAATTGCGTTAAAAACCCTAAATTCCTCTATTAATTGAATAATAGGACATTATTTAATTAATTCGATTTTTCACCATTTTAGGATGAATTATATAAATTTCATTTATTTAATAAAGTCCTTAAAACCCTAATTTTTGCTATTAATTGAATAAAACTATATTATTTAATTAATTCACTTATTCATCATTTTTGACCAATTAAATATTTATTTAATAAAGTCCTAATCTAACTTTATTCTTCCTTATTGATTAAATAACATCCATTATTTAATTATGTCGCTAATTCACCTTATTCCTCTAAGTCAATTTAATTATTAAAGCATAATAATTTAATTAAATCACTTTCCCCAAAATTTGAATAATTGAACAAAATTATTCAAAACATCATCAAAAATCAAATAAAATAAATACAACTTTTTATGCAAAAGTCAAACTTGATTTGCACGTTCAACTACAAAAAGAATTAATCAATTAAATCAATTAATTAATTATCCTCACCCACTTTTGTGATTGAGCAAATTATGAACCGCCAATTGCTCAATCTATTTTCTAATGGAACCATCTATTTTCTAACTAATTCATCTATTCTCTGATTGATCAATCTATTTCCTAGTAGATCAATCTATTTCCTGATTGATCAATATATTTCTTCAATCACACCAATTATGTAATCAATTTGCACAAATTATGCCCATCTAAATCCTCTCAATGGTTCTCAACTGTTGATCAAGATATTCTACTACCCAACCCAAAGCATTCATTTTGAAACAAAAATTCCATATAACAACATTCTTTCTCCTAAAAAATGATCAAAGAATCAATAAAGTTTATGTAACTAAGTAATGAGAAGATCTTAATCAACATTTTACAAAGCTTTAACACAAATCTTCGATCAACACATGCACATTCTTCAAAGCTTTTGCATGCAACAGTGGAGACTTCACATTGATACAAACAACCCACTTCTTCATGAACACACTTTGAAATGAGATGGTAAAGGTATTTCATTTTGAATTCATTGTTATTAATTTTTTTTCAATTTCGTTCTTGAATTCTTGAGTTTATAGTTACATTTCATGAGTAATGGGCATTGATCTTGATTCTTGTTTTGAAATAGATTAGCTTTGATTCATTGTGTTTATCTTGTTTAACACCATCAATTTTCCCCCATATACATTCTAGAATGCTTTGTGGGACTTCAATCCTTAACACAAATAATTTTATGAGCTAAAATTTAAGTTGTGGGTTCCAGACATGCACTGGAGAAATCTTCACGCACAGGTTCCAAAAATTTTTGCACTTGAATTCATGGTTTTAGCACACTTGACACTGTTTTTAGTGCTTATGATATTTTATTGCACTTTTGCAAAAATATAGGTCCACTTTTGTTTTTTTCTTGCACTTCTACTTTTAGATAGAGTGTGCTTCTAACTTTTTCATGCACTTTTGCTTTCTGACAGTGGCCACTTTTGATTTTTTTCTTTCGCTTTTTCTTGGTTAAGTTTTGTCCAAAATTTGAAAGTTAGTCTTCGATTTCTAATGCTAATGGGTACCTAATTTGAATTTTTGACAATTGCTAATGTTTTCCATGCAGGATTTGCAGAAGCATAGCTAGTGTTTATCCAAAAACAATTCATTTATTGTAGGGAAGATGAACGATCGAAGAATTTTTAATTTGCAAAGCTTTCATAAAGTTAGAAAATGCTTTCAATTGGTGCTCTAAAATGAATGTTTTAAAGCTTTTATAAGTTAGAAAATAATTTCAAATTGGTGCAATAAAAAGAACCCCACAAATGAATTCTTTCAATTGGTGCTCTAAAATGAATGTTTCAAAGATTTCATAAGTTAGAAAATGCTTTCAATTTTTATAATAAAAAGAACCCCACAAACGGATGCTTTCATGTTGGTGCTCTAAAAATTATTTTCCTTCAAAAAGCTTTTGTAGAGCAAAAAATTCCTTTTTAGTGCTCTAAATGTTTGATTTTTGTTGACCAAGTGCTTTCATTTTTTGTTGATGAACTCACAATTTATTTTTGTTGACCACTAAGACAAGGTTAGAATGAACTCTCTATTTTGGGCTTAAAATGAACAAATCAATTTTTATCTTGCACCTTTGCTATCTCATTGATTGATATCTAGAACATTTCAATTAAATGGTGAAACATAAAAAGAACCATTGCTATCTAGTACACACTTTAATTCACTCTTTTTTTGGATAGCGCCACTCAAGGTTCTTAAAAATAACATTGCAATGAAGTGTATACTATGTCTTTCATGCATGGAAAATTGAAGTGTCTATCCTCTCCCCTTCTTTCCTTGTTGGTGATCTTGGGTGATGAATTTTTTTTTTGAGTTTTGTATTTGTTGTATTTTAAGTTTTACCTTAGAGAGGGGGCTTGCTTTGAGACACATCCCACATTGGAGAACTCATTGCAAGGTCTCAAAGCACATTTACTAGCCAGTAGGCTATATCAAAGGTTGTGAAATAATAAGAAAGAGTTCAATCCATGCCAACAACAGACTACACCTAATCCCAAGCCCTAAGTGGAACGAGAATGGTTAAAGAGCCTTAAGTGGCCAACAGGTGAGTGTTGGATTTTTGTGTTCATAGTTTATGAATAAGAACCAATGTTGAATAACTACCCCTTTATCCAAAACATTCTTTGAAGTGGTGCATCAAAAATTTGATTTTGAGAAGTTACTTACCAAGTCCAACTTATGGTTAAGCTTAAAGCACTCTCCATTCGATGCATGTAAATCATCCCTTTGGGGAATGAGGTAAGTCCATCTAGGAGGAAGTTTCTATCCCTAGGGTGTACATTGTCTTCACAAAATTTCTAGATATCTATTCGGTTACTTTAAAATATCAAATGTTGTGCTTAAATTTAAAAATGAACACATTGAAATAAACACTAAACATGGTTGTCAAACTTCAAACCTTTTTAACTTAGTGAAATTTTTTGAAAGAGTCTTATATTTTCACTCCTAAAATATATCATAAACAATATCTTTGAAGGTTTACCGATATTTAGGCTCACCCTTCAAGTCACATTAAGGAAAAGGTAAATATTGGAAACTATAAATTTAGCATTTCTACCTCCATGAACTTTGAGCTTTCATGGAGGGAAACATGTTTAAGTTGTAGAAATCTAGGTCACACAAGTTTTTCTTGTTCTTTTGCATGATATCACTTGCCAAATCTTGAAACAGATCATCCAAAATCATCCAAAACTACAAAAATTATCCAAGCTACTGCCAAATACTAAAAATGAGAAACAAATTTACACAAAATATCACTTTTGTTACTATTTATATCATAGTTGACCAAAAATTGGTCGTACTATCAAAAAATCTATTGCCTTTGCTATTTTCCACTGGTAAAAACCTATCAAACTTGATAATTCTTCATGCATTTTCTCTAAAAGTTGGCCACACTTGCTCTTTGTGTGCCACATCTAACAAATTTTTCACCGCACTTGCCAAAAATCTGCCTACATTTTCCAAAATAGCTCACTTTTGACTATGTAATTCACCACATTTGAAAAAGAAATACAAAGGCAACACTTACAAAAATTGAGTGCACTTGCTTCTCAAAACTTAGCGCACTTGCCAAAATTTCAACTGCAATTGACAAAGTTTATCACTTTTGCTAAAATAATATCACTTCTACTATGTTCTGCTAAAAATTAGAAAAATGATAAGAAATTGGTTACAAGATCCTGGTTGAAACAAAATAATTGGAATCCTAAGATACTTCATATAGTCCTTCATCCATTTTGAAACTTCTATCCTACTTTTGGAAATCAAAATCAAAGTAAAAAAACTTTGATTATTACCTCACCCACACTTCTAAGATGTCAAAAGTTTCTTGAAACTCAAGGCTAGTTCAAGTAAGCTTTTTTGCGACATATCCTCTAGAAGAAGAAGTAAGATATCAATCTAAGAATTTCAACATTTTGAGTTTCAAGAATAGTGTCATTCCAAAACATCGCTCAAAACTTAGGGTCTTGAGAATCACAACAACCATATCAAAACACTAACACTTTCACCCTATGACCATTTGGCATCCAGTTGCTCTAGTTCAACAACCAAACCTTACACCAACTATCATACAACCAAAATTTGAGATAATTGAAGGAGAAAAAATAGACATAATCAGTAGTTTGAGAAGATTCATATTCAATAAAAAATAAACTCCAAACTAGTGGAGAAACATAAAAAACATCCTAGATAAAGAGGAAGAGAATGTAGATCTCATGGTCGGAAGACCCATATTACCACCTCCTTGGTGTGGAGCACCTTGACAACATCATGTTCCATTTGAGAAAATCTTGAAATTTGATTCAATTTTATTGTCTCCAGATTGTAAGGAGGTCTTATAAGTGATTTTTCCTATGTTTAGGTCATTACAAGGTTTAAGGTATAAGTCGTAAGTCCATTTTTTTGAAAAGTTGTCATTATTTGCAAAAAGTGCACAAATGAAAAAGTTGTAAAGTGTAAAAAGTTGCAAAAAGGTGGAAGGTGAACAATCACCTTGTTCAAATTCATCAAGAATTAGTTAGAAGGCGATGAGTCAAATGTGAAATTCTTTTAAAAGGCCTTTTGTACTTTTAAGAATTTGTGGGTGATTGAATACAAGATTTTGTTCAATATAATAACCCTCTTTTTATGCATTTCTACATATTTCTCATGTTTTTAATTATTGTACGGATGTGTACAAACAACCAAGCATGTTTAGATGGTTGTAAATGAGAATATAACCAATCACCTTCTTAATCCACTTTGTTTCATGCAATTTGGTACAATTTTGAGTAAGATATTATGATTTTTCAAAAATCAACCATAACCCTCTTCTAGGGTAATTAGTGAGTTTTCTAAATTGTGTTTCTCTTATTCACCTCAAGCTAGGGTTTGGGGTAATTATAAATTTGAATCTTTCATTTGCTGACTGTCCTATCTGGCAGACTATGAATAATCCTATTTTGGAATCAGAATTTAAGGTTTTTGGATTGGTGTTTGATAAATTAACCTGATCAAGGTATGTAGGATGGTTCAATAATTTTTTGTAGGTGTTTTGAATATGTTGAGGCATCATCAAAGGGAGAATGGGTTGGTGATAGGATATTTAATAAGCCCTAGGCTTGGAAAATGTGTAAAATCTGTAATTGATAGTGCTTAGAGAGGTTTCAATGGGTTTTGTTAATGGAATGTGGGTTCTTCTAAATAGTTATTGTTTTGAAAAGGTGTGTTAGAAACCAATATTTGAAATGAAAACCATAAAAATCACCTTCCACATAAGAGAAAAACAAAAAAATAGAGATTGCATAAAGATGTGCAAATTGATATATTCGAAGTACAAAATAATTACACAAGATAATTTTATTTATAAAAGCAAAGATGCATAAACCTAATATTATCTTAAGCAACAAGATAGCTCAATAAGATAAGATGAAAACCTATAACTTAGGAATTAAATATGCCTAAGTAAACTTATGCAAAGTGTAATTAAATATTAATTACACCAACACCCCCCATAAGTGCAACTTAGGGAGAAGCAAATTATTATGCAAAGATGAGTCCTGACAACAAGGCTTAATCAGGTATTCATTTAAAAATACAAAGAGAGAGAAAAACCAGTGGGAAAAACCCCCCCTCAGAGAGATGAACTGCTGTGAAGAATCACTGGAAGAACTCTGAAGAAGCAACACTGGAACCCAACATCCAGCAAGCAAGGAAAGATACTTCTATTTGCAAAATACCATATAGGAATCACAAATAAAATAATAGACCTGATGCCAAGGAACACTGGAAACTCACATACTAGATCAACCCTAGAATCTATAAGCAATAGATGATGAAAGGATGAATGAAGCCCATAATGATGACAAAATCTAGAAGTTGTGTCTCTCGAAGCCACTGCCAAACTAAAACTAAAATTGTCCATAAGATGAGTACCATCAAGATTCTAGAAAATTAAACATAAAAACATGGCCTTCAGACTAAGAAATATTTGAACCAATGTGGATCAGAACCATAAACTCCCAACGTGAAGTGTGAACCGAAGCAAACCAACGATGTGTCTAGCTAAGCAAGAAAGAAGCGAAAGGAAACAACATGAAACCAGAAAAACTGACGTGAGTTGTCAGCAATATGAAGAATGGATGCAAGAAACCCCTTTAATGGAACTTTATATTAGTTTGATATTACAATACCCAATGATTGATGAAGGAGAGAATACAAAACTACAGAAACATAAGCAAAAATGCAACCCTAGTGCACAAAACAAAAATGAATGCATGCATAAAATAAGGTACACATCTTCTATAAATGACCTCAAATATGCATATAGGCTGAAACCAGCTTTCCAATGCTGTGAAAATCATGAAAAATGGATAAGCGAGTCAAAAGATATGTCTCCCAGAGTGAAAACAACAACATCTGACTTTTGAGGCCAAAAAAGACATCAAAAAGGAAAAAAATAGAAAATCACACCTATACCATTATGCAGACCATTGAAACAGCTTTCTGACGATATCTCGTTTGCAAAAAAATGACGCCATATACCCAAGTTATGCTCGTTTCTATGAAAGTGCTCCAAAAAAGTCCAATTTGGCCTCTAGAAGCCCTTAGGGGCTAAAAAAATAGAGCCCCTGGTCGTCTGGGTGGACCAGGGGGTTGGTGGCAAGGTCTGGAGCCAAAGCTCCTGGTCACCCACGTGACCACTCCAAGAGCTGGCTAGCGTAGAAGCGGGCTAGGCAGAGCCCCAAGGTCCTCCAAAGGACCGCTTGCTTTGGTTTAAGCTCATGGGGGTTGCCGCTCGAGGTCTGGTTGCAGAGAAGACTGTGCGCTGCACATATAAGCCCATGGGGACTAGCAGAATGGAGGAGCAGAGAAGCAACCACCATCGAAGGTGGCAAACTGGTGGCCGCCTAGTGGCGCGGGGGTGGCGCTGGGAGTTTACATTGACCGCGGTGGCCCAATGGTGGTGCGGCGATGGCTACCTGGTGGAGAATGGGCAGTGCACCCAATTAAAACTAGAGGCACAAAACTCCATAGGATTTTTTTTATTTTTTGATAATTTTTAATATTTTTTTCAATATTTGAGCCTTGTGAAGCATGCTTGGGGGCCGTACGACCCTTGGCTAATTTTTTTTGCCTCTTGAGTTGGCTGTGTCCAATTTGGACAAATTTTATATCAAAATAGGGCTTTTTGGGAATTGTTAATCCAATGGTGAGGTCTGTTTGTGACCAACGTGCTTTGAAAATCAAGCGACCCGCAGATCTATCAAAAAAATCACCATGCTTAAAACCCTCGCAAATCTAGCAATTAGTGAGCAAAATAAATGAAATAAAAGCCATTTATGACTTTTACAAGTGCTCTGAATCCAATGGAAAACCCCAAACTGATCCAAGATACTCTAGAAATATTCTCAAGGAAAGAAACCCTCGAGGGACCTCAAATGAGCTTTGCAATGTATTCCTCCAAAAAATATGAGAAGGGGTTGTAAATTGTGGCTTTGATACCATGTTAGAAACCAAGATCTAAAATGCAAACTAGAAAAATCACCTTCCATAGAAGAGAAAAACAAAAAAGTAGAGATTGCATAAAGATGTGCAAATTGATATATTCAAAGTACAAAATAATTACAAGAGATAATTTGCTTTATAAAAGAAAAGATGCATAAACCTAATCTTATCTTGAGCAACAAGATAGCTCAATAAGATAAATATGAAAACCTATATAACTTAGGAATTAAATATGCCTAAGAAAATTTATGTAAAGTGTAATTAAATATTAATTACACCAACACCCCCCATAAGTGCAACTTAGGGAGAAGCAAATTATTATGCAAAGATGAGTCCTGACAACAAGGCCTAATCAGGTACTTATTTACAAATACAAAGAGAGAGAAAACCCAGTGGGAAAACCCCCCTCAGTGAGATGAACTGCTACGAAGAATCACTAGAAGAACTTTGAAGAAGCAACATTGGAACCCCAAATCTGACAAGTAAGGAAAGATACTTCTGTTTGCAAAATACGATATTAGAACTACAAATGCAATAGCAGAACTAATGCCAAGGAACATTGGAACTCACATACTAGATCAACCCTAGAATCTGTAAGCAACATATGAATAAAGAATGAATGAAGCCCATAATGATGACAAAATCTAGAAGTTGTGTCTCTCGAAGCCAATGCCAAACTGGAAAACTAAAACTGTCCATAAGACCAGTACCATGAAGATTATGGAACATTTACCATAAAAAAATGGCCTTCAGATTGAGAAAGATTTGAACCAATGTGGATCAAGAACCATAAATGCCCAATGTGAAATGTGAACCGAAGCAAACCAATGATGTGTCTTGCTAAGCAAGAAAGAAGCTAAAGGAAACAACAGGAAACCAGAAAAAATCATGTGAGTTGTTAGCAATAGAAATAATGGATGCAAGAAACCCCCTTAATGGAATTATATATCAGTTCGTTATTACAATACCCAATGATTGTAGAAGGAGAGAATGCAAAACTACATAAACATAAGCAAAAATACAAACCTAGTGCATGAAACAAAAATGAATTCATGCATAAGATAAGGTACACATATTCTATAAATGACCTGAGATCTGCATAGAGGCCAAAACCAGCTTTCCAACATTGCAAAAAATTGCAAAAAATGGATAAGCGAGTCAAAAGATACATCTCCCAGAGTGAAAACAAAAACATCTGACTTCTGAGGCCACAAAATACCTCACAAAGGAAAAACTAGAAAATCACACCTACACCGTTATGTAGAGCATTGAAATAGCTTTCCAACAATATCTCGTTTGCAAAAAAATGACGTCGTGTGCCAAAGTTACGCCCATTTTTGTGGAAGTGCTCCAAAAAAGTCCAATTTGGCTTCTAGAAGCCCTCAAAGGCTAAAAAAATAAAGCCCTTGGTTGCCTAGGCAGACTAGGGGGCTGGTAGTAGGGTCTGGGGCCAAAGCTCCTAGTCACCCACGTGACCACCATAGGAGTTGGCTGGCATAGAAGGGGATTAGGTAGAGCCCCAGGGTCCTCCAAAGGACCACCTGCTTTGGTTTAAGCCCACAGGGGCTACCGCTCGGGGTCTAGTCGTAGAGAAGACCACATGCTATACATATAAGCCCATGTGGGCTAGTGGAGTGGAGGAGTAGAGGAGCAGCCATTGGTGGAGGTGGTGACCTGGTGGCCACCCGATTGTGAGGGGGCGGTGTTGGAAGTTTACACTGACCGTAGTGGCCCGATGGTGGTGCGGTGGTGGCCATCTGGTGGAGAATGGGCAGTGCACCCCATTAAAACTAGAGGCACAAAAATCCAAAGGATTTTTTTGATTTTTTGATAATTTTTTGAATTTTTTTTTATATTTGAGCCTCGTGAAGCATACTTGGGGGTTGTACGACCCTTAGGTAAGAAAAGTTTGCCTCCCTAGTTGACTGTGTCCAAATTGGACAAATTTTATCTCAAAATAGGGGTTTTTGGGCACTGCGAATCCAATAGCGAGGTCCGTTTTGGCCCAAAGTGCTCCAAAAATTAGGCAACCCCCAAATCTATAAAAAAAATCACTGTGCTTGAAACCCTCACAGATCTGCCAAACAGTGACCAAAATAAATGAAATAAAAGCCTTTTCTAACTTTTCCAATGGAAAACCCCAAACTGATCAAAGACACTCCTGAAATATGCTCAAGGAAACCCTCGTGGGACCTCAAATGAGCTCTAAAATGTATTCCTCCAAAAAAAATGAGAAGGGGCTACAAATCGTGGCTTTGATACCATGTTGGAAACCAAGATTTGAAATGCAAACTAGAAAAATCACCTTCAATAGAAGAGAAAAACAAAAAAGCAGATCTTGCATAAATATGTGCACATTGATATATTTGAAGTACAAAATAATTACAAGAGATAATTTGCTTTATAATAGAAAAGATGCATAAACCTAATCTTATCTTGAGCAATAAGATAGCTCAATAAGATAAAGATGAAAACCTATAAATTAGGAATTAAAAATACCTAAGTAAACTTATGTAAAGTGTAATTAAATGTTAATTACAACAAAAACCCCCATAAGTGGAACTTAGGGAGAAGAAAATTATTATGCAAAGATGAGTCTCAATAATAAGGCCTGATCAGGTACTCATTTACAAATGCAAAGAGAGAGAAAACCTAGTGGGAAAAACCCCCCCTTAGTGAGATGAACTGTTGCGAAGAATCCCTGGAAGAACTCTAAAGAAGCAACATTGGAACCCCAAATCTGACAAGCAAGGAAAGATACTTCTATTTGCAAAATACCATATTAGAATCACAAATTCAATAGTAGACCTGATGCCAAGGAATACTGGAAACTCACATACTGGATCAACCCTAGAATCTGTAAGCAAAAAATGATGAAAGGATGAATGAAGCCCACAATGATGACAAAATCTAGAAGTTGTGTCTCTTGAAGCCAATGCCAAACTGAAACTAAAATTGTCCATAAGATGAGTACTATCAATATTATGGAACATTAACCATAAAAACATGGCCTTTAGACTGAGAAAGATCTGAACCAATGCGGATCAAGAACCATAAACTCCCAATGTGAAGTGTGAACCTTAGCAAACCAATGATGTGTCGAGCTAAGCAAGAAAGAAGCTAAAGGAAACAATAGAAACCAGAAAAACTCATGCAAGTTATCAACAATACAAAGAATGGATACAAGAAACCCCCTTAATGGAACTATATATCAGTTCGTTATTACAATACCCAATGATTGCAAAAGAAGAGAATGCAAAACTACAAAAACATAAGCAAAAATGCAAACCTAGTGCACAAAACAAAAATAAATGCATGCATAAAATAAGGTACATATCTTTTGTAAATGACCTTAGATCTGCATAGAGGCTGAAACTAGCTTTCCAACAATGCAAAAATCACGAAAAATGGATAAGCGAGTGAAAAGATATGTCTCCTAGAGTGAAAACAACATCTAACTTCCGAGGCTGAAAAAGACATCAAAAATGAAAAACCAAAATATTACACCTAAACCATTACATAGAGCATCAAAATAGCTTTCTGACATTATCTCGTTTGCAAAAAAATGACACTGTATGCCCAAGTTACGCCCGTTTTTATGAAAGTGCTCCAAAAAAGTCCAATTTGGCCTCTAAAAGCCCTCAGGGGCTAAAAAATAGAGCCCCTGGTCACCTGGGTGGACCAGGGGGCTGGCGGTAGGGTCTGGGGCCCAATCTTCTAGTCACTCACATGAGCACCACAGGAGCTGGCTGGCGCATAAGGGGGTTGGGTAGATCCCCAGGGTCCTCCAAAGGATCGCCTACTTTGGTTTCAGCCCACAGGGGTTGCCGCTTGGGGTCTGGTCGTAGAGAAGACCAGACGTTGCACATATAAGCCCATAGGGGCTAGCGGAGTGCAGGAGTAGAGAAGCAGCCACCAATGGAGGTGGTGACCCGGTGGCCACCCTGTGGCATGGAGGCGGTGCTAGGATTTTACACTGACTGTGGTGGCACAATGGTGGTGCAGCGATGGTTGCCCATTGGAGAATGGGTGGTGTGCCCCATTAAAACTAGAGGTGCAAAAACCCATAGGATTTTTTTGATTTTTTTATAATTTTTTTTATTTTTTTAATATTTGAGCCTCATGAAGCATGCCTAGGGGCTGTACGACCCGTGGGTAAATTTTTTTTGCCTCCCTAGTTGACTATGTCCAAATTAGACAAATTTTATATCAAAATAGGGGTTTTTGGGCACTTTGAATCCAACAGTGAGGTCTGTTTTGTCCCAAAGTACTTTGAAAATTAGGCAACCCCCAAATCTATCAAAATATCACTGTGCTTGAAACCCTCGTAGATCTGGCAAACAATGACCAAAATAAATGAAATAAAAGCCATTTCTAACTTTTCCAAGTGCTCTAAATCCAATGGAAAACCCAAACTAATCGAAGACACTCTGGAAATATTCTCAAGGAAAGAAACCCTTGAGGGGTCTCAAATGAGCTCTACAATGTATTCCTCCAAAAAAGGTGAGAAGGGGGCTGCAAATCATGGCTTGATACCATGTTAGAAACCAAGATCTGAAATGCAAACCAGAAAAATCACCTTCCACAGAAGAGAAAAAAAAAAGATCAGAGATTGCATAAAGATGTGCAAATTGATATATTCAAAGTACAAAATAATTACAAGAGATAATTTGCTTTATAAAATCAAAGATGTATAAACCTAATCTTATCTTGAGCAACAAGATAGCTCAATAAGATAAATATGAAAACCTATAACTTAGGAATTAAATATACCTAAGTAAACTTATGTAAAGTGTAATTAAATATTAATTACACCAACACCCCCCATAAGTGCAAATTAGGGAGAAGCAAATTATTATGCAAAGATGAGTCTCGACAACAAGGCCTGATCAGGTACTCATTTACAAATGCAAAGAGAGAGAAAACCCAATGGGAAAAACCCCCTTAGTGAGATGAACTGCTGCGAAGAATCACTGGAAGAACTCTGAAGAAGCAACATTGGAAACCCAAATCTGACAAGCAAGGAAAGATACTTCTATTTGAAAAATACCATATCGGAATCACAAATGCAATAGTAGACCCGATGCCAAGGAACATTGGAAACTCACATACTAGATCAACCATAGAATCTGTAAACAAGAGATGATGAACAGATGAATGAAGCCCATAATGATGACAAAATGTAGAAGTTGTGTCTCTCGAAGCCAATCCCAAACATATACTAAAACTTTTCATAAGATGAGTACCATCAAGATTTTGGAACATTAACCATAAAAACATGGCCTTCAAATTGAGAAAGATCTAAACCAATGCGGATCAAGAACCATAAACTCCCAATGTGAAGTGTGACCTAAAGCAAACCAACAATGTGTCTAGCTAAGCAAGAAAGAAGCTAAAGGCAACAATAGGAAACCAGACAAACTCATGCTAGTTGTCAAGAATATGAAGAATGGATGCAAGAAACCCCCTTAATAGAACTTTATATCAGTTCATTATTACAATACCCAATGATTGTATTAAGTCTCCTGGAGTGAAAACAGTATTTGACTTCTGAGGCCTAAAAAGACATCAAAAAGGAAAAAATAGAAAATCACACCTACACCATTGCATAGAGCGTCAAAATAGCTTTCTGACAATATCTTGTTTGCAAAAAGCATGATGCCGTATGCCCAAGTTACATTCGTTTCTGTGAAAGCACTCCAAAAAAGTCCAATTTTGCCTCTAGAAGCCCTCAAGGGCTAAAAAAATAGAGCCCCTGGTCGCTTGGGTGGACCAGGGGGTTGGCGACAGGGTCTGTGGCCATAGCTCTTGGTCACCTACGTGACCACTGCAGGAGTTGGTTGGTGCAGAAGGGGGCTAGGCGGAGCCCCAGGGTCCTCCAAAGGACAACCTACTTTGGTTTAAGCCTGCGGGGGCTACCGCTTGGGGTTTAGTCACAGAGAAGACCACACGTCGCACATATAAGCCCATGGGACTAGCGGAGCGAAGGAGCATCCACCAATGAAGGTGGCTACCCGATGGCCACTTAGTGGCGTGGGGGCGACACTGGGAGTTTACATTGACTACAGTGGCCAGATGGTGGTGTGACAATGGCCACTTGGTGGAGAATGGGTGGTGTGCCCCATTAAAACTGGAGGCACACAAATCCATAGGATTTTTTTTTTTTTTGATAATTTATTGATTTTTTTATATTTGACCCTTGTGAAGCGTGCTTGGTGGTCATACGACCCTTAGGGAAAAAAGTTTGCCTCCCTAACTTTGATTGTGTCCAAATTGGACAAATTTTATACCAAAATAGGGGTTTTTGGGTGTTGTAAATCCAACAACGTGATCCATTTTGGCCCAAAGTGCTCTGAAAGTTAGGCGACCCCTAGATCTATCAAAAATAACCGTGCTTGAAACCCTCATAGATCTGGTGAATGGTGACCAAAATAAATGAAATAAAAGCCATTTATAACTTTCCCAAGTGCTCTAAATCCAATGGAAAACCCCAAACTGATCAAAGACACTCCAAAAATATGCTCAAGGAAAGAAACCCTCGAGGGACCTCAAACAATCTCTACAATGTATTTCTCCAAAAAAGCTGAGAAGGGGCTGCAAATCATAGCTTTGATACCATGTTAGAAACCAAGATCTAAAATGTAAACTAGAAACAACACCTTCCACAGAAGAGAAAAATAAAAAAGCAGAGATTGCATAAAGATGTGCAAATTGATATATTTGAAGTACAAAATAATTACAAGAGATAATTTGCTTTATAGAAGCAAAGATGCATAAACCTAATCTTATCTTGGGCAACAAGATAGTTCAATAAGGTAAAGATGAAAACCTATAACTTAGGAATTAAATATTCCTAAGTAAACTTATGCAAAGTCTAATTAAATATTAATTACACCAACAAGGTGCAAGAGTGTATTTGGAACCCTTTTCTAACAGTGTTTTGAATATTTTTTAGCTTTAAGCCTTTTGTTGAAGACCGTTTTGATAAGGAAAATTGGTAAAAGTCATATTTTGGAGCTTTGAATAGGTATTTGATGAAATTATCATGAATAAAGGTTGAGGAGTGGTTTCATCTTATTGTGCAAGTATAATTGAACTTGTAAAAGCCTTTGGTAGAGAAAAATAGGCTTGAGGAGTCAGAATTGTTTGTTTGTGTGCCCTAATAAGCCTAATTGTGGATTTGGTTAATCATACTTTGAAAGCCTTTATGTTGAGTTGTTTACATTGAAGAAAGGGTATGGGTTAGTTATTTTGATATTGTATAATGTACTTGGAAGATTCAACAAGAATTTTTTCCTTTAATCTCAGGTTGATGTTTTGAAATCAAGGGTTTGTGAAAGGTAAAGAGTCCTAATTGAAAGGACAATCAAAGATTGTTTGAGATTTTGAAAATTGTAAGTGTGATTGTTTCTTCCTCTAACATCGCATCACTACTGTGGTAATAGCTATCCATCCTTCATGATCTCTAGAAAGACAAAAATCCTTAAATATAAATCCATATCCTGCCTTTCAAAGAAGCATTGTAGTCCAAAGTTTATCAAGGAACACATCTTGAAATCATACTGCAACCAAGACCTCTTACTAAGAATTTTTTATAGATTCCTTTTAATGGGTGAAACAAACTATTATACTCAATAACAAATCCCAAAAACAAATACATTTTCATTTTTTCAAAAATAGAAAATTCCAAAAATAAAGTATTCTTTCATTCCATAGTTAGAAGTCACAAAAAATTCACAAAAGTTTAGCACTTTTTATGACAATTACGAGATCACAACATCCAAAAAACATGGAAGAAAACAAAAACCATGCTAATATACCCACAACAAACACAAAAAATGATGAAGGTGGCCCATGGGGCTATAGGCCAAGTGACCTTGAAACACATCAAAAGAGACCTATGTTCGAAGAAATGACAAGCCATTCATCTAGTGAGGAAGAGGTGGTTCGTAGACAACAAGAAGCCATGGAGAGAGAAACAAAATCCGAAGGATATGGTCGTAGAGGAGGTAGATAGTGAGGAGGAAATAAATGATGAGGAAATATTTCAACATTCTAATAATCTAAAGGAGCTCAAACTAATTGAAAAATGCCTAAGAAAGGATCCAAACACTTATTTCTACAAATTAGCACAAATAGGTGCTAAGTTTCCTAGAGACTTTAACATATAAGCTCTCAAGGACCCTCACCTCATCCGATTAGGAGACAACTTAGTTGTGAGAGAAATACCTAAACCATTGGAGATCCTGAAAATGACTCATATTTTATCACAAGGCAATGATTAACCCAAAGAAAACTCGTTGTTTAGGAAAGCAACCCAAATCAAACAAGCAGTTGTAGCACAAAAATACCAAGGGTTCCATCTCAATATGTTCCACATAGAACCGATCCACCAATAGAATGATACATGTCTCAAAAAACTTTGTATATTGACCCCTCCCAACATGTGCAAAATCAACAAGGGGAATTTCCACAATAGTACCATCAACAAATTGGGCCACAAGGTCCCCTTTCCAATCAACAATACCATCAAAAAAGTGGGCCACAGGTTCCCCTTTCCAATCAATAGTACCATCAACAAGGTGGACCACAAGGTCCCTTTCCAATCAACAGTACCATAAACAAGGTGGGCCACATGGGCCCCTTTCTAGTCAATAGTACCATCAACAAAGAGGTCCATAGGGTCTCCTTTCCAATCAATAGTACCATAAACAAGGTGGGCCATAGGGTCCCCTTTCCAATCAATAGTACTAGTAGCAAAGTGGGCCACAAGGTCCCCTTTCCAATCAACAGTACCATCAACAAAGTGGGACATAGGGTCCCCTTTCCAATCAATAGTATCATCAACAAGGTTGGCCACATGAGCCCATTTCCAATCAACAATATCACCAATAAAGTGGACCACATGGTCCTCCTTCCAATCAACAATACCAACAACAAGGAGTGCTACAGGGTACCATTTTCAATAAAAAAGGTGGACCATAGGGTCCCCTTTCTAGTTAATAGTACCATCAACAAGATGGGACACATGGTCTCCTTCCCAATCAATAATACCAACAACATAGTGGGCCACATGGTACCCTTCCCAATTCATCCTACCCACAAGGTGTCCTGCTAATGCATCAATAGGGTAACCTTCAATTTAGTTTGTCATAGCCACAAGGAGTCAACCCTCCTTACATCCAACAAGGAGCTAACACTCCTCACACTCAACAAGGAGCTAACCCTCCTTACGTTCAACCATGAATTAACATTCCTTGCAACCAACAAGGACCTAACCCTCCTTATGTTTAAAATGGTTACTAGGTTTCAACACCCCCATTCTATCCAACTTATGACCAAACAAACATTGTAGGACAACAAGGCTACTACACGCAAGACTTGCAAACAAATGTAACAAAAATAGAGATGAAACCACAACTAGAGGTGATGAACCAAAAGAAAGTAGACATGCGGGTAGGAAAAAAAGAAGACTAATACCCTTCAGGATATATTTCCATTTCTATTTGATTGTTCCATCATTATGCTACCTTTTCCAAAAAACTTTGAAATACCCAAGTTTGAAAACTATAGAGGAAAAGAAGATCTAGTAGAGCATGTATGATATTTTTTGGTATCATGTATGGAAGTGAAATAAAAGGACTCTTATCTCATGAGGCTCTTTCCACATAGCCTTGTGGGCCATGCTATGGAGTGGTTTTCCCATCTATCACTGGGAATTAAAACCTCTAATGAACTAGCTAGCAAATTCATAAGCCACTTCTCATTCAATATACAACATGTCATCACTATCACAAATTTATCCAAGATTAAACAAATTCAAGGAGATTCCTTTACCTCCTACCTATAGAGATAGAGGCACAAATCTAGTAGATGCAAATGGCCCATTCTCAACAAGGAATTGGTAGATATCTTTGTTTCAAATGTCCAACTAGAGATCGATTACCAAATCACTATGTTATGTCCCACAAATTTCAAAGAAACTATTAGAAAGGGATTACATATCGAGCCCTCATAGAAAGTGGAGTCCTTAAATTGAACAACTCAATAGACAATCCCTCTAGTTCAAATGTGAAAGGTGGAATTTTGTCTCCACTAGGGTCTTAGGACCTAGGGAAACAATCTTTCTATACTCTCTCATTCAAGGATAACCCTAGAGATCTCAATGCAAAAGAGAAAGAGATCTTGCAATAGGGTTGTCCTAGGGGTTGTTCAATTATTAATAAGGAGCTCACCACCAAGTTAAGACTTGGAAAGACAAATGAAATGCAAGATGAAATGTTAAACCCTAATTTGATGTAATGTTTTACTAAATGACCTAGAAAAGTGTGTAAAGCAAAAATAAAATGTGTGCACCTAGAAATCTGAAGATGACTGGAAGAAGGCCTAAAATGATGGAAATTTTAAATTTAATGCTAATTGGGACTCTTTCACCAAGTTGGGAGAATTAATCCATAATTAGGGTTTTTGTGTAGAAACAAGAATCTGGCAAATGGGTATCTGAAATCGTCAAAACTTGAATTTTGACCTAAACTGGGACTCATTCACAAAAGTGGAAAATTACTCTAGTTAGGCATTTTTGGAACCTTAAAGTCTAAATTTTCTCTTCTTAGTCTGCTTAATTTGTTTCTATAGGTTTTTAGATCTGAATCTCTATAAGTCAACTTGTAGGTGTTCTCCAATGTTGTCTAATGCTTGATGACAACTTTGACAACTTTAGGAAATTTAACAACTTTCTCCAACTTGCTCCTTAGAAGGTATTCAACCTACATTTGTCAAACACACACTAAAGAGAGGGTCAAATGTTTTTTTTAGTGGATAGGCATTTTCGTTGGTCAAACCCTATTTTGGTAATCAAACCTTGAAATGAAATCAAATAAGAATGGAGAATGATGAATGAACACAATTTGATGTTGTAACTCACCAAAATTTAATAATGAATTGTTGCAAACATCTATGAAGTGGCTCCAATGGGTGTATAACTTGAATCTTGCTTGAATATGATAGATCTTGAATGAAATGCTAGCTTGAATCATGAAACCCTACACCAAAATTGTTAGCTCTAAAATGAACATGATACATGAAATCTTTGACATGATGCTTGATACTTGAAGAATTCTCTAAAGTTATTGATAATATTCCCTTGAATTCTCTTGTAAACACTTGAATGCTCTTATGAACTCAATTATGTAAGTATGAATGCTCTCACAAAAGTATTAGGTGAAAATGAGTGAAAGAACCTTGTATTTATACTTAATTATGCAACAATTCCCAAGATTACAACATTACAAGCTGACATTAGATCTAGGAGGATAAAATCCTAACAAAATTTTGATTTAATTTTAATTTTGGGCCACATGGGACTCATTCGCCCAAGGTGGTGAATGAGTCCCATTAGGCATAATTTATGGGACCATTTTAAAAAATTCTTAGAAAGGTGTGAAACCATGTTTGGGACTCAAAAACCTAGGTGGGACTCATTCACCCAAGGTAGAAAATGAGTCCCTAATCACTAAATCTAGGACATTCAACCTAAAAACACCTAAATTATGATTAGATGTTGATTTTTGTCAGGATTGTCCTTGAAAAGATGCATTAAATGGGGCTTGTGGATGTAAAATAAGGCCAATTAAAGCATAAGAGAGCCCAATTATTAATGACAACACTAGAAAAGTATGAAAGTGTGTTAGAACACTTTACAACATTCCAAATAAGGGATGATTAAGGTTAAAGAGAGATTTATTAAGTTTAGTTAATTAATAAAACCTTAGAAAAGTGTGAAAGTGTGTTACAACACTTGACAACATTTTAGCAAGGTACCATTTAAATTTATTAGTTCACAAGGGCCCAAGACCTAATGTGAGTGTGTTAAACGCATTACAACACTAATTCAAGGCATCATTAAGCTCAATTTCACAAAGAGGGCCCAAAAAGGTGTGAAAATGTCATCAACGACATTTTTCAACACTACATCTAGTCCCCACTTTAGTGAGAGGATAAACTTTCTTCAAACTCACACTAAAGTAGATAAACATGAATATAGAGGGGTTCAAATGCACCAATACTGATAAGATAGGATGAAAACGATCGGGAGGGGTGATCAAGCCCCCAGGATTAAGATCCCATGACAAACCAACATAAGCACAAAAGAACACACATGAAAATGAAATATGAGCAAGGAAAAGGCACAAGCATACATTGCCAAAGACAAATAAAATGAAACAAAATGAAAAAGAAAGGGGGTCAGATCAAGCTTCAAACGTTTTTCCAACATGCTGTGGATCAGATCTAGCTTTTTTGTCCAAAAAATGCACACTCTAAGGAAAAAAAACTCCTAGTTATTGGTTGGGTGAGTAATCCAAGAAGGTGAGACACATACACACCTAACCGATATGCACTCTCACACACACACGAGTGGCTATGGGGAAAGTCATGCCTTGGTTGGGATTCCCGCTCAAACCATATAAGTTATACCTCCCGATAACTTTGATAAGGCACCATGCAAAAATTAACTTCGAGCTTCATGAGAAAATAAAAACTTTGTATGCTTGGAGCTCATGAACAAACATGATGGCTCCATAGGCATGCAAAGTGTGTTATGCAAGGTGGCCATATAATTGAAAATACAAATGCAACAATAGGGAACATTCAAAGGAGTCTTGCTTAGTTCATGCAAGGTCTTAACTTAGGGGACATCATGCCTCATGTCACCAAGAGAGGACCAATCAAACAATAGAAGATTCACAACTTAGGGGATGTAGTGTGTCCATCAAGCCACTAAGAGGAATGCAATATGGTAAGAGAGATCATACTCTTAAGGAACATCACACCCAATGTCATCACAAAGAAAAAAACACATTGTATGAAGTAAGAAGACTGCACCATGAAACATGAAAAATAATAATGCAAATGTATGCCCTTGAACCACTGATTTTTGGGGTGTAGAATGCTATGACTCTTTTGCTCAATTAGGGTTTTTCACCTAAGGAAAGAGATAGATCCCACACCAAAATCTAGGTGGTTCACTCAAAATAATGCAATTACAATGGAAGTATATGCCAAAATTCAATGATCTAGATGCAACAAAATGGTAAATTGATTGATTATTTATGCAAAACCTAGGAAAAATGGAAGTGTTTGAAAACACATTGTGATATGAAGAAATGAACTAGAAACATGCACAAATGAAAAAAACTTAATGAAAATGAACAAAGTGCACCTAGAGATGGAATGCTAATGATGGAAGGTTTTGCAATGTTTTAGAAATCAGTATTGATGACCGGTGGGACTCATTTTCCACAGATGGCTAATCAGTCTAGGTTATGGTAAACTTTGTTGAAATAGGTTTCAGAGTATCAAGAACTGAAAAGTGAAGAAATCATTTTTTCCAACCTAGTAGTGGGACTCATTCGCCATTGATGGATAATCAGTCCACCTATAGAAATCTACAAATTCTGAAGTCAACTATGTGAGTCCAGATCTACACTTGTCTACTTGTTGGGTTGATGAAACCAAATCTATAGAAAATGGGTTGAATGTTGTCTCCAAGCTTGAATTAGGTCTTTTTTGACTTGAATGTATTGATTACTTGTTGACCACTTTTCAACACCTATCTCTTTGATAAATCTACCTAGAAGACCAAACCCTTGTTGTTGAAGTCTGAAGATATGTCAATGGTTGCTCCAAGATGCTTGATTGAATGATGCTATGATGCTTGAATAAATGTTTAGATGGATTGAATGCACTATGTTGATTGATGATGAATGGGGGGTTAAAATGGATGGAAAATCACTTATTTATACACTTATGCCCTAATTACCCAAAAATACATCATAGGCCGACATAAGGTCTTAATGAATAAAATCCTGGAAGAAATTTGAATTTATTTTGAATTTTGTGCCAAGAGGGACTCATTTGCCACCCTTGGCGAATGGGCCCCACTTAAGGCATGCAAGTGGGTGTAAGGAATTAAGTTGTGTTTAATGTTGTTTGTCAGGTTTATATTAAAAAACACACTTAATTAAGGCCTGTGAGTGCATAAAGGGGCCAAATAAAGTATAAGAAAGGTGTAATTAGTGATGAAAAGCCTTGATAAGCATGAAAGTTTGTTACAAGACTACAACACTTTGAAATAAGACTTGGTAAGGGATAAAAAGGGAATATTTAGATGAATTATAATAGGAAGAGTCTAGAAAAGTGTAGAAATGTGTTACGACACTTCATAACACCTTCACAAAACATCATAATTTAAATATTCAAGACCTAATGTGAATGTATAAGTTACATTACAACATTATATCTAAGAAAAATAGGTCAAGCATCATAGGAAAAGACCTAGATGACCATGAAAATGTCCAAAGATCCATTTTTCTATGGTACATTTAGCCCCCACTTTAGTGAGAGGATGAACTTGCTTCAAACTCACACTAAAGTAGCCATGCATATTAAGAGGGATCTAGAAGTACTTATGCTAGCAAGATGAGATAAAAAAAATCAAGAGGGATGATCAAGTCCCTAGGATGAAGATATAATGACAAACTAAATATAAGAACAAAGGAACACACATATGAAAGGGAAAGAGAGAAGAAAGAGGAAAAGGAAAAGTCAGATCAAGCTACGATCATTTGTGCAGCTAGTTGTGGATCAGATCTAGGTTGTGTTGTGCATGTTTTGCACACATGCTATACTGAGGGTAGGGACCCCCTCTTTTTTCTCTCGACAGGCTACTTCACCCCTGCCTTGCTTTGCATGCCCCTACTTTAAGTCTAAATTGGTCATGTGCCTTCAAATGATCAAATTCCCCTGACCAAATTCACCTACTTGAGTTTCGCCAAGTCTTTTCCTTGGTGGAAGCACCCTTATGGGTTTCCCTTCACCCATTGCCCCAACATCCTTTAGGCCTCATAGACCTGTAGTTATGGGTCACCGCTCATGTTTCACTATTGAGTAGTGACTAACACCCAACTTTTTCCTACATGATAGGCTCCACACTTGGTTTCTCCATTCGAGCCTTAACTGAACATCCAAATGAGTGTGAGATTCCACATCTCACCTAACCTGGGTCGCCATCCAAAGAAATCAATGCACACCATTAGTGGTAGTTGGCCCATAAATCTTGCTGCATTCCCTTCATTTTACTTGGGGCATTCAAACTTGGGAGAAGCAAAGTCCCCCTTCCTTTTTTTTCCTTTTTGCCTTGTTCCTGCTAACTTGGTCCCTGATTGCTCGATTTGATTTTTCCTTCATTTTTGACTTTAGGGACAAGTTTCCTATGGATTTGGGATGTTTTTGTGGTGCCTAAGTGAACTTACAAGGTTTTGTTAAGTTTTGCGAAGTTGCGGCAATTTCATTCTGGAACTCTGTCCCTTTGTGGCTATTTTTAGAACTCCATCTCTCCGTGGCCATTTCCAGAACTCCGTCCCTCTATGGCCATTTCTGGAACTCCATCCTCCATGGTCATTTCTAGAACTCCGTCCCTCTGTGACCATCTAGGACTTTCCTTCTAGGCCACTGTGTGCTCATTTCCATTTCAAAAGGGTGGTGACCCTTTGGCTTTCCCCTTCCAAACTTTTGCATTTTTCAAAATGAGTCAAATCTTCAAGTAGCAAGTCTTGGCACTCTTTCCACCCCTTTTCCCATGCGCTAAATTGAAAATTCTTGGTTTTTCTAAGTTTTGTGAGGTATGGTAACTTCCCTTCTAGACTATTGTCCCTCTGTCACCATCTGGGAACTTCCCTTCCGAACTGCTGTCCCTCTGTCACCATCTAGGAACTTCCCTTCTAGACTATTGTCCCTCTGTCACCATTCAGGAACTTCCCTTCTGGACTCTTGTCCCTCTGTCAATGACTAGTAACTTCCCTTCTTGACTATTGTCCCTCTACTGTCGTCTGAGAACTTCCCTTCTAGACTGTTGTTTGTTGTTGGCCATTTTCCTCTCATCTGTCGTTTGTTGCTCACCTTCCATCTAGGCTTGCGGGTCCACCCTTGTAGAATGTTGTCTGCCACCCGCCTTCTGTTCGGGCTTGTAGCTTCGCCCTTGTGGAATGTTGTCTACCATTGGTTGTTTTCTTTCCATCCATTGTCTTCCCTCCATCTGTCGCTCATTGTTTGTCATCCTTCCACCTTATGGCGTCATCCCCTTGAGTGTGCATTAATGTTTATGTCCCAAATGAATTCCATATATGAATATTATGATCTTTTGGTGATGCATGAATGGATCTAACAAGGTGTTTTCAAGGTTTTAGTAACTTTTTCCTTGATTTTTGTATGAATTCACTTACGACACTTCATGTACACAAGATTCAAGGAGCCTACTGCGGGTCCATCAGGGAAACCCATTGAGAAAGATGAGAAAGGAAAAACACATAGCTCCTATCACCATTCATTTTATGGCCACCTTTCCTCATAGCACCCATCAACAAAGCTGGCATTAGAAGAAGGCCTGCGCCAAGGAAGTCAATGACAAAAATGCAAGGGGGTGGCCTTGAAGAAAGCATGAGTGAGTTGTCCTACTTTTCACCATATGATGATGATATTTAAGGAGTTGTCTGCCTGAATCAAGGGAAACCAATCCATTGATGCCAGTCGTCGACGGGCTCGTTTTATCCAATGAAGAATGTTGCAAGTCCATCAAGCAAAGGGAAGCCTTTGGGAAATTTCATTTATAGTAAAAGGGAAATAAACAAGAGGACAAAACTGCTACAACACCTGGGTAGCAAAAGACAAAATTTGTATTTTAAATTGCTGAATATTGTGGGGTAGGTGAAGCCCTAATGTAATCAAATTTGAGCCACATAATGTAATTCAATCCTATCCATTCATTTGGGCTTTGGAAAACTATAAATATGGGTCTTCCCCTCATTTGTAAAGTGTTGGAGAGCTGGTGTAAAAAAATTTTGTAGCAATAAAAGACAATATTACATGATTTTATGGGTGTTCTCTTTGATTTTTCTCATCTTGCATGCATGGTTCTACTTCCCCTTTTAGTTTAGTTGTTATTTTTTTGAATGGAAGTGGTTATGGTGATTACTGTTTTAGTATTTGATGAATTTATAGCTCATGATTTTTGTGGTTCATTGATGATGAATCACTTTGCAAAGCTAGTTTGAGTTTCTTTCCTTTATTGCTGCAACTTAGTTCAATTGAATGTGCATGATGTGTGTGTGTAATATGAAAATCTGCAGTCCTTAGAAGATTGCATTGGTTTTGTGTTACTATAGGAGCCTCTTAGCCAAGCAAAACCCAGTCTAAGGGGTTTGTCTATTGTAGCAGCTTCCATGATCGATGTTCATTCGTAGTTTTAGATCTAGGAACTTCCTCTCTTCCCTACCCTTTTTCATTTTTTTAATAAGTGACCTATGCTAAGGTTCATTGCACATTGTAAAGCCAAATCTAATGATGAAATAGAGTTCAAGATTACTGTTTGAACCTGCAACAAATGCACAAAAACTCTCCCATCCTAAGAACTCCATTTGTAGATCCAAATTCTCCACTTTGTAACTCATTTGTAAGTCTGCCTTGTGATTCCAACAAATCACATGAAACAACTGAGATATTCCAAGCACTATCAAGAGTTGACATTAGAAACCTTGGGATAGTGTTCTGTAATCTAATTGTGGAAGATTGTCTTTCAAGAGAGGTAGTGCACCTATGCACTGCCTATGTTGAGAAGTGCATAAAAAACACATCAATATGCTATTTATCTAAAAAAGAAAATGCATACTCACTTTGGGGTGATGAAACTTATTGCAGTCCACCGAGTGAGAAGGCCCAAGAGGTGAGAAACATACACTTGGTTGGTATGTACTCATAAACACAAAAGTGGCTATGGGGAAATTCGTGCCTTAGAATGGGCTTCCTACTCAACTGTACCAAAGTTATACCTCCTAATAACTTTAATAAAGTGCCACAAAGAAAATTTTTGGTTCATGCTTCATGAGACAAGCCAAACTTCATATGCTTAGAAATCATGAACAAACATGATGGTACCACAAGCATGCAAGTTGTGTTATGTAAGGTGGCCTTGTAAATACAAAAATGTAAAAATCAAAAGATGTTCAAAGGAGTCTTGTTTAGTTCATGTGAGGTTTATAAATTAGGGAAAATTGTGTTGAACGTCTCCAAGAGAGGATTGAACCAACAATTTTGTTGTTTCTATGGACTTCTCTTGCACTCTTAGGATCTTTCACCTAAAAGGAGAGAGATAAAACCCAAAACTTGAAGTGGTTCAACCAAATAAAGGATTGTGTGATGTGATTAAGACTAAATGAAATGATGTAAATGCAACTAAATGATGAAATGCATTGAATATTGATGCAAAACCTATGAAATGTGTAATATTTGAAAACATAATGAGGTTTGCAAAGATGAACTAAAACATGAACAAATGAATACAAAATTGAAAGGGACTAAACAAAGTGCACTTAGAGGTAGATTAATGACCTTGGAAGATGTTGGAATGATGGTAAAATCACTGTAAATCACCAGTGGGACTCATTCATCACTGATGGCGAATTAGTCCTGCTACTAACAAAAACACCTGAAAACTACTAAGTTCTGACTATCAAGAATTGAAATATGATAAAATCACCTTTTTCATCCCTAAGGTGGTACTCATTCACCACTGATGGAAAATAAATCCTCCAAAATTATATGAAATTAAAGGTCAATTCTATAGCTCCAAATCTGCATTTTTCTTCTTGTCAGGTTGATAGAGTCAAATCTATAGAAAACAAACTGTAGGTTGTCTCCAAGCTTGAAATAGGGTTTAGTTGACTTGAAACACTTTGTTGACTTCTTGACCACCTTTCAACACCTAATTACTCTAAAATCTACACACAAAAGTCTACAAACACACATGCAAAAGGGGAAAAATGGTTAAGGGTAAGAGTATAGCGATTTGCCTTGGTCAAATACCACTTTGGTAATCAAACCCTTAATGAAGAAATGAAATGAGATAAGAAATGAATGATTAATAAACATGTAAATGTCCTAAAATCACCACAACCTTGTTGAATAAATCTAAAGATATATCAATGGATTCTCCAAGATGCTTGATGAATGCTTGATTGAATGATGCAAAGTGATTGAATGCTAATTGATGTTGAATGAGTGAATGCAAGTCAATTTGATGAATGGGGATTAAAATGGATGTAAAAAAACTTATTTATACACATTTATACCCTAGTTACCCAATGATACCTCATCACAGGCCATCATAATGCTTTTTTGAATAAAAATCCAAAATAAAATTTGAATTATTTTGATTTTGGAGCCAAGAGGGACTCATTCACCACCCATGGTAAATAGGTCCCACCATGGACTTATAAGTGGGTTTAGGAATTATCTTGCATTTAATGTTGTTTGTTGGGCTTACATTCAAAAATACACTTAATTAAGCCTTATGAGTGCATAAAAGGGTCATATAAAGCATAAGAAAGGTATAAATAGTGAAATCAAGCCTAGAAAAGTGTGAAATATTGTTACAAGACTTTACAACACTTAAAAATAGGACTTGATAAGTGATGAAAAGGTGAGTTTTAGGTGAATTGTAATGAGAAGAGTCTAGAAAAGTGTAGAAATGTGTTACAACACTTCACAAGATGTCATAATTTAAATGTTTAGGACCTAATGTGAATGTATAAGTTACATTGAAACATTAAATCTAAGCAAAATAGGTTGAGCATCTTGAGAGAAAGACCTAAAAAACCATGAAAATGTTAATGATTCATTTTTCTATGGTATAAGGACCAATCAAAGAATAGAATATTCACAAATTAGGGGATGTAGTGCATCACATTAGGCCACCAAGAGGAATGTAATATGTTAAGATAGATCGCGCTTAAGAAGGACATCACACCCAATGTCATCCACAAAGTGACAAACACATCATATGAAGTGACAAGGCTACACTAAGAACCAAGAAAGAGAAAATGAATTTAAATGAATAATGCCAATGTATGCCCCCACTTTAAATGAATTTCTACACATCTTTCTATGAGAAATTACTTTAAAGTAGCAAATAAAAATGTAAAAAGAAAACAATACATGAGAGCCAACTAGGAAAGCCTCTATGCCAAATCATACATTTCTGAGTAAGGCTATGTTATGCAAATGAAAAGGAAAAAAAGAAAGAGGGATTTCCCCAAAAAAGGAACACACCAAACACATAATGGATCTATGGATTTGGGGTTAGTATGTTTGTTGCTTCCATGTTTTGATTAAAAAGCTCAGAACTATCATCATACCCCGAATTTATAGAATTGGAAGAATGACATAAAGAGAGTGAAAAAAAAGAAAAAGAAAATCCATTTTGGGTCAACATGGAAGAGACATTGTGATCTCAATGCTTTGCATCATCCCCAAAAGGAGAACACAAGTGAAAAGAAAAAAAATATGTGAAATAAAAGAATTTTGTTTTGGGTCAACATGAAGGAGAAATTTCGGTTTCAATGCCTTGCGTCATCCCCAAAGGAAAAACACAAGAAAAGAAAAAGTAAAAAGGAAAAGGGACTATTTGAGTCAACATGGAAGAGACATGGGGTGTCTCAATGCTTCACATCATCCCCAAAAGGAAAACACAAAACAAAAGTAATGTATGACATATAGAAGAATAGATGTACAAATAAAGGAAGTGCACAAAAGAGATAGAGAACATCAAACACATAGTATGGGGGAACACAACACGTACAAGAAAGCACACCAAAGAAAAGAAAAAGAAAAGGGAAAATATAAAAATACTAGTTAAGGAAAATGCAAGTCAACCATCTAACAAGTCATCCACCTCCCAATCATGTTCAGTGTATTGTGAGGGTGGTTCAATGTCCAAAGGGAGAATTGCAAGTGTCGAACTAGGGGAAGTACCAAGTTCTTCACTTGGTGTAGGAGATTTATCATTTAAGTGCATGGAAGAGGAAATATAGAATTCAAATCATTATGCACCTCTACATCTATTTTAGAGGTATCTTCATCATCATCACCATCTAGATTAATCACGACGGGAGGACGAATGGTAATTTCTAATGAAGGGTGTATCATGAGTTGTGGTTATTGTATATGTGTACCTTGGAATTTTACCCCATTCTAATGTGCAAAATAACTAAAAATGCAAGTGGAAAAATACTAAGAACACTTCAAAGATTAGCCTAAAGAGTGATAAAATAAGGAAAATAGATGAAATAAAATGCAAATGGATTATACCTTCCTTGTTGTTGAAGACTCCTTGGTTAGGCCTTGATTAATATGAATTTGTGTGCTCCTTAGATGGCTTTTTGGTGTAGCTAGATGCAAGATTGAATATGCAAGATGATCAAAGTGGATGGCTAAATGATAGTGAATGCTTGGGAATGCAAATTGGCAGCATAAGGTTGCTCAAGATGAAAAGTGTTGAAAATGCCCTTGAGGAGGGGGGATTTATAGAAGAATTTTAATTCTCTAGAGAATTCAATGGTTGAGATTCATCCAACAAGGTCAAGATGAAGGGCTATGGAGTGTTGAAAACTCACAAGCCCTCACATCTTGACATGTGGATGGTGAAGTGGCTAAAAGAGATGAGGTGTAAGTGAGGTGGCCAAAAGGTACATGAGGTGGAGGAAGGACAAGTACCTTCCAAATACCTTGGGGAGTGAGAAGATTTCCTCAAAAAGGGATTTCTTGTCCCCAACTGAGAATGAAAGGGACATTTGAGGAATTTTGGAATTCCTCAAAAATCCCCATGGGAAAAGGAGAGGTGGTTGGAGAAATAAATGTGAATTAAAAATTCAAATTCTTAGGAGAGTCTAAAAGATAAAATGTGAGCTCCAAAAAGGTGGGACTTGGTCACATGTGGATGATGTGACAAGTCCAAGGTTCTAGAAGCCTTGGGAGATAGAATAGGGAAGAGGATAAATGTAAAAAAGGGATAAATGCAAAGGTTGACTAAAAAGGTTGTGCTAAATATGGCTAATGACCTTGGTTAAGGTTGTGCAAATATTGGATTAGAATAATTAATGGAAGATTAGAGGCAAGTGGCAAATGTAGGAGGATGTGACATTAATCTTTGATTAAGAGGATGCACATCATAATCATGAATTAATTAAATTAATTCAGATTAAAGCAAGATCATCGAGGATGTGACAAGGAGAGAGAGAATGAAGAATTTTAAATTGATTTTAAATCAAAAGGGGCAAAAATGACTAAATTAAATAAATTGGTGTATTTATTTAATTTAGAGAGGAAGAGGGTGAAAGATAAAGTATTTAGTTATTAAATTGAATACTTTATAGATATGAGACAAAAAAGTGTAATATTAATTTAATAAATTAATATTTAATATGATAGACGAAAAGGGAGTGATGGGTTCCATAGGTGCAGGCCAAAAGGTTTCCAAGGAAAAATTACCTTTAGAATATAATGGATTAAAGTCACTATGGTGTACAGTAAATATCTCATTGTCAAGTGGAAACGTCAAACATTTGTGAACAAATGAAGGGACAACTTTCATTTGGTGAAGCCAAGGATGACCTAGCCATAGATGAAATTGATCCAATTGTGGAATGATAGAGAATGTTACATCCAATTTTTTAGGTCCTATCTGTATTGGGAGTATGATCGATCCAATCATAGGGCACACAAAACTAGTATGTGTTTTAATCCATGCTATTGGTTTGCCATAATCATCTTGATAAAGATCATGTAATACTAACTTTTTTTCCATGATCACATTTGAACTGTAGATTTTTAGCACCACAAGGCTCTCTATCTCTTCTAAGGTTTTTCACCTAAAAGGAGAGAGGTAGGCCAAAAATGCTTGCTAGGTTCATTCAAATTATGTTATCTATGATGTTTATGTGACTAAATTGGATGATCTAAGTGAAACCAAGCTATGTAATTGATAATATTGATTGATTAAATATGAAAAACCTAAGAAATATGAATTTTTTGAAAACACATTATGTAATGCAAAATCACCTACAAACGAATGGAAAATTGCAACAAAAATGAATTAGACTGAAAGTATGCACCTAGAACCTTGATTAAGATTGGAAATTACATTTGAAATGCTACTAATGTTGTTTTTCAAGCCTAGAGGGACTCATTCACCATTCTGGGTGAATCAGTCCCAATTCTGTCAAACTAAGCTGAAACTTGTTTCTAACAAAAGGGTACTAAAAAATGTAGAAAACTCAAAATTGACCCTAAAGTGGAACTCATTAAACACCCATGGAGAATGATTCCACTTTTTAATTTATAGATTTTCAAGAGTGGATTTTGAAGCTTCCAATTTTCACTTTGACTTCGGGTCATCCCACAATAATGTGTTACACTTTTTGGCCAAACTTGACATTGAAATCAACATTTTCAAAGAAAACTTCACTTTCTCACACTTATAGTAGGTAAACTATTAGGAATTTGAAAATGATGTAAACTAGTGATTTGTGAAATTTTGTCTATAGATTTTAAATGTTTTTTTTTTTTAAATTGAAATTAAATTGTAATTTTTTTGCATCTCCCTTGATAACTAGTTTTTAATAGTAAACAACATTTTTAAAAAGTGGCGTGTACTTCGGCCCGCATAACTTTTTTTCTATAAAGGATAAAACTCTAATTATTTTTAATTTAGGTTGGTAACACAAGTATCTAGGGATTTCATTTTGTTTCATAGTATTTTGTTGAATATTTTGATTTTAATTAAGTTCTGAAGTCAAAAAATTTATAATTTAGACATAGGTGCACTTCGGCTCGCATAACTTTTTTGGTATGTATTAAAATTCAATATTTTTTTTTTTGTTAGAACAAGGACATCAATACCTAGTGGATATATATTTTTCAAAATAAATTTCCTCAAATTTATTATTTTTCCACAATGATTTTTCATCAAACTTGACATTTGGTGAAAAACCTGTGTACAGTAAAACTAAAAAATAAAATATAAAATAAAAACAAAATATATTACATTTATAGTTGTTGGAAAGCACATTTTGATCACTACAACCATCCAACTTGGTTTATCAAGTTGACTCTATTTGCAACTCCTTCCCAAGCTTCGATAGTAAAAAAAAATGCATAAATTTTGAAATGGTGGAGGGGAAGGTGAAAAAAGGGGATTCATTAGAAAGGGGGTTCATTCGAACCCCCCTTATATGGTGCAAAAGGGGGTTCATTAGAATGGGGGAGGGTTCATTAGAAGGGGGGTGGTTCATTCGAACCCCCTTCATTAGAAGGGGTAAACCATTTTAAATTTTTTGATGAGCATTTCTAATTATTCTTCGTTCGAAAAATTGTAACCCACTATTGTGGGTTTACCCACTTCCTATAGGTGTCCGCTTCCAAATCTCTGATTTACGGGCCTAAAAATAAGTTTGTGTTGATAATTTGACTTGTTGAATGAAGAGAGGACTTAAGATACCTTGAAACTTGATCTTAAATTATTTCCAAGCTTCTAAGAGTCCTAAATATACAAACACACAATGCAAGAGAGATAAAATTTGAATGTTAGAGCATGGGGGTTTCCCTTGGTCAAACCCTTTTTAGGTAATTAAACCAAAATGATGAAAGAATAGAATGAAACATGTAATAATGGAATATATTACCTATCCATGATGTTGATCTTGGATTTTTGTAGTAATGGAGGAAGATTCAACCCTTGAATGTATTTAGCAGCTTTCTTGATGTCTTGCAATGATAAAACCCTAAGTTTCTTGATTTGAGATGAAAGATTGGTGGATGCATGATGAAGAATGGATGTGAATTAAGTTAATGGATGTAAAAATTATTTTAGAGAGGTGATTTTATAGGAAATTCACCTATTTTACCCATTAATACCTCATCAGAGGCTAACATGAAGTAAAATTAAACTCAAATTTCACTTTTTTCCTGCTCAAAGGTCAAAATTGGGCCAAATGGGACTCATTTGCCACACATGGTGAAGGGGTCCCACTTGGATGGAACTAATTCACCATACATGGAAAATGGGTCCCACATGGGCTATTTTGACAACTCATATGCTAGTAGATAAGGAAATAAGGTCTAAATTGCAACCTTGTCAGGTATTTGATCAATTTAGGCCTTGAGATGCACAATATGGGTTAATGTAGGACTATTAGTGATGATGTGAATGTAAAATAGGGTTTGGGACACAAAAATCAATGTGAAAGTGTGACTAAATAAACTTTACAACACTAAAATGAGGTCCACATAGCCTAGGAAGGCACTAGAACCAATGTGAATGTGTAAGACACATTACAACACTAGTTCACCATTAAGTTTAATTCAAAAGCCTTATAAATCGATGTAATAATGTTATTAAACACATTTTATAATGTTGAACTAGGGAGAAATAGTTTTATTAAGTCTAGAAAAGCATGAAAGTCCTTTACAAGACTTTACAACACCTTTACAAGACATCATTAAATGCATGTTAAGGGTCCAAGACCTAGTGTGGATGCATAAAATACCTCACAACACCTAAATCAAGGCCTCATTAAGTACAATTTATCATGAATTAATCCCATGCCAAGCAAGAGGTCCTTTTTTCTATGACACATTTAGCCCCTACTTTAGTGAGAGGATGAACTTAATTCAAAATCACACTAAAGCAGACATTCAAGAGAGATCCACATGTATAGATGTAAATGACAAAGAATGACAAAGATCAAAGGAGGTGGCCAAGCCCCCAGGATCAAAGATCCTAAGTCAAGCCATCAAGATACAAAATCATGCAATGGAAAGAACTAGGAGAGAAGAAAAATGGGGTGGAAAATATGCAGTCACTTTGGGGCCACAAAACTTTAGGTCATCTGCGAGGTGAGAAGTCCACAACATACTTACTTTGGGGCCACAAAAATTTTGGTTGTCCATAGGGTGAGAAATCCCAAAAGGTGATAAACATACGCTAGTTGGTATGCAATCACAAACACAAAGGTGGCTATGGGGAAAGTTGTGCCACTAGATGGGCTTCCCACTCAACCATATCAAAGTTATACCTCCTGATAAATTTAACAAGGAACCACAAAGGAAAATGATTTTCAAGCTCCGTGAGGTAAGCAAAACTTCATGTGCTTGACACTCATAGACATTGTTAATGCAACATAGTGTAAGGATTGTTCAAAGGGATTTTTCTTTGTTCGTGCAAGGTCTCATCTTAGGGAACATCATTCTCAATGTCTCCAAGAGAGGATAAGTACAAATGATCTCATCTTGTTTCCAAGAGAGGAAAAGTGCAAGGTCATCCTAGGAAACCTTGTACCTAATGCTTTCAAGAGAGGGAATCACAAGAAAAAGAAAATTTCACAATGAAATGTGAATGGTGATGTATGCCCCCACTTTAAAGTGGTTGTGAGCGCCCGTACTATGACCAATTGCTTTAAAGTAGAAGAAGAGGACATGAGAGCTTACATAGAAAGCCCTATGCCAAGTCATATGTTTTCGATAACCTACACCATGAAAGAGAGAAGTATGTCATATGCGAGCCAACTTAAGGAATGTCATCCACATCTCAAGCTTTCTAGATTATGTATTCATGAAAGGTTAATGACTAGCCAAAGGAGGTGACCACAAGTGACATACGAGTACAAGGTTGTCCAACCCCTTGCCCCCACTGAGTGTAGGACAAAGGTCAGCTGAAATGATTGATGAAAAGTAGGCGAGAGTGAAAATGAATAGCAATTAGAGGAATGAGGTGCCCCCACATAGGGAAGCATACCAAACTACTAAAAAATTTGTATTTTATGACTCAAAGCTTAACATTCATTAGTTGTGTGACCATAAACTCTATGGTATGCACAAAATGAAGTCTTGGAATATAATTTCTTTCGAGTTCTTGGGGGGAGGGTGATCAAGTGATCTTGGAGGAGTTTCAACAAGATAACCTCTTGGTCAAGAGGAGAGGGTGGTCTTGTGATTTGTTTAATAGATACATCTTGCTTAGTATTTGATGTCATACTAACGCAAGACTCTTTAGATTATGAGATTTGATTTTATTCATTATAGGAGGATACAAAATCTAACGAACTTAAGTCATGAGCATTTTGTGAGATAATGTTGACATTAAGGAAAGTTGTAGGTGTTTGTCTCATGCTTGGTGAAGGATGATGTTCAAGACCACTCATTGGGAGGGATGATTTAGGAGTATGTTGTGTGATATTGTTGATGTTGAGTGAAGGTTTGGACAAAGGACAATAACCAAGACCATGAGTCATTTGTTGTGTGTGAGTGTTGATAGGGTTGCAAATACCTTGTTCATTCTCACCACATCCTTTTCCACTAAATCCAAGTTGTTTCATGAGCTCATACCCTTTTCCATAAAGCCATTCCATTGCTTTGGAATTAGGTGGGTGTTCATTGTTGTGTTGTTCAAGGGTTGTTGTGGAGTTTGTGGTATTGTCTAAAGTCATTGAGGTGATTTCTTGTCAAAGGTTGTCAAAATTTTGTGTTGTCATGATGGTTGGTTGCACTTGTTTCTCATCTTTCTTTTATGTGAATATGTATTCACCCATAGATGAAGGTGTAAAGTCTAAAGATCCCCAATCGTCACCAAATACTTTAGATGGCCATTCCTCATCATTGTGTTTAATTTCTATGTTGGATGTGGAATTAGTGTTTTCAGAGGACTTGTAGCTCCTTCTTCAAGGTGCAAGGAACTTTCAGGCTCGGGATCTGCTTCAACTTGATAAATGTTATTTTTATAGACATATATTATTATATGATGAAGGGTTGAAGGGTCTGCATTCATCTCATGAATCCATGGTTTTCCTAGAAGAAGATTGTACAAAAGATCATAAGACATGAAATGAATAGGAGTTTGCAAAGTAACCACTCCAACTGTAATAGGAAAAGTGATTACACCGAGTGGTTACTTTGTTGAATTATCAAATCCTCAAATACATAAGGAATCAGGTTTTACTTGTGACTTGTCAACATCTAATCAATCAAGGAGATTCACACTACACACATTAAGAGCATAACCATTATCAATAAGGGTGCGCTTTATCCCTATCCTATTGTATTGAGAAATAATCATGAAAGTGTCAATTTGTTTGCCTCTAAAGGAGGGAGCTCATGTTGATGCAAAGTAATGTCAAGATTAGTTTTATTTTTTTTATGAATTAAAGCTACCACATCATTCAAAGTTGTACCATGAGGAGCTACAATTTTTTTTAAGTCTATTTGAAGAATATTGTGGTAGTTTGATGAGTTCTGAAGTAAATCCCAAATGGAAATATTTGTAGGAATATTCTTAAATTATTCAATAAGATCATACTCCTTTGTGTGTGGTAGGTAATGAGGAGCATAAGGTGGATTGGGTAAAGGTAAGGAGGGTGGGGTTGGTTGTGGAAATTGTGGATTATTTTGAGTGTTATATGTATGAGCAATGGTATTATAACTCAATTGTTGCAACACATTAGTTTGAGTTGGGTAGAGGGTGAATTTAGGTTTATGGTGAGGTTGTTGTTTGTGTGAAGGTGGATAGAGAGTAAACTCAGGTTTAGGTGAAGGTTTATGTGAAGGGGGTAAAGGATAAGTTGAGGTTGAATAATTTTAACATCCCATAATAATTAAGAGTCTCCATTGTCTTTGAAGGGCATGCTATCTTTTTCTTGGGTCATAATATCCTCCCTAGAAGGAGAGTTTTTAGGAGAACAACAAACCACATGTTCGTGACATTCATAGCTTGGTTCTTATAAAAGGATTTCATTGCGAGTAGGGGAATGAGAAATGGCTGAAGACTATTTTTCAAGAGGGGTTTCTCTAGGTGAAGGGGGACAATGAAGAGTCTTATGAATATCATCAATTGTGTTTGCTAACAACAAAGTATCTTCTTCACAACTAGGAGAGATACTAGGAGAAGTACAAACGACGTTGTCATGATTTCCTATGGTTATATTCTCTTGTTTAAGAATAATTTTGTGAGGTGAAGGGGGACAACTAATATTCTCATGATCTTCACAAAATAGGTGTTCTATCATCAAAGTATCATCTTCACAACAAGGAGAGATACTAGGAGAAAAAGAAATTGTAATGTCATGTTCATCTAAGGTTGTGTTATGGTGGGTGTGAATGTTTTGTCCACTAAGAGAGGTAAAAGGAGAGAAAAAACTAGGGTTCTCAGAACTCTCATTAATTGATTCTTCTACCAAAATATCTTTGTCATGAAGAGGAGAGATATTATGAGAAGAACAAGTATGATCGTTAGGAAAAGTTGTAGTCTCTTTCATAAAAACACTCTCATAGGGTAGAAAATGTTTCTTAACATGTCTACATATGTAAGGTACTAGAATTGTATGAATAAGAATGAAAAACACATGTAACCATCGGATGCAATGTTTCAATAATATGAACAATGTATATGCAAAGATGTAAAACACTCTTATCTGATATATGCAAGATTTGAAGAATGCAAACATTGTACATGCAAGAATGAAAAGAACATTTACCAAAATAATGCAAAGCTTTATGAATAGAAATATTGTATATGCAAAAGTTAAAAGTACTTTTAACAATGTTATGTAAAATTGCAAAAATGGAAGCATTTCCAGATGTAAAAGTGTGTACAATTGAAGTGATTTGAAAAATGAGTAAGCTAAAATGATTTTTTTGAGCTAGATGCATAAAACAAATGTTCCAAAAACTTTCCAAAATTATACTATATGATGCTAGGAGGATTAGGAAGCACAAAAATGAGGTTTTTTGATGTTGTAACAAGTAGTGAAAATTCCAGACAGGGACTGATTCGCCCAGCATGGCAAATGAGTCCTAGTACTAGTTTTTTTGCAAGATTTTCAGAGATTTTGAAGTGTTTTTGATGTGTGAAATTGGAAGATGCACACCTAAGATGGAGATGTAGAATTTTAAAATTTTTTAAGGAAATTTTATACAAAAATGCAAGCTAAATGACCTTTTTACTAATACAAAAATTTGAAATCCTAGATGCAAATTAACCAATGCAATTCTAATGTAAATTCAATGCAAGCTAGGATTAGGATGCAAAGGGACTCCAAATCAGAAAATATGATGTTCGAAAAGAAGGTTCACCAAAATGAACCATAGATTTTTGGCACCATAAGGCTCTCTAGCTCTTCTAGGGTGTTTCACCTAAAAGGAGAGAGGTAGGCCAAAAATGCTAGCTGGGTTTATTCTAATTATATTATGTATGATGGTTATGTGACTAAATGAGATGATCTAAGTGAAACCGAGCTATGTAATTGATAAGATTGACTGATTAAATATGCAAAACTAAGAAATATGATTTGTTTGAAAACATATTATTTAATGCAAAATCACCTACAAACAAATGGAAAATTTTAACTGATGAGGGCGCAACCCAAGACTTAGAAAATAACCCACAAACAAGAGAATAATTTTATTATTCAGAAAATGGAGCTTCTTACATGCAGAGGATCTCAAATCCCCAAGTTCTACAACACATGCAAGTTACAAAAAGCTATAGAATCATCCTTTCGCAATATGCGAGCTTGTCCCCAAAAAGTTGCCCAAAAATTAGAAACCTGCCCATAAATAGGGCTCCTCTTTAGTTTGGAGCCAAAAAAACTTCAAATTGAGTTTAGGTGGTTTGGCACCGAAAAATTACAACTTGAAGTTCAAATTTCTAAAGAACATTTGCAATTGTATCTTCTAGAAAGTGCACCAACTTCCTGGGGCCATAACTTTTGATCCAGGACTCCGATTTGCAAACTATTTGAGCTGTTGGAAAGGTCTTGAAGTCAACAATGCATTCAAAATTTGCTACACAAATTTTGGAAAGTTTTGAGGCTGCTCCAGGAACTCTAAGTGCCTCAAATCTAACCTGGAAGATTTTCAAGTGCAAATCTAGGAAACTAAAACTGTAATATCTTTCAACCCAGGAATAGAAAATAAAAATTGTAAATTGGGAATTTCATTATGACAAAAAGGGTATCCCAAAATGTAAAAACATCTAAAAACTGAGAAACTTGAAATTTAACTATTTTTGGGTGATGCAAGATTGCCCTTACACTACTGGATGCTCTTGCATCAGACACCCAGGGTAATTTGGGAAGTGACTCCGTCACGTCTCAGATGGTGGAGGAAAACCCAAACAGTTGACCTCTACCTTAGGCAACTAGGATGAATCTTCAATAGGCCTTCCTTTCCATTTCACCAGATATTCTTCATACTGCCTGTTCTTGGTTCTCCTTCCCACATGACTATCCAGGATTTCTTCAATCTCCTCCTTTTCTGAAGTAGGTACTGGAATCCCACACTGTTCCATCATTGGTACTTCCTTTGCGCCACCTTCATGATACTCTATCAAATCTAAAATGTTGAACACGGGGGAAATGTTGAATCCATCTGACAACTCTACCTCATATGCATTCCCTGAATCATGCCTCTTCAAAATTTTATAGGGACTGAACTTCTTCATCTTCAATTTGTTATATGTTCCCACTGGAAACCTTTCTTTCCTCAAGTGGACCATCACTTCATCACCAATCTAAAACTCCTTATACCTCCTCTTCTGATCTGCCTTAGCCTTATACTACATATTCATTTTGTTAATATGTTCTCTTACCTTCTCATGTATATCCTTGATGTGTTTTGCAAAATCTTCGGCTTTAGCAATTGTTTTCTTCTCTTGGTCCATCTTCCTCAATTTTGGAGTTGTTCTAGGGCTACTTCCATACACAATCTGGAATGGTGATCTACCAGTGCTTCTGTTGATAGAATTGTTGTAATAAAATTCTACCTGGGGTAACATCAAGTCCCATCCCTTGGGTTTATCTCCTACCAAAAATCTCAGTAGTTTACCCAGACTCCTGTTAACAACCTCTGTCTTCCCATTTGTTTGTGGATGGTGTGCATAACTGAACATCAACTCTATCTTCAACTTCTTCCACAAGGTCCTCCAAAAGTACCCCAAAAATTTGGTGTCACAATCTGAAATAATACTCTTTGGTAGACCATGTAGCCTCACCACCTCTTTGAAGAACAAGTCAGCAATGTGGACTGCATCATTGGTCTTTTGACATGGAATGAAATGTACCATCTTCGAAAACCTATCAACCACCACAAAGACTAAATCATTCCCTCGTTGTGTCCTTGGAAAATCAAGAACAAAGTCCATACTTATATCCTCCCATGGCCTCTCTGGTATAGGTAAGGGTTCATATAAGCCTGTATTCTGGCTCACTCCTTTAGCCATCTGACATACCCTATAATTTTGTACAAACTTCTTCACATCCTATGACAACTGAGGCTAATAATAATGCTCACTGATAATGGCAATGGTCTTATCCCGACCAAAATGTCCCGCCATTCCTCCACTATGCTTCTCCTTTATTAGGGTTCTCCCTCATGGAACTCCTCGGGATGCACAATTGACTTCCCTTAAATAACATGCCATCTGGATTATGAAATCTAGCCACCTTGTCACATCCTTTATGCTTGGGTTCCAAGCTTTCAAGCCTCTACAAAATCAAGATCTTCTGTGTACAGTGTGTAAGTTCATTGACAACCACTTCAATCTACATCTTTGTCATCAATGTACCTCCTACTTAAGGCATCTGCAACCCTATTTGACTTCCCTCCTATGTTTCAAAACAAAGGTATAACTCTGCAAAAACTCTACCCATTTCATATGCCTCTGATTTAATTTTCCCTGACTATTTAGGTACTGCAAGGCCTGATGATCAGTATATAGAACAAATTTCTTTGGCAACAAATAATGTCTCCATTTCTTTAATGCTTGAACTATTGCATAAAATTCCTGATCATATACATAATACTTTCTCTTGGCATCATTTAACTTTTCACTGAAATAGGCAATGGGCTTACCTTCTTGGCTCAACACTGCTCCAATGGCACAACCACTGGCATCACAATCCATCTAAAACACCTTGTTTAAATTTGGGAGGGCTAGAATAGGTTGCTCTGTCACCTTCTGCTTCAACAGTTCAAAACTTTTTGCCGCTCCACTGCTCCACTTGAATTCTTTTCTATCCCCTCTCATTGTTTCAATCAGGGCTCCACAAATACTACCGAAGTTTCTAATGAACTTTCTATAAAAACTAGCCAAACCATGGAAAGATCTCACCTCGGTAGTAGTTCTTGGGGTAGGCCACTCCAGAATAGCCTTCACCTTCTCTGGGTCCATCTTGAGACCTTCTATTGAGACAACAAACCCCAAGTACACTAACTCCCTCTTCACAAAACTACACTTCTTTAGATTAATCAACAATTTCTCTTCTCTTAACTTCTCAAAGGCCCTCTGAATATGCATCAGATGCTCATCAACCGTCTTACTAAAAATAAAAATATCATCTAAATACACAATAACAAAACTTCCCAGAAATTATTTTAGTACCTCGTTCATGAGCTGCATGAATGTGCTCAGTGCATTGGTTAGCCCAAAAGGCATGACTAACCACTCGTATAGGCCCTCTTTGGTCTTGAAGGTAGTCTTCCATTCATCTCCCTCTCAAATCCAGATCTGGTTATATCCACTCTTCAGATCAATTTTTGTAAAGTACTGAGCTCCACTCAAACTGTCCATCAGGTCATCCATCCTTGGTAGGGGAAATCTATACTTGATTGTTATCTTGTTTATGGCTTGGGAATCTGTACACATCCTCTACTCCCCATCCTTCTTTGGTGCTAGTACTACATGTACTGCACATGGACTCAAACTCTCCCATATCAAACCCTTTCTCAACAACTCTTGAACTTGTATGTTCAACTCCTCATTTTCTGCTGGAGTCATTCTATGAGCTGCCTTATTTAGAAAACTGGTTCCAGGAATCAAGTCAATTTGATGACTGATCTTCCTTATTGGTGGTAAACTCTTAGGTACATTATCAGAAACAATATCCTAAAACTCATCCAACATCCCAGAAACTTCTTCTGGAACCTTCTCACTATCCTCCTTACTCACTCTAGGAATCAATGCATAACACACACAATCATGCTTCATACCTTCTAAAAATTTTCCTCCATCTGCATAACAAATTCTAGCACTACTACATACCTTTTCTTTGATCTCCTTTAGGGGTTTCAACTTGTGAAAAACCCCATCCTTTGTCAAGGAATAAGTGTTTGCATGGCCATCATGTATAGCTCGCCTATCAAACTACCATAGCCTCCCCAACAACATGTGACATGCATCCATGAGAATGGTATCATAGAGTACCTCATCATGGTATCTCCCGATCTTGAACTTTACTAGGCACTGCTCATTGACCAAAACTTTGTGGTCTTTCTACAACCAGGAAATCCGATACAGATGCGGGTGCCTTTCCCTCTTCAGCTTCAACTTTGTGACCATCTCTTCCGACACCATATTATCAGTGCTCACATCGTCAATAATGACATAACAACATTTTCTTTCACACTTGCAGCTTGTGCGAAATAGATTCTTCCTCTATTCTGGTTCCTTTTCCTCAGTCACCAGGGCTCTTCTAATCACTAGGGCTTCTTCCCTTTCAGCATCATCTGAATGTTCAGATTGGGCCTCCATATCTGCATGCACAACCCTTCCATGACCTTCTGGCCTTTTGTCTACCCTTCCTTGGTGTTGTGGACTTTCATAGGCTTGATTCCCTTCTTCACCACACTAGAAACACGTTCCTTGAAACCACCTCTTCTAGATCCTTGTCCATATCTCCCTCATCCTCTACCTCTTTGATCACCACTACTTTGATCACAAGGGCAGTAGAATTTGTCATTCCTTTGGCTTCGGCTGGTACCCACATCTTCACTTTTCTTTTCATCATCATTTCGGCTTCCTGAAGGTCTTCCACTGCCCCTTCCACTTTGACCTCCTCATCCTTTTTGCTTGCCATCAAATCTTTTGTTTAGCTTCTCTTCCACCTTCAAAGCAAATTGATACACATCCTCAATGGTGGTCATTCTGACTAGGCTTAACTCCTCTTGAATGCTCGGTCATAACCCATTAAGATATCGGCTACCTTCTCCTTATTAGCCTATGTGTGGCCCGTTCTGATGATTATCTTGTAAAATTCTTTAGTATATTATTTCACAGATCTACTTCCTTGCTTCAACCCTTGTAATTTCTTCAATAGATCTAACTCATAGTCGACTGGTATGAACTGCTTCTTCAATTTCTCTACCATGTGATCCCATCTGGTGATATTTCCTTTTCCCCTTCGATTTCTTTCCAACTGGACCTCTTTCCACCAAATACTGGCATGGCCCTTTAGCTTCATTTTTGCAAACTTAACCCGATCTAGGTCCTCTATTTCCTCATACTCAAAATATTATTCTAGCTCGTCGATCCAATTGATCAACTCTTCTAGGTTCAGACTTCCGGAATAACTGGGGACTTCTTCTCTAGGTCTTTTCCCAATCTTTGAAATGGCCCTTATTAGCTACATTTGGTCTTGATCAATTGCTTCTTCTTCCTCTTCTACATCTGAACCTTCTTCCTCTCCTTCATCCTCACTTTCCTCCCTCAGGTTTAACCCTCTTCTCAACTACTCTTGTAATGCATCAATTTGTCTCTGGAGGCCTACCAATGCATCTCTTCCACCAACATTTCTGCCACCTCGACCACCTCTAGCACCACCACGCCTACCATGCATCACTCTTGGAGGCATCTTTCTTGACTTTGACCCACAACCACGGTCCTAGTGTGAACTGCCTCATGATCGACGATCTATCCACATGCTCAAGAAAACCCGCTCTGATACCACATGATGAGGGCGTAGCCCGAGACTTAAAAAATAACCCACAAGCAAGAGAATAATTTTATTATTCAGAAAATGGAGCTTCTTACATGCAGAGGATCTCAAATCCCCAAGTTCTACAATACATGCAAATTACAGAAAGCTACAGAATCACCCTTTCGCAATATGCAAGCTTGTCCCCAAAAAGTTGCCCAAAAATTAGAAAGCCGCCCATAAATAGAGCTCCTCTTTAGTTTGGAGCCAAAACAACATTTAAATTGAGTTTAGGCAGTTTGGTATTGAAAAATTACAACTTGAAGTTCAAATTTCTAAAGAACAGTTGCAATTGTATCTTCTAGAAAGTGCGCCAACTTCCCGGGGCCATAACTTTTGATCCAGGACTCTGATTCGCGAACGGTTTGAACCATTGGAAAGGTCTCAAAGTCAAAAACACGTTGAAAATTTTCTATGCTGATTTTGGAAAGTTTCAGGGCCGATCTAGGAACTCTAAGTGCCTCAAATCTAACCCAGAAGATTTTCAAGTGCAAATCTGGTAAACTAAAACTACAATATCTTTCAACCCAGGAATAGAAAATAAAAAACGTAAATTGGGAATTTCATTATGACGAAAAGGGTATCCAAAAATGTAAAAACATATAAAAACCAAGAAACTTGAAATTTAACTATTTTTGGGTGATGCAAGATTGCCCTTACACCACTGGATGCTCCTGCATCATTAACAAAAATGAATCAAACTAAAAATATGCACCTGGACCCTTGATGAAGACTGGAAATTACATTTGAAATGTTTTTGATGCTATTTTTTAGGCTTGAAGGGACTCATTCGCCATTCTAGGGGAATCGGTCCCAGCTCTGTCAAATGGAGCCGAAACCCATTTCTAACAAAAGGGTACTGAAAAATGTAGAAAACTTAAAATTAACCTTGGAGTGGGACTCATTCACCACCCATGGTGAATGAGTCCACTTTTGAATTTCTATATTTTCAAGAGTGGATTCTAAAGCTTATGATTTGTACTTTAACTTCCTACAAGTGTTCACTTTCGAAACTTTGATTTATGGGCTTGAAAATGAGTTTTTGTTGATACTTTGACTTGTTGAATGAAGAGAAGACATAAGAAACCTTGAAACTTGATATTTAATGATTTCCAAGCTTCCAAGAGTCCTAAATTTGCAAACACACAATGCACAAGAGATAAAAGTTGAATGTTAGGGCATGGGGTTTGCCTTGGTCAAACCCCTTTTAGGCAATTAAACTAAAATAATGAAAGAATAGAATGAAACATGAAATAATGGAATAAATTACCTTTCCATGATGTTGATCTTGGATTTCTACAATAATGGAGGAAGATTCAACCCTTGAATATCTTTAGGAGCCTTCTTGATGTCTTGCAATGATAAAACCCTAGGTTACTTGACTTGAGATGAAATATTGGTGGATGAATAATGAAGAATGGATGTGAATTAAGTTAATGGATGTAAAAATGAGTTTAGATCGAGGTGATTTTATAGGAAATTCACCCATTTTACCCTTTAATACCTCATCATGTAGGTTGACATGAAGTAAAATTAAACTCAAATTTCACTTTTTTCCCACTCAAAGGTCAAAATTGGGCCAAATGGGACTCATTTGCCACACATCGTGAATGGGTCCCACTTGGATGGGACTGATTCAACATGCATGGTGAATGAGTCCCGTAGGGGCTATTTTGATAGCTTAGATGTTAGGAGATAAGGAAATAAGGTCTAAATTGGAACCTTGTTAGGGATTTGATCAATTTAACCCTTAGGATGCACAATATGGGTTAATATGGGACTATTAGTGCTGATGTGAATGTCAAATGGGGCTTGGGACAAAAAAACAATGTGAAAGTGTGATTAAATACACTTTACACCACTAAAATGAGGTCCACATAGCCTAGGAAGGCACAAGAACCAATGTGAATGTGAAAAGCACATTACAACACTAGTTTACCATTAATTTTAATTCACAAGCCTTCTAAATTGATGTAATAATGTTATTAAGCACATTTTATAATGTTGAATTAGGGAGAAATAGGCTCATTAAGTCTAGAAAGGCATGAAATTCCTTTACAATACATCATTAAATGCATATTAAGGGTCCAAGACCTAGTGTGGATGCATAAAATGCCTCACAACACCTAAATCAAGGCCTCATTGAGTCTAATTTGTCATGAATTAATCCCATGCCAAGTAAGAGGTCCTTTTTTCTATGGTACAACATTCTTTTCATAGGTGGGATCTATTAATATGCCATTGGTGGGCTTATCATAGATGTTGCCAGCTATGTAAAGAGGACCATCAAGAAGTTTTTTAAGTATATTGTGAGAAGAAAAAGTAATATCGAGAGATTTTTTAGTTGGGCCCTTATGAGGGATAATGTCTATCATACCGACGAGTTCATCCATAGGATTAACATGGGTAATGTTGTTGTTTATTATTTGTATCAACATTCATCACATTAGTGTTTGAAGGTTCATTAGCTTTGACAAATGAAATATTGTGTTTAGGCATGGGGTTGATAAAAAATTTCAAATTTTGATTGGGAGGGGTAACAAACGTATTGCCTATAACATTAACATTTGAAATAGATAGATGACCATAATCAATGAGGTCTTGCACTATGTATTTGAGACACTTGCATTGTTCTATGTCATGTCCATTTTAGTGATGAAAATGACAATAAGCATTTGGCTTAAAGGTGGGGGGTAAAGGATTGTTAGGATCAAATGGTTTGACTATAGGAAAAGTGATCATCTATTATTGTAATAGTTGATTCATTATGTTATGGAGAGTATCGAGTAAAGTGGTAAACTGTCTCTTCAGGTCCCCATAGGTAAAGGGCACCACTGCTTTAATAGTTGCCACTTGAGTAAATTAATGGGTTGAGTTGGTTATGGAGGAGGGGGATTGAATTGTAAGAAGCCTTGGTTTGGTTTTCTAAGTTTTTTTAAGCTATTTTTTTTGTTTTGTTCAGACTTCTCAGCTCGACTAGAAGTGGATTTTGGATCACGACTAGTAACTAAGTTGTGGTAGTCATAAAGGGTTGTGCATAAATGCATGAAAAAAGGAAATTTCATCATGGTCAATTTATCTTGAATGTGAGTTTGCAAATTTTCAATAAACATTTTTTGGAGATGTGAATCAGGAACCTTAACATATACTTGAGCATACAATGATTGTTGAGTATGTGCAAGATCATCATGGAAAAAATAGACCCTTAAGTGGCAATGAAAATTCAGAAAAATTAGAGTTACGCAACTTGACATAAAAATTTGAATAAGTTATCTATATTATTTCAAAAATATGAAAGAATAGAATCTGTGGAAAATTCAATGAAGTTTCTAAACTACTAAGTTTTTTTTTATAAGTCTATTTAGTGAAAATTTGAAATTTCAATGCATTAGTACTTAAATTTTAGGGAAAAAATAAGAAGTAGGTGTTTGTCTGACCACCCTAACCACAATAAAATGATAATATTTTTTTATAATATTTTATATATAAGTAGAGGACTCATGTACGGATGTGACGCATATTTTATTGTAATTTTTTTCCAAGTAAATAATTAATTATTAACTTATTATTACAACTTTTAAAAAATATAAAAAAACGTATGCCTGACCACCTTAACTTGGTCAAAATTTCATGAAATTTAATTTTTTTTTAATCCTATAGTATGCAAACATAGAATGTGGCACATATTTTTTATTCAAAAAATATGATACCATTTGAAAGTTATAGATGTTTTTCAATTAGCCTATCAATTAGGACTTTAGTCGTAATTCTAATAGAAAATGAATAATAATTATTTATTAAATTCAAAGTAAAGAATAATTTATATTGGTGGAAATTTGAAAGTCTCCTCTAAAAACCCTTTTTGTTTCATCAATTTTAGCTAAAAATAAAGTCATCAACCACATGGACAAAGTATAGAAAAATAAGGTAAGTTGTCAAACAAATTTTTTGCCTTGACTTCTTAGGATTGGCATGTCCAAGCCAAATACCAAAGCAAGCCTAAGGTTAATCCCTAGGCAATAAATTCTTTGTCAAAAATATCGGATATCTATTTCAAATCGGATATCCGTTTCAAATCAGATATCTATTTTGAATCGGATATTCAATTTGGTTTATCTATGATTTTAAAAAATGTTTTACACTATAATATATGATTTAGAAAATGCAATAAATATGTTATAGTTTATTTTAATATATCTAGTTTAGAATATACAACATAGTTTATAATTTAATATATAATATATATTATTATTATGTATAATATTTAAATACTATTTCTATATTTTAGTTAATGTATATATATTACTAATATATAAAATATTATATAACTAATTAATATTACTAACATATAAAATATTTAAATATTATCTCTCTCTCTCTCTCTCATCTCTCCCTCCTACCCCCTCTCTCTCTTTCAAGGACCTCTCACTCACTTACTCCTATGTCTCTCCACTCTACCCTTATCCCTCTACCCTTAAACCTCAAA
>VDFB02000017.1:483217081-483259577 GCA_007258455.2 Sequoia sempervirens | reverse complement strand
CCTCCCTCTTTCCCACTTTCCCACCCTTTCCAACCTTATCCCACTCTCTCAGGTCACTCTCTCACACACTTACTCCATATATCTCTCTCCCCTATACCCTTAACCATGAAACCCTAAGCCCTTATAACCCTCTACCATAAACCCTTAGCTCTTAAACCCTCTACCATATACCCTAAACCCTAAAACTTTAACCCTTAAACCATCTACCATCTACATTAATGCTTAGGTATATGTGTACACAAATCAGATATCCGATTCAAATTCGAATATATCTGATTTGAATCAAATATCCAATTTGTAGAACTAAAATCATACCGTTACAAAACATTGTAATTTTTTTTCAAATGAATCAGATATCAAATTCTAACGAATATTGGGTTTGTGGGCCATAGAAAATCCTCATGTGGGTCATTTTGTGCATTCCAATGGACCCTACATTCTATTTGCAGGTGACACACACGATTTCAGATAGGAAGAGACAAAGATCAAATTTTTGGAGCATCTTCTATTGAAATTTGTCATAAGCAATCATTTTTTAGCATCTTTTATGAGGTATAATGGGGAGCAACGGTTGTTGGAAGCAAAAATATAAGAGGAAAGCTTACAAAAGAAGAAATTGACACATATAGACAAAGAGATAGAGAAAGTCATAGGAAGAGAAGACAAGGTATGTTAAATATTGGTGAACCTAACCCCTATGGTGTTTAAAGTGAAGAGGAAATTGAAGATGTTCAAGGTGAAAATGATGGAATTCAATATGTTGAACATGATATTCAAATTAGGAATGAAATTATTGAAATTGATAATGAAAATGTTCAAGGTGAAAATGTTGGATTTGAAGATGTTGAACATGATATTGAAATTGGGAATGAAAATATTGAAAATGAAAATTGAAGGTGAATTAAGTGTTGGATTTGAAGATGTTGAACATGATATTGAAATTGGGAATGAAATTATTCAAATTGATATTGAAAATGTTCAAGGTGAAAATGTTGGAAATGAAGATTTTGAACATAATATTGAAGCAAGTGTAAATTATGTTTCACCAAATTACATGAGAAATGAAGACCCTTGTATGGAAGAAAGACATATTCCAATTTCAATACCTTCAAGAACCCCTAAATGGTTACTTGAATTTGATGAGAACATTATAAACAATTTTGAAGGAAACAGGTCAACACAAACTGTTCGGTTATGGGCTAGAAGACTTTTCAACCAATATTTTAGTGACAAGACATTGACCAAGCAATTCCAACAAGGAAAAGGATAAGAGAGATGCTCAAAGAGTCATTACAACCACCCTAGTAAGCCATCAATTGAGAAAGGCTTGTTTTATGAGACAAACTTGTATTGATTTTGACATAAATTGTAAAACTTTTGATAGAGCACTTGCAAGAAGAGAAAGAATAGATGATCCTCTTCAAAATGACAAATTGGCTTTTGCTAGCAAGCTTCCACATGTTGATAAGAAGCTAACTGATAATGTAAAGTAAGTAATTCAACAATTTTGGCATGATAACTCTAGAGTATCACCCAATGCAAAGGATGTTTTAAAGTTAAGAATTTGCAATCGAGACTATACACCACATCCTAAACACTTCTTGGAATCAAGCCAAACAATGTTGTTCAAAATTCTTATTGAAACACATGAAAATACGGAAATCTCACAAAGGAATTTTGATGGTTTGAAGCCATTTTATTGTGTGCCTCTTAAGATTCGTAATACTTGTTGCAAATGCCATGTGGAGTTTTCAATGTACCATGAGCTATTATGCTATATCCATTCTATTTTTCATACTAATGAAATGTTGTAGGAGTGTGGTGCAATGCATCTTCCAAAATCATCAAGGGACTTGCTAGATCTATTTTTATGTTCTAGAGATGATGGTTGCTTTTTCTATAGAAATGATTGTTTAGATGCAAAGTGCTCACAATGTGGTGGCTTGTCAAAGTTTGTTCAATGTTTTCATGAGAGTTCCGAACATGAATTTGGAAAGAAGCTTGTTGAGAAAAAGAGATATGAGATATTCAAATATACTTTGCAAAGTGGAGGTGAAGGTTCTAGATGTGAGTTGGTTACAAAAGAATGCAGTGTTGCTGATTTTATTTCAGATTTTAAGGACAATATTTTCTACAAGTATGCAAGGCATAGTCATAGGTCTCAATGGTTGGATCAACAATTTAGGATGTGTAAGCACTCTTTTCCAAATGGCACTATTATATTAGTGGTTGAATTTGTAGAAAACTACATATTGCAACCACAAAAAGGGTACAATCTCAGTATTACAATTCCATTTAGATTTCTATTTTTGTCCACATAACGTTTAGACATGCACTTGATAGTACAAAGGAGGATCGAAAGATAATTAGTTAGTATCATTTTTATATTAGTGATGATAGATCTCACTCGTCTAAGTATGTCCAACATTGTTTCAAGAATTTTTTTTATTTTTTGTAGGAGCATGATATAGCATTGGGTTGCCATCTAATTTGGTTCTAGATAATTGCACAGTTCAATTCAAGAATTCTCATATGTTTTATTGGTTGAGTAGAATGCATGTAGAGAGGGGTCTACCTCATATTTGGAGTTTTTTTGAAGCTGGACATGGGAAAGGGGAGCATGTGTAAAGAGATCTCTAGTTAAGGAGCAATTGAAGATTTCAAGAGAAAATTTTTGTGATGCACATTCTATCGTTGATTGGTGTAGTTTAGGATTGTCATAGGGAGGGACATTTGATTCAACAGTGCACAAATTCTTTTGGTTCATTGAGGAGGGTACAGTGGGAGGTAGATTGGATTGTCACACAATCAAAGATTCTTCAAAGATGCATTCATTTCAAAGCTTAGATGCAGGCACATGGACCATTTGGACATGGGTATATGCAAGATCATGATGGACCAAAAAGTGGCAATATGATGGGTATGTGGCTGACGATTATTTTTCCACCCAAAATTGATGAAACAAAAAGGGTTTTTAAAGGAGATTTTTAGCTTTCCACCAATATAAATTATGCTTTACTTTGAATTTAATAAGTAATTATTATTCATTTTCTATTTAAATTATGACTAAAGTCCTGATTGATAGGATGATTGAAAAAAATCTATAGCTTTCAAACATTATCACATTTTTTGAATCCAAAACATGTGTCACATTCTATGATTCGCACACTATAGGATTAAAAATAATAATAATAATTTCATGAAGTTTTGACCAAGTTAAGGTGGTCGGACATATGAGTTTTTATATTTTTTAAAAAGTTGTAAAAAAAAATCATAATTAATTATTTACTTGGAAAAAAATTACAAAAAATATGCATCACATCGGGGCATGAATCCTCTACTTATATCTAAAAACTAATAAAAAATATTATCATTTTATTGTGGTTAGGGCGGTTAGACAAACACCTACTTCTTATTTTTACCCTAAAATTTAAGTACCACTTGCATTAAAATTTCAAATTTTCACCAAATAGATTTAAAAAAAAAAAACTTAGTATTTTAGAAACTACGTTCAATTTTCTATAGATTCTATTCTTACATATTTTTGAAATAATATAGATAACTTATTCAAATTTTTACGTCAAGTTGACTAACTCTGATTTTTTTGAATTTTTTGCCACTTAAGGGCCTATTATTTCCATGATGATCCTACACATACCCACACAAGAGTTGGCTTGTTTTTGTCAGAGTTGTATTCAGTGTGAGTGAGATCAATGCAAGTCAAGTGAGTGGGAGGATACATGGGTACCATAGTATCTAACTCCTTTATCTCAAACAATATCCATGACAAATGACACAATGGAAAGTTCAGTTGATTATGACCTGATTTCAGATCTACTATAGCTAGGACATATTTTTGCAGTTGTTGCACCACAGGGGAATGAAGAGAGATCAGACTATTGGTTGGCTCGATGTGTGTGGGTAACGAATAATCTAACACAGCTGATGGAATATGATGATGGTTTCATTTATCCTATAGGTTCAGTTGTGGTTGTAGGAACTTGGTTGCGAACATACATGATTAGAAAGAATGGAATACTTGCATTTGAAGACTACGAGAAACACAAAACCATACTCATGTGTTCACACCTTGTTATAGCAACAAATGTTAAGTTGTTGAAGCATCATGCCAGACCAAAGAAAAAACAACTATGGACACTCAGTAATGTTGATCATGAAGCAATATTGGATACTCTTAAGTAAAGAGATGACCCTTCAGGCACACTTGAATAGCATTTTCAAGAATGGAAGGTAGAATTCTTATGTTCATTATGACTAAGTTCATTAGTGTTCTTTATTTAATATTGATATTTTATATACTATTGCAATGCAGGTGTCTTTAATAGTGATATTTTGTATGCACTTTTTTGATATTTTTGGCAAGATTGATTATAGACCTGCTGCAACAATAGCCAACTCTGATCCTTTCGAAGAGGTATGCATCTTTTATAGTTTGTATCACCAACTCATCATCATTCAAGTTGTTTAGATTAATATAGATATGTTAGTCTAAGCATCTTTTCTATTGTGGTAATATATATTTCTCATTTTCCCACTTTTGCAATATTCCTGGCACAATTGATCATGGACCTGCTGCAACAATAGCCAACTCTGATCCTTTCGAAGAGGTATGTGTCTTTTATAGTTTGCATCACCAACTCATCATCATTCAGGTTGTTTAGATTAATATAGATATGTTAGTCTAAGCATCTTTTCTATTGTGATAATATAGATTTCTCATTTTCCCACTTTTACGATATTCCTGGCACAATTGTTCATGGACCTGTTGCAAAATTAGCCAGCTTTGATCCTTTTGGAGAGGTATGCAATAGATTACAACAATATAGATTGGTTACTCTAAAAGTCTTTTATAGTTTACATTACCATCTAATCATATTTTGTGTCACTTAGAATAATATAGATTGGTTATTCTACACTACCTTGATGGTTTGTACAAGTGCTTGTCAGTCCAAAATGTGAACATACTACTATTGCTGAAGACTGTGCCTTGAATGCTTCTAATAGGAAAATTTTGTAAAATTTGAATTCTCAAATTGGAAACAATGTGAAATGGTCATAATTGTGTATGGGCATAATCTATATCCAGTGATGTTTTTTGAAATATGGGTCAAATGTCTGGCATTATATAAAGGGTATGTTTAAAATGTAAAGGGGTCTGTATTTTGGAAACTCATAGGTTTTGTAAAGGGGTTTATTTTTGTACTTAATCGAGCTACAACTGAAGGTTTTCTTCCTGGTTCTTTCCTATTGGTATGCTCATTTGAACTAGGTTCTGTAATATATCCCATTTATATATAATAAATTATAGTGGCTTGCAACTTTTGCTCCTCAAATCCAACTTGGGTGCAACTTCATTTTTAGCAACTTTCATGAGGTTTTTAAGGAAATAAATGTTTCCAACCTTGCCACACCCTATAAATTCATCAAACACATCTATTAGGACTAGCAAAAGCTTGAGCTAGCTTTAAATCTTGCTGCTGCCATGTTTCATTGATATTAGCAAGTTGTAACCACCATTTTTTGTGCAGGAGCACCTACACCACAATATCATTGTGGATAATTTCAATGATTAAAGTGTTAATATTTTGAGTTTTTTTCTTTAATGAGATCTAATAGTCCTAATGGTCATTTATTAGGAGGAGTTTTTAGGTTTTAGGGTAAAAAAAAATGGAGATCCCAACTTGTCCTAATTGTTGCTTTGTAGCCTTTGAAGGAAAAATTAGTAAATTTGTTTAGGGACAAGAAAGAATAGTGTTTTGAACATGTAATGATGCTATTTCAAGCCATTAAGTGAGGTCTTAGTAAAGTTAGAAGTGGAAAAGTGCAACATTTCATTATGAGTCATATTAATGTGAAAAATGTTTGTATTTTGGCCTTCAACAGTCATTAAGGTTTCAAAAGTCAATTAATATTGGTGGTTAAAGGCATTGGGAGTTAGATTCCAAGGCATAGAAATGTACTTAAGTCCTTCAAGGGCTCGAAATAGGTTTGGTTGAAGGAGTTTTTTTCTTTGAATCAATAAAGTTTCAATTGCTTAGTTCATATTTTACTGTTTTTCTTGTGTTATTTGCCTGTGCACAAGCCATTCAAGCATTTTTGTATAAAAAATTTATGCAGAAACATTATTACATGTATTGATGTTATTTCAAGAGTGGAAGGCATGGATAACTGGGTTTTGAAATAAAATGAAGAGTTAAAGGTCTAAAAATGGTGGTTCTTTTTCACTTGAAAATAGAGTTTTTACACTAGGTTTTGCAAAAATCTATGAGATACCAGAAGTTTCTTTGTTTTCTAAGCATATTGGGGCCTAAATAAAGGTGTATAAGGTGGTGGCAGAGTCTGAAAGGTTGTGGAAGTGCTACATCCAATAAACCCTCAAGAATTACACTAAAAATAAGGGTTTTTTGATTTGATGGTTATAGATCCATACAAATGAAATCCAATTGCATAATATTTGTTTTCTTGGAAATTTATTTGCTATCCCAAGGTTTCAGGGGTCTGTGTGGTGTTTGAATGTATGTTTCTTTGCATTTTTGGGCTAACTGAGTAACCTGTTCAAGGGTGAATGTATAGGAAGTCAATGCTAGTCCAAAGGAGTCTATGTTTTTTATATGTTGTGTAACTTGGATATGGGTGTTTAAATCAATCATGTGTTCATCTGGTGTTTAAATCAATCAAATAGGAAAGTTGCAAAGAGTTTATGATTGTGCCCTTGTGTCTACATCAAATTTTCACCTAATTTCACTTGGTCCAATGTAACTTGGAGTGATTCAGTGTATTTTGTAGCAAAAAAGGACCATACCTAGCATAAACTTACCCATCCAGATGCGTTGGAATAGTCTATTTGGTCGTACAAGTTTTGGAATGAAAGTTGTACCACTTTGCAACTTTACACTGCTTGCATCTGGCAACTTTTCCCTCCATTGAAAAGTCATCACCATAGAAAAATGCCTCCGAGATAGAAAAAAATGAGAGAGGTTTTTGTAGAAGGCCCAACATAATCCCATAGCCTCAGACTAAGAGTCTATAAGAATCATGGTATCCAAGAAATAGCCCTTCAAAGATTGTTGTCTTTTAGCACTTTGGACTCTTAAGGGAAATAGTTAGTCCAATGTAGGTCAGAGTGATTCGGTATATTTGGGTGCAAGAGAGGACCATCCCTAGTGTAAAACTACCCATCCAGACATGTTGGAAGAGTCCATTTGGTTGTACGAGTTGTGGAATGAAATTTGCACCACTTTGCAACTTTACACTGCTTGCATCTAGCAACTTTTCCCTCCACTAAAAAGTCATCACCACAGGAAAACACCTCCAAGATAGCAAAAATTGAGAGAGGTTTTTGTAGATGGTTCCAACATGATCCCATAGCCTTGGACGAAGAGTCTGTAAGCATCATGGTCTTCAAGAAATAGACCTTCAAAGATTGTTTCCTTTTAGCACTTTGGACTCTTAAGGGAAATCGCCGATCTAATATAGCTCGTAGTGATTCAGCATATTTGGGTACAAGAGAGGAACATCCCTAGTGTAAACATACCCATCCGGATGTGTTGGAATAGTCTATTTGGTCATACGAGTTGTGGAATGAAAGTTGCACCACTGTGCAACTTTACACTGCTTGCATTTGATAACTTTTCCCTCCACTAAAAAATCATCACCATAGGAAAACACCTCCGAGATAGCAAAAACTGAGAGAGGTTTTTGTAGATGGTCCCAACATGATCCCATAGCCTTAGATGGAGAGTCTGTAAGCATCACGGTCTCTGAGAAATATCCCTTCAAAGATTTTTTTCTTTTAGCACTTTGGACTCTTAAGGGAAACTAGTGGGCAACAGAGTTAACTTCTTCACAAACTTCATTTGAAGTAATTTCATTCTTTTTTGTGCATTTAAAATGGATTTTTAAGCCTTCCACCCTAAAAGTGACCTCTAAATAACTTCAAACACCTTAACTACCTCATTCTTATTCATTTTTTTTGCAAACAAGCATTTTTATTCCAAGAGGCTGAGCTTTCATTTTTTCTTGTTGGATTGAATGTAGACCATGACACAACTTTGTTTTCTCAAAAACTATTCAACATCATTGAACTAAGAATTTATCACACATCTGTAGAGAAACAAAGGAGTACCACAAACTAAAACACATTACACTTCGGTTCTCACTGACTTGATGTACTCTTCAACTTCTCTCTTCTCTAAAAGCGACCTCTAAATCACTTCAAACACCTTAACTACCCTGAAAGCGACCTCTAAATAAATTCAAACACCTTAACTAACTCATTATTATTCATTTATTTTGCAAACAGGAATTTTCATTCCAAGAGGCTAAGCTTTCATTTTTGCTTTCAAAGAAAAATCTTCCCATGCTACCACTCTCAAGACTAATGTAACAATAATAGAAAATAAATTTTGAGACTGTAAGAAGACATCTGATAAATCTTGAGTGTACTAAAAGAATTCTTATATTTTTTGAAGAATACTGATAACTCTACTTAGTTGTCTTATTTTTTCAATATCATACAAATTGAACCCTGGCATCAAGAGACTTTGTATATCAAGCTACCACAATTCAAGTTTCAACGATGAATATTTATCATGCATGTTTTAAATGACATTCAAGTTTATGGTGGTTTTTTTGTTTATACGATGTTATGTGATATTCTAATCGTAATTCATGCTTCTAGGCTACACACACACACATATACACACATATATATACATATATATATATATATGTATGTATGTATGTATTTATATACATGTATATATATACATACATACATACATACATATATATATTTATTTTACATGTTTTAGCCATTGTTCTACCCCTACACTACAAGTAAATTACTGCATAGCGTGTGGAATGAGGGGGCAATAGGCTTGAGATTCCTTTAAAGTTTGTTTGAGGACATTTAAAATGAACTTTTAAGCCTTGCACCCTAAAAGTGACCTCTAAATAACTTCAAATACCTTAACTACCTCATTCTTATTCATTTGTTTTGCAAACAAGAATTTTCATTCCAAGAGGTCGAGCTTTCATTTTTTCTTGTTGGATTGAATGTGGACCTTGACACAAATTTCTTTTTTCTAAAATTGTTCAACATCATTAAACTAAGACCAATGTAACAATGATACAAAATAACGTTTGAGACTACAAGAAGATGTCAAATTGGCTAGTGTACTAAAAAAATTCTTATGATTTTTGAAGAATGCTGATAACTCTACTTAGTTGGCTTATTTTTTCAATATCATACAAATTGAAACCTAGCATCAATCGACTCTATCTATCAAGCTACCAGAATTCAAGTTTCAACAATGAATATTTATCATCCATGTTTTAAATGACATTGAAGTTTATAGTGGTTTTTTTTTTATATGATGTTATGTGATATTCTAATCATAATTCATGCTTCTAGGCTATATATATATATCATTTTTACATGTTTTCTCCATTGTTCGACCCATACACTACAAGCAAATGGCTGCATAGTGTGTGGAATGAGGGGGTAGTAGGCCTGAGACCCCTTTAAAGTTTGTTTGAGTGCTTTCTTTTCATTTTTAATGAGTTTTGTGCCAAGTTTCCTCAAAGAAATGTGGTCTCATAGAATTCCATGACAAGTTAAAGCAATTGATAGCTACTCCTAGTTATTAGTTATGTAATGTGAATTAATTGTATAACTACTTAGGTTGACTTTGTAAAAACTATATTGTTATTGAAACTTTTTCATCTATCAACATATAGTTGTTACTTATGCAATTTGAAGTAATGCTTTAAGTTTGAAAGATGTGCAATTCAATGTAATTAGAAATATGAATATAAACTACATAATATTTAACCATTCTTTTTATGCTATTGTACATTTATATTTAACCATTGCTCACTTGATTAAATTTTCAAAGAGTTTAATCATGCACATGAGGAGGAAATTAAATTCTGATTGTTAACTTCTATATATATCAAATTATCCAATAATCAAGTGTATGTCCATATACAAAAATGGCATCAATGCTAACTCAAACAAAGTTTTACAATATGTAGCATATGCCATCTCAGTATCTATTCAAAATTTGCATGCCAAAATGTCTATCTCATCCTAAACTACTGGTTGATCATCAAACTAGATCCTCTTTGAAGCACTCGTTGGATCTGAAGGTATTTTCACAAGAAAAAGTCAAGCCACAATTTAGATTAGTTATATTATATAATTTAAAATTGAATAATTAACATAAAAATCAATACACATTGAATTATAATTGAACTCTAAAATTGAAATCTTGATTACCTAAAATATATGTCTCTTCGAAGGGTCAAGAGTCCTAGAATATACCCCTCTCAAAGAACTAACAAAACCAAAATTTGTAACATCAATCTATATATGTGAACAAAATCATGAAATTGATCCAAGTTAGCATAGAATTGTCGGTAATAAGAACATATTTACCAAGCACAAAATAAAATAAACACATGCCTCTTTAGGCTAATCTTTTTCTATATCTCCTTTAGGTGTTTCAACACCTCCTCCTTGGGGTGTTTCAACACCTCCTCCTTTAGGTGTTCGAATACCTACTCCTTCCAGTGTTGTGGCACTTATAAAAAATGATGTATAGCTCACAATTGCCTGTACATAAAAATGACAAGTACATATGAAACTACGAATCTATGTCAATGTATGCATAATCAATAAAAGCTCTTATAAATCTTAATTCAATCAAATTTGAGTTCAATTACCTTTCCCTTATCTAACATTGTGCCTCCATAGTCTGGAGATCATTGTACCTCGCTCGCACTAGGTGTTTCTTACACTGTTGAGCAGAGAATAAGATAAACATATAAATTAATATATAATTTCATTAATGACAATTCAAATGCAAAGCAAGTATACAGTAAAAAAATGTAAATGAGTGAGTGCAAAAATACATACTGTGTGCATCTTGAGGCCAAATGAAATGGCCCTAAGGGTGTTATCAGTCACCCATGTGAGCTCCTCCTCAAACATTAACTATTAAATAGACCATGTAAATAAATATTAGTACTTTGATACTATCACTTATTAATATTCATTTTAAAAAATATGCAAGTTATGAATTTACACCTTAAATGTTACTTGTGTAACTACTCCAATGTCTACCTCTCTAGTAGGAGAGGACTCTGTAGGGTGTGCTCCACTCCCCTACGTGTGATTTGCTATAATCTCCACATCCTGGATGTCATAATCAAAAGTGTCTAATGGCTGCTCAGGGGGATGTACAATAGGACCCAAGCATATTTGTTGGTACGTATTGCAAATATGTGGCACAAAAATATATGGAATCGAGGAGGATGATGCAACAACACTAGATCCATTTCCAAGATCACCAGACTATGGTTGAGCTACTTAAGAAGCATGGGAAACCAAAAGACCACTCAAAGAGTGAATCGATCAGATAGTTTGTGTGGTTACATCCTCCGTAATATCTGGATGTTGTACTGGAGGTTGCGGAGGAAGGGGAGGATGGGGAACATGTAGGCACCTAACTACTCTAGCTACCCCTAGCCTATCCTTGGGCATACCTCTACCAATGCCCTAGAAGGGTTTAATGTCAAAGTAATTGACATGATACCCTAAAAAAACTTAGCATATATATTTTTTAATAAAGCAAAAAGGTACATCAAGATTATTTTTGGGTGGTTTATCAAAAACCATACACCAACGATCCCAAAATTTATCTACTATGCCCCTATGTGTGTACCATTTTATAGAAAGTTTTGGTTTGTTAACATTAACTGGAAAACTAGTGTTGGGGTTAATAAATAAAGAGGCTATTTGGGATTTTTTATTTGGAGATCTTTCACATCATCATAAGATAATCCACATGCATAATATTCCCTCATGGTTTCTCACCATGAATGAAAGGCATTATGTTGGATGGAGAGGGTTTCTACATTTGTAATTATTCTTCTCAATGTGGTTGACATATGAGATAATCGAGGGATTTTATTATGCACATCACAAATTCCCCTCAATTGATCTAATTTTTCATGAATTAAGTCTTCAATTGATAGCTCTGAGAGGTGGTGGAGCATTTGGCATTTCTACATTTTGATTCTCAATTGGTTGAATTTGTGCATTCTCATTCTCGAAGCCATAATGCCTAATTAACGTTAAAAAATAGGTAATCTAATTAAAATTAGACAATATAAATGAAAATATTATAAAATATCCTAGTTTTAAAAAAATCCAAAAACCCTCTTTTTTAACAAAAATCTATAAAATCTCTAATTTTTAATACAAATACATAAAACACTATTTTAAAATCAAAATCCATAAAAAAAATCATTTTTCTATCAAAATCCATTCTAAACTCAATTGTTTCATAAAATTCAATCAAAACCCTATTTTGAAAAAAAATCCACAAAAACATTCATTTTTTTATCAAAATCCATTCTAAATTCAAATTTTTCATAAAAATTCAATCAAAAACCCTATTTTGAAAAAAAATCCACAAAAATATTCATTTTTAATCCAAATCCACTCTAAAGTCATTTTTTTTCATAAAATTTAATCAAAAACAATATTTTAAAAAAAAATCCACAAAAAACTATTTGAATTTATCCAAATCTAATTCAAAATTGAATCAAAGCAAATAAAAATAAAAAATCTTACCTTTTCAAATAAGATTTTGGCCAAATCGGATATCTGTTATGTGAAGAATCTCCTCATTGTGCACCTGCGGGTTGTTGGCTATGAAATGACTTTAAAACAATGATAGAGTTTATTTATATATGCTTTTTACAAATCAAATATCCAATATGGAAATCTAGGATTGGTGTTTGCTATCGTGGTGTGTACTAACAACCAAGCCAAAAAAAAGTCAACACAATATTTTTGTGTTTTTGGGTTGATGAAAGATGTGCTTTTTTCCTCATTTCCACTTTTTCGCCCACCATGATCTTGAACATACTCTGTCTACCTCATTGAATGTTGACCTTTCCCATATAAAAAGACCATGGAAATGCTAAATGAATTGATATAAGAATTTTTAAGAATGGAGGCACAAAATTCATAACACTAATCCTAAAAGCAACAAGAAAGGAAATGAATAAAATCTTCCTAGTTATTTTGAAAGAAACTTTAAAAGGTTCTAAATCCCTTTCAAACCCCTTTCTAAATGAAGATAAAATAAATAAGTTATCAAATCTTTCTTAGAGTTTAAGGTGGTGATTTTAATATGATTTGAGAATAAATAAAATAAATTATATGAAATCAAGTTTTATTGTAAAGGTGATGAATTTTCAAGGAATAAGATTAAAATAATTTTGAACCTAGTTGACTCATTAAATGGCAATAAGATAGATTTTAAAGGGGCTTTATTTAAAATATGTAATAGTTAGATATGTACTAATACATTATATTCTCTATTAGATAGTTATTTCTTCCATAAACATTTCTTACAATCTTATAATTTATTAATAATAGTGATATGTGCATCCCTAAACACTCTTTGATAACCACACTATTAATATTTCTATTTTTACTAAAGGATACTCTAATTGAAAAGCATGTAAAGAGGAAGGGTGGGTTAACCTTGATATTAATGCAATGAAAGGTGGGATTATCTTGATCATGGTATCAAATTTATCTTAAAGATATATTGAAGGTTTTTCTTCTATGATTGAACACATTTAGTGAAATATAATGAATATGTGTTATCCTAGAAAAATATGTATAGCATTAAGGAAAAAATTTAGACTTTAAGTTGAAAGAAAATGTCAAATATTTAGAATAAAAATGGTGGGGATGGAATACAAGCTTCAAGAATATCCTTGTAATAATTAATTGCAATAATAAATGATTAAAACTAAACACGAATGGATATGTCACCAATAATTTTGAGATAAAATGGCTAAAATTAGGGCCAAGATATCTTAGTTCAAGTATCAGGATAATGGTATCAAATTCTTATTCAATGTAAACATAGCCGAGTTTGATAGATAAAAAGTTGGCCCCCGTTAATACTAGGGGAGCATTGTCTAATGATATTAAGTTGACACTATTCAATTTTTAGAAGTTAGAACCCTAACATTTATATGAGTCTTGTAAAATAGAACCTTATTAGGAAGAGTAGCAGAGGAGAGATGAACCCATAATAATTATACTTATACAAATAAAAATAATAATAATGTTTAACCATTTCAAATTGTTAAATTTGTTTCACTATGGTGATCAATAGCTAATTTATACAAGGAGGCCACAATTTATAGGGAAATGAAGACTACATAAGAGGAGAATTTATTAACATAGTAGCTTGGTTGTAGTTGTTTCTTTAGCATTAACTATTTTCTCTTTTTTCTTTTGTTGTTGAATATTTTATTTGATCTCTTAAAACTTATCAATGTTACTTGATCTTCATAATGATTATTTTCTTCTTTTTCAATTATTATCATCTTAGAAGGAATACCATTTCAATTTAGAGTAGGGAGAAATTTATTTTTCTTTTAAAGTATTTAAAATATTATATTTATTTGATGGTTCCTTCTTAACCTCTTCCACTCCTTGGAAAAAAATTATCCAACCACTTGAATCTCCTTATATTAATCAATTTACTTTTATGATTTATGTATGTGTTTTTAGTGATTTACTCTTTATCCTTTCAATTTATTCATGATATACTTTCATATAGTTATATAACAATTATATAATAGTTTTTCATAATTGGATATGCCTTAAGAAACTCTTTAAATGCAAAATTATTTGATGAGGGAAGATATAAATTAAGGTTATTCTTTCTTACTTACCTCATGCTCATCCATATTTTTTGTCCATAAATATCTCAAATCAAATTGAATTTTGCAAAGAGGATAGCCATATTTTAAATATTCACTCTTAGTCAAAGTCATTTATTTCTTTGTACAAATTTAAAATTGATTTATGTTATTTAATTTTGAATAGTTTTAACATGGATATATGAAGAATATTTTTAAATATATATATATATATATAGTAAAGTGGACATATTTTTATATTTTCCTAATACTAGAGAATTTAATAATACCTTCATTCCTTCTAATCCTAATAGAACTATTTTATTATACATTTCATTCAAACAATCTAGTTTCTTTCCTATAAATTTATTCTTCAATTCATACATTTAGTTCACCAACCATTTTTGGAGTAATGTCATAAGACTCAAAGGAAAAATATGAAGAATTTTATCCAAGTTTCCATTGTATGCACCCTAAATTTTATATGTTTGATATAATCTCTCAAATAAATTTGTTAATGAACTATTTGATATAATGCCTCAAATAAATTTCCAATAGTGTTTTTGACGAAGTATAATAGAAATAGTGTTTTTGATATAATGCCTTAAATAAATTTGTTAATGAACTGTTTGATATAATGCCTTAAATAAATTTGTTAATGAGTTGTTTGATATAGGGTGCATACAATGGAAACACTATTTCTATCATACTCCATCAAAAATTACCATGAACTATTTGATATAATGCCTCAAATAAATTGCAGGTGCCCTGGTAGAAATGTATGCAAAATGTGGAAGCAAAGACAGGGCATGTTAATTTTTTGACAAAGTAGAAATGTATCATAGAAATAGTGTATGTTGAAAAGGCTTTAGAAACTTTCAAACAAATGTAGTTTCAATTCAACAAATTTGAAAAATTTTGCATTTAGGGTTTAGAAATTCCAAATTCCAATTTGACAAACCTAGTGCTTGATATGCAAGTTGGGTTGATGAATTGTGGAGAGATGAATTTGAGTTTGTTTGCCCTTTACAGATCATGTTCTTCATTTGCTGCACACATAGAGCACAAGGAAAGCAGAAAAAAGCGAAAAAAATGATAGTGACAACTTTTTTTTTATGTCTTATTTGAGGGGGTTCAGTCAAACCCATGTTCGACCAAAACCCTTAAAATATTATTTTTTTTGTTTATGTTTTCGGGTTTCGGTTGAACCATTGGTTGGACTGAACATACATGTTCAATCGAACATGAAATGTGGTTCAGACGAACCATTGAGTTCGACCGAACCCATTGAGTTTGGGGAAGGGAAGAAAAATGAAATTTCCTTCCTCATAAAATTTGTAAACCACTATTGTGGTTTGACCCTAAACTATCAAACACAAATTTCAGCATAAAATGATCCAAAACCTAAAACTCTCTATATATAGAAACTTTATACACCTTTTATCATCATATCCAAATTGTACAAGAACATATTCAACCATGAACAAATGTGAAGCATAACACTAAACACACCTTTGTCACACTACACACTCTTTTATTCAAATTTTCTCAAAATCACTTGAAAACCAAGTGCACTTGTTTCAATTAGAAATCTTATCTAGCAATACATCAATAACAATGTTGACGAAAATAACAAAACACCTTCTTATCGAATCAACCATGAACAAATGTGAAGCATAACACTAAACACACCTTTGTCACACTACACACTCTTTTACTCAAATTTTCTCAAAATCACTTGAAAACCAAGTGCACTTGTTTCAATTACAAATCTTATCTAGCAATACATCAATAACAATGTTGAAAAAAATAACAAAATACCTTCTTATCGAACCGCACCATATCCATGCTAGCACAAGCACTTGACAACACCAACCATCTCCATACTATTACGCCAATCACAAACACCTACAATTATTGACATCAATAACAACACCAATAGTATACTTTCAACACATTTTCCATATCTAAGTATCTTCATAATCACCATGTACACTATCATATCCATATCATCCATCCATATCCCTCATCCTATGCAACTTCATCCTTCCTTACCATATTTTATCTTGATGAAGATCCTAGGGGTAAAACATCAATGCATCCATATTATATCCACTTGATATTGATCATCCTATCCATATCCTTCATTCCATATCCATCATCCCACCTCCATCCATATTATTTCCATTCATCATCTCTTGTCACACTTGATCTTGATAGAGAGCTAGGGGAAAAATATATATCAATTTTTTAGAAAATGAAACACCTTATTTACTCTATCCTTTCATATCCTTTATGCACCATTGTTGCATCTCATACATACTTATCATCTTCCATCCTTCATTGCACTACCTCTAGTGTGGGGCACTTTGTTCATGAATTTACAACATAGTCCTTGGAGCTTCATCCTCATATCCCCTATCCATCATCCTCTTATCTCCCATCACCATCCATCATATAAATCCCTCTCTCCTATCCATGGGATTCCTCCATCCTTCAATCATTTACTATGGCACCTTGGTTTTCCCTTGTTATTGGTTCCTCTATCCTAACCATCATATCCTCCTAAGAATCCTATTGTCCTATCCTATCCAATAAATTTATCCTATATCCTCCATCCAAATAATCCCTCTATCCTCCCATCCTTTTCACAACACTTGGTTCTCCCTTTTCATTGGATCCCATCCATTCCTCTATCCTAATCATCATATCCTCCATCCAGTCCATCCAATGTCATCCATCCTAGACTATGCAATCCAACCTTGCAATTTAGCCCATCATCCATAAGAAATCCATGATCTTAATCCAAATTAGCTAAAATCTATTGATCCATTACCAAATTATTATCATAGGGATGTATCCTTCCCAATCCAAGTGTTTTTCTTATCGTTATCACAATCCTTGGGGTAAACATTATTCTTATTGTTAACTTTTCTATCCTCATCATCATCAATCAATCAATCGATCGATTTTCAACTTGACTTGGAGCATGTAGTCCTTGTTTTCTTTTGGTTTGTTGTGCATTATTTCTTTTTTCTTGTGTTTTTATCATTTTTTGCATTTATCATGGTCTTTTGTGCTCTATTGCCATAGGGGCATCATGGTCTTGCATATCATGGTGTTATAAGGAATATGTTTGTACTTGACCTTTTGATCACAAACTTCACACATTGTTAACCTAGTTCCTTATACCTTGGTGTATAATGTTAAGTACAATATCAAATCTAGGTTTCTTATACCATTGCAACATGATGATCATCCATCCTCCCTCTCCATCGATCATTTTCCTCTATCTTCTTATCCTACATCCTCTAGATCTCTCATCCATTTTGAGAGCATGCCTATGTGCTTTGAACTTGCATGTCCTCTCAAGGGGGCATATGACCACCTTCTTGTCATCCTTCCTCATCCTCGCTAGTGACTAGGGCATCATGCCACTATTCCTTATCCCTTACCTACCCACTATGATTTATTCTTCTTTAAAATCATGTTACTTCTCTTAGTCACAACATCATCTCAAAGAGGGACAAAATGTAGACACCTAAAATGTGACCAAGTAACCTAACCGCACTTGATCTTACCTATCTTAATATTTAATTAAATAAATATTTACTATTTATTTAGTTAATATAACCTTTTCCCTATCCCAATATTCAATTAAAATAATTTAACCTTTCCTATTATCCTAATATTAAATTAAATAATTATTTAGTATTTTTCAATTAATTTATCCATTACCCTCATCCACCACCTTTAATTAAATAAATCATATATTTATTTAATTAATTATATCCTTATTTGAAGATCCTCCAATTTAATTAATTAAGGATAAATAATTACCATTAAATTTCTTTTATTATCTAATTCCACCTCACCATCAATCCTTGTCCACTCAATCCTAGCCCTTGAATCCATCTACATGGTTCAATATCTAAACTTGTCACCTTTTGAAAAGTGTCCTAACCTACCTATCCTACCCCTTGCTCACACACATGTGAGCATATCTCTCACACATATGAATCCCCTACCCATTTCATATTTCATAGGCATGTCACTTTCCTAAGCCACCCTAGCTCTTACACATGTCATAGACATGTATCTTCCGTGTTCTTTCTAATGTGTGCTCACACATGTGTGAGAACACCTTACTCTTACAACTCCTTTCCTCTCATGACACATTTCACAAGGCTAAACCTCCATCATCCCATTCAATCTTGACCCTCCATTTACTCAATGCATCTTATCTATTGATTTCAACCATAAAAAAACTATAAATTGAGGCATTTGTTGTCATTTTAATGAATCTATTTTCATCATATCCTTATATTGTTATTTTCTTTAATCAACCCCAACATCATGTTGTTGGTTTGATAAACAACTAGACATTTCATCTATTAAGAGCATATCAATAGAACTCGACGCATCTTATTCCAAATCAATCATGGGTTTTGAAGGCGATTTGGCATAAACATTTATGTGTTTATGCATTTATCTTGTTTCTTTTACTTCATTTCATTTTCTTATCCTCACATGTTTATGAGTACTTATTTTAACACACATGATCATGATGGGGTTTACACACACCTCAAATTTGGGATAAAATGTAATGGTAAAATTTGCATGCCCATACTAATTGCCATTTAGTTTTGGGTCTATTTTGAGATAATTTCTTAGTGAGACAATTACATACTAATTTTGGATAATTCCTTAGCCATTACCAATCTCCATTTACACACATTTCCATTTATCCAACTGTATCTTGTTCCTTACATTAGAATTGCCTTTTTGGACTAATATTATGGAATTAGGATTGGTATTGCACTCATATATCAAATAGTTGAATTTTAAAATTTCAAATTCAAATTTTCTTGACTCTTGCTTGCTTATTTTTTTCAATGAGCTCACTTGGTATTATGCTTTTTGTGACTATTGCTATATACTGGTATTTAGAAACATAAATTTTTGGACATTGATTTGCATTCTTGAATCATCAAATATCAAGAATAAATCATTTACATTAAAGGAACATTTACTATAGGAATTGTATGAATTAGAGAACTTTCAAACAAACCTAGGTCCACATAATAATTCTAGAGCATTCACATGTAAAGATAATTGTCCTTAATCAATGTTGCAATCTTAAGGTCAACTATATCAAATAGTCAACCTAAGATCTAATGATCTCCCCTAATTGTTTCTAAACATTGCTAGTCCTTGACAATTAAAGAAATGCAGAAAATTCAATTATTTTAATGGATAGAAATGTATAATATTGTAGATCAAATATGTAGAGTGCAATATAGATTTGCACATATGTAAATAATCAAATCTCACAATATTGACCTACAATAATATTGATAGACTATTTTAATTTCAAGATAATATAGATAAAGATCCATTTCCAATCTAAAATATTCAAATTACTGAAATTATATTAAAATTATACATCTTCACTATTGCTAAAACTAAATATTATTATATATCATAGGTATTTTTCTAACTTTAATATTTAATTATTTTAATTATTTGTAAAATATAAATTAATTCATCTAGTTTAATTATTTAAATTTACCTAATGGCCTTAGGCCAATCAAACCTGTTATCCATGTATTCTTGGATGACTTGAGATTATTTTGATGTGTCTAGTGTTTAATCCAACTTTCCTCTCAAACAAATTGATATCACCAATAAGGACATGGATGCTGAATAGACAGATTTTACTCGTTATGCTTTTGTTTACTTCCTCTCAATTTCCCACACAAACCACACCCACTCATTTCAACTGATAAGGATAGTGATGCTGTATATACAAATATTACACAGTATGTTTCTACATTTCTTCCACAGTTTCCCACACAGCTAGCACCCAGTCAATCCAACTTTCCTTTCAAACAAATTAATAGCACTGTTAAAGACAGGGATGCAGAATAGACAGGCTTACTACTGTGTTTCTTCTACTCATTTTCCCACACAAATCACAACCACTCATCCCAGTTTCCTCACAAACAAATTGATAGTACTGATAAGTACAGAACTACCGAATAAACGGATCGATCTTGTTATGCTTCTATGTTTCAACTTCCGCTCAGTTTGCCACACAAACCACACCCACTCATTCGAAGTTTCCTCTCAAACGAATCTGATAGCTGAATTGACAAGTCTTGCTAGTTATGTTTACGCGTTTCTTCCACTCAGTTTCCCAAATAAACCACACCCACTCATTCCATCTATCATCTCAAACAAATTGATAATAAGGACAGGGATGCTGAATAAACAAGTCTTACACATTATGCTTCTGAGTTTCTTCCACACAGCTTCGCACACGGACCGCATTCACTCAATCCAACTTTCCTCTCGAGCAAATTGATAACACTGACAAGGACAGAGATGCTGAATAGAGGCCGCCTTGATTCGTTAATGAATAAAACAAAGGTACTTCTAATTCTCACAACAAAGTCTTAAACAATATTACCGTTTTAATTAAAAAGAAAAAAAAATAGCTCTTCAGTGTAAACGCAATCGTTTCAAAATATTAGTCAAACTGAAATCTGAGTCTTAAGGAAACCTCATTATACTAGTAGCTTTTACTTTAAACTCCGAATCTTGCGGAGACCTCATTGTAATAGTAGCTTTTACTTTAAACTCCGAGTCTTGCGGAGACCTCATTGTAATGGTAGCTTTTTATTTTGTCTTTGGCGATGATCATGTCGGTCGATAAACCACTTTAATTGATAAAACGTCACTTAACTTTCTTGAGGTTTTCCTTGAAGATGTCGGTATGTCTAAGATGCCATGGAGGAGGCAAAAAGTAAGTTTCATACGAAATGTATATGTTAGAGCTTGTTTGAGGAATCTAAAAAATTACAAAATTTGTTGAAGTATTTTTCTATTTTACAATTGTCTTATTTGTCCATCATAAATAAACAATCCAAGAAATATCTAATGGATCCCTTTTTTTTCAATATATATATAAATTTTTTTGTCTCCATATGCTCAATTTAGTGAATTATTCATTATTCCTTTGTAACATTATTGAGAGGCATTCTTCTGGTCAAATTTGTTTATTTGTTCAGGTGATGATGTGTCTATTCTTCCTTTGTGGGTTCTCAAACTTTTGCTCTAGGTCCTTAGGCTCCAGGTTCCTTCAAAAATCCCAACGTCCACCCCTCACTATAGTGTGTTCTTATGTCCCCTCAATACACAGGTCCATGAATGTCCTTGGGAACAAGGGAGTATGTCCCAAGGTTCCTAGTCTTTGTGGGGTCGTGATCCCTACTACCTCTTATATCTTAGAGTTTTGGAACTCCTTAGATCCTTGAGACCTTAGATCCCAACTCGCTTTATCCTTTGTTCATTAGATCTCAAACCTTCAAGGAGATCCCTCAAACTTGGCACCAGGTCCCAATGCTAGGCCTTCTTGTGGCTCAACCCTTATAGTTCGCTTTCTCTAACCCCCTATATCACAATCCATAATCCTTCCTTGGAACTAAGACACATTCACATCCCTTGTCATCATTCCTTTCATGAACCCCAATCTCCTATGCTACCTTTAGACCTTGCACATCTAAGTGAACCGTGCACCCTTAATCCACTCAAATCCAAGTTCCCTTCAATGACCTAATCTCTATGAGCTCTTTGTCCCCTACAACCCAAGTCCATGGCCCATCTGAGCACTCAACCTTTGATATTCCCCTTACTGCAGTCCTTAGTGTCGAGTTCTTCTCAACCCTCAAAAATTGACTCTTCCTTTTAATCCTAAGTCCTAGTTTCTTCTTACCTCCCAATTCCTACTAGATTTGCTTAAATTTCTTCTCTCTAGATCAATAGACTTCCTTAATGCTTTGGAACCTAGTTCCAAGGCCACTCTTGGATTTGAAAGCCCATAAAATAGAATGTTATACCCACACACCCTCAACAATTGGTTTTACCTACTCCCATAGCCTGTCCACTATGCCTTAATGCTCATAATTTACCTTTCATCCTCTAATTCATCCTTGCCCACCTAAAATCTAGGGTTTAATCTAAAAGGCACAGATATTGAAAGTGATGATTTAATGCCAAGTTATGATTGATCCTACTAACATTAATAGGGTTTTTGGGTCTATCTTTCCACCCCAATCCACTTGTGTGGACCTCAATCATTTATTTTGAAGGTGCCATGAACTTGCACACCCCCTACATGTTAAATCTATGACTTCCTCTTCTACTTGAATCTCTTGAAATATATTGGGCATCAAGAATATGAGTATAAATTTAGTTTCATTATTGACACTAAACAGTTGTTCATTATTCTTTTCAAAAAGCACCATAGTAGCAAAATTATTTAGGCTTTCAACTGACACTACTCTAGTTTATTATGGAAGCAATATACTTGGTTCAAGCACAAGGAGGTCAAATTTAGTAAGTGTTATTTGTACAATTTTTTTGATAATATAAGTTGCATTTATAGGGTGCAGTACCCTTAACACAAGGAGCCCCAAGGGCCAAAGTTTAGATCAAAAAATGAAAAACTAGTTCAATGTTATTTGTACAATGTTGACTCCATGATAATTTATATATTTTAATAGAAATTGTTTAGCAATAGTTAGGGTTTCTTCTACACCATATTTGTTTGCATGAGAGTAATAATAGATTTGAAAAATGTGATAGACTTCAAATGCATTATAAGCCTTGCAATGATTGATGAGTCTAGTTTATGGTTTAATTTTGGTAGAATTTATGATCTATTTGTTGAAGTTCTCATGAACCTTGATGTTTGAATGTTGATATTTCCTCAAAACCATAGACATTGGGCATAATTTTATCTCTGAAAATCTTTAATGACATTGACATGTTATATGGTCTATCTGTGTTAATTCTACATGTGGATTGATGAATGTTCTTTAAAATAGTTACATATATGCAATTATTGTGCGTACTAATATTGCCATGCAGATATGATTATAGGCCACCAAATTGAGAAGATTCTGCAAGTTGGTTGTTCACCATAAATTTCAACAAAGGAATCATTCAAAGGTCAATGGAGGTGAACAATAGGAGATTCCTCATGCAAATCAAGTTGTAACCACTTTCTAAATGGTCTTTCTTGTTGTGCTAAATCTATGTTGAGGCAATCATGTCTAACCAGATTCTGTGTATGTGTAATGTCTCTCCACTTTTCATGCTTTCCCTAAAGTGGTGTCCTCCTAATCTGTTGGAGTTGACTACCTTGCTAGGTGATTAGTTAGTAGCTTCTTTTCTTATAAATAAGACTCAAATGCTCCTTCTCAGGAGGTTGCGCAATCTAATGATGTACTTGCATTCTTAGTTTTCAGTAATATAGTTACATTGCTCTATTGTACTCATGTTTTCCAATCAATAAAATGAAGTCATAAGTTTGTGCATCTAAGTTTACATTATTCTTAGAGGATACTCATCCAAGGGGGCACACTTGGTGAGCATTTCATCCCTTATTTTAGTTTCGTTTAGTTATTACTTTATGTTCAATAATTAGTTAATAATTTGGCACTAACTATTCCTACAACCACTAGAATTTCATTCTATGACTGTGCCTGTAGCCAAAGTAGGAAAAGTAGTTCACTATTTGTTTTCTTAGATTTTCATTTTTGTCATGCACTTCAACTTAGCATAGTTATTGGCTGATGTTTAGCACTTATGTTATTTCTTTTTAAGCAATTTTCCTTCAGCATTATGTTTTTCTTAGTTGTAGAATGAATATCAGAACCTGCCAAGGGAAGAAGAAGAAGAAGATCCACACCTCTTTGCTGATGCATTTCTTGATCTAACTAGCTTCAAAGTTTCCTCTAAAAATAAAAATCAACTTGAGAATCCCTTTGCTTTGGAACTACATCAAGTAGGCATGGGTGATGCAAATAGAAATAGACCTAACTAGCCGATTTTTCCTTTCCTCATTGTTCATCAAAATCAAGTAAACAACCTCAAAAATATCCCTGCTTTAGTCCTTCCTAAGTTCTATGGACTTTTCATAGAAGATCTTGATACCTTCTTGTTTGATTTTGACATACTCCGCAGGAGTTATGACTATATCACCGATGCCCATAGGCTTAAGCTATTTCCTACCACTCTAAAAGAAGTTGCATTAAGATGGTTCATGAGCGTAGGAAGAAATACTGTGGAGACATGGGATGACATGAAGATAAAATTCCTTGAGAAATACAAGGAATATTACAGGGGAAGTGACATGAGAGGCTCGGTGATATTTTCAGGATGCAACAAAAGGAAGATGAGAGCTTGGAGGACTATATTGCAAGGTTTCTATTTTTCCTACAAAAATATCCACACCATACACTCATTGAAGACTCACAAAATTTTATTTTCCTAAGAGGAATTAATGAAAGGTGCATTGATGCCTTAGACTTGATGGGAGGAGGAGATATATCCCAAGTTCCTTGGGAGGATATCAAGAAGATATGTCAGAACTACTCTAGGGAAACTTAAAAGAAAGGGAGAGGTTACCAATATTTTATGGGTAAGTCATCTACCAGTGGAGTTTCAAGAATGGAGATTACTCATTTATTGGTATACATCAAGCAAGGTATTATAAACAATCTAGCTACTCAACTGGATACACTTCAGGCCAAGAAGAAACAAGAGGAGGCAAAGGCAATGTTGGTAGAATATTGTCCTCATTGCAGACAAAAGAAGGACTGTAAATGCAAGATGATTGCTAATATTGACAGCAAGCAGATTGCACCTGAGTTCAAGCCAATCTAGGTTGAAGAAGATCAAGTCTACTATGTTGCACAAAGGAGGCCATGGGCTCCAAGACAAGGTATGCCACCATATCTACTCTCTTTTGTTGGGTCATATTTCAATTCTTATTCATCTGATAACTAATGGAAACCCCCATATACATCCAACTATGGAGAATACCCACCATAACCTTGGAGTAACCCTCTAAATACCTAGCCTAATCATAAAAAATCTCCACCCAAGTGGTAGCAACCTAAGGGGAATTGGCAACAATTTCAAGGAAAATGGTAGCAAACAAATCAATGGAGAGGATGATAGCAATGGCCAAACTAGCTAAATAATTACATGTAGCCACCTTCTCAGCCCCAACAACTTGTTATAATTCCTCCTACTTCTAGTTCAACTTCAAGTGAACCTAAACCTACTCAGCTACCAACTCAACCCACAACCAATCCAAATAACAAACCATAGCAGTAGCCAGTATAATCTACTAATCTAAATCAATTCCCTGCATATGCTATGAGTGTAAGTGACATCCACTTGTGTTCAAGAACTACTTTTCCAACTCCTTCCACACCCATTATCATTGAGCTTCTTGTGGAAGAAGAGGAGACTTTGAATACCCCCTTTCAACCTAGTGCACCTAAGAATCCTAAACCGGTTCCAGTCAAGTAAACTGCACAAACACCCCCATTTCCTCAAAGGTTGGAAACTTTGCAGGAAAAAGAAGAAAATAATGACACCAATTTTGACATTACAAATGAGCTAAAACATATATGTGTCCAGATACCCTTATTTCAAGCCATAAAAGATGCTCCAATTTATGGCAAGGGAATTAAAGAAGCATTCCTTAAGAAGTCAAACAAGAAGAAGAAAGACCCCACTACAATTCATGTGGTGGGACAACTAGTTGAAATCATGCCTGGGAAAGTGACTGCTCCCAAATATAATGATCCAAAGAGTCATGTGGTAGGAGTTGAAAAACAGGTGATCCCTCAAAGCTGGTTTACAGTCTCTGGGAGGAACTGATTTTTGCTGAAATCACATATTTTTAGAAATTATAATGATTTAAGCCTTAAAAATTTCCATTTAAAGCATTCCAATTGAAGATGGTTTGATCAAACTACCTTAGATCAAACCCCCTTGGATAGAACCCCACTAGTTTTAAACCATACCTATAATGGAGTCTCCTTTACACCTATCAAAATGCTGATAAAAATCACTTTTGATTTAACTTTTGGGGATCAAATGAATTTACTTAAAATTTATATTTTGTAAGTATGTAGTTCTTATTATAAGCTTCCCAAAAAGAATAAATTTAAATAAATTTAATTTTATTATTATATTTATTTTTTATTTCTTGTGAATGTAGGTTTTTCACCAAAAATCAAGCTCTCTATTATGCACCTGTGGAAAAATAGTAGACTTTCAAAAAAAAAAATTGAAAAATATGAGTGCACTAGATATTGAAGTCCTTGATCCAACACACAAAAAAAATTTGAATTTTGATACATACAAAAAAATTTACGCGTTATACGGTCACGCTATGTCTGAATTGTAATTGGTTTGACTTCAAAACTTGATTAAAGAATAAATATTCAATAAAAAACTATCTAACCAAGTGGAAGCACTAGATATCAAAGTTACAAATCTAAATTCAAAAGAATTAAAATTTTATCCTTCACGGAAAAAAAGTTATGTGTTATACGGTGAGCGTCACTTTTTTAAAATGTTGTTTTTTGAAAAAAACTAGTTTTTGAGGGAGATGGAAAAAGAAGTAAAATATGATTCCAAATTTTTTGAAAATATTATGTTTAGAATCTGCGGATAAAATTTCACAAAACTCTAGTTTGCATCATATTCAAATTCCTCATGGTTTAGCCATTATAGGTGCCCGAAAGTGAAGATTTAGTTAAAAAAAAATATTTCAGTGTCCAGTTTGGCCAAAAATTGTAAACCACTATTGTGGGATCACATAATGTTATAAATGGGATCCAAATAAAGAATGCTCAGATTGACTTGGGAGCAGCAATAAATGTAATGACCAAGGATATCCTACAACAAATAAATGTTGCAAGCATGAGACCTACTCCTATTGTCTTGTACCTTATTGATAGTTCAATTGTTAAACTTGATAGTGTAGTGGAGGGCATTGTGGTGACTCTGAACTCATGGGAGTACCCAAAAAATTTCATGATTCTTTTTCAGAAAGCCGTACTCATAAGGTACCCTATCATTCTAGGAATACCATGGTTAGCAAAAGTATCTATGAATATATTGGATGTAAGATAAGAGACATGACCATTTATGATGGAAAGAGCACCAATAAACTTGTTCTCTACCCTCCTACTCAGCCATCCCATGATCTAGATAATTCTATATGACCACGTGTTGGTGAAGAGGTTGAGGAAGTTAATTCAACAACATATCTTATGATGTTAGGAAGAAGCTATTTTGTGCAGCTTCAAGATGAAGATGAAGTATTGGTTAACATCATTCATAATCATTTTGAAGTGGAGGAAGCATCATCTTCTCATTTTGTTGTTCCAATCAAGACACTTTTTCCTACTCTTCATGTAGTTTCTCTTCCTACATACACTCTTTCTACAGTTGAACTTATTGTAGATATGTCTCATACATTATTACCACATGAACTCAAACTACCATAGGGAAGCAGCTATGATAGAGATAACTACACAAGTGCAAGTGGTAGAAGGAAAAAATCTGCACATCAACAACAAATTGAGTGAAGAACAACAATTGTCATTGACAACCTTATTGAAGACCCACCAGCATGCATTTGTGTGGGACTATCATGATATGAAGGGATTGGACCCTAAGCTTTCACTCATAGAATTTACATCAGAGACAATTGCACCCTAGTGAGACAACCTCAAAGAAGAATTAACCTTGCACTAACATAAATTGTAAAAGGGGAACTACAAAAATTGCTAGATGCGGGATTTATCTGTACCCCATTTCAGATAGCCAGTGGGTGTCTCCATTGGTGATTGTGCCCAAGAAAGGATGGAAGTGGTGAGTTTGTGTTGATTATAGGGAACTCAATGCTACCACCAAAAAAGACCATTTTCCCTTACCCTTCATAGATCAAGTTTTGGACTCACTTACAAGAAAGCAGTACTTTTCTTTTCTAAAAAGATTCAGTGGCTACAACTAGATCCAAATTACACCTGAGGACCAAGAGAAGACCACCTTTACCTATCCATGGGGAACCTATGCCTACTCGATACTTTTATTTGGCTTATGCAATGCACCTACAAATTTTTAGAGGGCAACCATTAGCACATTTTTAGATATTTCTCATGATTGCATATAAATTTATATGAATGATTTCACCACCTACGGTGTTGATTTCAATGAAGCACAATTGGGAAACATCAAGAGAGTCCTACAAAGATGTGAAGACCACAATCTATCTCTGAACAATGAAAAGTTCTCCATGATGATTTAGGAAGGTGTAATCCTTGGCCACTACATCTCTCGCAAAGGAATTCAAGTAGACACTCCAAAGATTGAGGTGATCATAAATTTTCCCAAACCTATAAAACAAAAAGATGTTTGAAGTTTCTTGGGCCATCATAGCTATTATAGGTGTTTCATCAAGGATTTAAAAAAAATAGAAGCACCATTGTATACTCTTCTCATCGAAGATGTTGAATTTCAATGGATAAAAGACTGTGACAAAGCATTTTTTGATTTGAAGGGAGCTTTGACTCATGCTCCTATACTCAAATGACCTAATTGTGAGCTTCATTTTCACATCCATACAAATGCATCATACAATGCTATAGGAGCAATCTTAGGGAAAAAAGAAGGAACCATTGACAATGTTATTTATTTTGTTAGCAAAACCTTGTAGGGAGTTGAATTCAACTATACAGTGACAAAAAAAGAAATGTTGGCAATAATCTATGCCCTAAACAAATTCAAGCACTACATAATAGGCTATCAATATTTTTTCACACTACTCATGCAACCATTAAATACCTCATGAATAAACCCCTGATCGTAGGTAGGCTGGAAAGATGGTTATTGTTGATGCAGGAGTTTGACATAACCATCATAGATAAACTAGGTAAGGCCAATGTTGTTGCAAATTTTCTTTCAAGGCTGACTACATCAAAAGACAGGCATAGATGACTCTTTTCCTAATGATCATCTATTCTCCATTAGTGTGCAAACACCTTGATATGCTGACATAGATAACTATCTAGTCACAGGGAGAGTTCCTCCCCAGTTCTCTCCAAAAGAGAGAAGGGTGCTCATTGAAAAATCATTTCCTTTCTCATGGATTGTAGGATATTTTTTTACACTGGGCTAGACCATGTCATGAGGATATGTGTGAGAGAAGATGAGACATATGATATTTTGCATGCATGCCACATTGAACCATGTGGAGGACATTTTCTAGCCAAGAGGACAATAATGAATATTTTGAACATAGGATAATATTGGCCCACAATCCATAATGATTCAAGGAGATCATGTATACAAAAAAGTTTGATAGATGTCAGAGGATGGGTAGGCCAACCAAATCTAATGAGATTTCACTTTACCCTTAGGCAGTAATCACTCCATTTGAAAAATGGGGACTAGATTTTGTAGGACCCATTGACCCTTCATCAAATGGTAAGTCTTATCTTGGTATGCACTAATTATGTAACCAAGTGGGTAGAAGTTAAGGCCATGAAGCATGCAAGAGATAATAAGGTTGTTGAATTTCTTTATGAGGAGATTTTCACAAGGTATGTCATTCCAAGAGAGATAGTGACTGATCAAGGGGCTGAATTCACATCAACCCTTGTTGCAACAATGGTTAATGAGTACAACATAAGACACGAGAAATCCACTCCTTATCACCCTCAGGCCAATGGCCAAGTTGAGGTGACCAACTGAGAGATTGAAGCCATTCTGACCAAAACAGTGGTTTTTCCTAAAAAGGATTGGGAAAACAAGGCGCCAAAATTTTTTTGGACCTATAGGACAACCTGCAAAATAACTACATGCTTCACTCATTTTGATTTGTTCTATGGAAAGACAACTAGGATGCCCATTGAATTTGAACATAAGACTCTTAGAACTGTAGTAGACTTGGGGATGGATATCTCTGAGGCATAAAGATAAAGAATCATGTAGTTGAATTCTTTAGATGAGATTAGGAGGGCAGCCTTGCATCACACAAAGGTAGTGCAAAATCAAAGAATAAGGTGGCATGAAAAATTCATCAAGGACAAGAAATTCTAGCTAGGTGATTGGGCACTGCTCTATGACTCAAGGTATCAAGACAATGTAGGAAAATTGTAGATGAGGTGGCTAGGACCATACGAGGTTGTTGAAGTGTTCCCCAATGGTGTTGTTCAAATCACTAGCATTGAACCTGTTAGATTCAAGTTGCTTGTCAATGGTCATCGCCTCAAATTGTATCACAATCCCACTTCCAAAGAGGAGTTCCTACAACAATTCACTCAACATGCAACACCCAAGCTTCCTGTAGTCGAGGGAAGTGGACCTAGTGTCCCTCCTTGTAGCTAACTAAGGTATGTACCTTTTCATAATAAAGACATCCACTCTTGTGGGAGTCCACTTCTTCACCCATACACCCATCCACCCATCCATCTCTACCTTTCTCTCTCTTCCATCACTTCACTTCATTCCACTTCACCTCATTCCACCTCATTTTCATTAATTTGTCAACTTATTTATTCAAAGGTGATGATTACTTTCTCCACAATCTTTGAAAATGAATCTTCCATGAATATAGGTATGTGTGCATTAACTGCTATCTCTTAATTGTCTTTAGTGCATTAATTTAATTGTTGCGAATTAATATGGGCATTCACCATAGCATGTCATTATTCCTTGACCCTGTCAAATCATTAACACCTCACATGTGAGGACACATGCTCACATTTAGGTTGAAGGGGGGGAAGATGTGAGTACTTTGTCCACATATTAGTTCATGCTAGTCTATGTCAACAAAGTTTAAATCAATACAATTTGGATTTTGAATCAGATGAAGGCTCATATGTGTGAGGTGACACCAACTGTTGCGACCATTTTTATCCATCATAACCTTCCTTTATTAATCCTTTACTACCATTATTGATCCTGACATAATCTTAAGTCGTCAAAAGGTAAAATAGAAAGTGAAAATTCAAATGACATTGGCATTGGAAATTTGGTAGTGTTGTAGGAAGGAAAACCTTATAGAGTGAGTGTTTGATTGTAGGAAACTGAACAATGGGAGGTGGGTTAATCAAGAATGAACCCATGGTTCATGACATATTACTATAGGATGCACTTTCATAGGATGAATTTAGAAAGTGTAGGTGGTTACATTATTTCATGAAGCTAAATGGTTTTAATGAAGAAATTGCATTAGAATTTTCCCATACATTGTCTATGGGAAAGGCCATGGTAAAAGGGATAGAAGTATTGGTGACTGAAGAAATGATTGTATAAGTTATAGGGTTGCTTGTCAACGGTGAAAATTACCCTGCTTCCAAAGATGCTAGGTCAAGTAGGGCTGAATTTACAAAACCCGGTGACCCTCCATTGAGCGTGGAAAAACAAGGTGCAAAAAGAACCTCTCTTCCTAAGCCATGGAAGCAAGTAGTTTTTTATGTTATAAAATATATCACCTATTGAGGTTACCAGTCGAATCTACATTTTGTGCACTTTAAACTATTGAATCATGTGAGGAACGAGAGGAGGATGAATGTTCCAAACATGTTATACCACCTTCTTTCAATCATGGCAGATGAGACTCATAAATGTAGGTACAATTCCATTTCCCACCATTGTTTGATTAAATTGTTAGTTGAGAAGGCTTTGCATGATGTATCTGAGATGACTTGGGAAGAATTTATAAATATCGATCAAATTAGACCAGAGCATTTGTAACCTAGGGTTTTACCTCAACCTTGTAGGTCTAGCAGGAGATTGAGCACAATTGAAGCCACTCCTAGTGTTTCAACCTTTGACGCGGGCCCTAATGTAAATCCTCTTGCAGTAGAACAAACCATAGAGATTAGTTCTTCTGAGATAAAGCACTCAGACAAAGAAAGTTCCTCTCTATATTTTGATAATGATATTCCTCTTGGAATCTTGATGGGAACTAGGGCACAAAAGAGAGAAGTATAAATAAGAAAAGGAAAAGCTAAAAAGAAGCCAACAAAAAAGAAGTACCAAGATCTAAGATGCGGAAGGCTGACACTATTGATCCCACAACCAAAGAAAAATGTGAAAACCCTCCCAAAAAATCAAGACCACCCAGGCCAGTCTTTGATATGCCTCCATAGGGAGACACATAAGCTCCAATGGGGTAGGTGAATGTTGAGGAAGAGGAAATATTTGAGAAAGCAACAAACATAATGCTGGAAAATCTTGTTGATATTGTAGAACAAGTTGAGAATCAAGGGTATGAGGAAAATTGGGAGTTCCTGTAGAAAGAGTTCTTATAGCATGAGCAAGAATAGGAACAAGAGGCTCTATAGCCAGAATTGGAAGAATGATCAGTACCCCTATAGCTAGAATTTATTGAATAACCTAAATCGCTACAGTTGGTACTAAATGAAGAGCAAGTATCAATACCAAGAACAATGTTGGTAGGAATACATAACCTCCTAATTTTATAGTACACACAAAAATTATGAATCTATGGAAAGAGATGAAAATAATGGAAGAAGAATGGAAGGAGGAGAAACATGGGCTGAAGAAGGAAATTCAAAAGAGAGATGAGAAGATTAAAGAAAAGGATGCAAAAATTGCTACTTTAAAGAAGAAGGTGGACAATTTGACAGCCTTGGTACCACAAATTTTAGAATACAGGACCAATCCAATGGTCTATGCTCTACATTTGAAGGAAAAATATCTTTCTTTTAAGCTAGCAAGGATTGTCTTAGGTTTGAACCCTTCCATTGAGACTCCTATTGAATTTTTCAATGCTTATCAGATTGCTTCCCCAGAGCTGGAGAATTTGTTGTGTGAATTCTATTTGCATAATTATGTTGTGACATAAGACCATGATTGGAATCCAATGTTGTATGTTAGGGATATCCAATTAAGGGCATTTATCTATTGGGTACATAATGAAATTAGTTGGGAATAGCAATACAAGACTTATAGACAAATGGAGTCTATAATCCCTCTACCCATCAGGGTTGAATCGAGAAACCCAAGGTATATTTACAGGGATTGGCACAAAATTCTTTTAAGACCTAGCTATGGTAATAGGATCATGCCTTGGATAGAAGAATTTTACATTGAATATGAGGTGGTGGAAACAACAAAAGAGGAAACTGTGAAGAGATACTTGTCAAAAAGATGGAACAACCTTTAAATAGATGAGCTAAAACAAGCTAAGCCCCACTCTATACACAACTATGCTGCAACACTTAAAATAATTAACAGATATATACATATTGGAAGGAAAAAGGGACAATTCTGGCTTCCACTAAGTTTTTATCCACCCATCCTAATGTGGGCCATGCCAAATTTCAAGTTTTACCAATATAATATTCTTTTAGAGAGACAGAGATGGAACAAATTGGATGGACAATAAGGGTTCTATTGGGATCTTGATTCATGCTTAGAAAATACTAATGTAGGACAATTGGTGATTGCAAATTTCAAGGCATTGACTAAGTAGGAAAACAAGCCTTCCCCTGGTGGAGGACCAACAAAACATTAGGTTGGGGGGAATGATGAGTCTACCTTATAGTTTAATTTTGGTAGAATTTATGATCTATTTGTTGAAGTTGTCATGAACCTTGATGTTTGAATGTTGATATTTTCTCAAAACCATAGACATTAGGCCTAATTTTATCTCTGAAAAATATTTAATGACATTGACATGTTATATGGACTATTTGTGTTAATTCTACATGTGGATTAATGAATGTTCTTTAAGATAGTTACAAATATGAAATTATTGTGCATTCTAATATTTCCATGCAAATATGATTAGAGGCCACCAAATTTAGAAGATTCTACAAGTTGGTCATTCACCATAATGTTCAATAAAGGAATCATTCAAAGGTCAATGGAGGTCAACAACGGGAGATTCCTCTTGCAAATCGAGTTGTAACCACCTTGTAAATGGTCTTTATTATTGAGTGAATATAGGCATTACTGCTGTGCTAAATATGTGTTGAGGCAAGCATGTTTGACCAGATTTCACACATGCAGAACCACCTCTCCACTGTTCATGATTTCCCTAAAGTGGTGTCCTCTTAATCTATTAGAGTTGACTTCCTTGCTAGATGATTATTTAGTAGCTTATTTTCTTATAAATAAGACTCAAATTCTTCTTCTTAGGAGTTTGCATGATCTAATGATGTACTTGCATTCTTAGTTTTCAACAATATAGTTACATTTCTCTATTGTACTCATGTTTTCGAATCAATAAAATGAAGTCATAAGTCTATGCATCTAAGTTTACATTAGTATTAGAGGATACTCATCCAAGGGGGACCACTTGGTGAGCATTTGATCCCTTAGTTTAGTTTAATTTAGTTTAGTTATTACTTTATGTTTAGTAATTAGTTAAGAATCCAACACTGACTATTTCTATAGCCACTAGAATTCCATTCTGTGACTATTCCTGTAGCCAAAGTAGATAGAGTAGTTTCATGTTTGTTTGCTTAGATTTTTGTTTATGTCATGCATTTCAGCTTAGCATAGTTGTTGGTTGATGTTTAGCACTTATGTTATTTCTTTCTAAGCAATTTACCTTTAGCATTATGTTTATCTTAGTTGTAGAATGAATATGCCTACTTTGGATCCTTAGTGTGCAAACTATGTTGACCCATTTCAAGTTCAATTCCCTGAGTTGACAAGTTAAATGCACCTTCATGATGATTGAAATGGCCATTCAATTTATATGTCCAATCTCTGAATTATAGTTGTAAGGGCTTAGTTGTTAGATCATTATAGGAGGCCAACAATGATCTCTTCCATATTATACACGGATTTAGGTTATTTTATGATGATTTATTAAGCATACTTTATTATTGATATCACATATTTAGTGTATTTAAATGCTTGGATCATCATTCCTTATGGTTTCAATTCGTATTTATTTTGTTAAAACATGACTCAATTGACCAATGGATAGGCATTGATCCTAGAAATTAATGAGTTAAGTATAGAATCCTTAAAAGGAATTAAATTAATAACTAGTAGATTAGAGTGAGTAAATAGGCTTCTATACACTTCATGATGTATAGTTGCACCTAGGGGATATATAGAGGAAACCTTGAAATTCGTATACTAAGATAGTCATGTTGTGCATATGTTTTAGTGGCCATATAAAAGGTATTACATAGATACTTAGCCTTTGACCTACTAATAATAATAAGGGTCGAGCATACACTAGGTATAGTAGTAGTTGTTGCTATAATCATGATATATTTTAATTGGTGTAAGACTCTATTAAGGATACCTCTAGGAATACCATCCTAGGATTAGCAAAGCCCAAAGTGTAGGAGGGATTATCTACTCTTCTCAATTCACCAATAACCCTCCTTAGTATATTTTTGAACTTTATTTTTACATTATACAAGACACCACTTAGCCCCATAGGTGAAATTATTTTCTAGGATTGTGAACTAGTAGGTTTAGGACCACAAGAATGGTGTCATTACTTAGGAGAATGGTGTTCACATAAGTTGGTGGGCTATTAATTTAGTAATATTTTTGGGTTGAAATAAAATCAAAGAATCTAATAGTGGTATGAAACCAAAAATTGTATTACCTTGGATTTCAAAGGTGCTTCAAGGGTTTATTTTCTTTATCAATTGGCAACTCTATTTTTATGTTTTCAATATTTTGGTATTGAAATTTTCCTATTGGTGGTGTTACAAATTTTATTCTGCATTGGTGTAGTATCTAATTGAGGTACATGAAGGTGTTTCTTTATCTTCATCTTCTGAGACACAATTTTTTAATGAGAGGATATATCTTTATGAGAGGAATACATTCATTTTCTAGCATAATTTATGTTTTGTAATCACAGATCATCCTAATTATTATAATACTTCCTCAAATTTTAGGTGCACAAGTGGTTGTGAACCTCCAAATCAAAAGGTTAATATTTATACACATTCCTCCAATCCCTCCACATAAGAATTTTCCAATTTAGTATGCCAAATATGCATGATTGGCCCTAGTACTAAGCAACCCGATAATAAACTTGCATCTACAAATGCTTGACATCATACACCAACATTGCTTGATGATGAATAAAATGTTTTTATTTTTAATTTCAATGAACTAGTTACACATCTATATGGCCTTTCCACTTCTTATAATAATCTATAATACCCCTAAAGGTATGATGGAGATTCAATTATGGATTTCAAGATAGGTTTTATAATTTTCTTTATGACCTCCCTCATGAAAGTAGGCTTGATGAAATTTCATACATTTAAACATGTCTAGACACCTAAAATTGACATATATTTGGTCAATTTTCCCTTAATTCAACTAATTTTATATCCTTTGTACCAATTAAATAATACATTATTATACCTTTCCTTTATGGAAAGATCCTTGGGCTCTACTCATAATCCTTTATCTAATCCTAATCCTCTATATGTTCCCCATACTCATCTTTTCCTAATCCTCTATCTAATCCTCCATCTATTCTTAACCTTCCATATAATATTCAATTCATTCTTAATCATCTATCTATTCATAACCCTTCATCTAATCCCAATTCTACATCTAATCCTAAAACTTACACATATCTCACTCCATAATTCCCTCAAGGACTCATAGCAAAGAAACCATTACAAAATCCACATTCTATAATTATGGATTCATGTCACCCCACTCAACCATCTTAGGCCATCATCAATGAGGCCCTTTTCCATCCCTCAACTATCATTCCTATTTTGAATCCTAGCACCATCCAACCAGTTGAATCCATCTAATCCTCATCTTCTACTCCTAGTAGAATCAAACCCATCAACACCATGTAATTCTAAACCCCATCAAAACCATCCAATCCTAATCCCTATCTCTTATTCCTAAATCGAATCCAACCCATCAAAACCATTCAATCATAATCCCCATTTACTTCTCCTATCATTATCCAACCCCTATCCCATGAAACTCTTCAATCCTCTATCCTTCCATCCACCCCATCTAAGGATTATATCCAACACTCCCCCACCAGCACATCTCCCATGAAAATCCAAACATTCTAAGTGCTTGTTCTAAAGTATACTAATACACCCATTCATCCAAATCAAGATCCTACTATCCCAATTATTCCTTCTTTTGATACCTTATCACCTCCTACTTTAAATCAAGATCCTACCATCCCATTAAATCCATCTCATGATCCTTTACCAAAACCTACCTAAATTATCCCAACACCACTTCCATATTCTCTCAGCCCTTTTGCTTTCACACATGGTAGTTCTCTTGTAGTAGAAGAACAAATCATATCCATCACCGATTTATTTCCAACTAATAATGGAGTTTCATCTTGATTTTGAAATAGTAAGCATACTACTTTAAACCATATGTTCAAGAAAATTATCTATCAAGGAAAAGGTTTAGGCCTTCATAAGAAAAGTATCTTGGATTCCATCAATATCAAAGAGAATCCATGAGCACAAGGTCTTGGTTACATATCTGAAAGTAGTAAATAAAAAAAAATTGGTACAACCTTTGTGAAACCTAACCAATACTTCTTCAAATTAAAACAATAGGTATTGAACACACATAATACTGAGAGGCATGGGTGAATCAATATTCTACTAAACCAATTGTTTGCAAACCATTCAATTATCACAATGTATGTTACTGTAGCAGTAAATAAGAACATGGAAATGAAAATAACATAACACAACACATAGACACCAAGGTTTTTACGTGGAAAACCCAAAGTGGGAAAAACCATGGTGAGGATTAACTCACAATATATTATAACTGGTTACAAAATATTGCATGGCACACTGCCATGACACATTGTCCTTGAAAGGCTCACAACTAGAGTACAAAGATATGGCTTATCACAAGAATACAAAAATATATGGCTCACCACCAAATATGTGAATTGAAAGGAATGCACCTTGTAAGTGTTGAGTATAGTTCCAATTAAGCTCTAAAAGATAGAAAGTCATACACCAGATTATAGGTGTATAACAACTATCTTCAACTAACATATCACTTCTTTTCAATCTCCCTCTCTCTATCTATACCTCAAAAATATGCATACCTCTATGTACATCTCAAATATATATACACATATGCTCAATACAAATATATTCCATGTACACATGGTTCATACATTAATTAGGTTGGCCTAATTGGATGTAAGCCTACATAATTCAAAAATATCTTGTCGACCACAAAAAAAAAACTTCTTTGGTGCTCAAAACTAAAAATGCAAGAAAAAATTTAGGTTGGCCAAGACTTAAAAATAATTCATGAAACATGCACCTTAAGCCAACCAAAAGAGAAATACAACAAAACTATAAGCCTAACTTTTGACATTTAAATCTTTCAACCTATTCAACTAAAATTGTTGATTCCTCAATCACAATTGCATCTATTTCTCTTGAAGAACATATAAAAATTATATGAGATGACATACATTTCAGAGAGATTCTAAACTATGTTACCAGATTGGTGTAGCACGAACATAGTTTAACAAGTGAGCAGATATTCAAACATAAAACAATGTTTGCATCAATGACAACAAAGACAACAAACTAGAGGTCTCCTTCTTCATTCTTTCAAAAATAATCACTTCCCATCACTCCTCCAAACCATTTGTTTCTATCCCTTCTCCTCTATCATACTCACCTAAAACATCCATTTCCCTCCTTCATCCTCTAAATCCATTTTCGGTCCTTATGTCCCACAATCCATTATCACATTTCCTCTATCTATTAAATCCATTTTGGGCCCTCATATACCAAAATCCCATCCTTTATCTCATCTCATTCTCTCCTCATCCATCGACCACCTATCCTTTCCACACATCATTAAAAATCCATTCTTGTTATTCCTAATCAAGATCAACAAAGGCACAAATAAATGAACTTCATCCAACATCTCCCATCTACTCATCCCCTCCAAAATCATCCTTCCATCACCCTAATCATAGTATATCCAAATCATCCATCTCCTCACACCTATACCATTGCTATTGGAAGCAACTTGGATGCCAAAAAAATGCAAACAACCAAAAATATACAGGATCTATATATTTCTATGTCCCCTCAAAAATACATGATGAAGAAATAAAAATCCAATCTGAAAGTGAAATCAAAAGACAAAAAGGCCCACGAAATAAAAAATATGCAATGCATTCAAAAGAAAAATCCATCATGAAGTCTAAAGTTTCTAATTTGAAATCTAATTATCACCATCCTCCATCTCCTACATTCACTACCCTAACTCATCCATCATCCCCACATCTTCCATCTATTCTTCCTCAAATCAATCAACATCCATCACATTGTCTACTAATGTTGGTCTTGGAAACATATCCCCATAATAATACCCCCCATCATTCCATCCATACACTTTCAAACATCCCTTCCATTATCCTCATCTTCCCTTTCAATTCCCTCTCATCCATGACCTCACATAATCCATCTATCCTAACAAGGTTTTACCAACCTCTAGCAGTAACTTCCAAATGGACTCATATTACCTCGGTATTGAACTAAATTCTTGAGTCCTTCCTCCATATCTGTATTTCCTATCTTCCAAATAAAATTATATACATCTCTATTGACATCAATATCCATCCATGTGGTTATCAAAAAATAAAAATAAAAAATCCAAAAAGTAAAAAATGATATAATCCAAAAGAAAAATAAACTAAAGAAAAAGAAAAAAAAACAAAATAATAAGAAGAAATTAGTCCTATGGTGAAAAACTCACAAACAAGAAACTTGGAAAAATAACATGATGAAAACCTAAAACTTTTTCATCATGTGTAAATCCCCCATCCATTTTATCTCCATAATTGGGGGCACCTTAATTCTAAGCATTCATTTCCTTCATCTCCTCCATGCAACCTACCTCGCCTTTCCTAGCTATAATCCTATCCATTTAAATACTTATATCCTCCTTGTGATCTTGACACAAAAACTAAAAAAGAAGGGGAAAATATCTATACATGCTTTGGACCCCTCTTAGCATACACTCCATATATCCAAACTATCATATTCCCTATCCTCCCCATCATCCTATATTCAATATATCACTACTGGATTTGACACCATTTTTCGATGGTCATTCGTCGGTCGTTCAACAAATCTCTGTCAGAATAGTGACGTAATGGTGAAAATTTTCCCATTGCTATTTTTTCATCGCAAGGCCGACGACAAATTAAACGTCGAAATAATGGCGAAGAATCGTCGGTCGGCAGCATCGTGAAATACCTCGGGATTTTGTCAGAATATCGACGAAAAATTTGTTTATCCACTGATGAATTACACCAGAAGTTCATCATCGGTTTGATGAAATGGGCAAGCATTAGCATGGAAACATGGAAAGTTCATCGAAATAGTGATGAAATAATAAAGTAGTAGCATTGAAAGAACACCAAAAGTTTGTTGAATGTGCGACGAAATAGGAAACTAGTAGTGTCAGAAGAACACTGGAAGTTCGTCGAAAGTTTGACGAAATTGACAGAGAGTAGTGTGGTGGCAACGCCGAAATATCGTTGGAAGGGCGATGAAATGGGTAGGGAGTTATGAAAAAATTGACAGAGAGTAGTGTGGTGGCAACACCGAAATATCATCAGAAGGGCAACAAAATGGGTAGGGAGTTACGACAAAATCGTCGTTGCAGCTATAGCAAATTTGTCGAGGCTTTCTGTTGATTTGTCAATTGTTATTGTCGAAATTGCAACGAATAAGCAAAATTTAAAAAAATAAAATTATATATTCATGGAAATGTACCATTGCGGAGACTGACGACTGATCATACATATAGACTGCATATTGGTTAGATGCTTCAAACGATGCATTTCTTATATTGAAAAGTGCATTACCTTATTGAGCTTCTCTTTGTTTTGAGTATAGTTTAATATTCTCTACTTAACAAGGCCAACCACGTGATGGTGGAAGCTCATTTCCCCCTCACATCACTCTCAATTCCCCATACCCAATCATATAACATTAATCATTGATTCATCCATTAATAACATATAACATTCATTCATTAAAATATAACATTCATTAATTAACATTTACATTCATTCATAACATATAACATTCATTAATTAACGTATTCACATTCATTCATTAACATATAATATTCATTCTTTTCAGTTTTTACATATTATCAAAAATATGGTTGTCATGATATGATTACAATCACCTTTTTTTTTGTTTCTTTTTCAAAGCTACATAAATCTGAAGTGGAGTATCATTTTCTAAATCAATATTTGTCCCCCTTTAGTTGTTTTGCCCTCTACTTGTGATCTTAATGTATGCATAGTCATCTACTCATGATGTGGATGCCGCTTCAAATGGGGATTTGCTGCAATAAGAAAGAAATGTTAAACTGATATGTTTTATTATTATTGTTACAAGTATTTGATTAATTGAAAGAACATTAGACTGGTTCTCTTTACCTGATGGGTCCACATCATGTTCCTAAACTTTTTTTATAGACTCATGCTCAACATGTTGAACACGCTCTAAATCCTGATCTGCAGTTGAAACATGAAAGGTTACATTAATTAATACACCAATTGAAATTAAATATGTTTAAGAGAACATGAGGGTGGTCCTCTTTACCGGATGGGACCACATCATGTTCCTGATCTTCTCTAGCCTGATCATGCTGAACACATTGATCACGGTCTACATGCTCTAAAGTTGAAACATGAAAGGTTACATTAATTAATACACCAATTGCAATTAAATATGTTTAAAAGAACTTTAGAGTGGTCTTCTTTACCTGATGGGGCCACATTATATTCCTGATCTTCTCTAGCCTGATCATGCTCAACATGTTG